>OW240914.1:44225029-44466803 GCA_933207985.1 Pelobates cultripes
AATGTTAGGGTGCTGTGTGTAAAGTGTTAGGTTGCTGTATGTCAATGTTAGGTGCTGGTGTTAGGTGCTGTGTGTGTGTTAGGTTGCTGTGTCAATGTTAGGGTGCTGGTGTTAGGGTGCTGTGTATGTGTTAGGGTGCTGGGTGAGGGTGATGTGTGTGTTTGCCAGGATTTTGTATTGGGGGAGGCAGGTAAATGGCACTATTAATGTTTTACTAAAAAATAAAAATAAATACGTAATAATAAATAATAAAAATAAATACATAATAAATAATAAAAATAAATACATACTAATAAATACTAATAATAAATAATAAAAATACATACTAATAAATACTAATAATAAATAATACAAATACTAATAAATAAATAATATAAATACTAAAATAAATAATAAAAATAAATACATACTAATAAATTCTAATAATAAATACTAATAAATAATAAAAATACATAATAATAAATACTAATAATAAATAATAAAAATACATACTAATAAATAATAAATACATTATATCCCCCCCCCCCCCTCTATTCTTACCTGTAGTCTGGAAGGGTGCTCCTGCCAGCCATCCCTGGTGGTCCTCGTGGTTAGTGAACTCTAGCCCTTTGGAGCTAGAGTTCACTCTCACGAGACCCGGCCGGTTGCCATAGCAACGGTCCGGATCTCGCGAGAGAAACCCGGCGGAGCTGCAAGTTAGAGCTCCGCCGGGTCCTCTCTCCTGGCGGCTGGCTCCCTCCCTCTCTCCCCGCCGGCGGCCGCGTTTGAATGCATGTGGGCCGGTGAGGGAGATCTTTGATCTCCCCACCGGCCCTCCATGGAAGACAGCGGGGCCGGCGCTCGGATAGCGCCGGCCCTGCATAGACCGGCAGGGGAGATCCTGTGATCTCCCCTGCCGGCCTCGGCCCATGGCCACCGCGGCCCACCGGGCATTTGCCCGGTGTGCCCGATGGCCAGTCCGGGCCTGGTACCAGCTCTCCTGTGGTAGCATTGGAAATGAAGAAGCAGCACTCTTTGGACCCCAGGTAAAAAGTCTAGCTGTTCAAAATGGAATGCAACATAGCCTGTCCCTGAACCTGTCACAATGAGAGAATCTTACTTCCTCTTTGTTTCAAGTTCATGTACATTTTGAGCCCACATTAACTGTTTACGATGTGCAGTGAGGAGTGTTTTAATTTGTCAGTTCGTAAAGGGATGGTAACAATTCAGCCATATGAAGCCCATGGATCAGCGCAGTCAGGGGAATGGGCCTTGACAGAGCCAAGGAGTAGGCAGGTGGAGTAAAAGATTTAGGGGTGGGGTAAGTAGTAATGGGTTGTAATAAGGGGTGGAGAAAGAGGGAGTATATTAAGCAGCCATTTTAGCAAGTGGCCATTTTAATCAGAATCTGCACTTACCTGTTAATTGTCTTGGCAGGTCTGTGTGGTTTCTTTTTCTTTTCTTTTGCAGATGGCTTCGCTGGACGTGATCCTGGACGGAGTGAGAGCGGCTGTGCGAGACAAGGGGATGGCGTGGCTTCAACGGCAGCTGGGGGATCCTGGGACCAGTAATAAACCCCCTGCGGCAGCGGAGCGGCGTCCGGTGAGGAGGGCGAGACCACCCCAGCGGCTGAGTCCGGGCGTGATGCCCGCGACACGTCGACGACGGAGCCCGTTGGCGGAGGCGGGCGGAGCCCAGGCTGTGGATGCTGGCAGGGAGGAGGCAGAGAAAACGCCGCCGGCACCGTCTGTTCGACGCGGTGCCGGTCGGGCTAGGACGGCAGTCAGGCCGGTGGCCGTTTTGCGGCCTAACACGCGGAGCGCCGCTCGCCGGACGGCAAGTGGCAGGGTGGCGAAATCGGCGGTGGCCTCCAGGATGGCCGGGATAACAGATGCCTGTGGAGGAGAGCAAGGGGCCCAGGGGCGTTCCGGTGAGTCTGCCGCCAGTGTAACAACCGGACGGCAAGGGGGCAGGCAAGAGGATGTGGATGGCGGGCAGACAGCTCCCCTGGGGGCAGGGGGGGCTCCTAGCAGTGGGAACGGCCGGGGTTGGGGCCAGGCAGGACGGCAGGGGGTCAGCCGACCGGGTCACCCAGCTAGGACGACAGAAGCAGGCCAGGGCGGCAGCGGAGGGGGACTCTGGCTGCCAGGGACAGCGCAGGGACTCCCCTTTAGACAGGGTGGCGTCGCAAGGGGACCTGTTACAAGGGTCGGATGTGGATTCGGAGGACGGGGTCAGGAGTGTACGGGAGGACCACGGGTGCACCTCCCAGGGGTGGCTAGGCGTCACAAACGACCCTAGGCCTGTAGCCAGCAGGGAACGGCGCGGGGATAGCGCCAGGCAGGAAGGGACATGGAGCGTCAGGGAGAGGAGCCCGTCGGCTGATAGGTGCAGTAGGCGGAGGTCAGCCTGTAGGGACAGGAGGAGGAAGGAACGGCGCAGCGCTTCTGGGTCCTCAGACGAGAGCTCCCAAGGACAGCGGTATGGCACTTACGGCCATGAGGGCCAGGCTACTAAGCGGGGCAGGCGTAGGAACGATGGAAGGGAGCGTAGGGAGGAAGGGCGGGTAGGTGGACGCACGAACAGACTACCCAGGTGTTCTTCTCCTTACAGGTCGCGGAGCGTTACACCAGCGGTTCCGAGGCGGGATCAGGCGGTAAGGAGTCGGCGTCTCTTGGACACTCCGGAGCCATGTGCGGCGGATGGAAGGAAAACGACCCCGCGGCCCTCCGCGGCCGGGGGCTCTGGCGGTGAGTCATCTGGTACACCACACTCAGAATCACTGTTAAGCTGCTTAAAGTCATTGTTAGATTCTTGGGGCAGTAGGGAGGCGGCTTCACCGCAATTTTCGAGGGTGTGGGGTCCAGTGGCGGGTAATGTCTCCGCGGGACAGGCGATTGGGGCGGTGAGTGGTGACGCCGGGTTAGCCGCGTCTGGGTCAGTAGGGGGGCTGGGCAAAAAGTCGGACTTATGCGGCGAGATTACCGACGCGGCGCGGCAAAATGTGCACGTTTCCTTCGCGGGCCCCTTAGGCTGTCATTTAAAGGCTGAGATGAAGGACAAGATTTGGAAGGGTGAGTTCGTGGAAGTTTTTTCCCTTTTCCCTCTGGAGGAGTTTCTTGACCTGAAAGAGGAGGACAAAAAGGACGCGAAGAAGGAGGAATAGGAGAAAAAACGTAGGTATAGGAAGATCCCCAAAACGTTTGCGAACTGGCTACGGGCTTTTTGTATATTGGCCAGTGTGCTCGGGGAAAAATTCCCCGACCGCTGCTCCCAACTTTTTTGTTATCTGGACGGGATTGGGGACGCGTACCGAACGTACGGGGGAGTAGCGTGGTGGAAATACGATGAGCAATTCCGCCAACGATTAGCAGCGAAGCCGGGTATGAGGTGGGATCAAATGGACCTACCTCTATGGATGAAGCTGATGATGGCGCAGAAGGCTGCGCCCTTTCACGGGGTGGCCGGTGCGGTACACGGAGGAACGGCACCGGCCGGGCAAAAGAAGGGTTTCTGCTGGCTCTTCAACGAGGGCCAATGCAAGTGGGGTACGGCGTGCAGATTCAAGCACGAATGTTCCGGTTGCGGCGGTACCCATGGGGCTAACAGGTGTTTCAAGAGAGGTAAGCCGGCTACCGGGGGAGGTCTCGGCAGCGCAGCGGCCCCCGCAGCTACCGCTGGGGGCAACGCCAGTGAAGGTAGGCGAGATGCTGCCGTGGCTAAAGCGCTACGCTAACCGAGCGGACGCAGAGTTTTTGAGGAAGGGGTTTACTATCCCATTTAAGGGGAGGGGACCGGGGACATTATGTGCGAATTTAAGATCAGTACGGGAGCATTCAAGGGTGGTTAGGGACAAATTGCTGACGGAGGTAAAGCTGGGTAGGATGGCGGGACCTTTTGTGGCTCCGCCACTACCAAACTTGAGGGTATCCCCACTGGGGGTGGTCCCCAAGAAGGAACCGGGCAAATTCCGTTTGATACACCATTTATCTTACCCAAAAGGGGCGTCAGTCAACGATGACATTGATGCAGCCCTAAGCTCGGTCTCATATGCATCATTCGACCAGGCGGTCGAGTTGGTTCGGAGAGCCGGGCGGGGAGCCTTGATGGCGAAGGTTGACGTGGAAGCAGCTTTTAGGTTACTTCCTATTCACCCAGCATGTCACCATTTATTGGGGTGTTTTTTCGACGAGGCCTTTTTCGTAGACCTATGTTTGCCCATGGGCTGTTCTATTTCTTGTTCGTACTTTGAAAAGTTCAGCTCCTTTTTCGAGTGGGTGGTGCGACATGAGTCAGCTGGGGGTGCAGTGGTGCACTACTTGGATGACTTTTTGTGCGTGGGGCCAGCGGGCTCCGACCGTCGTGGGCAAATCCTGCGGGTTTTGCAGTGGGTGGCGCACACCTTTGGGATCCCGTTGGCCGCAGACAAGACAGTAGGCCCGACAGAGTGCTTGAACTTTCTGGGGCTGGAAATCGACTCGGTAAAAGGGGAATGTCGGTTACCGGTGGATAAACTGTTGGCTCTCCGCCAGCGGGTAGAAGAGGTGCGGGGTTCAAGGAAAGTGACCTTAAGGGGCCTGCAGTCCCTATTAGGGAGCCTGAACTTCGCATGTAAAGTGATCCCTATGGGGAGGGTTTTTTGCAGGCAGTTGGCCCGAGCTACTTGTGGAGTGCGGTCTCCGGGTCACTACATTAGGGTCTCAGCTGATATGAGGGCAGACTTGGACGTTTGGATACGCTTTTTACGGGAGTTTAACGGCCGTGTTTATTTTAGGGATTCAGCGGCGACGTCGGGAGACATAGGTTTATTTACCGACGCCGCAGGGAGCGTGGGTTTTGGGGCGTACCTGGGGGGTAAATGGTGCGCGGAGGAGTGGCCCAGGTCTTGGAAGGAAAGCTCATTGATCAGGAATCTGGCCTTCCTGGAGTTCTTTCTGGTGGTGGTGGCAGTGGCCCTGTGGGGCGAGGAACTCGCGAACAGGAAGGTGATTTTCCACTCCGATAATATGGCAGTGGTGCGAGCGATCAATGGTATGTCGGCTTCGTCGCTCCCCGTGGTACGGTTATTGAGACACTTAGTTCTTCTTTGTATGTCGTGGAATATTGTTTTCAGGGCTAGGCATGTTCCGGGCTTGTTGAATGTTGTTGCTGACACACTGTCTCGTTCACAGTGGGAACGTTTTCGGGAGGCGGCTCCGGGAGCACAGGATACGGGTCAGGCATGCCCGGAAGAAATTTGGCAGCTCGGGACATCATGCTTGAGGATTTTGTAAGGAGTTCCCTAGCGCCAGGCACCTGGGCGGCATACACTAAGGTTTGGACTGAATGGGAGGAGATGGTTGGGCAGACGGGAGGGGAGTCCTCCGCAGCAGGTAGGTTTGATACACTGTTATGGTTGTTGTGTCGGTTACTGGCAGGCGGGGCCTCGCCCTCCCGGGTAGACCGTTATATGTCAGCTTTGGCGTTTTGGTTTAAGTTTAATGGATGGGAGGATCTTACCAAGAATTTTTTAGTGAAACAAGCTTTGCGTGGCTTCCGTAAAGGGAAGAGGGCCGTGGACACGAGACGACCGGTGTCGTTTGCCATCTTGCGAGGGCTGGTGAGGGGGCTGCGCGATGTGTGCACTTCAACGTTTGAAGTGGTTTTGTTTTCAGTAGCTTTTGTCTGGGCCTTCTTCGGGGCGTTCCGCATTGGTGAGCTAGTCAGCTCTAACAAGTCCGGAGTTAACGGGCTCAGGTTCGAGGACGTAGTCATTGGCCAGGACAAAATCGAGATTCAACTGCGACGCTCCAAGACGGATGTTTTCGGGAAAGATAGGAAGGTAGTACTGTTCTCATTGCCTGGGTCCGAGGTCTGCCCGGTGGCGTGCAGGCACGAGTTCTTACGCATTCGCCCAGGTGAGTCGGGGTGTTTTTTCATCCGTGAGGATGGTTGGGCGCTGTCACGTTTTCAATTTGCCCGGGTATTTCGCATGAGGCTTCAGCAGTTGGGCTTACATCCTCTGCAATTTGGCACACATTCGTTTCGCATTGGAGCAGCAACGGAAGCTGCGCGACTGGGACTGGGGGACCAACGGATTAAACAGATAGGTAGGTGGGAGTCCATGCGGTTTCGTTCGTACGTGCGACCAGATGGGTTGGTATAGCGTGGCCGTGGTAAGGTTGGGGGGTTTTCTGTACATGCTCTGCAAGTTAATTGATTTTGTTTCTTCACAGGTTTGGTGACCTGGTTGGTGGGTCACTCTTATGTTTATTGGGCGCAGAAGAGGGCCGCAGTTCGGAGGAATGGAACTCAGCTGGGTTTTCTTCTGGAAACGATGGAGTTACAGTGGTTTGGATTTCGTGGTTTCAGTTGGCAGAGCATTAGTGGAGAGATTTTTAGGAGGGTGTCAGGGGGGGCTTCCCCTGACATAATACTTATTCATGGTGGGGGTAATGATTTGGGATTGATTCCTCAGAGGGAACTAATTAGGAGAATGAAGCGGGATCTTGATCGGCTGCGGGAGCTGGTGCCTGGCGTGGTGGTAGTATGGTCTGAGATGGTGCCGAGGTTTAATTGGAGACACGCCAGGGACTCAGCTGCCGTGGCGCGATGTCGGGGGAAGGTGAATAAAGCTATGTCAATTTTCGTCCGGAGATCGGGCGGGGTCGCGGTGCGACATTGGGAATTAGAGGGTATGTTGCCTGGGTACTTTCGCAAGGATGGGGTGCACCTTTCCGAAGTGGGGTGCGATTTGCTAAATTTAGGTTTTCAAGAGGGCATAGCAAGGGCCCTATTCTTGTGTGGTGGGGGGCGCTCGAGACGTTAAGGTATCAAGTCTCGGGCTGTGGCGGGATAGGGCTAGGGTAATTGGGATGGAAGACGAGTATTAAGTGGCTAGGCTAAGGTTAGGCTGGATTAGGCCAGAGTGGTAAGTGGTCTGTTGGTTCGAGCTCATCGGTGGCTCCGAACCTGGTGGTGTAGGGGTGTCTCGGTACACCCCTACAGTTAAGAAAGTTATGGTTATGGGGCCTCTTTGGTAGGCCGTGTGTTATATATTATGTGTTATTTATATTGTTATATATTGTTTATGGTAGGGGGTCATTGCCAGGGGTAATGCTGTACGGAAGGGGGCGGTGGTAAATTATTATTATACGGCAATGACCCCAATTTGTTATCTTGTTTATGATTACAATAAAATAAAGCTGTGGACTTTTATATTTCCAACAGAAATTCGGTGTCTGTGTTTTTTGGGTGGGTTTTTAAGGGAAAATGCCACAAGCCGAATAACGACTGTGCGCATGTCAAGGGTTTCTCAATGCACAGTGCGCACATGCTATATGTACTCACACAATACAGGAAGTTGGACAGAAAATGAAGAAGGGAGATTGATTTATTATATCGCAAGATAAAGGGAGGGTCTATGGTTCTGGAGATTGCCTCTGTTTTGTTTAAACTCATTAAAAATACTCTGGCAACAAATATGCTTGTTGAATATGGTAAATATTGTGCTTATTGCCTTTATAATAGCCTGTTATGTTTTATATATAGTACACTCCTATGTACTTTCTTTAAAAAGCTTGTGTTTGACAAAAATACTTTTAAAATACTTTAAAAACAATAAATCATACAATAAAAGAATCCGGGGGAAAAATGTGGTTGGTGCAGAGATTTATAATTCCTCTCTAAAGGGATTATTACAAAAAAATGAGTTAGGGTATATTGGAAAGCAAATTGCTAAATATAAGCCACAACAAGTGAGTTAGATTTCCCATAATTCTCCGCTAATTTAATATTCCACAAAGATTTAGACTGATTCAGCGATTCTTTCTGGGGTAAATGACCAACTTTGAGTTATTAGCTGGAATTGGGGATGTTTGGTCATGTTATACTGTATATATATAAAATCATATCGTACAGACAGCTAAACAGACTAAATGAGAGGGCTTAGCCACACAGGCACAGTGCTAGATGATAGGTCTCAGCGGTCTCTGCTCACATGCAGTTTACACTCTGGAAGCCTGCGATAAGCAAAACTGCTGCTCTGTCCGTCCTTTCATCCCTTGCTTTCATCCGTCTCTTTGTCGAATAATCCAACAGCGGATATTTGCCCCCCAAGGATGAGAGAACAGAGCAAAAAGTGTACTAAATCTTTTGCTCATCCTCATTTGCCCCCCTCCCTTTCCCTTCTCTTCTGTACTTAATTTCCTTGTCTGACTTTCTTCTTCTTAGCTTACGCATATCACTCCATAAAAATTCAACTATTTCGCTTGTTCAGTAACACAATTTCCTGCACTATTTGTCTTTGTCATTGGAAATCAGATAGAGAAAAGAACTCAGTATACACAAAGTGTCACAGCTATCCCTCAGTATTCAGTATACAGCACTAAGTATCACGGTCAACTCTTAATATACAGCACTTGGTGTCATTCCTCAGTATACAGCTCTAGACGTCACAGTTATCACTCAGTCACAGCTGTATACCTTCAACATTTCAAATGGACAGAGAGAGACACTTTCAGTTACTCTGGCTGTGTGTCTGTTTGACAGTGTGTGTGTGTATCTGTGTTGGTGTGAGTTTCTACATTTAGCTGTGTGTCTGCTCGACAAAGTGCACATGAGTCTCTGGCTGTGTATGTGTGTCTACTAGTGTATGAGAGTATGTTTGACATTATGTACATGTCCAACTGTGTGTCTGTTTGACACTGTGTGTGAACATCTGTGTGCGTGACATGTGCTTCTGACAGCAGGAATCTGTGTGTTTCCAACATTTTGTACGTGACCATGCATTTGTGTGCATCACATTGTGTATGTGTGTCTGACAATGTGTATGCGTGTATTCTGAGTGTGTATACGTATGACCTTTTATGTGTGTATGTCTGTGTGTGTGGTAAGGAGCGTGAATCTAGGTGTGTGGGCCCTGCCAATATTTTTTTAAGGGGCCCTGAGATTTCTGATGTCAGCCCTGAATACTAATAGTAACTAAAATGTAATTTGGGACAAGAACAATGTGCCTTATCTACACAGACTGATTTCTAAACACAGTTATTGTAGTTTGAAGATCCATCCTTGGATGTACTATTGCTGTGTGTGTGGAGCTCTGTTACAAACTCAGACACGCCAACAATTTGAAGCTCCTAGAAAAGAGGGAGACATTAGGATAGAAAGAGGAACAGGGGGATTTGGGCTTAAAATAGGGACTGTTCCTCCTAAATAAGGACACTTAGAGGTAGAGGGAGGTATGCAGCTAACTCTCAATATACGGCACTAGGTGTCACAGCTATACCTCACTTTATAGCACTAGGTGTCATAACTGATCTCATCCTTTTCTCGTAAGGTTATCAATGGTAGCCCATTTAACCACAGCCTTGCCTCACCCCTGTAACTGATTTGGCCTGTGACACTTTGTGGTTGTGTATTACACAGTTGTATCTCAAGTTACAGTGGGATATACTGTGTAGCTGCCAGTACAGCCTCCTATATTATCTGCTATTTATGCTAGTCCTGTGATTCAAATCCCATCAAAATCCCAGTGACAGGTAAAGTCCAAGGATTTAACCTGCACGCAGGGGTGGCTGTTCATATGAAGACTGCACCAGAATACCCAGCCTTGCTTCTACACAGAGACACTGCCAACTAGACCACTCTCCTGATCCACCCGGACAAGACCATGTTCGATTTTTTCCAAATAAGTCTTTTAGTGATCTTGTTTGAACTGGAACTGTCACATCATTGGAAATAAAAATAGAATAAAACATTGAAAATCATCTTTAACGTGTGTTAACCTTTTCTTTTTATGTGTAGCTCAATTACAAAAAAAAAATCTATATTAAATATATATATATATAAAAGATCAGCAAATTACATCACAATTCCGTTCAGTCCTGGCACCACCACGGTACACATTGCATCTCTATGCTCTCACACACTGCATCTCTCTATGCTGATTCAGAGTTTAAAAGGGCAGAGCTCATAGTTACGTCTGACAGTGAGTCAAGATGATGGCACAGGATAGAGCAGTGTGGATTTATAATATTAAAGAAATATTCCAATCACTTTAGTCACTACAACGTACTGTAGTGGTTATGGTGGCAGGAGTGCAATGGTTTTTAAATGATTTGACTTCTTCTCTGTCTGAAGTAGTGGCAGGCCCGGACTGGCCATTGGGCAAACCGGGCAAATGCCCTGTGGGCCGCGATGTCCATGGGCTGAGGCCAGCAGGGAAGATCACATGATCTCCCAGGCCAGCCCCTGCAGGTGTCTTCATGGGACGGTAGGGGGATCAAAGATCTCCCTCACCGTCCCACAGGCACTTTACTGGGCAGCCGGGAGGGAGGAGAGAGAGGACCCGGGAGCTCTATCTAGCAGCTCCTCCAGGTCCTTCCTCTTGCGAGATTAAAAAAGGAATATACATATTTGCCTATATTTGCACCCTCACATACACACAATGCACCACAGAGATACACAGTGCACCCTTCACACACATGCTGCACCACACACACACACACACACACACACTGCACCCCAGACACACACAGTGCACCCTTCACACACATGCTGTAATACACCCTTCACACACACACACAATGCACCCTTCACACACACACTTCACCCCTCTCACACACACACACACACACACACACCACATAAACACAGTGCATCCTTCATACACACAGACACACACACTGCAAACTTCACACACACACTGCGCCACACACAAAAACAGTAGTGCATCTTTCACACACACTGCACCCCTCCTACACAGTGCTCACCACACACACAGTACCCGTCACACACACACACTGCAACGCTCACAAACACACATTATGCCTTATACACACTACACAACTTACACGCACTATATTCCTTGTAAACACTCTGGATGCTCTACACACACACTAGATCCCCTATACACACTCTGAATTATCTACATATACAAAAGAACCCCTATAGACATACTGTGCACCCCTCACACACACAGTGCACTCCACACACACACACACAACATGCCTAATACACACTACACCACTTACAAACACTACATCCCTTGTAAACACTCTGAATCCCCTACACACACTCTGGATCCTTTACACACACACAAGAGATCCCCTATAGACACACTCTTCACCACCTACACACACTACATTTCCAACATACACACTCTTGATCCCCTATGCACAGACTAGATGCTCTACACTCAAACATGCACACTACATTCCCTAAACACACACTCTCTACAATTCATACACAAACTACATCACCTACACACACACATATGCTACAGTCCCTTTGTACACACTCGTTACATCCCCTATACACACACACTCTCTCACACTCTTCTGTCTCTAGCCACACATATTACACCACAAACACATCACAACTAAAACCGACCAATTTACACAAAACACCACACTACAATCAGTTCACTCTATAAACACGCAATCCCACAAGCAGCCTCCAAACACATGCACATTTCACTTTCCTTGCCATTTTGTCCTCTGGTATCCCACTTATGGAGACACCAGAGACAGAACAAATACAGGGCCTTTTTCCCCATGCTAGAGCTCTTCAGCAGAGCTGAACCAACATGCTTTGAGAGGGGGCGTGTTTATCATTAGTGATTACAAAACACCACCTCTCTGGCCCTGACCCCTCTGTCTGGTCCACTGTGATTCAAAAATGCCAGGGCCGATTTTTTTTTCCTAGGAGATGGGGAGTTGAGGACCACAAGAGCACACTGCAGTGTTGATGCTGCTTGAAGTATTCATGAAATTGTATTTTTAACATCTCAGAAACACATATTTGTTAAATATATGGGATAAGTAAACATCATATTAAATATTCTGGTGTGACAGTTCTCCTTTAACCCCTTAAGGACCAAACTTCTGGAATAAAAGGGAATCATGACATGTCACACGTCATGTGTCTTTAAGGGGTTAAAGGGACACTATAGACCTGTCCCTGTAAGCTGATTAGTGTTTACACTGGAGCTTAAAGCCATCTTTGGTGGCTGTCACTCTGACAGCCCTTAGAAGGATTTCCTGGGTTCAGTCCTGCAAAGATTGCAGGATCGACGCTCAGCATCTCTATGCTCTGCATGCGCCCTAGCCTCCTAATTCTTCCCTATAAGGAAGCATTGTATTGGCTGAGATAATCAGGATTGATTGATTATCTCAGCTAGGGAGGTGGGCGGGGGAGTGAAGGTAAATAAATCTTAAAAAAAAAAAATTACTCCTATTTCTGGTGCCTAATAATCCAAATAGGTGGTGTAACACTATGTTATAGTTATAGTGTTCCGTTAAGCCTCAGTGAAATTGCTGCATGACGGTGACTCAATCAGGGATGCATTTAACAGATGTCAGAATATAGATTCTTTTAAATGATGTTAAAATGAGCAGCAAATAATCATGAAACATCTTGTGTTGAATGTTTAATCTTTGGAAAGCAATCCAGCCATATAAATAGGAACGTTAACCATGTTGTTGTCTTTCTTTCACCTACCTCCTCACTGTCTCTGGTTTCTGTTCCTTCATGTGTGGGGAGAGGCACAGCATGGGGGGCCTGAACCTCTAGGGGGCTCAGAAAGAACTCTGGACGCTGGGAATAGATGAGATTAGATAATTTGATTTAGAAAATGTAGATAAACACAATGAGGTTAAAAGAACACTTTCAAAATAGATGTATAATTCACAAAAATCGGTTTAGTAAATAAGCCCCTTTATGTTTGCGTATTTGCAGAGCACGTGTTAAATTGACGTGTTGACAGCCTGATACCTTCTGACTGTGTATCTGAGCAGAGAGGTAGGTAGCTGCATATATTATCATACAGCCCTGCAAGCCCTGCGTGTGAGTAAACCATCACAAATGTGTGTTAATTTGCACTGCGCCATTTGTCTTCGCACAAAACATTATAATAAATTGTGTTCAGATCACCTTTGCATATGTTTTTGTGAGTATCAAGAACTGAACATTGTGAAATGGCTAATCTCTCTCCCTTGCTCATCCATGCACTTTTTAAAAATTGGACCATTAGTTGGTAATGGATGTTAATGACAACGGATGGGGTTTGTCTGCTATTGAGCAATCCTCTGCGTGTGTCTGCATGCGCCCCTCTCATTACATTGTCTAACACATGGAAGAAATGAACAGCAGGGATTAATAACAAGTGCAATAGTTTGGTAGATACCAAATGTTTAGAGATACTAACAATGCTTCCATTCCTTTTTTTTCAAATCAATATTGGTAGCTTATTTGCTAAACCAGGAATTTTGTAGAATTGATGAAGAAATTGTAAATTTTAGGGTCCCATTCTCATATTTTTCCAGCTAAGCCATTTTTTCCACCAATGATTCCCAGTTCAATGAATAAACTACATTACCATTTTTTATTTTTTTTATTTTTTTTAAAATAATTTTACCGAGGGTCAATCTTCGCAGTGCAATAGCTTGACATTGGTGTTTGACAGTAGTAAGGAGAAGTAGGAACATGACAGCATAATTTTCTAAACAGTCATGTTTTAGGAAGAAAGCAAAGTATTATATATTCAAGGACCAATTTAGGCACCATAATAACTTAATCAAAATGACGTTGTTATGGTGCCAGGAATTTTCCTTTAAATATACATATTATGTACATATTATGATGTACGTGAATCAGTAAAACAACACCATGTAACTTCAAAAAAGTTACTTAGGTAATGAATTGCCTTATAGGCTTAAAGGCCCATCTCCCCTTCTGCCACCCAACTTTTATATTATAACTAAACTATTATATGTGTCCCCAAATGTTTTAACCCTCAGAATGCCAATGGTGTGCCATAGATATTTCTTTGATTGAATATTTTAAACTTTCGACAGTTATATGTTCTTTTCCGGCTTTTTCCTGGATTCCAGTGCTCCCATTGGAGGGGGTCTTCAATGAACAAAACAGAATTGTGTGGACCTGGAGTATCTGGTCCGATATGGGGAACTTTCCTAGCCTATAGATGAAACACTTGTTGTAAGGCACTATAGAATAAAAACACTAGTCTAAAATCGAATATTTCACTCATTCCCCAGTGCAGAGAATTGCTTTAAGCTGTGTGTCTCTGAATTAATTCAGTGCCTAACATTAAAGGAGGGGGAGGTTATTTATTGCAGCTGAAGGGTGAGAGACCCCCTGAATTATTCAAAAGGAGCCCCTCCTCCTCACCCTTTCTGCTGCGTCTCATGGGGGAAATTAGGCAAAGCTTCTACTCGTCTCTCCTCTATACCCACCCTGAGGGGTTCATATGAAAATGTATCGACAGCTTGTTAGTAAAGATTATAAATGAGACAAGAGGGATGATGGAGAGAGCTTAGGAGTTTGAAAGATGATGTTTAGTACAGTGCCCCAGAACAGGCTAGTGCTATAATAATAGTATTGGAAGGCAGAGAGACAGGTACGATGCTGCACTGTTCCCATATGGTAGAATTTCCAATGTTCCATTATTATATTTTCTAGATATGGAATATATACATACACATTGCTGCTACCATGGCAACCAACGGGTACCACTCATCAGAGAAATAAAATGGAAACAGCAGGATGGAAGTGAAGAAGGTTAAGTGTAAAGTGCTCAGGGGAGATCTCACCTCCATTCTCAGAAGTAGCAGTTTTAGAAGCACAGATGGTAGTTCTCCAGAAGCGGTTTTAAGACCCGAATCCTGTTGAAACAGAATTTACAAGGAGTAATACATTAACATAGCTTACTGGTCCAACATTCCAATCACCCAGTTTCAAAGCCAACCTACCACCTTTAAACTTACCTGTATGGTTACCCCAGTAAATGTCTTTCCTTTGCTGTTACTGTCGGACATCAGTTCATGGTAGACGTCCATGTCTAAGGGGACAACAGAGAACCCACAATATTCCGACAGGTTCCAGGGGACGTGTCTAGAAACTGAAGAAACAAATTATACAAAGAAACAAGTCAAAATGTCAGCGTAGGTTTTAAACAGAATGCGGCATCTATTCGAATTCAGGGATTTTGTTTACTGTATGCTGTGCTGTTTGCATCATAGCTTTAATGCATTTTGTTGACAATATCATTGTGAAAGTGTTCCCTTTAGTACATTTTAGGATGGAGTATTGCAAAACAGCATTTCTGATGTCTACAAGTCCTTGCCATCATATAACAAACACTGGCAAGCACTTCTTATCATAGATCCAGTGTGTGTAATATGTCAACTGTGGAAATGTTCAGAGAACGCATAAGCTATTCAAATTATTTAATATTATTGGATAAACAGTTTTGAACTATTCAATATTTTGAAAAATATTTTAATATGTCGATATTTTGCATTATATTTTTAGACCAGTTCTTTTTTATATATTTGTATATTTTGAAAAAAAAAAATTTATAATTTGAAAAGCTTATCAAAAAATATTAAATCAATGCCAAAATTATAAATATTTGTTTTACATGTAAACAAACAATTCTGGGTTAAAGGTCTACATGCTAAAAAATAAATTTAAAAAATCTCACAAATTACAAAGCATGGTACTTCTAAAAGTTCTATTGATTATTGCCGAAATCCCAAAACAACCCCTCAAGCTGGTCAGTGTATTTTCCTTTGATCTCTATGAGATGTTAGATTATTTGCCATTTGCATGCCAGAGGGAGCTGCATGATGAAATATATTGCTTCTTGAGCATTAGCCAGCCAACCAAAATGACTGAATAATTGGTGAATCCAACTGTGCTGAAACAGGGATGTCTTTAGAAACTGCACTATGAGTTAGGAACCGCTGACCGAGAGGTAATGTATCGTAAAATATTCATGAAGAGCCTACGTTGAAAGACCAAATAGAAAAACACCAGAAGTTACCATTTGTGACTGTGTAATACTCCAGGACCAATGCTGCCCCTTCACTAAAAAGGGTAACTCCATCTCGCCCCTGAAACAAGTAGGAGGAATTCCAAATAGGCTGAGAATTTGGAAGTCCAAGACCGGAGACCTTCAGGATTAAAAAATAAGACAAAACAAAAAAAATTGAGCAAATTAGGATAAAGGAAGAAAAGTGTAGTAGAAAGGCCCGAGAATAATGATTTAATGCAAAATAGAAAAAGGAATGGCTAGGTGAATGAAGTAGATACAGTGAAGGAATGGATGAGAGTAGGCAAAGAATTATCCATTGACGCTTCCGTAAAAAGAAAAGAGAAAGAAAAATGGCACATAGACAGTGTGTGGGTAAACATTAGAAATAAGACATAGTGTGAGCGAATGAAAAGAAAACAAGATGGAGAGAGTGGGTATATGAATTAAGTATTGCGTATCTATAGGAAAAGAATGTGAGTGATTGGAAAGGGGAGAGGGAGAAAATAATGGTGAAAACAAAAGGCAAGATAATTTAAGTAAATATATGTAAAGTAAAAGCATATGTCATGTATTATAGAGAAGGATTGTGTTTGTGTCACCTGTGGCTGACCCTCAGAGGCAGTCTGTGGTATCTCAAAACTGGAAAGGGCAGGATCAGGAAAATTGAGGGTTGTGTGTGGCACCCCACGTGCACCAGGAGGCTTCAGGCACTTGCTGTTGGATATAAGCAAAATTGTTATGCAAACATAGGTTAAAAAAAAAAAGTGGGATAAATAAATAATTCAAACTTACAAATACACATAGACAAGAGCTTCACTAATGTATCGATAAATTCAAGAGATTTGCACTTAAAAATAGGAAGCATCAGTGCTGCAGAAAAATAATATCTGATGCAGGTAAGTAATGGTCAGGACCAGAACAGTGGAGTTTTAAAAAAGAAAAACAAATGGAAAAAAAATGAGTTATAGTTATAGTTATGAGTTATAGTTGGTGAGCTTATTATTCACAATAAGATTAGTCACCTGTTATTATGTTATTGTGATATTTTTGCATGTGATAATTTAAGTAACATATTAAATATTTGTGTCACTGCTATAAATTTAGCAATATTCCTTATCAAATGGTTGGAGTTCTCTGATTATTTTTCATATTATTATTATTACCTTATACCTTCTATAAAATTGTTTTCTATGTTGTTCTGTATATGCTGAGTCGGTAGAACCCTATAAATGGTAAACATAAATACACAGTATCTAACTAATATAGATTGGGTACCTGTAGTCTAGATAGTTGGGTACAATCCGTGCCACAGCAACGACTGGATGTGCCGATCCAACCAGAGGAGTCTCCACACCCACTAACAAGACCTATTGGAGAAACCAGAGTAGCTAGTGAGAGAAGTGTGGGGACACATTATCATCTAATGTCCACCTACCCCCTACTGACCTGCAAGGCACTGTACGTAAAACCATCCTGCTGCTTAAGGACACTGCTCTTTCGTTGAATGGTGACATTAAGCCAGCTTCCTCCTGGAACCTGATCAGGAGACTGATACAAACAGGAGGCAAAGAATTCATGAATTCACTAGCTGTCACACAGGCTGTTGCTTTTTTGTTAATGGGGAAGTCAATGTGGTAAGTATTAAAATGTAGTATTTAGGATTATTATTAATTGCATTTATATAGCGCCAACATATTCCGTAGTGCTTTATAATTATAAAATGGGGATACTTGACAACAAGTAATTTGCACACAGAATGTAATAAAGACAAGAGGTGAGGAAGGCCCTGCTCAAACGAGCTTACAATACACGAGTAACGGGAAAAGACACACAAGAGATATAACCGCACGTCAGAGAGAAGGAGGGATTGATGGATAAGATGCCACCCAGAAGTGGCAGGAGAGAGAGTGAGCGGGGCTATGGAGACAATATTGGTCACAAATAAAAAAAGGGAAACATTGATTTGAGGCTGCGATAAGTATTTATTTTCACGTTTTTTCACGTGTGCCCAAACTTAACGAATAATCAGTTTGTTTGTTGATAGTTTTACCAACTGTCTGGGCATTTGAATTCACTGAGCCATATCTTGAGTTTGTATAGGTGTATTTATTTATTCGTGGTTGTTTATTTAACAATTGTTATCTGTTTGGCAGAGTGAGATGTTGGTGTCTTTTGGTTGTCATAGGATTTACTGTGACTGGATTTAGAGGTAAAGCATGAATGCATTGTAACGGTATGTGAGCTACAGTGAGAATGCTTTTTTAGTATAGAATTTTGTGATTTTTTACAAAAGTAAACAAACAAGAATTAGCGGAAACAGAGAAATAAAATAAAGAATAAAGACGGTAAAATAGGAGAAGGTCTTGGGTCCTCTTCTCCAACTCCCAAGATTCCAAATGTCTTAGCAAGTGTTGCACTGAAACTATAATTGTCTTTTTCATATTGTGCAGTTTAATCACATTACATATAGTGCAAAAAACAAAGACTGCATCTTTTAGACCAGGGCTGCCCAACAGGTAGATCCCCAGATGTTATAGAACTACAACGCCCATGTTGCTTTGTCATTCTAAATGCATTCCAAAGGCATGCAAAGCATTGTGGCGATTTGTAGTTCCACAACATCTGGGGATCTACCTGTTGGGCAGTCCTGTTTTAGATTAATATATAGACAATACTGAAAGTACCGGTATATCAGATCTGCCCACTTTAAGGTGAATAAACTGTGCTATGCGTAAGAGAAGTTTCCATAATCATTAGAGCTACAACCTAACTATCCTTGACTTAAGGATATATTGCTGACATTACTGAAAATCTCAATGAAAATTTTTAAAAAACATCGCACTGAATCAATTAAAATCACAGACTTGTGAATATCAAGATCTACTGAGTCATTTTAAGAGAAATGCTTATCTAACTCTGTGTAGAGGGTAAGTGTCACTGTAAACTATAATAAGAAATAAGAATGTAATAGTATTACAAACATGTGTGTCAATACTCAAGCAGAATTCATCCAATACGTTGGGCCAGCCGAGAAAAATACTCAAGCAGAACTCATCCAAAACATTGGGCCAACCCGGAAAACTAATAGTCTCAGTGGGCTTGGCTATCTGATAGGTAATGCCCCCTTCAGTGACTATTATGCAGTCTACATAAATGAACTCAGTGGGTATGGAATAGGATCACAGGAGTACTGTTTGTGCTAGTCTGCTCAGAAAGTTGACTGCTTTGGCTGTTTTTGGTGGGAGTAAGTGAGAGAACTGTCTCCTGACAAAACGTCATGGGACCTTTGCCATGCGATATCCCTCTGATCCACACATTTTGTATTCTTCTACTATCCTCTTTAGTGGCTTCTACACATGAATCTGGCTCATGAGTAGCTTGCATCTTAGCAGACTTGTGCACAGCAGAAAAATTAGTTTCAGCCAACTCAATGGTACATAAAGAAAAAATAATTTGGGTAGTCTAAAATGTATCCACAGGGCGCTTCAGCCTACGTGATTTAGAAAAAATATTCAGAAAAGCAAAAAGGGCACAAATATGGGCTGATCAGTGTACTGCTCAATATGTACAGAATTCACTCATTATCAAGTGAGAAAAAGTAGCCAAGGGAAAAAACAAATATATAATGTGTATATAGAGATAATTATTTTTAACTCCTCCTCCTGTTTTTTTCTCTATTGGTGACTTCTCATTTGATCTGTGAATAAAATTAACAGTGGCTGTTCCTTAACCATCAATCATCTATTTTTCCATTAATAATCCCTTTTTAAGTTGCCAAGGACAGAACTCCATATGACTTTACAAGTAAATACACTAATCCATTGTCCGGTTCGTGATATGTCCATATGGCGCTTTGGAATCACAGAATTCGGACAACCTATCGATCACCCAAAATTCGGACACATCCAACTTTGTTAGAAACCAAATGCACAAGTCTACTTCTTAGTGGGCCGTAAATGTAAGTCTCTGATATCTTGGGGACAATTTGTGCCTGACTCCTTGGAGTTCTTGTCCATTATGCTCTCTGTGAGGGGCTTTTAGACTGAGCACCCAGTTGAAGGTAAAATTGCCCAACTTCAAGTGCTAATTTTCTGACTGATAGTTTGAAACGGTGGGACCAGTCACTTTGACAGTTGTGAGAAATTTTAAACCCCTGTTTCTTGCCCCCTTTGTCATACCTGCACCATGCTGAGATGATAGGTGTGGAAGGGACGCAGGACTCTAAGAGGCAGACGATATGAAAGCAGTGCATCCAAAGAGGGAGAATCAGCCACAGTCAGCAACAGTTCTAATAGAGAAAAACACAGAATATACATGTGGCAAAACAAATTTTCATTAATATTATTATTCTGAGGGGGATAGCAGCCAAACAACAAGGTGGGTATGTAGCAGAACTGGAATGTGACCGTTGAGTTGACAGGTTTGTGAGATAGAAGTTACTCTTGGAGCCATAAGCTTTTCTGAAAAGATTGGTTTTGAGGGACTTCTTAAATGATTGAAGACTAGGGGAGAGTCTAACGGGGGGGGAGGGGAGGGTAGGGGGAAGAGACAGACTGTTCCAAAGGAAAAGAGCCACCAGAGAGATGTACTGCAACCGTGAGTTAGCAGTAAGGACAGGAGAAGGTCACCGGCAGAGAGGAGAGACCAAGAAGGGGAATACCTATGAATTAGTAAAGAAATGTAACAGGGGCTAGAGCTGTTAAGAGCTTTATGGGTATATGTTAGTATTTTGGATTGACTCCTATAGGATTCCAGAAGTGCTGCCTCTGTATAATGTTTTGGCTAATCAGAGGTGGCTCTCTAATTAGGCAATTTAGGCGGCCACCTAAGACCTTGCGCTGCCCTAAATTGCCTTAGGGCAGGGTGACACAGTAGGGGTCCTGGCGGCTTGCCCTTTATCCCGCTGGGTGTGAGCCCCCTCCACACTGCCTGCCTGGGAAGAGAGCCAACCTCCAGTCTGCAGCTCTGCCGGGTGCAGAGCTGCAGACTGAGTTGTCTTGCGATCTCAGTCAATCAGAGCATTGCCGCGGATTACCACGGCAACGCTCTAACTGGAGATTCAGCTCTGTACCCAGCGGAGCTGCAGACTGGATAGGGAGCCCACCAGACCACCAGGGATACAGCCTGGCCACCGGACCACCATGGATACAGCCTGGCCACCGGATCACCAGGGAGTTTATTGTAAAGGAATTTATGACCCCCTGTCACGGCAGTCACTTCCTCCCAGATAGAGTGAAGCCACGCGGGATGGAGGAAAAGGCCGTCAGGAGGGAGCTGTCAGAGCCTCACACTCCCAGCTACCTCAGCATGACACTGGACCCCAGGGAACCACCCTCCTGAATCCATAAGGTAGGGATGGAGGGTGGCTTTATAAATGTAAACTTTGCATGTGTGTTATTATATATGTGTGTGTGTGTGTCAGTATTTGTGTAATTCAGTATGTGTGTGAGTATGTCTGTCAGGGTGTCTGTGTGTGTGTGTGTCACTATTTCTGTGTATATGTCTGTGTGTGTGTGTGTCAGTATGTCTGTGTGTGTCAGTATGTCTGTCAGGGTGTCTGTGTGTGTCAGTATGTCTGTCTGTGTGTGTCAGTATGTCTGTCAGGGTGTCTGTGTGTGTCAATATGTCTGTCTGTGTGTGTCAGTATGTCTGTCAGGGTGTTTGTGTGTGTGTCAGTATGTCTGTCTGTGTGTGTCAGTATGTCTGTCAGGGTGTCTGTGTGTGTGTCAGTATGTCTCTGTGTGTGTCAGTACATCTGTCAGGGCGTATGTGTGCGTGTGTCACTGTCTGTGTGTCAGTATTTCTGTGTGTGTATGTATGTCTGTCAGTGTGGCAGTTTGTCTGTCAGGGTGTCTGTGTCTGTCAGGGTGTCTGTGTGTGTGTCAGTATGTCTGTGTGTGTGTCAGTATGTCTGTCTGTGCATGTCAGTTTGTCTGTCAGTGTGTAAAAATTTAAACTTTGCATGTGTGTCAGTATGTATGTGTGTGTGTCAGTATGTCTGTGTCTTAGTATGTGTGTGAGTATGTCTGTCAGGGTGTCTGTGTGTGTATCAGTATGTCTGTCAGTGTGTGTCACTATGTCAGTATGTCTGTCAGTATGTATATCTGTGTATCTGTATTTAGTATATCTATGTTTCTCTATGTGGTCTGTGTGTATCTGTATGTGTGTCAGGTTGTGAATCTGCGTGTCTGTATGTGTGTCAGTGTGTGTATCTGAATGTTATCAATGTATGTATTTGTGTATCTGTATGTTGTCAGTGTGTGTACCTGCATGTGTATTTGTGTGTGCATCTGTATATAGTCAGTGTGTTTATTTGTGTATCTGCACGTGTGTCAGTATATGCATCAGTGTGTCTGAGTCAGGGCCGGACTGGCCCACCGGGATACCGGGAAATTTCCCGGTGGGCCGTCGGCACCTGGGGCTGGGCAGGCAGCTGGCTCACCTAGGGCCGCAAAGAGAGCTCTTTAGGCGGCCGCAGGGGGAGCTGGCTGTTCTGTCTCTGCTCCCCCTCCCCAGCGCACTACAAAGAGACCGGGGCCGGAATGTGACGTCATATTCCAGCCCCGGTCTCATTAAGCAGCGCGCTGGGGAGGGGGAGCAGAGACAGAATAGCCAGCTCCCCCTGCGGCCGCCAGAACAGCCAGCTCCCCCTGCGGCCACCAAAGGAGCTTCCCCACAGGTAGAAATTGTGTGTCAGTGTGAGTGTATGTGCGTGTGTGTCTCTGTCTGTGTCATGGTGTGTGTGTCTCTGTGTCATGGTGTGTGTGTCTGTCTGTGTCATTGTGTGTGTCTGTTTGTGTCATGGGGTGTGCGTCTGTCTGTGTCATGCAATGTGTGTCTGTGTCATGGTGTGTGTGTGGCATGTAATGTGTGTCTGTCTGTGTCACGGTCTGTCTGTGTCATGCAATGTGTGTCTGTGTCATGGTGTGTGTGTGTGTGTCATGTAATGTGTGTCTGTCTGTGTCACGGTCTGTCTGTGTCATGGTGTGTGTGTGTGTGTTTGTCATGGTGTGTGTGTGTTTGTTATGGTGTGTGTGTGTCTGTATGTCATGGTGTGTGTCTGTCTGTGTCATGTAATGTGTGTCTGTCTGTGTCACGGTCTCTCTGTGTCGTGGTGTGTGTGTCTGTGTGTCATGGTGTGTGTCTGTCGGTGTCGTGTGTGTGTGTCTGTGTCACGGTGTGTGTGTGTGTCAAGGTGTGTGTGTCTTTTTTAAGGTGTGTGTCTGTCATGGTGTGTATCTGTCTGTCATGGTATGTGTGTGTCTCTGTCATGGTGTGTGTGTGTCTGTCTGTGTCATGGTTTGTCTGTCTGTCATGGTGTTTCTGTTTCTGTCTGTGTCACGGTGTGTGTGTGTGTTTCTGTCTGTGTCACGGTGTGTGTTTCTGTGTGTGTCATGGTGTGTGTGTCTGTGTCACGGTCTGTCTGTGTCATGGTGTGTGTCTGTCATGGTATGTGTGTGTGTATGTATGTTTTTACTCACCTTTTTTTCCCCCCACGTCGTGCTGGTCTCCCCTCGACTGGCCCGGTCTCTACGGCTCAGCTAATCAAGCTTGATGATCTCAGCCAATCCGCACTGACACAGGAATCACCTTTAGTGACCGTCTGAGTGTCTGTCACTAGGAAGCAATCTAAACACTGCCTTTTCTCTAAAAAGTCTCTGTTTACATTGAAAAGCCTGCATGGACAGGCTATAGACACCAGAGCCACTTCATTAAGCTGTGTGTGTGTGTGCGCGCCTGCTAGTGAGTGGGCTTGTGTTTTTATGTCATTAACTTTATGTATATCAGTGAGATTGTTTGTCTATGAGGCCGTGTATCAATCAGCTTGTGTCAGTGAGATTGTCTGTGTCTGCATGTGAGTATGCTTACTGTATAATTAAAAATTTTACTCTGAAAGGACCAATATTTTATATTGGAAAAAGCAATATATATATATATATATATATATATATATATCAATCATCTAGGGTGGCAAGACATAGCCTTACATATTACATGTGACAATATATGGCGCAATGACTTATGGGGCTGGCATTGATTTTTTTTCCAGGGCTGCTTTGGAATCCCCAGTCCAGCCCTGGTCTGAGTATCCATATGTGTCAGTGTTTGTATATATGTCTTTGTATGTGTGTCAGGTTGTGTATCTGTGTGTCTGTATCTGCATGTGTCTCAGTGTGTGTGTGTGTGTGTGTGTGTGTGTGTGTGTGTGTATCTGTGTGTATGTGTATCGCAGTGTGTGTGTGGCAGTGTATGTGTACATGTGCATACATCTCATCATTCAAATAGTCAACACTACACACAAGTACACCCCTGCATTCAACCTTCAACACTACATAAAAAAACAGTCCTGCATAGAAAAATCAACAATGCAAACACACCTTTGTGTTAAACACCAAAAATATACATAAACCCACCCCAGCATTAAAAAAAGAAACTACACATAGATGCATGCTTGCATTCAAACACCAACACCGCATACAAACACACCCCTACATTTACACAAACATACTCCATACAAAAACATGCTTCCATTCAAACCCACAAACACAGCTCAGTGCTAAATACAACTCTGCAAGCATGGGGAAATGGTTCCGCTACTGCGTTGCGAAGTGGAGAGCATGATTGCATGTCACAGAGTGGGGGCCAGGGGGTCCCATCAAATGCTTGACCAGGGCCCAATCAATATTAAAGATGGCCCTGCACCCGCCAACCCTGTCACACTCATCCTCTAACAGTCTGTCCCACTCACCCCCTTCACCCTGCCTCACTCACCCTACCACATAAACCCTTACAATCCTGTCCTCCAACTGTGCAACACTCACCTCAAACCTTGTCACACACAGGTAGACAATGCCAGGTAAACTCAGAAATACACACACCGGCACTTATGTGCACAAGACTGCAAGGCTATATAACCATACCCCTCAGTCGTGTATAAACAACTGGCATAATTGCTAATTGAATGTTTATTGCAAATTCATTTTGTTTGCAAATTATGCCATAATGCTCTAGGTTGTATACCTATTCTTCATCACCTTATCCATTCTTACAGGCTCAGGGATCTGGGATTTTGAATTGTATAACTTTTTTTTTGTAGTATATCTGGATCCCATGTCACGTATGAGGTCTGTTTATTTTGTCTTTTGTACCATGTTGCACACTGCACAAATAAACAAAGTACTTTGGAGAATCCACCTCGATGGAATTGTTTGGCTTTCTGACGGGGCGGTCTATTTGTGAATTTGGATGATGATTTAATACGGAACTATGGGACAAATATCGGAAGTGTAACTAAGGACTGATCAGATACAGTAAGTAATCACTGTGTATTCTATGAATTACCCGTAATGATCAGTGTTGTGGCACAAAGGTTATACACAAATACGTTTTTCTTTTGTGTTGTTTTTTACACATTGACCCAGCAATAGGGTGTACAGCTGGCCCAACATTTGTGCATGTCTATGCTACACGGAGATATATTAAACACATAAAATATATATACAAAAATAAGCTATTATTGGCAACCTTTGTATACTAGCTGCCAGTATGTATATATGTAGAAAAATTATAAATTTTACCTGTAAAGTTACACGTTATTATTTTTTATCACAATAAAAATGCATGGTTGTGATGAGGTGACCGTACGGTTCCCGGGCAACTTGGTTCGCTGTTTTGAACCACTTTGAAATATGCCAGGAGAGCACTTTTTGGAGGGAAGGTGCCTGAGGATAAGGGGAACAAACGAGCCAGCCGGAGCACCCCGTTTTGCGGCCACAGAAGCTTGACCGACTAAGAAATCCATGGGCGTGTTGTGGGAGTGTTATGGGTGTGTTTGACTGTATCCCTGATGTGTATAAAAGCAGGCCATCTGGCAAGAATAAATTATTCCTGTTGTACCCTTCATCAAGTCTAGGCTGATGTTTGGGTAGCTCAGAGCTTTAATCACTGCTTCACTTGGGATCTGGGAGAACTATAGCAGATATACTCAGTCGGAGCATAGGGGATCCGTTACAATATTGATTTTAAATTATGAAAACATTACTGATTTGTGTAGATGTGAATCTGTACAGAACAGGAAGGCCAGGCATAGAATGGACAGGTATATAAGTAAGATTCTAGCTGAGCTAAACTCCTTATTTACCTTCTTGCTCTGCCTCTTCCTCGCTCACAGTCATGGTTAGTGTCTCCCCCCACGTTGGGTCATGAGTTGGGACCTGGGTTGTATGCGAAATGCTCTGGGCCTTTACTCCATTCCTGTCATTTGAGCTGCTCATCCTGTAACACATATTGGTTTAAACATCTCCAATAAAACAATAAGACAAATTGCATGATACGGACGTGCTATACAGAGTGAATGGATCCTATGGCTTGCAGAGTTGAGGGTCACTTCTTGGCTACAATATAGACTATAGGCCCGTGCTAAACTGGGGTTCAATGTACTTACATTTTCTGGAATGTAATGAGTTAAGAGAATAACACTATAGTGATTTGAAGCACAATAGTGCTTGCAACAGATTCCTTAAACTCATTATTTCTGACCCACCCACCATCAATCAATGACAGGCTGTGATGGACAAGAGAGCCAAGAGAGGGGGTAGGGCAGCCATGGTGGTCCATGGCACGTGACCTGTCATTGGTGAACTTGGGTCAATGAAATATTAATGCCAAACAACCCCCATGGGACATGGGTTAGGAGTAGTAAAATCCCATTAGTGCCCCTGCACATTTGATTTCCATATTGTTGATTTTTTTCATGCTCCTTGCATCACAAGTGTTTAATGCTCAAGGGTCTAAGGTCCTCTCTAAAGACGACACATTGAGTAAGATCGCTTGTGAATGGGGGAGAGGAGGAGGGGGAAGGGATATATAAAAAAAATGAAGTAATTGAAATAATATAAAAGACAGAAAGATGGCATGAATATGAAAAATTACTATTGGAGATGAGAGGATAGACAACATAAGAGAAATAAAAGGCAGAATAGTGGGGCAAAAGGGCAGAGAAAGGTGCTGGGTGACAAATTGGCACAGGTGGTTTAGTGGAAGATTAAAAGGGTTGAAGTACACGACTGCAGGACTGAGAATGATTATTACATTGTAGTAGATTTATAAGCTCGAGCATCCAAGGCCATCTTCCTCGTCCTGACTGTTGTTGCCAGATTCTCATGGTGTTTGGAACGCTGATAATTCCTGTATGCTCTCACAGGGCTTATCAGCAGTATGTGTAATACACATACTCCCAGTGTGAAATCACTTAAAAGGGAGCTGTTACATGTAGTGTGTACGATCCAAAAGACACGTTTGCTTTTAACCCCTTAAGGACCAAACTTCTGGAATAAAAGGGGAATCATGACATGTCACACATGTCATGTGTCCTTAAGGGGTTAAAAAAACAACAACAAATTTTGTTATTCAGTAAAGGCCTATTAAAAACAGATCCTTCATTGTCCAGATAGGGCCACTAGAATGGACAACTCTGTTGTATTCCATGAGCGGTCGTGTAAGGGTTAATAATTATTATTTTGCTTGACACCTGCAGGCCGACTTGAGCGGCGGAAAACATGGCTGCGAGGGAGAAAGGGTAAGTAAATCTACTTTTTTCTCCATGCAGTTGGGGGCTGATAACCCATATTTGTATTGCTAATGCTATAGTGTTCCTTTACGTTTCGAGTTCATACTCACATAGTGACAAAAGGACAAGGTGCGGACCCAGCTGTAGTTGACGGGAGATGAGTTGCTGAGTGCAGGGTAACAACAATGGTTTCTGTCCCGTGTGGGGACAGGAAGCTAGATTGTCCATGTGATCCATACACAGGCTCACCATGCGTCGGAGGTTTCTCTGTAACCTGAGGGAAGATAAGACTTCATATGAGAGAACTCTAATAGCCAGATAAGAGGGCAAAGGAATAGAAAGGGAATGATGGGAAATGATTAATCCAAACCAAGGACGTTTAAAGGGGGAAGTTGAAATTGAGGAATGCATGGAGATTTGTTCTCCATCATTATTTTACACAAGGAATTATGCGAATACCTCTACTATTCCATTCATAACACACCCAGGGTTAGATTTACACAAAAGGTAAGGATAGTATTAGACTAATGACAGTTGCAAGATAATGCAACTCAAAGAAGTCAGGAAGTATCAAAACCACAAATACCAAATTAATACCAAATTTAAAAATATATAAAGAAGTTGTAAACCACAAATACCAAATTAATATCAAATTTCAAAATATATAAAGAAGTTGTATTCAGGATAGGTGATCTTTGTGACTGGGGCCTGTGAGCAGCTGCCTACTGTGTATACAGGCAAATCCGTCCCTATTTACATCTTCCTATATGGAAGACCTGCATATATATACATATATAGATATATCAACATACACATACAAACACACTGATCAACCACAACATTAAAACCACCTATTGTGTAGGTCCTCCTTGTGCTTCCAAAAGAGTTCTGATGCGTCAAGGCGTGGACTCCACAAGATATCTGAAAGTATCCTGTGGTCTGGCACCAAGACAGTAGCAGCAGATCATTTATGTCCTGCAAGTTTCGAGGTGGAGCCTCCATGGATTGGATTTGTTGTTCCAGCACATCCCACAGATTCTCTATTGGATAGAGATCTGGGGAATTTGGAGACCAAAGCAATACCTTGAACTCTTTGTCATGTTCCTCAAATCATTCCGGAACAATTTTTGCAGTGTGGCAGAGTGCATTATCCCACTTCAGGAAACGCCTGAAATGTTCACTGTCAGGAAACACCATTGCCATGAAAGGGTGTATGTTGTCTGCAACAATCTTTAGGTAGGTGGTACATATCACAGGAACATCCACATGAATGCCAGGACCCAAGGTTTCCCAGCAGAACATTGCTCAGAGCTGAACACTGACTCTGCTGGCCTGCCATCTTCCCATAGTGCATCCTGCTGCCATATTTTCATAGAAATAATGATTTCGGTTGGGGGCTTTTTACATCTTACCAGTTGTAGTGGGAGATTTGATTTAATATTTATTTATTGCTTTTTATTTTTCTAACCTTTTGTGTTGCACCTTATTGCTTTATCCTATATATTCTGTCTCCTCTCTCTATCCTGTGTCTCACAGGAAGGCATCATACTATCCATGGTTTCAAAAATGTTATCTTAAATTTAAAACTAACCACTGCATACCAGAAACACCCCACACGTCACCTGTCAGTGGTTTTAATGTTGTCTGATCAATAGATAGATAGATAGATAGATAGACCGACCGATACTATCAAATACACACACATATCAAACTGAACAAACGTACGAATCTGCAATTTCTTTCCCATAGAATCTGAGTCTGATCGTAAATGTGATATAGAAAAAGGCAAAGATATAAGTAATTAATTTAGACGGAGCAGCCCATTAAACCATAGATTCAGTGCGTATCAAGCAAGCATCGATCTGATACTGCTTGTTACTAGCCCTGCATATTACAAGCTCTATCCCTGCACTGGTGACACAAGTAATTAAGTTCATGGTAAGTTCAGCTTCAAGTCTACAAAAAAGGCATTGAACAACGAAGTGAAGAAAGAATGAACTCAGTTACAGCCGGACGGTATATTCAATGTGGCTCTGCAGCTAGCCTTCTAGCTTGGACCTTAAATCTCACCGTTGTGTGAATAGACTTCTGTATGGGGGGCATTGTCATTCTCTGTTCTCTAGCAGAGAGCTGAATATTTCAATGCAGTACTTAATTTTGTATTTTTAGAATAGGATGAATTGATGTAGATATCTACAAGATGCCATGTAATCATAAGGAACACACAACACATGCTTTTGGGAGAAATAGATATAGACAGAAGACGCGTCCCATGGGACGTATTTATTTGGAACCATCCACATTTAAAGCAGGAGTATAAAGTTCTAAGATTACGTCAATGCCCCTGAAATAGTAAATGTTGTAAATATTGTCTGAATCGTGACGGGGTAGCTTTAGTTTTATAGGGCTCAAATTAAACATCCTGGACACAATCCTCACCAACAACACACTAGTTAGAGTTTATCTGGTCTGCAGTTTGAATAAAAAGAACTATCTACCAATTTCCCTGAAACATAAACAGATACACGGATGGGTTCATAAAACATACACAAAAGCTAATATTTCATTAAAGTATAATACAACAGTGTAGTGTTTACTTTGAATGATATTTTATATTTTTGAACCAAAACCACAAAATGTAACTTTATTTTCAACCATGTGCCCATTCATACATGCAACGTAATGTCACACGCATGATTTGATCTCTTCACGCAAATGACATCACATGCTGAGTGATACAAGGTTTGTACTGCAAACACTGTAAGCCATTAGCTTAGCTGCACAGAGTAGGTGACCTCAACCCAATATCCAGACGATACGCAAGACTTGAACAACATGGCTGTATTGGTGTAGCCTAAAGCACAATAATAGTGTATTTTTAAACTGCACTTTATGTTAATATGGCATGAGAAAGGTCGCATTAAAAAAAAATTCAATTTTCATACTTTTTTAACTTACTCTTGCCTGCTCTATAAATTTAACGTTAGTCACACACAGAAGGTTTCTGCAGGTTTAAGAATGCTATTGACTGCAGAGATGATACATAAGCAATAAATGAAGTTTAAACATTAGATCTCACTTTACAGGAAGTGTTTAAAAAGGCTGTGTAAGTCGCATGCAGGGAGGTGTGACTAGCGTTGCATAAACAAAGTGATTTAACTCCTAAATGATTGAGCAGTGAGGCTGCAGGGGCATGATCTATACACCAAAACTGCTTCATTAAGCTAAAGTTGTTCAGGTGACTATAGTGTCCCTTTAAGTGCAATAATCCAGATCCCTGACACGTTACTTGAGTTTTGTATTTCTGGGACTGGGAGCTCGACTCTGTATCCTATGTTTAGTCTTTCATCTTCCATAAGCAAGCTGTATCAAGAGGTTCCCAATAGGATTCATGCAACATTATATCTTGTTCTGGACAGTCAAGTAGGGCTCAATGTGCAGGAAGCTTTGCAACAACCATTTCAGAAACAAACCGTGGACACCATGCTGGTTTAATGATAGAAAATTACAAAAGCCTAGATTGCAGAACCATGGCAATCAAATACAACATGCATTTTATAACAATTGAACTTATATAACAAACAACATGTAGTAGTGAAGAAGGAATAGGTATAGAAGGTATATATCTGTATGTCGGGTTGGTATGGACCGTGAAAGGGATTCTTTAGAATTACAAGTAAGTAGTTTGGGAGGTACAGAAGTAGAAAGACAGGCTGTCAGTATCTGTGAGTTTGTCTTCCAAGGAACAGGTTTGATAAACAGTCTAACCGACACACAGGATAATAGGAGGTAAGTTGTTTTGATATTCCCTTAGAATAAGCATGGCAATAAAGAACCGGATACAGAGTATCCCAGTAAACTGAGACGTAATTCTAAATAATTCAGAATTCAGATTAAAGACAATAAAATCCTTTGAAGTAACAAGTTACACCCATAGCACCATCAAACCAACAGCAGAACAATCATATCAGATCCCACTGACTTTCTCTCCTCGTTCTGTCATTGTTCTACTGACAGTGCTATGTTATTCTTGTGCTGCATGTGTTAAACTAAATCCTGTTGCCAACAATGCTATTTCTGCTGTGATCCTACTCAAACGGCTGTCATGAAATTCCTCGCCTGCTGTCTCAATTATTTTTATGTTAACGTCATACACATCTACTAATGGAACTTTGATTATAAACGGTTATTGCAAACTATACAAATAGTGCATGTTATTCCTGAACACACACACATCCACACAGATCTAAACAGTAGCTAGGTGGAATAGGTCTGCAGGTGCCACAATTTAATTAATTCAACCTATGCCCCCTACAAATCTGTAATTAAAGGGACACGCCAGACCCTATAACACTTTAGTTTTATGAAAAGCTTTATATCAGAAGGGTGTTTCCTATTTGTTTTATTTAGAAAAAAAGTGCAGATTTCAATAGAAACTGACACTTTTATAAATTGACCTAGTTACATCCACCTGGCTTTCAATCAGACAACCTATCCTGTTACTTCCTGGTTTGGTTCGCTCAATGGAGCTAAACTCAAGAGGCAGCAATAGCTCAGAGCACCTGCCTTGCAAAGACTTCTCATTGAGCTGCATTGGGAAGTCTGTGATTGGACAGATACAGAAAGGGTAGGCAGGGCTAAAAGGGGAGGGCTCGCGAAGACAGCAGACAAGAGAACTACAGGTTTTGCAAACTGTTTTCAGATGTACCACCAACTGAAAAATGCATAATGAAATGCATTCATGTTTTCATTTTTGGTATATCTACTAAATAGTGCTTTTGATTTATTTTGTATTTCGGCAGTGAAATGTCCCTTTAACATAATCTTTGCACTTACAAGCATTTATTTAATTCAAGACTTTATAGTATTTTGCATCAACACCAAAGTGGGGACGACATAAATGCTGTTATTTAGTATCGTAAGACTAGTGGCCAAAACTTCTACTCCCACTTGTTCTATCCCAATCAGCATTGAGGGATCATGGGAGTTGTAGTTTTATCACAGCTAGTTATCTACCATTTGCCTACCTCTGAATTAAGCTTAGGTTAAAATATGACCAAAAAAGCCCATTTCTCATTTGGATCTCCACGTAATGTTAAAGGCATAAACGGAACCTTTATGTCACATATGTGACATATACAGGGGTATTATTCACTATTTTGAGAATTTAAGGTGAATTCAAAGTTAAGGACAGGATACCTGAATGTAAAGCATAGCTGACTTAAAGAATTTTTCCTGTTTGGCTATTTTGACATTAACCCCTTAAGGACCAAACTTCTGGAATAAAAGGGAATCATGACATCATGAAGTTCACTTTTAATTAACCCTGAATTCTCACATTAGTTAATAATCCTGTAAGATTCCAAATCTCTAAATTTTCTATATTAATGAAATGGAACTCTCGCTATACCTGTTCACACTCCAGAACACTCATCCTGCTTCATGGAATTTTCACTATTTCAAAACTAAATGCTGGAAGAGCCGGCATTAAATGATCCATAGCGATATGAGGTGGAACACGTGGAGAGTTTAATGAGATAAGAAGTAGTGCCAACTCTACCATTCTTTAATTGATCCTAACATTCACACAGGCTCTTATGTCCATTAGAACATACACATTATTCACCTGATAATAGGCAGCCGTATAAATATTACTCTTTTCTCATTTCCATTTTCATTTTATGGCTTGCCATTAAACCACCCATTAAAACCTGCACTTGTTAATTCCGTATTCTCATCCTCACGGACATGTACTGAGGAGCGCCATGACTTTCTGTTTGACGGTCGGAGAGAAGCCATTGGGGACCAAGGGCCTGATTATTGACGGCCTAGGGGCACAATGAATATGAATTAGATCCTGCAAACTGATTGCAGGGTACTTCACATTCAGGAGATATAGATCGTATTATAAGAAATAGAAATATATCTAGTAATTGAGCAGCAATTTTTCCATAGATGCCAATGAGAAAAAGCTATTCAGTTATCAGACTTATGGTTCTCCAGCCCTTAGAGAGCAATGGGTACTCACGTGCATCCTTTTTCTAGGGCTTGATGTCCTTGGCGGGGATGGTAAAAGAAGAGGAGCATCATCAGGATATCTGATGGACACGGGAAGCCTTGGGGTAGGAGATGGAGAACCATCTGAACCATCTGTGACTTCATCCTTAGAAGGGAATTGGGAGAGAAGAAGTGAAAAATAATAAATAATTATGATGATACATTTCGTTTTGATAAATAAAAAGATGTACGTTTGGTTAAAACCGAGTACAAGACAATCTAGCAGATTTATCCCTACAACATGAATTCACTGAAAGACAACAACTAAGGGCCATAACTGGCTAGTTAGCGAGTTATTTAAATAGGACTAGAAATGTGTTCTTGTTTCAGGATTGCTGATCCTTCAAAAACTATAAAAATAGATTGTTCTGTGTATGTATGTTGTTGAACATGCCTATTACGGTGAGTTACACAGAGTAACAGAGTGTATTTGGTACACGCCATGTTCCTATGTGGTATTGTCAGTGTGATAATAAACACTTGAAGATATGCAAATATGATATTCTTTTCTTCATACCTAAAACCTTAAACATCCCTTATTAGCATGAAAGTAAATTCTAACCAAATGGATCATGCATAGTTTTAGGGATTACACTGTTATTTACACGTAACCCATACAGTGCATGCAACAGAGTCGGATTAAAATTACCCAGGGTTCTAGGTAAGGCCCCCTCCTATAGCCCAGGGTTTTTTTCTGTGAGAGTGTAGGTAGTGGTTGACAGGGCCAGATTAAGAGCCCAGTGGGCCTGGTGCTGACAATTATGACAGGCCTAATTACAGAATCATATCGACCAAAAACAGTAAAACACTCCCAAGCGTCATGTATCTGATGGAGATGGTGCTGGAGAGAAAGAAAACAGCAGCTATAAGAAAACACATACCCCAGGCTAATCTCTCACTAATTTATGTTTTCATCTTTCAAGTAAATCCATAACCCCTAACAGCAGTGTCCAGTCAAGCAGGAAGTCAATGGGTGTGCCACTGACACAAATCACGCAACCTGCCAAAAGGGGCGAACATGCCCAAAAAGAGGATATGTCTGCCCAAAGAATTAGAAGGCCATCCTGGTATGAATGCATGTCAGGCTGCCTGCCAATAATGCAGCTGGCCAACTAAGGACATACTATGCAGACAGCACCCTGAGCTTGGCATAAATGCATCTAATGATGCGCTCGCTCAACGCTTTCTAAGGACTGTCCCGTAGCACTCGCTGGTCCACTTGTCTCCTTACCTTCTTACTAGCAGGCAGAAGCTCTATGTATATAGTCTGGGACAGAGAAAAGCTGTACGTAGTGAGTGTAGAAGAAAGGGAACATGCCACCAAAGTCAGCATTACCTTAAAGGATCACTATAGGGTCAGGAACACAAACATGAATTCATGACCCTATAGTGTTAACACCACCATCTAGCCCACCTGGGCCCCTCATGCCTCCATAAATATAGCAAAATCTTACTGTATTCAAGCCTGAAGCTGTAACTCTGCATTCTGTTAGACTTAGAAAAACAAGCAGTCTGCTGACATCATTAGAAGTGGTGGCCTGATCCAATCACAGTGCTTCCCCATAGGATTGGCTGAGACTGACAAAAAAGCAGATCAGGGGCAGAGCAAGCATGATTCAAACACAGCCCTGGCCAATCAGCATCTCCTCATAGAGATGAATTGAATCAATTAATCTCTATTAGGAAAGTTCAGTGTCTGCATGCAGAGGGAGGAGACACTGACTGTTTGGATGCATTTTAGGCAGCCATGACCCAGGAAGGATCTCTAACAGCCATCTAAGGAGTGGCCAGTGAAGTTATCACTAGGCTGTAATGTAAAGACTGCATTTTCTCTCAAAAGACAGTGTTTACAGCAAAAAGCCTGACGGTAATGATTCTACTCACCAGAACAAATTCAATAAGCTGTAGTTGTTCTGGTGACTATAGTGTCCCTTTAACTATATTCATTGTCAGCCAGTCCACACAAGTTTTGTTCCCATACATCCCTCTTAAGTTTCCATACTTAAGTAAGAGTATGTGAAAAGTAGTTAGGGTTGCCACCTATCTTGGAAAAACATACCAGCCTTGCTAATTTGCATAATTAAATATGTATGGGTGACATCACATGATGTAAATCACAAGGAGTGACATAAGAGAAAATGCTTTAAAATCAACAAAAAACTATTTAGTTTGATTCTGCTGTATAGATGGATTCCTCCCAGTGGCCCCATGTCTCCCAGTGCCCCCATGTGTCGATTACTCCAGGTCTCAGTGTTCCTATGTATCAGTGTCCCATGTCTCCCTGTGTCCCCATGTATCCCAGGGTCCCCATGTCACTAGGAAGACAGGAAGACCTGGTGACACGTTGAGACCTAGGGACACGGAGACACCAGTGATACTGGGAGACTAGGGAACTCTGGCTGGGACGCACTGGGAAAATAAGGGACACTTGAAGACATGGGGATACAGACACCAGGGACACAGACACTAGAGACACTGGCTAGGGGACATTTAGACATGAGGGCACTGGGAGACATGGGGACAAGGAGACACCAGGGCCACAGACACTAGCTTGGAGACATGGGGACATTGAGACACTTGAGGCACTGGGAGACATGGAGGCACTAGGAGACATGGGGACAGTGAGACACTGTGAGACTAGGGGTCACTGGGAGACTAGGGGGCAGGAGACACCAGGGACACTCGCTGGGAGACATGGGGACACTGTGTCCCCATGTGTCTGTGTCATTATGTCTCTCAATGTCCCTTAGTGTCACAGTGTCTGCCATAATGTCTCCCATAGTGTCTCAGTGTCTGCCATAATCTCTCCCAGTGCCCCTTAGTGTCTCAGTGTCTGCCATAATCTCTCCCAGTGCCCCTTAGTGTCTCAGTGTCTGCCATAATGTCTCCCAGTGTACCTTAGTGTCTCAGTGTCTGCCATAATGTCTCCCAGTGTCCCTTAGTGTCTCAGTGTCGGCCATAATGTCTCCCAGTGTCCCTTAGTGTCTCAGTGTCTGCCATAATGTCTCCCAATGTCCCTTAGTGTCTCAGTGTCTGCCATAATGTCTCCCATTGTCCCTTAGTGTCTCAGTGTCTGCCATAATGTCTCCCAGTGTCCCTTAGTGTCTCAGTGTCTGCCATAATGTCTCCCAATGTCCCTTAGTGTCTCAGTGTCTGCCATAATGTCTCCCAATGTCCCTTAGTGTCTCAGTGTCTGCCATGTCTCCCATGTCCCTTAGTGTCTCAGTGTCTGCCATAATGTCTCCCAGTGTCCCTTAGTGTCTCAGTGTTCCCATGTCTCCTTGCAGCCTTTCCCCCCATCCCTTACTTCCCTGAGCTGTAGGCTGTCTCTGCAGGGTGGGAGCTGCTGTCTGGACTCTCTGTAGCTGCACCCCTGCAGATCAGTGAGTATAGATAGGCAGGAAGGGATATGCTGGAACTTCCTATCCCTGCCTGTCTCCACATACAGCGACCCCTACTGGCCAGTGCTGGTATTGCAGAGTAATCTCTTGTTTATACTGAGAAAAACACCAGCATTTGTATTGCCAGTATCACTGCAATATTGGCAGTAGCCAGGCAGCCTCAAATACTGGCTGTGCCAATAAAATAAAAGCCAGGTGGAATCCCTAAGAGTAGTGTGTGAAAAATTTTTTTTTTTAAATAAATGTATATATATATATATATATATATATATATATATATATATATTATAAATCAGTGGGCCTATTGCATGGGCCTGGGTCTGGAGCTGCAGCTCCATTAGCCCCTATGTTAATCCGGCCCTGGTGGTTGAGTGTTCTGTGTGTGGATCAGTCCCAGTGTTATGTGTGTGGGAAATGTTCCCAGGTTATGGTAGTTCAGTGGGGAAGCCTTATGGTCTGCACCTCTATCCGTTGCAGATCATTTTAAAGCTCCCTTGTGGTTCCAGCACTCAGTCATTAACACAGAGCATTGGTTGTGGCACTCTAGGTCACGAAGGAGTAATCTGCACCCGATGGAGATTAGGCGAGGGGGTGCAGGGCCGAGCAGGGAAATCTAATGATCTCCTTTCCAGCTATGGATAAGCCATCTCTGCATTGCAACATGGACTATTCTGTATGTTACACTCAGACATGAACTATAATATATGTTCATATTTAAAATTATATAAAGCGGCACTATTACATGCAAAAGCATAAAAAAATATATAGAGCCAATCTTGCATAAATTGTTTATTATTATTATTTTGTTATTTTTATAGCGCCATCAGATTCCTTAGCGCTGTACAATGGGTGGACTAACAGACATGTAATTGCAACCAGACAACTGGACGTACAGGAACAAAGGGGTTGAGGGCCCGGCTCAATGAGCTTTAATTCTAGAGGGAGTGGGGTATAGTGACACAAAGGGTAAAAGTAGAGGAAATGCAAAAAAGTTTTTTGAAAGTTTGCCTGAACATATGATGACATAAAAACAAGTGCCTTATGTGTCTTCAATTATGTGAGATAGAGAGAATAGCAAAAAAAACACAGAATAAAAACAAAATTCAGTCATTCAGTCACCCCCTATATAGTATTACATTCCCTTGAGCACAATTAAAAAGGGATAACAAGTTATCATTAAAGTACTTATTGCACATGAATGGAGATTTTCCCTAGCAAGATAAATCTATATCTGTAATCCTTTGTTATAAAAAAAATCCCAGTTTTTTTTGTTGCTTACAAAATAGTTTTTTCAATAGAAGGCTGATTGGAAAAAAACGAAATCGCGTTTTTACTCCATATTAACAATTAACCTGGATGAAAACGTAATCGAAAAGAACATAATAGGCAAAATCATAAATTCTGTGTATTCACAAATTATTTTATTTTTTTTAAATCGCCAGCAATCCAAACTTTTAAATGTACCAACTTCTTAAGGGCAGCTCACCTAAATGTCGCTATGAACGGATCAAGACAGTATTTCACTTATGCATAGTGAAACTTGCAATATTTGAGCAAAAACATAATAATTAAATAGAATGCTACACTTAGAGCACAACAAAGATAGTCCCAATAATTATATGCTCTGATATGAAAAGCTACATGTTATTAGGACAAATTTCTTTATGTGGCAATAATTAGTTTAATGATACCTTGTTGTTCTTTTCTAATTATGCTCAGGGCAACGTACGACTGTATTAAAGAGCTATGTAACTCCAATTGCATGTATTCCTGATGTTATGTTTCATTTTGTGAATTCTGTAATATCCTCGCTATATCATATAATTGATGACATATAAGGACTTGTTTTGATATCACCCTATGTTTAGGCAAATGTTAGATTATTTTGCTGCAGTTACCATACTCTTTTTTGCATATCCTCATTTGACAATTTATGCAAGATTAAGCATTCAGTATCATTTGAATTGAAATATTATTAATGTAAGGATATCTTTTGAGGGGTTGCCCATGATACCTGCAACCTAATCGTTTGAACAGCTGAGTGCCAGCAACATAGATTTTTAAAAAAATGTATATTTGTATTTATATGGCTCACGCTGAACTCGATATATGGGGTGGAGAGTGGGGCAGCTGGAGAGACAGGTTTTAAATTGACCATTGTTCTCACACCTTGGTAAAGGCATGCATGTGGCCAAGCAACATTAAAACACATGCTCTCCCAGTGGTCGTTTTCATTGTTCAATAAAGATCTTCAGTTTCATGCATTGAAAATTGATTTTAGCCCTCATTAGTATACTCACAAATCTCATAAAGTGCACTTATACTGGGTATAAATTAATTGTAGGTAGTCTGTATGGTTTTTCTCCTGACATTTTGATTAATTGCAGACCGTTTCATGGATTAGAGATAACATAAATGTTTCTTACTTTTTAGGAATTATTATTGCACGAGCCCTTTTTACTTAAAGGGTCACTTCAATGCTCATAATCACTACAGCCCGCTGTTGTGGTTATGGTGCCAGGAGTACTCTTGCACTGTTCCCTGGTAATGGGTCTCTAAACTATTAAGTAATAATTTGCCTTCTTGCCTGGGTTTCTTCTGGGCTCTGTTGCTGCTGGGGCGGTGCGCTAAAAATGTTTATTTCACTGGTAGATTCAACATATTCCAGTTCAGGGAATAATCTGTTGGGGAATATTCACGAAACACCAAACTGTAATGAATTGAAAACCAAATTGCCAAATTCAGGCTGAAAAAGACAAACTGACTATGCAGTAGAACCTCGGAACTCAAACGTTCCTGTTCTCAAACAATTTGGAAGTCGAACAAAAATTTTGAGTTAAAAATGGCAGTCTTCAGTACCCGAACATACAACAAAGAGCCATGAGTAAAAAATGTCTGGGGTACGCGAACCTTCGGTCCCCAAATATACAACAAAGAACCATGTCTCATTTTCAAATCAGAAAATTATTATAAATAATTGTAATAATGGCTAACAGTAAATTTTTTGCAAGTTGGAAGGCAGGAACCACTCAAATAAATGTAAGGTGCTTATTATTAGACTTAATGCATACAAATAAATGTAAAATGCTGTAATTTGGGGGGTCTGGAACGGATTAATCAATTTTACATTAATTCTTATGGGAAATGTGGATTTGGTTCTCGAACACTTCAGGACTCAAACTGCCTTCGGGAATGGATAAAGTTCGAGTTCCGAGGTTCCACTGTAGTTGAATGGGAGATTAAGTCCAGTGTGTTCTGCAGCTGTCGATAAAGAGAGTATCTGGGGAACTCACTGATTTAACTACATGTCAAAGGTGTGCACACTACAACTGCCATCACGCTCAGCTGGGTAGGGTACACTAACCAAGCCACTACAATCAATCACAGCATTTGGAGTGAAAAAACAACTGCTCGTCTCACACAGCATTACCCTAAGCCTAACCTAACCCAAAATGACAAATCCCTCCATTAGCCTGGCTGAGAATTATGGAAGTTGCAGCCCATATCATGCAGAGTGCAATAATGAATCATGCCAGGGCACTCCAATTACTATGGACTAAAACTACCATCATTCTCAGCCAGCTGCATCAGAATGTTGGGAAATGCGCACTGCGTCTTGTTAACTATAAGAGTAAAATGCATTAAGAGTACACCAAATGCCACAGATTGCAACCATTTGTATCACCCTGACCCAAGGTAATAAGAGTTGCAGTTGATAGCTGCATAGGCCTGTTATAAACAGAACAGTTTTAATGGGAGTTTAACTACTGTGCGGCCATTTAAAGTCAATATTTGGAATGTGCCATTAGGATGTAGGCTTTTCTGTAGTTAACATTTGAGAAAGAAACATGGCGACAAATGCGACACATGGCAACAAAGGGATTCTTTCTATTTTCTTTCATGACAAGTGTTTTATTACCGTCAAGCCAAGCTGTCACTAAAGCTGAATTGGAGAATATTGCCTAACCAGCTATTTTTGCCTTGATTTTTTAATCCGTATTTTAGATCACAACAATTTAAAGTTTAGTGAATAAAAAACAAGTTAATCAAGGATTGATGCCGCAGCAAATAATTGCTACATGCAGGGAAGCACTTTTTATGTGCTACCCATCAGCACGACAAAATGTCCAGGAAAATGTTGGAAATCTGTCGACTCAAAGTCCAGACGTGAAACAAATTGAATCACAAACGCAAATTAGTGTAACACGAGCCAGTCTGTTTCATGTTCAGTTTGTTAGAATAAATACAATCAACAAAACATTTATAATTAAAAAGAGATGCTCCAAATATAGATTAATAGGCAAGATATTTCTGTTTCTTTTAATCCACTGTTGACTATTATAAAAGGTTCACATACAGTTTTGAAATGTCAGTTTTACCATTCACTAGGTTTACCATAATCGTCATATTTTTCTGGACATACATCAATTCTTCATGGTGCTAATGGAGAGTGCTGCTACGTAGAATTTATTATTACACATAAACTGCAGTAGAAAGAACCGTTACTTAATAAAGCAAGGTTTTTTAGGGATGTTTGTTGACTAAATTATGGATTTGCTTCCTACAGCATATGATTTCTGCAAGGTAGCACTTTTCATGTGTTGTTCATCAGTATGAAAGATTGTGTCCCAGGAAACAGTGTTGGCTCTATCAAACTCACTTTCATCTGGATGAACTCTACTTTCAAAAGATTTATGCCATTGGATAACACTAGAAAGAGGTTAACCCCTTAAGGACCAAACTTCTGGAATTAAAGGGAATCATGACATGTCACACATGTCATGTGTCCTTAAGGGGTTAAAAGCGAACTTCATAGACATGTTTCTTCCTTTATTTTGCATTTTCTAGATCACCTCTTCTTAACTTGGTCCTCAAGACTCAAAACTATTTCATATCTTTAGAAACATAATGAGAAAATGCAGAAAGCCAGGATGGTTGGAGTGACTTGTTGGCTTGGTTTCAAAATTACTATTCTAGATAATGGTTTAGAGCAATAGATATTACCTTTCAGAAAGTTTTCCAAATTATTTGTTCTAGTATAGGAAACGGATTAGGTTCCAGAGACCAGTGGGGGTGGAGCTAGCCCACATCTTATTTTCTCTTCTGCCCCCAATATAGTATGGACAACTTTTGAGGATGCATATTAAGCCAGGCAAGTTATTTTAATAGGATGTTTAATATGCATCAGAGCTTTCCAGGTATATGGAAAATATACAATAATTATTAGGAATTATAGGCGAAAGCTGTTTTAACTGAACTCATTGATCTATATAAATCAAATGTTACCTGTTCTTCTCTTGAAACAGAATCAGGAGACTGTCTGTGTTCTTGTACAGTGTTGAGCACGAGGTCTTCAGACATGTTGTAGGCAGGTAGAGTGTCAGATTTTGAAGTATCAGCCATGCTGGGGTTTGGTCTGGGGGTGCTTGACTGAGCAATGGGGGTTGTGAAAGAGTCCGACCTAGGTGAATATTTTTTAGAGGTGCTTGGTTGGTTGGGGTCATTTCTAGGGGTCGCAGGATGTGAAGTTCCAGTCCTCATGATAGGTGGTCGGGGAGAAATGGATTTAAGATTATCTTTAGGTTTGGGTGGCTTATATTCTCTAAAGCAGACATTGTATGCCAATCGGCCACAGTGCATGGCCATCCAGTTCCCTCCAACGCGAAGTAGTGCCAAGATCCCCTGGTAGTTGTAAAGAGGTTCAAAAGGTGCAGCACGTAAATTAATACGCGGTTGGTTGGTTCGAGGATAGATGGCAAATAGGGCCTGTCCTACTTTTTTTCCCTTGCCACCTCCAACCTTTAAGACATCAATGCTCAGCCGAACATCATGGTGTTTATCATTCTTGCAGAGGCCTGGGTTAAAGAAAAGACGAAAGCGGTTACAGAATAAACAGCAAAAATGAAATAGTAAAACATAGACATGGTGGCAGATAATGAATGGGAATAAGACAGTGTAAGATATAATTTTAGGGACTGTAAATTAACACGTATTCACCATTGTATTTCTTCATTCCCAAAAGACCAACTAGAAATGTACTAAACTGAAATTAGACATCTATTTACCCCCAGTAGTGCAGAATAAAGCAATTATATGAAGAAATGAGAATATTTGTCACCATATAAAACCATGGGGTAGTTTACAAAACTTGGTATGAATGCCTATCCAACATTTCTCACTGACCTTGTGGGAGAATGAAGAGGTAAGTGTTCTTTTGGAAGATGAGCGTCTCTGTCAGGTCCGCTTGTTCTACAATGTCAGACTCAGCCTGATTACTCTGGACTAGGTCACCATTGTTGACACTAAGTTGGACATTCTCCACTGAGCCGTCGAGTAATGGGTTCTCCACTCGCAGGACGAGCTGGTACTGACCAAGCTCATTAAACTGGACATCCAGAAGAAGGAATTCAAAAGAAAGGACCTTCTCATCCAACCTCAGGCGTGGAGGGCCTGGTGGAGCCGCAGTTTGTACAGCTGGAGCCGGCATTTGTAGTCATAGGTGGTTACAGCTTCATAAATACCTCCTTTTTTCTATGTGCTTTTATTGCTCTTATTTTATGCCAATTCCTTTCCCATCTACACCTCACTCATTCTCTTAGCCTTATTTGTAGCTGTGTCCACCTTCCTGCTCCCTTCACTTCTTTTCTGTCCTCTCGTCCCTTGTATGCAAGTTTTAAAGCAGTTTGCACACCTGAAAGGAGTGGTAGAGTTGGGGGGGAGGGACACATTTACCTGGCTGCTGTTTGTTTGGGACAAACCAGGTAACCAGGCTTAGAGTGCGATCTGAACAATCTCCTATTTACATATTGAAAATCAGATGGTGCATTGACAGCTGAGTGTGTGTTTGAAGAAGGGGGAGTATCCTTAGTAAGATACCTGCAGGGCACGTCAGTGTTGCTTAACATATAGTGTATAGCCATACCACAGTAATTTGTATTGTATCTGTATATTCTCTTACCTTATGTAATTATGTGCACGTTTTTTATTTTGTGAAACTTTTGTACGGAAACTTGTTAGTAAATTGTTGTATTGTACGCACATGAATGTATAAACCTTGATAACATTAACCTTAAATTGCGAGAATAAGATTCAATAAATATCAATGCTCTAGATCTAGAATGTATTTGAAAGGCAGTAAAAGCTATACATGTTAAATATTTTAAATTTCATTTTATTTTATTATTAATTCATTATTTTATGGTATGATTGACCACATATATTAACCCAGTAGCTGCCAAACTAGTCCCTCGGGGAACTGCTATATTCAAAATCTTATGCATTTCCCAGCTGACTTACATGAACTCTGGCAAAAACTTCTGTTATTTTATTTAATTTGAACCGTACTTCTCATGGCACAGCATAAATAAATGATGTACCCGTGGGTTAAGAAATCTTTTTCTCATTTCAGAGAGGATCATTGAACCAGCATAACATGCTAAAAGAATATGCATAGAACAGAAAGAAATAGTGCAATGGGTAAAATAAATATTTATTCATATAATAAGCCTCTAAAAACATACAAAAATCCAAGTGCTGAAAATAACGTGCAATGCACTATTTTTATATATTATGAATATTAGTGCAAAATGGTTCACGTACGTGCATAATCACATTCCACCCAAAATCTTTAAAGAAAGTATCACCGAAGCAAGTCTTTTCTCTGTTACAACACCCTGCACAGACTGTTTAGTGACTTCTCTTCCACAGACTGGGATGGTGCCAAGAGTAACACTTAAAGGAACACTCAAAGCACCATAACCACTAAAGTACGCTATAGTGGTTATGGTCTGAGGATTGCCATTGTATTATTTTAATAGTTTCCAAAAATGTACTCCACATACTTCCAACTGGACTTTTTCAGGATGCATTTACCTCTTACATGCACCCACATTAAAATCCTTTTGTCTTTCAGGTTGGATGTAATAGATATTTATTGAAGGGAAGAGTAGTTTTCACATTACCAATGTGGCTAAAGGAAGGGGGGGTCTCCACATGCCAGTGAAAGCCCCAGTTTTGACAAACTGCTATCAAATGATTTGGGGTAAAAAAGCATACGACAGCGCCCACAGCACGATAACTGCTACAATGTGTTACAGGCATTATAGTGTCCCTTTAGTTCTCAAATGTATTATATGTTTAAGAATGATGACTGTAGTGTATAACCAGTACCCTATTTTGGTGACAGTCACATGGGTACATAAAGGCAAGATGAGGAACTGCAGGGAACATTTCAACTTTTTGATACCTACAGGATTATTTACTTAAATGGGAATCACACAGAATTGACTAAGGAATTGTTAATTTGGCTAAATTGGCCTAAAATGCCCAAATCCCTGGTGAGTTCTGGCCTAGTGAGTACCCCAAAAAACACTGCAGACCTTTCTGTTAAGGAAAGAGTCAATTGAATTAATATTTGCTCATCTAATAAAAATGGTCCATCATTGGAAGGATAAAGAAATTCATATAACTGATGCATCATTTATTAGCTGAAGCAAGGTAAGAAGGTTATTTAAAGCTGTTGGCTAGGAGGGTGAGAGTGAAAATGAGTCAGAGAAATAGGTTCTAAAGAATGAAAAGGTGCAACACTTCAAAGTTCTAACTTAAAGGAACACTATAATGTCAGGAATACAAACATGTATTCCGGACACTATAGTGTTAATAGTGATGTTAGATTCATGATCCCCATTCCCTGCCTCAAAAAGGCATTTTACTTACCTTGTTTCCAGCACTGCGCTGGTTTCGTTATGGTTGGTCCCGCCCCACCCAGCCTCCTTGGTTGAGATCAGCAAATTTGATTATTTCAGCCAATCCAACGCTTTGCCATAGGAAAACACTGTATTGTGCCAATCAGCATCTTCTCATAGAGGAGATGAACGCTAGTGACACAGGAATCACCACTAGTGGCCGTCTGAGTAACTGCCACTAGAGGTGTTCCTAGGCAGTAATGTAAACAGTGCCTTTTATATGAAAAGGCAGTGTTTACATTAAAATGCCTTCAGGGACACAGTATTGACACTAGGGCTACTACATTAAAGGGACACTCCAGACACCAAAACAACTTAATTTGCGACCGTGGTGCCCACCACTATGTGGAGCCGCACGTTAAGGGGTCCATCGGGTGGCCCATGCTCTTAGGGCCAACCGATAGAAATTAAGATGATATCACAGGTGGGAGGAAGTCCTCCCAGCTTACAACGGGAGCCGCGCGGGAGGAAGAGGAGGGACTGGAATCAGAGTAGGACATCTGACTCCCATCAGACTGAGCCACCACTGGACCCCAGGGAAAGTCACCCTCCTGCACCTAAAAGGTAGGAAACAGGAGGGTGATTAAAACATTTTGGATATGTGTATGTGTGTTTGTGTATGTGTCTGTATGAATTTTTTTTTCTGTATGTGTGTCTGTATGTATGTGTGTTTGTATGTATGTGTGTGTGTATGTCTGTGTATTTCTGTCTGTGTGCCTGTATATGTGTATGTGTGTCTGTATGTATGTGTGTTTGTATGTGTGTGTGTATGTATGTTTGTCTGTCTGTCTGTATGTCTGTCTGTGTGTTTGTATGTATGTGTGTGTGTGTATATGTGTGTGTTTGTATGTGTGTGTGTCTGTCTGTGTGTCAGTATGTATGTGTCTCTGTGTCTGTATGTGTGTATGTATGTGTGTTTGTATGTCTGTGTGTATCTTTGTGTGTGTGTGTCTGTATGTGTGTGTGTGTGTATGTCTGTCTGTGTATGTGTGTGTTTGTATGTGTGTGTGTCGGTCAGTGTGTCTGTATATGTGTGTCTGTGTGTGTGTGTGTGTTTGTATGTATGTATGTGTCTGTATGTCTGTGTGTATGTGTGTGTGTGTCTCTGTATATGTGTGTGTGTCTATGTGCGTGTCTGCATGTGTGGGGGGGACAAAGTATGGGAGGGAGAGGACAGACGTATGGAGTGGTGGCGGATGGTAGACGTATGGGGGGGGGCCAGGGCAGTTTTCGCACCGGGGCCCCGTGGTTTCTAGTTACGCCTCTGGTTAAACCGTTCTCAAATGCATTAACCCCTAAGTTGCTGCCAGCGGTGATAGTCACTCCCTCTGGGTGCCTCAAGTGGCCTCTTAACACAATAATAACTTAATTTAGATGAATGTGTTTTGGTGTCTAGAATGTCCCTTTAAGCTGTAGTTGTTCTGGTGACTACCTTGTCTCTTTAAGAAATATCAATGCATCGTTCCTGGTTAAACGTTTTATAAATAAATATGGACTGAATGAGAAGATTACTGCAAAGTTGGATGGAGAACTGTTAATTAACCCCTTCATGACAAGTGTTTAACAAAATCTCATTATATCACAGCTGTGTTGGCAGTCCAACTGTGATGAAGGAGTTAAACAAGTTAGGTTTGAGTAGAGAAACATTCTGATGGTAAGGTAGATTGGAATGGTTTATATGCAGTTGCCCAAAGGAAGCCCAAACTTGCAGGCACTGAAATAGTTTAGTTTGATGGTTTGCAGTCAGGCAGTCAGATCCCTGTGCGTCATTCTATCTCCTTAGTACCTCTCAGCACGCTGCTGGCCCAAGACTTGGCAAGACAGATTTAGTTTTGTACTTGTGCCATAGAGGAGACTTAGCCACACTAGATACAGTTACATAAGAACCACATACATAGCCATTATTCAACGCTTAAATCTAACGAAAGTACACAAACTTACTAACCACTGGATACATACCAAAACTGCTCGATCATGTTTTATTTGTGCTCATCTTGGTTTTAGGTAAGATTCTGATTAATATAATTTTATATGTCTGGATATTATATCATGAATTACAGCAAATAGATACTTCTGGGATAATTAATGTTTTTACTTCCATTTATAACATTTTATACTAAGCATTTTATTGTCACTTTAAACCCCTTTTGAACAACATTCTATAATTACAGGGTGGGTGGATCTGCAGATGACTTTCCTAATCTATCATTTGTGGCTCTGCGGCCACTATCTGATTGTGTCTACTACAATAAGCAACGACACGCTATAATAAATAAGGACTGCCCTACTTGAAGGGGTTGTTGTGTTTTATCATTCTCTGTTATTTGAACTTAAAAATATTATAGTAAACATATCTTTGGACACAGAAAATCTCTCTTGAATGTATGATTATAGCTGGAGTAGTGTTGGGACTGACAAGGCTGTGGCTGTCCTGGGAAGGTAATTTGGAGGAGTTGGTGAGAGTCTGGGAGGATAAGGCTGATAGGAAAGTATGGATAGGGTTGGGGGGAAAAGGCAATATCGGATACCTGGAGTGGGAGTGATAGCGATACAACTGGGGAGGGTTAAAAATGTATCAAAAAGAAGAGGGATAGAGACAAAGACCCATCTAGGGAGGAGCAGACCTAAGGATCATAGAGACATGGCATTGGGCACATGAACAGCTATGGGAAAGTGGTGTGGTTGGGGATTGGAATCAATACTAAAGAAGGTGGGATGACTGAAGCATAGTTAGGGAAAAGGAGGGGACATAGACATGAAATAGGAGGTGTTCAGGGGATGGAAATACCCAATGTCAATGCATTAAGGGTGACGTGGAAAATGGCATGGATAGGTAAGGATACAATGGCTTATTGAGTATATAGAGAATGTGAATGTTACTGAAGGCTCTTCTCATAATAAACGAGGAGGAAGCACTAAGTGGATCCTGGGTAGCATAGATTTTGAATTGTAATACTTAAAAAATAAGGGCAGTTTGGCCATGCATTCGGATGTATCTGGCTGTATCGTATTCTAAGCACCATAACAACTTTGCCCTGTCTCAGAGAAAGAATAAGATATCCTTGTCCCTATGTGGCTGACTGAGGTCACCATATGCTTAAAGGGACTCTCCTTTGCCCAAATACAAAAACATTTAAAAAAAAATAGTTTTTTATTGGATATACCCCAAATGAAACATACATTAATTTAATTATGCAATTTCTGTCACTGGGTGAATATGTAAAACCGGGTTGTAAAAGCTGCAGATCTCTTGTCTGAAGCCATTGGAAGCCCTCCTCTCTAACCCTGCCCAGAATTTTTGTGTCTGTCCAAACAGCTCAATGAGAAGTCTTTGCAAGTCAGGTGCTCTGAACAATTGCTGCCTCTTGAATTTACTTCCACTGAGCGAAACAACTAGTTAGTAACAGGACCTGTTATCTGATTTACAACCAAGTGGGTGGGGAGGGGAGCGTGTAACAAGGTAAATTTATAAAAAGTGCTAATTTCCATTGAAATATGCACTATTTATAAAATAAAATAAAAAAGGACACACCCTTTACACTTAAAGCACTTAAGCAAACTAAAGTGCTTTAAGGATCTGAAGTGTCCCTTTAAGCCTGCCCCTTTCTCACAGTGATTTGCAAAAACAGCTGCAGCTTTAAAGGGACAGCTCATGGAAGTGGTCTTGGTGCAATGTCCCTGTCCCTTAACCCTTCAGTGGTAATTTTAGCAGTTTCTGAGAAACTGCAATAATTACCTCTCAGGGTTAACTCACCGGAATCCCCATAAGAAAGCATTGACTAATGCTTTCCTATGGGGAAATTCTAATTTGACCACGGCCATTTCCGCGCATGCGCATTACTTCTTCCCCGCCAGCTGACGTCGGTGGGGGGTGAGCGTAGGTGGAGCCAGACCCAGTGTCAAGGGTCATCGGTGCTGGATTCAGGATCCTGCAGTGCCCCCTTTCCTCACACCACGGGAGGGGTTGGCACTAGGAAGGGGGACACTGTAGAATCCTCTAGTGTCAGGAAAACAGCTTTGTTTTCTTGGCACTATAGAATCCCTTTAACACTGGGCTAGCATATGCTCATACGAAACCTGTACTCTCTGCTCCTAGTGGCTACCTTAAATCACTGCACATGATGAGTTCAAATTACTGATCATTAATTATGTAACTGATATGACGCTGGAGATTTGCAGCAAATTCAGACATTGCAATGGTGAGGGTCAATTTTCATAAAATAGTTTTTTAAATGTAACATATTTTGCACACATTATTTGTATAACACATAGATAAGGAGCTCAACTCCAACCTGTAAGGTCCCTTTTTTGATGGACGCTAGGTGTTGGTATTTGGAGGAAGAAACTGCATTGAGTCATCGAATTTTAGTTTTCTTTCCCATGAGGTCAAGAGGGTGTTTGGGTAAGTGTAGCGGAGAAGTGGTGCAGTTAGGCTTAATTTTGCATTGTCTCTCTCTCTGTCTGTGCGACTGCTTCATTCAGTGTCTAGCTCTGCCCTCAATATGAGACTTTTTAAAGAAAAGGATTCAATGTGAAGCATTGAGGAGACCAAGAGAAACATCCAAATCAAATGTCAAAGTTAATTGATCATGTAGATTCTATTGAAATGAAATCTGATGAAGACAAAGTGAATCTAATTTTATCAAGTTTTTCAGAAATCTAGAATGCTCTCTGTAAATTACGTTACAGTTTGGCGAGCTGTAAATGCTCTGGTGAAACACAATCATTTCCAATACAAAAAGGCTGAGAAGCATACCATAGGAAACAAATCAATTTATCGCAGCAGCAAAGGCAATACGTTTGCACACAAAAGGGCAAAGATAAAGAATTTTTTATTTGTGAAGATAAATCTCAATCTCATCTCACTAGAAACTGCTTTTAAAAGTCTACTATAGACCATAAAGGCCTCTACATAGAAGAAGATAATACAGTAAAAGCACTTGTGACAGATCCATCTGTATAGACTAAGATTGCTGGTTCGTCTGTTTTGCCTCTTTTCGTGGAATTACCTGTTCGTATGCCCCTGTTCGTTTATTTGACGTTTTTACAGAATGAACTTACCGAATGGACGGCCACCCAGAAGAGAAGTGTGCTGCTGGTTAACCTCTTGATCCCAATTAGAACGTTGTGGTTAACCGCAGACACCTCTCAATTAAAACCGAATACAGGGTGGTCGTCGTTCGTATGTCGACCACGAGGCGGCGGCCATTTTAAACCGTGCGAAGGACCAGCGGTGTTCGGCACAGATTCTATGGAACTAAAAACAGACACTTTTTCTGCCGAATACCGCTAAAACCACAGACCGCCCTTCTCAGTCGACAAAAGCATGCGAACATCGGCCGTTCGGGAGTTTGGACTACACAAATGGGCTTAACCCATATAGCCTTCCCATGGAGTCAATCGCATACCGAAAGACTGTAAAAGACTTTGACTCCATGGCAATTGAACTGTACTTATGGGATCTGAGTGCTATTCACTAAGAATATGCACTCAGATCCAGGCTATTTGGGGATACATTGCACGAATGGAGTATATTCGGTAGTTGTATAATTATGTATTTTTATGTGGTTTTTATGTTTCATCTAAAATGTCGATTTGCCTCTGTCCTGGGAGATAATTGAATTACTTCTCAATTATCTCCAGGGCAGAGGGGAGGAAACCATGATGCATGCTGGAAATATTATGTGCCTGTGTGTCCTGAAATGCTGTATGTCCATCTGCCATTACAGTCTCCCATTTGGTCCCCTAGGGGAGTGTCCACCAAGTGGGAGACCTGCATAAATACGGGCGGGTAGCCCACAGTAAACCCAGTTCTTGTTTTACCCTCAATGCGGAGCTTGGTCTCGTTATTGGGGGATTTACTACACACGAATAGCGACTGATTGCTGGAACCGTAAGCCGCTTGGGAGATATATTGATTCGGCTGTTAGCAGCGATTCGTGGGTTTACCGCTCGAGAGCTGGAGTATCTGTACAGGTCCCGTTCGGGAGGTTAGCGCATTCGCCTGCTTGCAGTTCATACGAGTGGAGTCTATACGAATGGAGTTTACAGCACTGCGAGCGGGGAGGATTAACTAAACGGCGGTTTTTACTGTTTGATGCTGAGGGTGCCATTACAGCACTTTAATTGCATTATATAGACATAGAGACACAGGCATACAGAGCAGGGGCAGATCCTAATCTCAGGAGGGGGACTGGTAGTGGGTTGTAGTGGGGTGATAGGGGATGTGATTGAGGAGTTAGGGGCTGTAGTAGGGGGCTAGGGCCTGTAGTGGGGTGGGGGGGCAGGAAATGTAGTGGGGGGACAGGGGCTGTAGTCAGGGCCGGCGCAACCGTTAGGCAAACAAGGCATTCGCCTAGGGGGCTGGCCTGCTGGCGGCGCCCACCGGGCTGGTCTGCTGGGGGCGCCAACCTGTCCTAGGCCGAAGCATTGGGCGAGCAGCTCTAGAGCAGCCCCTCCCCTCAGCACGGGGCCAGTCCTCCAGGCGCCCGAAAATGGGGGTGCCGAGAGAAGCCCTGTCACAGGGGGCCAAGGAGGTGACCATTTTGCCACCTCAGGGCGCCCCTGAAGCTGTACTTCAGTATGGCAGAGCAGGCACTTGCTTAGCCTGATGGCAGGTGCCTTCTCTACCAATGAATGCCGGTGGAGGAGGCACGCGGCGGCAGTGTGGGCGGCGAGGGAGGCTCTTCTTGCAGCTCCCCACTCCTCCCTCGCACGCCCTCTGTGATGCCGGAAGCCGGAATATGATGTCGTTCCGGCCCTGGCATACTAAACAGCATGCTGGAGGAGTGAGGAGCTACCACACACTGGACCCCATGGAGGTAGGGAGTCTGGATGTCAGAGTCTGTGTGTCAGTGAGTGTGTGAGTGTTTGACTGTGTTTGATTGTCAGTGAGAGTGTTTGTGTCTGCCTGTCAGTAAGTGAATGTATATGTGTGTGACTGTTTACCTGAAAGTGTGTGTGTGTGTCTGTCAGTGTGTGTCTGTCAGTGAGTGATTGTATGTATGTATGTGAGTGTCTGTCGGGAAGTGAGTGTATGTATGTCAGTGAGTGAGTGTATATATGTCAGTGAGTGTCTGTCTGTCTGTCTGTGTATGTCTGTCAGTGAGTGTCTGTGTGTCTGTCAGTGAGTGAGTGCATTCCTGTCAGTGAGTGTCTGTGAGTGAGTGAGTGCATATCTGTCAGTGAGTGTCTGTCAGTGAGTGCATGTATGTCTGTCAGTGAGTGTATGTCTGTAAGTGAGTGTGTGTCTGCCGGTGTGTGTCTGTCAGTGAGTGAGTGACATGAGGGTGCGGCAAAATGGATCTTTGCCTAGGACGGCAGAAATCCTTGCACCGGGCCTGACTGTAGTTGAGGGTTAGGAGCTGTAATTGGAGGGTTATGAAATGTAGTCGGGGATAGGGACTGAAATAGGTTGACTGCAATTAGGGAAAGGAGCTGTAGTGTGGGGGATATGGGCAGCATTCAGGGGAGAGGGGCTGTAGTGGGTGGATATGGGACAGTAGTGGGGATAAGGACTGTAGTAAGGGAATAGGGAAAAGGGGTTTAGGGGCTTCACATGGGGTAAGAGAGGCTGTAGTGGAAGGGATGTTCCCTATATCCAGAGGCCTTACCTGCGTTCCCTGTATCCAGAGGCCTTACCTGCTTTCCCTGTATCCAGAGGCCTTACCTGCTTTCCCTGTATCCAGAGGCCCTTCCCTGAGTTCCCTGAATCCAGAGGCCTTACCTGCTTTCCCTGTATCAGGGCGCCCTTCCCTGAGTTCCCTATATCCAGAGGCATTACATGCTTTCCATGTATCCAGAGGCCCTTCCCTGAGTTCCCTGTATCCAGAGGCCTTACCTGCTTTCCCTATATCCAGATGCCCTTCCCTGAGTTCCCTGTATCCAGAGGCCTTACCTGCTTTCCCTGTATCCAGAGGCCTTACCTGCTTTCCCTGTATCCAGAGGCCCTTCCCTGAGTTCCCTGTATCCAGAGGCCTTACCTGCTTTCCCTGTATCCAGAGGCCTTACCTGCTTTCCCTGTATCAGGGCGCCCTTCCCTGAGTTCCCTGTATCCAGAGGCCTTACATGCTTTCCCTGTATCCAGAGGCCCTTCCCTGAGTTCCCTGTATCCAGAGGCCTTACCTGCTTTCCCTATATCCAGATGCCCTTCCCTGAGTTCCCTGTATCCAGAGGCCTTACCTGCTTTCCCTGTATCCAGAGGCCTTACCTGCTTTCCCTGTATCCAGATGCCCTTCCCTGAGTTCCCTGTATCCAGAGGCCTTACCTGCTTTCCCTGTATCCAGAGGCCTTACCTGCTTTCCCTGTATCCAGAGGCCTTACCTGCTTTCCCTGTATCCAGATGCCCTTCCCTGAGTTCCCTGTATCCAGAGGCCTTACCTGCTTTCCCTGTATCCAGAGGCCTTACCTGCTTTCCCTGTATCCAGATGCCCTTCCCTGAGTTCCCTGTATCCAGAGGCCTTACCTGCTTTCCCTATATCCAGATGCCCTTCCCTGAGTTCCCTGTATCCAGAGGCCTTACCTGCTTTCCCTGTATCCAGAGGCCTTTCTGCTACATTTAGTTATCTGTGTTTATATTTTATTTAACTGTCTTTCGTGTAAATATCAATATACTTATTTTTTGCCTTGATTTGTGTGTATATTGGTTTATTTGCATGTTGGGTTACATCATATAGAGGTTGCTGCACTGGTCAACACCCCTTCCTAACTAGACCCCTGACATAGACAATCATCCAGAAAGAACATCCTGTCCTACCTTACAACCATATGAACCCTCATCTTGGAGTGATATTGATCAACGTCATACTACAGAAGCCTCCAAGTGGAAAAAAGCACCAAAAAAGGAAATTTTACACAAAAAATGTCTCCCAAATTTACCTAAACGGAAGAAGGTCATAGGTTGCAAGTGGGTAGTTAAGCAAAAACTGGATGCAGATAGAAATGTAATTCATTAGAAAGCTAGTTTAGTAGCAAAAGGATTTACACAGAAGTATGGAGAAGACTACAATGAGTATTTTACACCTGTAGTCAAGGCACAATCAGAACATTACTAACTACCGCAGCATCTAAACTGTCAGCTTTCTTGTTATCTGGTTGATCCCACTGAGCCAATCTATGTATGGAGATCTTTGAACCGCAATAACATGCACAAACTCACAAAGTTGAAAGCTAGCAAAGGCGCTGCACAAATCCTGCCAACAGACATCCCTATGGACCTTCTGCTATTTTAAACCACAGAAGAATGATGTGAAGCTGCAGCCCACAACCTCTGTATGCAGTTGGCCCATGGGGCATTTGCCCTCAGACACCCTTGTTAGCCCTCCCATGTTTTCTGCATATTTAATTGCAAATAATTTCAGCTCTGCCTTGTTCTTGGCCGCACCCAGTATTCTCTTTGATCTGTCCTGGAATACCCTCTTTTCATGAAAGATAAAAAAAACAAAGGAGAGAGCAGAACTTGTTTCCCCAGTGATGGAATTTCATTATTTTCACAAACTTTTTAGGCAATAGAGTTGAGCGAACCCGAACCGCAAAGTTCGGGTTCGTACCGAACATTAAGTTTTTTGGACCCCGGACCCAAACACGGACATATCACTGTATGTTCGGGTTGGAGTTCGGTGTTCGGCGATTTAATGGCGCGTTTGGAAAGGCTGCATGGCAGCCAATCAACAAGCATTTGACTCGTTTGCCCTTAGAAGCCATCAAAGCCATGCCTACTAATGGCATGGCTGTGATTGGCCAGTGCAGCATGTGACACAGGCTCTATATAAGCTGGAGCCTATTAGTGTAGGGAGAGGATGCTGCAGCTGTTAGGGACAGATTAGAAAATAATTCTGAAAACTAGTACATTACTGGGGTGCACTTCATATCTGAGAGTCAAATAGAGGCGTCAAATACTGCGGTTACATCAGAGTTTTAAAAAGTACAAATTTTTTTGGTGCTTAATAGTACATTTTGTGGGTGCTAATCTGCTAAACAGTAAATTTGGGGTGTGCTCTTCATATCTGAGAGTCAAACAGAAGTGTCAAATACTGCGGTTACAGCGCACTTGTAAAAATTCTAATTGTTTTGGTGCTAAACAGTAAATTTGGGGCGTGCTTTTCATATCTGAGAGTCAAATAGAACCGTCAAATAGTGCTGTGACATAGCATTTTTAAACATTCAAATTTTTTGGCTGCTAAATAGTACATTTGCGGCCTGCGGTGCACTTCATATCTGAGAGTCAAATAGAACTGTCAAAAACTGTGCTTTCAGTGCACTTTGAAAATTTCTAATTGTTTTGGGTGATAAAAAGTAAATTTGGGGTGTGCGCTTCATATCTGACAGTCAAATAGAACCGTCAAATTCTGTGGTTACAGAGCAGTTTGACCAATTCAATTTTTTTTGGGTGCTAAATAGTACATTTGCGGCCTGCACTTCATATCTGACAGTCAAATAGAACCGTCAAATACCAATATAACAATATTGTAATTCTGTGGCAATACCCTCACAAGTCAAACTGAGACGTCAGTTTATAGGGAAAACTGTTGCCTGGATGCAATTCTAAAACAATTTCCATATGTCCTTTGCAGAGTTTACATGCTGGCTTTCTGCAGTCTGCAGACCGGCAAGGAGGGCAGGGTTGAGGAGTGGGTGGAAGATGATGTGGAAGATGATGAGGTCCTAGACCCCACGTGGAATCAAAGTCATGCGAGTGACGTGTGCAGTTTGGAGGAAGAGGCGCTGGTCGCACAGAGGTACAAAGTTCGGTACAAAGAACTGTACAGCATTCTGACTCTGAGCCCCAAGGATATAGAGGCCCAGATAATAAATGGAATAAAGTTAAAAGTAACAGAATTAGACCAGATAGTATGAATGATATGGAAGTACATCACGCACCGCATAATCTAACAAAAAATACACCTTTGGTTTTTTTAGACAGGGAGCTATCCCTAAAAAAAGAAAACACTCTAAATGTCAAGAACAGGTTTCAGATTTTAAGTTCCCCAAAAAAGAAAAGACCGCATATAGAACTGGAGGAAGTGGAAGATCCGCTTCTTTCACTAACCCTCCACTCACAATAATAAAAGATTCATTAGGTATTTTCAATATATCAGGTATAGAATTAACTACACATGAATTGAATTTATTAAATAAAGGCTTAAAATTCGCACCGACCGCAGGAATAAAATCCTTTGATCTTTTTCTTGATAACCAAAAATTTCTTAAAAAATTAACAATAAAACGTTTTTTTGAAAAACGTAATGAGAATGTCCAGTTAGAATCAAGGGACAATAAACAACCAATAGAATCACCAACAGAAATCTGTCCGAATGTTTCTTTTTTTTTTGAAAATTCTTTATTTGTAAAGATTTTGTTTTTTGGGGGAAGGGGTACAGAAAAAAAAAGTGGGGTTAAAGTTTGTGTTACAATCTTTGTATAACAGGCATGTACTCAAAGCGACAGTCAAACAATTTGAGCAGGAATGCAGATATTACATCTTTGGTTACAGCGTATGTTGTTTGTATACAACTAGATTCTATGGTTAGATCAACTTTTGCAATCGTTTGGTGTTGAGGATGGGGTGGGGTACAAAAAGGAAGAGGGAGGGGGATAGGGTACAATATTGCATACAGTACTCATCTTACATTTGCCAAGGAGGTGTGAGAATACAAATAGGTCTCCATGACCAGGATCAGGGAGGGGGGGTAGGCAGTGGGTCGGGGGTACAAAGTACGGAAGGTAGGATAGGGATGAGGGGTGGGCAAATGGTGGCTTGGTTATTGAGTCGCACCCTTCCTACCGTGGTCGACCTGTTGTCCGTTCACTAGTTTGAGATTCTGTATTTTACAGTTAGCACATTTCACATACAAAAGTCGTGTGTATATTTTAACAGAAAAAGGAGGTTGGTTATGTGTTTGAAGACAACATGGTATGACATTGCTTTGTTTGCTCAATAAACTGGCTCGGCAGCTTATAGGCTTGCACTGTGTCTGTCTTTGGGGGCCTTAGTAAGTGTGAGGTCGTGAATGTGACCCTACATGGCGTTTGGTAGTGGACTTATGTCGTCGGGGGGGTCGCTGTTTATCTGAGGGGATATTGGTCCGGGTTGGAAGTATGTCTACGAGGAGAGGTGATATAGTTTGTAGGTTTGCCGAGCCAGAAGGGTCGATGGTAGTTCTCTTGGTAGGGAGGGGGATCTGTTTTCTCAGGTGGTGCGGCCTTTGAGTACTCTTTGGTTGCGGCTAAGTCAGCAGACCTAGGCATAGGAGTCTGGTGCTGTAGTCAGAAGGGTTGTTGGGTGGTTGGGGGAGGGGGAGAAGGTATTTGAAGGGGAAGGGAAAGATCACTTAGAGGGGTTGGATGTTGCTGCCCCCTTGGGTGACCTCCTGAGTACCAGATGGGTCAGGTGGGGTTGGGGGTGGCTGCGCGGGTGACTATCGTCATTCTCGTTGTGCATTAATGGCGTTATTTGAGTGTTTTCTCAGCTCACCATGGAAGGTCACTGTGTCCTTCTATCCATGGGTCCCAAACTTTGTGGAATGATTTTGGGGTGTCGTGCAGTTGCGCTGTTAGTCTGTCCATATCTATGCTGTCAGTGATTTTCGTGTATATTTGGGTGTGAGTGGGTATACGTTGCGTAGACCAATTTTCCGCAATTGCTCTTCGTGTGGCTAAGGCCACTCGCGTTATGAGTTTGTTCTCGTTACGGGTGAGGATGTCTAAGGGTTTGGATAGTAGTAGAGCCCATGGGTCCAGGGGGACCGGTTTGTCTAGTATTCTGGTTAGGAGAGTCGTGATTTTTTCCCATAGGGGGGTGAGTTTTGTGCATGTCCACCAGCAATGGAGGAACGTGCCGGTTTCGCCACACAATTTCCAACATAGGTTAGTGGGGCTTTGTTTCATAGCCTTTAAACGGCAGGGTGTGAGGTACCATCTGAAGAGCATTTTGTATGCCTGCTCTTGATGGGTGACGCAGATTGAGATAGATTTAATGGATGCCCAGATGTCAGCCCAGTCCGTGGGGTCCTCGGGGGGTCCGAGATCTTTTTCCCATGCCATAATGTAGGGGAGGGCTATCTGAGTGTGGTGTGTGGTCAGTGTTATGTAGATGGATGATATTTGGCTCTTTCTGGATGGTGAGTGAAGGGTATCTTTTTCGAACCCGGTCAGTGACGAGGTGGCTGCCATGCGGACCGTATCCGTTGCTGCGAAGCTCCGGAGTTGGAGGTAGCGGAAGTAGTCGAATGTGGTTAGGGTTTCAGGGTTGGGGATGTCGGCGTATTGCAGGAGTTCGCCATTGGGGTAGAGGTGTCCTAACCTAACTATGTCGCGATCTTCAAAGTGGGCATAGTGTTGTGGTGTGAGGCCAGGTGGGAATAGTTTGTTGCGGAGGATTGGGGAAAGGGGTGATAGGCCTGTGGACAGGTCAAATTTGTCACTGAGGCGGTCCCAGAGATCCAGGGAGTGGGTGATAGTCGGGGAGGTGGGGGGTGGCAGTGGTCTGTGTTGTCTCTGGAGCCACATGTATTGGGAGGGGTGATCTCTCCCAAAGATGAGATGTTCTAGGTCTACCCATCGTTTGTGAGCAGGGGGAAGGTGCCAATGCTGGATTTGTGTCAGGTGGGCTGCATGTAGGTAGTGTGTGAGATTGGGAAGACCTAGACCTCCGGAGGGTTTGGGTACATATAGTGTGGCTCTACGGACACGGGGCTTTTTCCCGTTCCAAATGAATCGGTCTATGGCAGTTTGTAGTCGTTTGAGGTCGTTCTTATTACAGGGGATGGGTAGTGCTTGGAAGGCATAGAGGAATTTGGGTAGGAGGTTCATTTTGACAGAAGCTATTCTTCCTAGCCAGGATATGGTCATCGGTTTCCAACGGTCTAGGTTCAGGAGTGCTTTTTGGAGAAGTGGGGGATAGTTGGCTGTGTAAAGGGCGGTGGTGTCGCTAGTGAGTTGAACTCCCAGGTAGGTGATTGCTGTTGGGCAAATACGGAAGGGGAGATCTCTTTTCAGGGTTTGAATGGCGGGTTCAGCGAGGTTGAGTGGCATGAGGTCTGATTTAGTGGCATTGAGTTGGTATCCCGATATCTTTGAGTATTCTTGCAGGGTTGTTAGGAGGGCGGTCATGGACGAGATGGGGTTGGTCAGGGTGAGGAGGATGTCGTCTGCGTACGCTGCGATGGTGAACGTGTCTTCTCTTATCTTGAGCCCCTCAATGTGTGGGTTGTTACGTATGGTCTCTAGCAAGGGTTCGAGGGATAAGGCGAATAAGAGGGGAGACAGGGGGCAGCCTTGTCGGGTTCCGTTCAATATAGGAAAGGAGGGAGGGGTGATATTGGGAATTAGTAGACGTGCGGTCGGAGTATGGTACATAGCTTGGAGAAAGTCGATAAATTCTTGTGGGAATTTGAATTTGTGGAGCACTGCGAAAAGATAGGGCCAAAGAAGGCGGTCGAACGCCTTCTCAGCGTCTAGGGAGAGTATGGCGGTTGGGAGGCGTTTATGGTTGGCGTACCAAATCAGGTCAATGGCTCTTCTGGTGTTGTCTTGTGCTTGCCTGTGAGGGATGAAGCCTACTTGGTCTGGATTAATGAGTCTTGGTAGGAGGGGATTGATTCTTGTTGTCATTACTTTGGTCAGAAGTTTTAGGTCTATGTTGAGGAGTGAAATAGGGCGATAGTGACCCGGGTCTTCGTGGGATTTCCCGGGTTTAGGTAGAAGGGTAATGTTGGCTTGTGTCATGTCGGGGGGTAACGGGTTGCCCTTGAGCATTTCGTTAAAGACTTTGCATAATCGTGGGATGAGTGTGTCCCCGAATGATTTGTAGTAGATCGCTGTGAAGCCGTCGGGGCCGGGGCTTTTATTGGGTTTCAGGGTTTTTATTGCTGCTTTTAGTTCCTCTGGGGATATGTCTGCCGAGATTAGTGCTCTGGCTGTGTTGGTGAGGGCAGGGAGGGAAAGTTTCTTGAGGAAGTCATCCGTTAAGGTTTGGATAGTATCAGCTGGGGGGTCTGGGGTATGGTTGTAAAGGGACGTGAAGTATTGCCGGAAGGTTTTTCCTATCGTGTGTGGGTCGGTACTCATTGTGCCATCCGGCGTGCGGATCTTAGATACTCGTTTTGTATCTGTTAGGTTTTGGAGGCGTTTTGCAAGCATCGAGTCTGCCTTGTTGCCCTTCTCGTAATACTTTTGCTTGGTCCATGTGAGTGCCTTGGCTGTGGCTGAGTGGGAAAGGCGTTTAAGTAGGGCCCTAGCAGTTGTAAGTTGGTCAAGGTGATGGGGGGTCGGGTTTTGTTTATGAAGGGTTTCTAGGCGGCCTATTTCGGAGATGGTGTCCATTAGTTGTCTGTTGTGCTGTTTTTTGCGGGCTGTTGCTATGGCAATTAGTTTGCCTCGGATAACTGGCTTGTGTGCTGCCCATAGGGTGATTGGGGAGGACACTGAGGAGTCATTCAGGGTGAAATATTCAGTAATGTCATCCGCTAGGGACATGGTTATAAGTTTATCTTGTAGGAGTTGTGAGTTGAGTTTCCATGTCCAGGGACGCGTCATGTTGGGGATTGAGAGGGTAAGGGAGATATCGGCATGGTCTGACCAGGTGATGTGGCCAATGGAGGTGTGTTTGACCCTCGTTGTAATGTTCGGGGAGATGAAGAAGTAATCGATGCGGGAGTAAGTGTTGTGGCGGTGGGAGTAGAAAGTATAGTCTCTAGTTGAGGGGTGTTGGGCTCTCCAGATGTCCAGGAGGTTATGTGTATGTAGGAAGTGGGAGAAGGGAGCGTCATTGTGTGATGGTCGTGGGTCGCTCTGGGTTTTGGTGGTCCGATCTATAGACGGGTGATGAGTGGCGTTGCAATCGCCTCCTACGATGGTGAATGTTGCTTTAAGTGATGTTAAATGGGCTGAGAGTGTTTGCCAGAATGTGGAGTCTGGGGTCGTGGGAGCGTATAAGGAGGTGATGGAGTAGGTTGAGGAGCCTATTTTACCCTTGAGCGTGAGGTATCTACCATGGTCATCTGGGAAAGCTTGGATTTCGGTCAGAGGGCAAGAGGTTTTGAGAATGATAGCCACCCCTTTGGATTTGGCGTCCGGGGAGTTGGCGAGAAAGCTGCGGTTGTAATGTTTGTTTTTGAGTGGGAAGTGTTTGTGAGGGGTGAAGTGAGTTTCTTGAATTAGGAGAATGTCTGCTTTCTGACTGTGGGCCCAACGTAGCAGGGCATGACGTTTTTTGGGGTTATTAAGGCCCTTTGCATTGATGGAGATACAGTGTAAGTTGAGTGGCATGGTCTGGGATGACCTGGTCAGGTGTTGTGTTGAGTCTGGGGGGGAGTAGGACGGTTCAGGAGGGAGATATTTGAGGTTCGAGAGGTCCCAAGAGGGCAGCAGGGAGGTTTTTGACAAGAGGGGTAGGGTATGTAGGGGAAATTTAGAAGTGCTGGACTTACTTTAACTGCCAGCAAGGGTAGACTGTGGTGCCGGGGGTCTCTCCGGTTGGTATGTTCGGAGACCGTCGGTACGAATCAGGTCACGTGGGGGGAAATGGTCGTCTGTCTAGGAGTAGGCGGCAAACGCTTTGTGATTTCGTGCGGGCCTTCTTAACTTAGTATAGAACCTGGGAGAGTGAAACCGGGGGAGGCAATGTTAGAAACTATGTACACTAGTGTTGGTGTGCAGCCGCGTCTCGGTGTAGCACTAAGTCATATGCGGTGATTGGCCTTTGGGTCTTTCAACTAAGGTGGTGTGGTCTAGTGTGAAGGGTATGTGTCTCTAGACCCATTCTCTTTGTAATTATAAGGGGCTATTTCGCTTCTTGAGGATGTCTGGGATCTATGTATGAGTTAGGGTATACCAATCTTGTCTGGCTCGAGGCCGTCGCGGCCCGCCGCCTCCCCCGTCCCAAAGGAGGGGGGAGGGGGACGGCCGCCAGGGCCCAGGCCGTGTGCTACCCAATGCCCGTCCGAACCCACCCCCGGGTTACCCAAGTGTCGGGTTATGGTTGTCCGTATCATCTTCGGAGGGCATGTGCCAAGTGGCTCCAAGGAGCTGTAATCCACCCACCTCGGGGCCGTCGCGGCCCACCGCCCCCCCGCCCCGAGAGGGAGGGGGGGGGGAGGCCGCCAGAGCCCCACTATGTCCCACTATGCCCGTCCCCTCGTGCTGGCCCATCGGTATAGGCCGCATTGTGCGTAGGCTTCGTGGCACATTTCTTCTCCCAACCTGAGGCCGTCGCGGTCCGCCGTCCCCCCCCCCTGAGAGGGAGGGGGGGAGGGAAGACCACCAGGGCCCCAGGTCCATCCCGTCCCCCTCCCCGTCCCCACTTAAAGCAGTAGAAGAGAAAGAAAGCAAAAAAATTTTTTCCCCTTTGTGTTCTTACGTTAGTCCCAGAGTCTTTAGAGTTCTTGAGGTCCGATCTCTGCTGGCTGGGTTCTGGGGTGTGAGCCGGAGTGTTCCACAGTTGGACAGGGTCTTCTTCATCTGCTGCAGGGGGTGCTGTGCTGCGTTCAGTGGCCCGTAGGATGGCGTAGATGGGGTCATCTAGGGCTATGGGTCTAGGCGGGCGAGGCCGGTGCAGTTCTGTGCTGACGGCGTGGGAAGCCGCGGTGGGCCGTTGTGCTCGTCGAGGGGGGCCCCCCGGGTGCGGGGTATATCTTGGAGGCCAGGGAGCAGGAGTAGTATCTGGGTGTTCTTTGACGGGCTCCGGGATACATAGCAGGTCGTTAGTCACGGTTTGCAGTGTCCATAAACTTTGTAATCCGTGTCAGGGGTTGGTGTGTCGAGCAGGGTCGATGTTAGGGTGCTGTGGATGAGGCCGAGACGCTGCTGTGGTATTGGGCACAGGTTTAAGCTGGAGACTGTCTAGGACGTTGTCTTCTGTCTCGCTCCCGTTGTGGTTGTGGTTCCCATGGTCGGTGTTGGGCAACCGGTTGTTGTGAGGCTGCGTTCAGATCTTGAGCTAGTTCGCGGAGGCCCAGTTGTGTGGCAAATTCTGGGGCTTCCGATGGTCTGTACAGCGTGTAGGTGCGGTTATCATGTCGTACCATGAGTTTAAACGGGTGACCCCATGAGTAGCGAATCCTCCGTGCTTGGAGGGCTTGGGTTAGAGGTTTCAACTCTCTGCGCTTGCGGAGGGTCGTGGGTGCTAGGTCTTGGTATAATTGTACTGTGTGACCTTCTATTTGCAGAGGGGTCTCTCTGGTGGCACGCATGAGCGCTTCCTTGATATGGAAGTAATGGCAGCGGACTATGATGTCCCGTGGTTGTGAGGAGCCCGCTGTGGGCGAACGGAGGGCTCTGTGTGCCCTGTCGAGGAGGAGGTCTGATGAGGGGGCATCAGGCAGCAAGCTGCTGAAGGCTTCAAGAAGCATGGCGTTGAGGGCTTCTGGCGCTGCGGATTCTGGTAGACCCCTTATGCGAATGTTATTACGTCTGGAACGGTTACTAAGGTCTTCTTGTAAGTCCTCCAGGTATGCTATTTGCTCTTGCATATCTTTGAATTTGGCCTCATGGTTGGAGGTGATGGCGGTAATGTCGGCCATTTTGTTTTCCAGAGTGTGAGTGCGCTTTGTTAAATCAGTCAGGCCTTCTTTAAGTGGGGCTAGATGTTTAGTGAGTTCATCTGCCACTAGAGATTTCATGTCTGTGAGTAGTACTTTTAAATCTTGTCTTGTAAGGGGTGATGGCTCCCTTTTATGGCTTTTATGGCTAGTCAAGCTGGTGTCAGAGTCTGAATCTGAGGCCTGTGAGCTGTGTGCGCATGGCGCCTCTTTATCTGACCTGGTTTTAAAGATCGGAGCCACAGCTGCTCCCGATTTGGATTTTCGTCCGCCGCCCATGTCAGCGTGTTCCAGTGCGTGTCGGGTTTGTGTCGGTCGGTTCGTGGCTGTGTTGCCGCTGGTGTTGCCCGTAATGTGAGGTGGTGAGTGGTTTGCCGCTTCGGAGCTCTCCTAGAACGCGGCCATCTTCTTCGGCAGTCAGGCTCCGCCCCCCTGTCCGAATGTTTCTTCATCTTTAAAGGGAAGGTCTAATTTTTATCCCTCCCATGAAAAAGGAAGATTTTTAGAAGTATTTAATGATTTGGTCCAGAATGACCTTGACAAAATTCAATGGAAACACAAAAATTCTAAATGTAATTTAACTAATAAAGAAAGACAAGCTTTAAACACACTAAAAAAGAATTATAATTTGGTTATAAAAGAGGCCGATAAAGGGGGCGGAACGGTCATCATGAGTAGGGAATATTATATGCAAGAAGCTTACCGAATTTTGGGAGATGAGTCTACATATAAAAAGCTTGCTAAGGATCCTACAAAACCTTTTTTGGAAGATTTGAGATCTTTACTCCAGAAGGGTTTGGATCAAGCTATTATTTCAGTAAAATAATTTCAGTACATCTTTAATCCCTTTTGTAAAACAGCCATTTTTTATTTTCTCCCCAAAATCCACAAATGTGTGACGACCCCTCCAGGTCGACCCATTATTAGTGGGATTAATTCTTTATCGTGCAATCTCTCGGAATATGTGGACTTCTTTTTAAAACCTTATGTATCTTTGTGTCCCTCTTTTGTCAAAGATACTACTCATATCCTTTAAAGTTTACAGTCATTCATTTGGAAACCATCTTATATATTAGCTACAGTGGACGTTACCTCCCTGTACTCCAATATCCCTCATGTTAAGGGTTTGGAGGTTATCAGAGACGTTCTAGTCCTACAACATGTTCTAAACTCCACTCAGATTGATTTTTTGGTGTCCTGTATCCAATTTGTTTTGGAAAAGAATTTTTTTTGGTTTGATACTGCCTTTTTTTTACAACGATGTGGCGTCGCCATGGGGACAAGGTTCGCCCCAAGTTTTTGCCAATTTATATGTATCCCATTGGGAGGCTTCATGCATCCAGCTGGGATCTTGTATGGGGGGGAACCTTGTCCTATGGCGGCGCTACATCGATGATGTACTTATCATTTGGGAAGGAAATGTCCAGAGTCTAGAAAGATTTATTGAAAGTATAAACTTAAACGATTATAATCTTAATTTTACCCATAACATCCATCCGTCTACTATAGATTTTTTGGATCTAACTTTATATGTAGAAAATGATACTTTAAACACAAAAACCTTCTTTAAAAAAACTGATTGCAATACAGCAATAAAAAAGACTAGTTTACACCATCCAGTATGGCTAAACAATATCCCTAAAAGCCAAATAACTCGAATGAGAAGAAATTGTTCTAGTGTTCAAATGTTTGAAGAACAATCAAAACTAATACAAAACAGATATGTGGAAAAAGGGTATAATATAGATCATATACAAGATGATATTGTAAAAATAAAGGGCAAAGATCGTACAGAATTTTTGAAAGATAAAAGTTTTAACCAAAAAAATAAAAATAAAAATAATTATAGCTACAAAGATTTTGCATTTATTACTAAGTATAGTTCTGAAGCCAAAAAAATTGAAAAAATCCTTAAAAAACACTGGGCCATTTTAAAAAGAGATGATGTCTTAGGAGATAAAATTCCAGAAAGGCCTGTAGTTATATATAGTAAGGCAGACACCCTTAAAAATAAATTGGCACCTAGTTTCTTACCGAAATTGATTAAAGGTCCAAATTCGAAGAACTTTTTGCAATCCACAAAAACTCCAGGTTTCCATAAATGTGGAACATGTTCCACATGTATTTATCAAAAAAGAAAATCTACCTCTTTTGTAGGATTTTATACTAATCAAACATATAATATCAAGAAATTTATCCATTGCACATCCACATATGTGATTTACCTTTTACAATGTGGTTGCGGAGTTCAGTATGTGGGTAGAACCACCAGGACCCTACATACTAGACTCCGGGAGCATTTTAATAATATTAGAAATCAAAAAATGGAACATAGTGTCCCAAATCATTGTAATTCTTGTCATCTATTTGATTGGTCCACCTTTATTGCCATTGGTATAGATCAAGTAACTCCTCATTGGAGAGGGGGAAATAGAATTAATGATCTAGCCAAAAAAGAGGCCTTTTGGATTTATACACTTAATACCCTTAAGAGAGGTCTTAACCAAGATATTGATCTGGCGGGCCTTTTGTAATTATTTATTCTATACGTTTGATGTTTTTTATGTTTGTTTTTTCCCTATATATATATATATATTTTTTTTTTTATTGAGATAGAAGGATAGGTATGGTTTTCTTCTATATATGGATGTATATGTGGATATGGATTTGGGTATATCTACACTCTATTTTTTTTATATATATACATGTTTATATTATGTATTTTTTAGTTTTTGTTCCATATAGTACCTTGATGATATCGGTATATTGATAGGTATATTATTGTTTTTATTTTTATTTATATATCTCTTTGTTGTATATTATTTCACATTATGTATGGTGGTTATCGGTATTTTTATTCTGTGTCCCACTCTGGGACGTTCGGTGTTCCCAGTGCAGCATGTGTGCCTGGATTGGTCCGTGCGTTCCACGGTGGAACGCGGAAGTGTTGTCCATAGCATAGTACTGCATGTTATGGGCGACATGCGTTCCAGCTTGGAACGCGGAAATGAAAACATCTAGCCGCACGTTATGGACGCCATGCGTTCCAGCTTGGAACGCGGAAATGAAAAACATCTAGTTACATCTACCGGAAGTCATCACGACGGGTGTCCAATTGGAAATCGAGAAGTCCGAACCCGGAAGTGAACTTTTTTTCCCGCGGCAATTTCAAGTGGTGAAGGCTATATAAAGAAAATAGAATTTTTAATTCTCTATCCCTGAAGAAGTCTTTCAAAAGACGAAACGCGTTGGATATATATTCTTTTTACATATATATATTTACTCTCCTTTTTTTGTTTTGTTTTTTTATGTGTGTTTTTTTAGTATTTTTTATATATATATGTTCACATTCTACTACAGAGAGACTCCTTCTCCTGGGTACCACTTGCTAGTGGTGACATGCTGCTATGAGCTTCATTTGATGTAAGTGCATTTTGTATAAATAAATTATTTTTTATCTACAATACTGCTCTATATACCTCTTTTCCTTCTGAGGATTGAGCGTCTGGAATTTACACCTTCGGTCCGTATACACAAGCTTCCTGAGAGAAGAATCGTTTATCTATATACCCTATGGAAGGGAGACAAGTTCAGATCTACAGTTTGGTCCTGTAAGTTCTCTACCTCCGGGAGTGTATTATACACTGTTTGTACATGCTTCACTATTATGTGATTTTTCTTATATTGTAGATCTTGTGAAGGAAGTTTTTTGTATTATCTACAGGTTGTATATATTTGTTGTGCTACCCCTTTAATCTACACTAGTATTTTATACAGTGTAGATTTACTTTTTTGTCCATATTATATTGGTGTATGTGAGGTACACTGCTGGGTGTTTGGCACGTTTCCTTTTGTCTTGGTTGGGAGATTATATAGTACTTCCTTCCTTTTTTTTCACCAGCACAGCATAAGAGGTAGCAGGGTGCAAAAGCGGAGCGGCCGTCCCTTAGCGCTCGTCGGCATGTATCTTTAGAATTCCCACAGTTATCCAAGTAACAGTTGTAGCTATACAATGACCGGGACCCAGTATGCCTGATGTTGAAGTTAGGAGTCACAGTGTGGAATGGATTAGCAGGGTCTGGTGCAGGGTAACCGCACGCCCCCTGATGTTGAGCACCAGCGTTTGTGCGGTCACATAGCAGGACCCTGATGCAGCTTCAGTAAAAAGAGTACTAGATACCAGAAGCGATCACCAGACTGATCCGCAATTTGGAACAGGATGTGACATTCACTGTAGCGGCTGTGCGCGCTTTCTCATCCTGCTGCTGCTCACCTGTCTGCGCTGCAGCGTAACTTTGGCCTTCCGTAACTTTGGCCTTCCCGCTCACCGCCTCATATGCGACGTGCCCACAAGGTGGAGCTCCACCTTGCACATGATGGAGAGACTGTGCGAGCAGCAGCAGGCGATAGTGGAGTTTCAGCTGCAGCACGCACGGGTCAGTCGCTTTGCAGAACAGAGTTTTCTTTTTTATATGTCCCAATATTTTTGGGGCTACCCCAATTAAAAAAAATAAAAAAAAATATATATATATATATATATATATATATATATAACAGTGTTGGCTACCTCCTCCTCCTCCACCGCTGCTTCCACCTACACCGCCACGGTCACCATCTCCTCAACCTATGGGTCACTTAGTATAAACTGTGTACACAATAGCAAAGGCTTGTGAAGGCCTTTTCTCCATGCATCAGGAGTTGAGCATTTCTCCATGCATCAGGACTGCAAGAAATGCACCGCAGGCCGCAAATGTTTCTTTTTTTATATGACCCAATTATATGATTTTATATGACCCAATTAAAAAAATTTTACAAAATAAAAAAGTGTTGGCTACCTCCTCCTCCACCGCTGCTTCCACCTACACTGCCACGGTCACCGCCTCCTCAACCTATGGGTCACTTAGTATAAACTATGTATACAATAGCAGAGGCTTGAGAAGGCCTTTTCTCCATGCATCAGGAGTTGAGCTCAGTTTGAACAATGAAAGCGAATACCCTGCACTCCAACCCTCTCTCAAATTGATAATTCTGGTGATCCTCCTTACAGCCATGCTTTAGATTTTGATTTACGTTCTTCCAAAGCTAAAATCAAAGATTCCATCTAGTGCTATTTTATGGCTCAGCTGTATTTTTTATTTTTATGTTATTTTAAGTGATTTCCCTATCCACATTTGTTTGCAGGGCACTTGTCCTACTCTTACCCCCATTTAACTTCCTTTTGCAGCTCTCTAGCCCTTTCCAGGAGTTTTTTAGAGGCATTGTGGCCAAACGTTCGGGTCCCCATTGACTTCAAAGGGGTTCGGATTCGGGGTCAAGTTCGAGCCAGAAACCGGACTTTTTTTCAAAGTTCAGCCGAACCCGCCGGACCCGAACATCCAGGTGTCCGCTCAACTCTATTAGGCAAGAACAATTTATAGAGCCATTATTTATTTTATCAAGCTTTGAACAATGCAGTCATTTAACTCTTTTAGAACCAATGGCAGTCTCTCATGTTATAATGGTCTGTTCTTAGAGAGCTGCCAATGTTAAACAAGAAGGACATTCCATAGTTGCATAAGGCCTTTGTAGTATTTGATTAGAAAAATCTATCGATGGTCATTAAGATTTCTTGAAAACAAGTCTAATTAACATAGGGACTAATCAAGCTGGAGCTTTAGGCCTTTAGATCCACTGATCTAAAATAAAATAATTATATAAATGTATAAAATTATAATACTCACAGTAATGTGTAGTTAAACTTCAAAATATGTATTTAGAAATCAGAGTGGATAAATAAGATACATTATTCCCCAGGACATACTTGGAATCCAGAATAATCTGAATGTACCTTTCCTGGTTAAATAAATTGTTATTAGTAAGTCAACTAAAATTTAGTAGAACAGCCCCGCCCCCTGGCCGCACTCCCACTTGCACCCCTAAAATTAAAATGTGCTTCTTTGTCCATTGGAAATGTTGGACGTCACCTACCTATTTCTCTATCTCTTGCTACATATCAGGAGCAAGATTGTGTCTGCTAGTCAGGGACGTATTAGCCGCGAGGCAAACAAGGCATTTGCCTTGGGCGGTATTTTCCAGGGGGCGGCAAAAAACGCCGCCCCCAAATGCCCAGGGCAAATGCCTAGTTAGCCTTGCGGCTAACAGAAATGCTGGGCGCTGGGCTGGGCAGGCGGCGCTGGCTGATGGGCGGGCGGCTGGCGTAGGAGTTCTTCCTCTGAGCCGTCTGCTCAGCTCCCTCGCGCGCTGCAGAGTGAGGCTTGGAGCCGGAATATGACGTCATCAACCCGGCTCCCAGCCTTAATCTGCAGCGCGCGAGGGAGCTGAGCAGAGTGCTCAGAGGAAGTGCTCCCTCGCCAGCCGCCCGCCCATCAGCCAGCCCATCAGCCCGACCGGCAGCCACTGTACCCCCAGGGAGAGAGAGACCCCCCCCCAGCATTCCCAAAGGTAAGGAGGCTGGGGGGGTGTTAAATAAAAAAAAAGTGTTAATGTGGGTGATTGTGTGTGTTTGTGTGTCTGACTGTGTGTTTGTGTGTCTGACTGTGTGTGTGTGTCTGACTGTGTGTTTGTGTCTGACTGTGTGTGTCTGTGTCTGACTGTGTCTGACTGTGTGTGTCTGTGTGTTTGTGCCTGACTGTGTGTGTGTGTCTGTGTGTGTGTCTGACTGTGTGTGTGTGTGTGTGTGTGTGTGTCTGACTGTGTGTGTGCGTGTGTGTATCTGACTGTGTGTTTGTGTGTCTGACTGTGTGTGTGTCTGACTGTGTGTGTGTGTGTCTGACTGTGTGTTTGTGTCTGACTGTGTGTGTCTGTGTCTGACTGTGTGTTTGTGTGTGTATGTGTGTGTGTCTGACTGTGTGTGTTTGTGTGTGTGTGTGTGTCTGGCTGTGTGTGTTTGTGTGTGTGTGTGTGTGTGTGTGTGTCTGACTGTGTGTGTTTGTGTGTGTGTGTGTGTGTCTGACTGTTTGTGTGTGTGTGTGTCTGTGTGTGTGTGTGTGTGTGTGTGTCTGACTGTGTGTGTGTGTGTGTGTATTTAGAAGGTGGGGCAGGGGGGAAGGGTTGGGTGGGGGTGGCCTAGGGCAGCACAAAACCAGGATCCACCACTGCTGCGCTGCTAGTAAGAAGATAAGAAGAGTGTTGGACAACTGAGTCCTGAGGAGAGAAGATTCAAAGTTTGTGATTAGTGAGAGAGAGGAGTAAAGAGTGGTGAAGTTTGTAAGATAGATAGAAAGAAATATAGACAGACAGACAAATTTGGCTAAGAGATGGATAGGAGACATTGACATAATGTATGTGCAGGCTTAAAAAGCATCCTGCAAGTGTCCCTCTTGCACCAAATCCACCAGATAGAAGACTTTCTGGAGTTATGGCTGTTTTAGTGTTTTTTCTATCTATAAGATTCAATAGTTAAGCCCATTGTAATTGTCAGCCCCAGGCCAATTAGGCTCTTAATCCGGCCCTGCTCGAAAGGTTTTGTATAGTTATGTTTAGTGATTTTATGAGACGTTTTAGTCCCTTGTTCTTCACTACAATTCCCCCAGATTGCATGCGATTGTGTCCAGCTACTGCGTCTGTCTCTGTTAACATTCAATCTTTTAACGGCCTTTAAATTCTGTGGTTTTGTTACTATGATATTAATACTATTATACTATTACGTTCTATTATTTGTTTACACTGTAATTTGTTACCCTGCACTGTCAGTGTTTGGACTTCATCTTCAGTGACATTTTCAAACACACTGGAATAATGGCCGTGGCAGGATGCCTATTAATTACTTACAGTATAAATGTTAAGCACACTCAATACATGACATACAAGATAATAAGTACATCTGCTAAAGTTAACACTTCTCCCTCTTTATAGCATTCAGGTATGTGATATGTAAGTCTACTTCACCCTTAAATACTTTGCTGTTCATTCCTATTGATTGCCTTTTTCAAAATATTTTTTCAGAATAGCCCTTTTTTAATTATGCAACCAATCAGTTGGGTGCCATAGGATTAAACAGACCGATTTTCTTATCAGTCTTCTTAGATAAGAGAGGCCATATTATCTAAAGATCTAGAGCAGGGGTCCTCAAACTCCAGCTCCCCAGATGTTGCTGAACTACAACTCCCATGATTCTCTGGATATCTATGTAATTCAAAGAATCATGGGAGTTGTAGTTCAGCAACATCTGGGGGGACCGGAGTTTGAGAACTCATGATCTAGAGCAATGGTTAAGGCTTAATAACGCACATCATGCAACCACATGTACTAAAAATACTTGCATGTTCCTTAAATTAGAGACTATCTACAGATGTGTCTTTTGACTTGTTCCTTAATTTCTCTATTTACTGCATGCATAGAGTTTAATTCTTTTCAAATGCTATCCATAACTCTGCACTCTTGACCTTGTCTTATCCAGACTCAGGGAAAAAGCTTCAGGCTCTCTGTTGGGAGTAGTTGAGGCAGGGAGCAGTTTCTGGCAGGTCCTAGATAAGAAGGCAAATGTTTCTAAATTGGTTTGACACCTTACAATGAAGGGTAACAGGACACTCCGGGCACCATAATCACTACAGCGAGCGGTTCTATTCCATTTTCTGATGTCTTTCCTATAGAAACATATCACCCTTCTCAAGGCATTTTAAATCACATACCTGACTGCACACCCCATCTTTCTCTCCAGATCAAGCGTCTTGTTAGACCTGTAGCTTCCACGGCTGTATCTGCATTGATCACATTCTACATTTCTGCACCATCTTTGGATTGTCCATAGATGCTCAACGTTCGCCAGGCCTCAGTCTTACACAACATAATCACTACATTAATAAAGTAAATTGATTTATGGTGTTTCTATCACTTTCAGAACTGCTTCTCCTAAGTGTTTATGTATATCTTGTATTATCACAGAGACGAAAAACCCGATAGGTCAGGAACCTTCTGTACCTCTGTTATAACATTTGCATAACTCATGCTGCAATCTGCTGCTATGTAATCTTTAAAGTGATAAGTACATATGTTAATGTTGCATATACCAATTATGAATATGGATTCAGATGAAAGGTGGCAACAAAACTGAACATAACATAAATACGGCATTTCATTTTACATCTGATAAGTGTAAGACAGGGTAAGCTTATCTGCAGTCAAAGTCTAAGTTAATAAAACACCATTATGAGATGTAACAGTGTGTCACCTATTTCAAGATACAATTATAATCAGTCTAAATAGTTAAAGGGACACATAGTCACCAGAATAACTATAGCTTATTTAATGTGTTCCGGTGAGTAGAATCATTACCTTCAGGCTTTTTGCTGTAAACACTGTCTTTTCAGAGAATAACTTCACTGGCCACTCCTCAGATAGCTGTTAGAGAGCCTTCCTGGGTCATGGCTGCCTAAAATGCATCCAAACATTCAGTGTCTCCTGCCTCTGCATGCAGACACTGAACTTTCCTCATAGAGATTCATTGATTCAATTCATCTCTATGAGGAGATGCTGATTGGCCAGGGCTGTGTTTGAATCATGCTGGCTCTGCCCCTGATCTGCCTCTTTGTCAGTCTCAGCCAATCCTATGGGGAAGCATTGTAATTGGATCAGGCTACCACTTCTGATGACGTCAGCAGGTAGTGGGCAGGTCAAAAGGAAACAGTGACAAAGCAAACAGCTCCAGACTTGAATACAGATAAGATTTTACTATATTTAGGGAGGCATGAGGGGACCAGGGTGGCTAGATGGTGGTTTTAACCCAATAGGGTCAGGAATACATGTTTGTGTTCCTGACCATATAGTGCTACTTTAAATGGAAAACATACAAATATTCGTTAAAAAAAAAATTTCATATCAGTGTTTCTAGGAGTTTTGTTTCTAAGCAAGGTGAGCAAAAAAAAAAAAAGTTCCTTTAACCAACAGAAATCAAACATAAAAGCTGAATTAAAATTTAAATAAACCAGCACTCTAATCTGTCTCTGTACATAGTGTATATATTGTAAAGACAAGCCCAAGCAATATGTCCACTGGTGGATGGAACCTGGTAGGAAAACACAGGTGCCACCATCAATCTTTTATCTCCTTGCATGCCAGAAGTCATGTCGCCTTTGCTAATCAGATCTATGGGACAGACCACATGGTCCTAATCAGAAAAGGCTATGCTTTCTCAGAGAGGTTTCATAGATGTCTGGTGAGAATTTTGAGCGATGGTTTAAGGAGAAAGCCCAAGATAAAGCAGAAATTATTATTCATTGGATTTAAATTTAAGTATCATCAGGTTGTATTATTTTATAATGATATCTAAAAAAAATCACAAGTAACAAATACGTTTTTAATCAAAACATAATAGACCTTTTATGGAGCAAAGTGTTGCAGGAAGATAAAAAATCGTAAGTTGAGTAGGTGTTCTAATTGCCAAATTCGTCTAACGACCAAGGCCGGCGCATCCTATAGGCGACTTAGGCAGTCGCCTGGGCGCACCGGCCCGGGGGGTGCCAGGTTTGGGTGACCGGTAGGAGTGAAGCGCACAGAGGGGACAGCTCTAAGGGAGGGGATGAGAGAGCACTAAGGGACAGAGGGGTAGGGGAGATCATTAAGGAACAATGGAGATCACAAAGGGATAGGACAGGAGGGGAGAGCACTAAGGGACAGGAGAGAAGAGAGAGCACTAAGGGACAGAGGGGTAGGAGAGATCACTAAGGAACAGGGGAGATCACTAAGGGACTGGAGGGAAGGGAATATCACTAAGGGACAGGGGGGCAAGGGAGAGCACTAAGGGACAGGAGGGGAGGAGAGAGCACTAAAAGACAGGAGGAGTGGTGTATCCTGGTTTTGTGCTGCCCTAGGCATGACAAAACTCAGGCACCCCGCCTTCTAAATACACATACACACTCACTGAAAGACACATATACACTCAGTGTCAGACACACACATTCACTGACAGACACACATGCACTAGCTAACAGACATACACACTCACAAAACACTAACAGACACGCATACACTCTCAGTAACAGATACACATACTAACACACTCACTAACAGACACACACTAACACACTCACTAACAGACACACACATAGTAACACACTCACTAACAGACACACACACACACACTAACAGACACACACACTCTCACTAACAGACACACACAGTCACTAACAGAAACACACTCACTAACAGACACGCATACACTCTCACTAACAGAAACGCATACACACTCACTAACAGACATGCATGCACACTAACAGACACACACTAACACACTAACAGACACACACACTAACACACTCACTAACTGACACACACTAACACACTCTCTAACAGACACACACACTAACACACTCACTAACAGACACATACTGACACACACTAACACACTCTCTAACAGACACATACATTACATACACATACACTAGCTAACAGACATACACACTCACAGACAGACACACATACACACTCACTAACAGATATACACACTCACAAAACACTAACAAACACGCATACACTCTCACTAACAGACACACATACTAACACACTGCATTAAATTGCATACACAGAAACACATCTTGCATCCCTTACACACACACACACACACACAGAAAAACACAATGCATCCCTTACACACAAACAGGGGGGGCCATGAGCTGTATAAGGGGCCCCCCAAAAATGGAGCTGCTTCCTGTTTGTTAATTTTTGTGAGCACTGTTACAAATAGTCTCCAGAGAGCATGTTCTACACCAGATTAGTGGAGCCACACTGCAGCCTGAGCCCATCACCATCCTCTTGTCCTCGTCTGGTGGTAAGTAGCCAATCCAAAATATTATTAGTGGCAATAATATCTAATTCACCTCACATTAAAGGGCCACTATAGTCACCAGAACCACTACAGCTTAATGTAGTGGTTCTGGTGTCTATAGCCTGTGCCTGCAGGCTTTTTAATGCAAACACACTGCCTTTTCAGAGAAAAGACACTGTGTGCAGCACTGGCGTTGGCTAATATGGCAGATCATATGGATGGGGCATTGTGATGTCACATGGTGGGCAGAACATATGGGGGAGGTGTCAGATTTTTGTTTGCCTATGGCGGCAAAACCGGCCCTGCTAACGACCATATGCAATTCATTGGTTCGGAAGACCCAACATATTTACTATTAGCCCCTCAACTGCCACACATTTGTAACAGGGCTGGGAGGCCAGGATTCTATTTTATTTATTAACAATCCCTTGCCCATTCTACATTATGTAGAAGAGATAGATGGAACCGATCTTGATTATTAAGGGTTCTTGGACCCCTGCTATAAAACATTAACTCTCACCAGCAGCGCATTGAATGCATGCACTAGGAAAAACCCAGCATGAATTCTATCTGATCCAAAAGATCTATTAAAAATAATAGCTGGACTTCTCTGCTCTTTCATGGTTGTGTCTTAAAGGAAACATGACTCAAGTGAACAGAAAAAGATGCTTTGTAAACTTTTTAGTCAACCTGAATTTTGTAGCAATGCAATGCTTTGTAAGGGTACTTGTCTTTGTATCGCAAATAAAATCATAATCAGGAAAATTAGTTAGTGGGATAAAATGTTGTAAAGGCCAAATTTAACTCAATCGCTAAGTGAAAATAAATGAATGTAATAATTATGTAAATTCATTGCAGCACATCTCTGCGTCAATAACAGGGGCTGACACAATGGCACTTCCTAAAAATATACAGATCTCCAGAAGACACACTGATATTGTCTGTGTTGCTTTAAAGGCGGGGGGATGCAGTCAGTGCTGGTAGTGCAAGATATTGTTTGGGGCCCCCCTCTAGCTCAAGGGTGCCCAAAGTGCAGATTCTTAACTGGGCATCTCCCACAGTGCTTTGCCATCTTGCATTTTATACTTTGTCCATTCTTGCATGTTTGCATGTGTGAGCAGTGTTTGTGTGTTTGAATGTAATCATATTTTAGTATAAAGTACGTGTGTGTGAATGAAGGGGTGTATTTGTGTTTAACTTTGGTATTTGAATGCACTTGCGTGTTTGTATTTACTGTTGCCATATGAATGCTGTGGTATATTTGTTTCTAAAGCTGGACAGGATTATCCTTTGAAATTGTAACCAACATAATTAGGTACGCTCAGTGGATGTTTTAAATACATTTTGCGGTGATAGAATACAATCTTTAAATTTAGTGCACATTGAAGGACTTGATAAAGCCAAGAAAGGCGAAACGCGTAGCGTGATGTCTGACTCTGGACCAGCTGGAACAAAGGAGAGGGTGAAAACAGAGCTGGTAGTTCCGTTGCTTAATGCAGTGATTATTTGGGAGCAGAAATAACTAGAGAGTGGCATGCTTTGTTCCGTCACCCACAAACCTCCACCCCAATTATATTTTTTCACTTCTGCCTGCAAAAGGGGTGACAAGGGAGCAATGGACTTTTTGTATCCAGACTTGTTTTCTTTCTTTTATTTTTCTTTAGGTTTTAACGTCCCCATAGATTTGCACAAACAAACAGAGGAGCGTTTGCATTCATATTTATTGTATTGTTTTTTTCTCGTTAGCATGCATTTATCTTCAAAGGGACAAATGAACACAAATACATTTCTGTGTCAAATTTATGTGTGTAATTGCATGGTAGAGCGAATAAAACGCGGCCTAATGTTTGTTAATAGGTGTCTTTCAACAATTAATAATAAACGTCCATGGTGCTTAAGTGCAATTCCTTTGTATAACCTTTGGCACGAACTCAGGGAGATAAACAAGCAAACGACAGCGATTGTACACACAAGGAACTGCAGACGGCCCCTTGAAGGGTGTACACCTTATTGATCCGACTACACAGGTAGAGACATGTCTTTTTATATCAAGATTTAAGAGTTAAACTGGTTCTAGAATATATAAATATAAGATGTTCTGATCTATTTTAGTTTATCAGCTTGTTTAGATTTAGAATGGCCATATACCTGTTTCAGACATCCTAACGTCCCCACACACCTGCTCTGTAAATTAAAATGTATCTACGCACCAATAGCTTGCAATTTATTCAATCGCTTACAATCTGAAGAATCAACAATGCAAATGGTGAGCTTCCAAGCTGATACAGAAAAATAAAATGCTCTGACATTCATTCTAAATCATTCCTGCTTTTGCCGACAATCAAAAAATGCTTAGGAATAGGAAATATTCCAAGCACTTGCTTAAAGGGGAAATGGCAAAAAAAGTATATACATTCTGACATGTATCATATATTGATCTAAGTTGCTTTTTAATGCTTTTACTGACTATAAACATTCAGTTAAAAGATATGAGGATTTTCCTTCCCTCGTCTAGTCTTTATCCTTTATAATCACAGAAAAGAACACAAATATGAGGGACATGAAATAGCTGCTTTTAACTGAAAAATATGTTGTACAGAAAAAAAAGTCAGAGTAACAAATGTCTAATTTTCCTTATTTTGCACTTTGACCACCAAAGAGTAGAATTGCACAACTAAAGGGAAAAGGTGAATAAAATATGCACAGCAAATATAATTTGCGCAAATAGTGTATTAAGCTATGGTACTTCATTACACTATAACCACTACAATGAGTTATATTATTTATGGTACGTGGAGTATGATAATAATTACAAATGCATTACAAATCGTCACATGTTAAGTGCTCAGGTAAAGTTAACGATGGTTGTATTTTCTGTAACGTGTGTATATAAAGCTATTTTGTACCGTAATACTTAAATACTGTCCAAAAAGCGCATCCCCGGACAGGGCTTGTGGTGCATTGTTATGCCTCCCCCATTCTCTGTGATATTATTTTGGAATGGTTTGAAAAAAATGGGTCAACCAAAACCCAATCCTTCTACATACCTGCTGCTGTTTAGCCTTGGCTGGCAACAATAGACTGCAAGTTTGGGGGATGAGTTAGCTACTGCTTCTGCCTATGATTGGATGACCTCGGACAGATAACACGGAAGGGATTCTTCCATTTTACTCTCAAAACTGCAAAGAGGCCGGGTTTTGGATGTTAGGGAAAGACATGTTTTTTTCAGATCTCTCAAAAGCAATTCGGCAGAAACCAGGTGACGACAGATGATGATGACTGGTAAGGCCATAACCCCAAGAATGAACAGGAGTGTGTATGGTGCTTTAATTTATAACAGTACTCTAGCATGTATTAGGGACCCTTATGCCATCAGTATTGCTCTTACATCTTGTAATGGAGTCCAGTACTCTGGTTGAGTACCACAGTTTATAGTTCCCTCTAGCTGGTGAATATAGCATTGGAGTGATCATAGCTCTTCTCCAAACACTAGACGATACATAGTGAATGATACAGCAACAACAGTTTATTGTCTCCGCGGATGCATATTTAGAGGGACAATGAGAACATCGGGTCATCAACTGTTGCAATAGGTTCCTTCCCTGTACTGTGTCTGGGAGATAATTCAATTATCGAGTGATGACTTTAAACATTTCTAGACAACACAGCACCATATAATAATACGTTAAAAAACGTAGTTTTTCATAAAAGCAAATTAATAAATTATGCATCCCCGGATAGGCCTTGTTTCCCAAGCAACATTCCAAAAAGTGCCAAGATCGGATGTACCCAGCATGAGAAAATGTCTAGTAAAGTTTAACCAGGCTGTGGAGTTCCAGGCTCTCGCAACTAAGTGCCGGTCTTCTAAAACAGGGGCGTTCTGGCTTTAGAGAAAGGGGCTCCCCAGGCTCTCTTTTTTGTAATACGCTGGAATCCAGACACATCTTCATCTTTCCAGCTTTGTGTTTAAGAGATTTTCTGGGAAGCTCCCACCCTACCTGAGCAGAATGCTCTCCCCGGCTGTTCCCACCTCCTATAACCTCCGATCCAGTACAAGCACTTTACTTAGTCTACCTCAATACAAAAAGAAAGCAGCTCGATCCTCCTTTTCCTGCAGAGCACCGCAATTATGGAACGACCTCCCGCACAATTTAAAATATTCCCTAAGCCTAAAGTCCTTTAAGAGATCCCTCTCTACATACCTCAAAACAGAATGCACATGTCATGGTTGATTATATATTTCCTGCCTGTTCTATGTTAAATTTTGTATTTATTGTGTATTAATATTGTTTTTGTATTTTATTGTACCCTAATGTATCAATGCAATGATTTGTGGACCCAGGACATACCTGAAAACGAGAGAAATCTCAATGTATCTTTCCTGGTAAAATATTTTATAAATAATAAAAATAAATGATAATACTACTATAGGGGGAGGGGTGGCACTGCCTTCACTGAGTGGAAGATATCTTACATGGGTAAAGATGTCCTGTATTGTAAGTGCAGACGTGTTTAATTATGTACTTGTATCACAGTTTTTGTGGCTGTCAGGACTAGAACTGGACTGACTGGAAGTATTGCGAAGTACAGTATAGTGTTATTATTATCACGTTGTTGGCTTGTTCTTCTGATTATTAATGTCTCTCTGTGGGGATGCTGATTTCCAATAAAAACAGTGAGTAACAAAACAGCATTGCATCAATAGACAATACAGAATATTACCATATTTTAGCAGTTTGTGTGTTTGTTGCAATCTTTTATTTGACATCACAGAGCTTTTGAGACCATATGGCCTTATATCCTTTAGCGCTGTCAAACAATGATACTTTGCACATAAATTAACACCAGCACTTTACAGGAACCTTGTCCAGATAAGTATTGAACCAAAAATACAAAGATAGGAAGATCTAGGCAGAGAGGAGGAAACTCCTCGTCCCTACACTAAGTCAACCAAAAGAGGAAACCCCATCCTTGATGTAATGCTAAAAATAAAACTTAACCTTTATTGATAAAAAATAAAATAATGCAAACACACAAAAAATATAGATAAAGATAAAAAGTATAAGGAGTGCCACCGCAATCACTGTGGGTGTGGACAATAAAAATGAATCATATTATGTCCTCCAGAACCACTTATGGATAGGTATCAAACAAGGAGGCTAATAACTAAATAGGGTAGGATATGGAGAGGAGAGAGAAAAAGAAAATTAAATAAATAGAGGAAATCCTCTGAGTCACTATAAACAACTCCTAGAGAGGAAAGTGAGAACCTAATAGGCACTGTGGCAGATAGTAACAAAATATCTAGTGCAAGTAGAAACTAAATTGCACCTGTAACAGTAACCCCTATAATGTGGGATAATAAACTGGATATTGTTACCAAAAGAGCCACTGCAGCATAAATGAGACTGTCAAAATAGAAAAAGACTCATATCGTGAACAAGCAAACTCCTTCCCTCCTCACGTATCCCCAAATCCCTTATGCTAGTAACAGCTTGCTAGAACCTAACACTCGTGGCAACACCAATCTAGACTACCTAACGCACGTTTCAGCGCTTCTAATGCACCTTCGTCAGAGGTAAAGTATTGAACCAAGACACCTTTATGTAACATCACACCAGCTGAATTAAAAAAAAAAGAAAAAGGAACCTACACTTTTCACACCATATTCCAAATTGTCCTATCTAGAGTCATTTTCATACTGAGGCGATAAAGATAAACATCCATCAGGCGGTAAAGTTATCCCGTGGCTTTCCGGTGCTGACCATACCCTCTCATAATTACCTAGGCACTAGGCAGTGAATTAGGTACAATGGCGATAAGCCTATCCATCAGGTTTTCATCGTTCATTTACGCAATTATCTCCTGCAAGGAAGAGAGCTCTGTCTGCAGACATTTAGAAGAAATGGCCCTATGGGTACCCAAAGTGATCTTATTGTATAGTTTGTGCTTGTGAGCAAGGAATCCCCTACTCTCCTCCCCCCCCACATTCCCCCAGTGGTTTTGGTAACTAAAGGACCATGGGCGCAGTTGAAAGTGTCTGTGAAAAACACAAAATAGGAGGTTCTGCATAGAGCACCAAAAAGATGCCACCTTAGGACAAGACTACCACATGTGTAGATAGGTGCCTTGGTCTCCAAATATACTCCAACATAGATCCGTGGTTGACTTCCCCATGCAAAATACTTGAGTGATGTATCAACTCATTAATATTTTGCACACTTGTTCCTGGTGAAGTATGCAGATAGATACCCCATATCTCCTTCCATTGAACTTTCTCCAGGGTCCCACCCAAGTCCCATTCCCATGCTGGCAATAACTGAATGATCCCCATTCCAAAAGAGGGAAGAGTAGACCCAAGTGATGAGCCCCTTAACTATTTGCCCCTCGTCAAAAAGCCCTTTCGAAAAAAGGTTAGTTATCTACTGACTGCCCACTTGACCCTTTCATTCCCTGCGTAATCTCTTAGCTGTAGGTGCCTAAAATGATCTTTTACGGTCAGGGGGACCAGCCCTTTAAGGTCGTGAAAAGAGACTACTGAATGATCCCTGTATAACTGGTACATTTATTTATTTATAACATATTTTACCGGGAAAGATACATTGAGATTTCTCTTGTTTTCAAGTATGTCCTGGGTCCACAAATCATTGCATTGTTACAATTAGGGTACAATAAAATACAAAAACAATATTAATACACAATAAATACAAAATTTAACATAGAACAGGCAGGAAATATATAATCAACCATGACAGGTGCATTCTGTTTTGAGGTATGTAGAGAGGGATCTCTTAAAGGACTTTAGGCTTAGGGATGATTTTAAATTGTGCGGGAGGTCGTTCCACAATTGCGGTGCTCTGTAGGAGAAGGAGGATCGGGCTGCTTTCTTTTTGTATTGAGGTAGACTAAGTAAAGTGTTGGTACTGGATCGGAGGTTATAGGAAGTGGGAACAGCTGAGGAAAGCATTGTGTTCAGGTAGGCTGTGAGTTTCCCAGAAAAGCTCTTAAACACAAGGCTGGAAAGATGAAGGGTGCGTCTGGATTGCAGCGACAGCCAGTTTAATTCTTTTAGCATGTCACAATGGTGGGTCCTGTAATTACATTGTAGCACAAATCGACAGAACGAGTTATACAATGTGTTGAGTTTATTAATGTGGGATTGCGATTCAGATGCATATACTACTTCCCCATAATCAATGACAGGCATCAGCATTTGCAGTACAATCTTTTCCTTTACTGTAGGGCTTAGGCAGGCTTTGTTTCTGTACAGGGCACCTAGTTTTGGATAAAGTTTAGATGCAAGCTTTTCTATGTGCAGGCCAAAAGATAGATTGGGCTCTAATATCATACCCAAGTATTTGAAAGAGTGGACTGCGGTCAGTGTGCCATTTGAATTTGATTTGATGGATAGGTGGGAATTGTGTAATTTGTGTAATTTAGGTACTGTTCCAAAGATCATTGTGACAGTTTTGTCAGTGTTCAGGAAGAGTTTGTTTTCTGCGATCCATTTTTCTACCTCTGTAAACTGGTCTTGGAGCACAGCCTCAAGCTGCGGTAGATCGGAATTGCTCGCATAGATTACCGTGTCATCTGCGTACATGTGTACATTTGAGGATTTGCAGACATTAGGCAGATCATTTATAAATAATGTAAATAGTAGGGGGCCGAGAATGGAACCTTGGGGAACACCACACGTGAATGGGAGGGGGAGGGAGTCGCTGTCAGAAATGGACACATATTGCGAGCGATCCGATACATACGATCGAAACCAGTTTAGCGAACGATCACCAATACCTGAGTTTTTGAGTTTGTGCAGTAGAATGACGTGGTCTACTGTGTCAAAGGCCTTAGCAAAATCAAGGAAAATAGCTCCAGTTAGGTCTCCTCGTTCCATGCCAGTTTGGATGTCATTGCAAACTTTTAAGAGGGCAATTGTAGTGGAGTGATTCTGGCGAAAGCCCGATTGATCAGGGGTCAGATAGTTTGATTGTTGGTAGTACTCACATAGTTGCGTATGGACAAATTTTTCTAAGATTTTTGACAATACTGGGAGCAATGATATTGGGCGATAGTTAAAAACCAAAGTAGTGTCACCGCTTTTATGGATAGGCACTACTCTCACAGTCTTGCAAAGTTTGGGTATGTATCCAGACACCAAGGATTCGTTAATTAGAGTTGCGACGGGTTTAGCAATTGCCGGCGCACTGAGCTTCAACAGCATTGCTGGGATTTGATCACGTCCGGACTGGTTTTTTATTTTTAGATTATTAAGATGTTTTTCAATGACACTAACAGGTACAGGTCTAAAAATGAACTTTTCTATATTGGGACTTCGCAAAAATGCATTGGAGACCAGCATTGTCCTATCCCCTAAAGCCCTGTGGAGTCATACCTGTTATCATACACGTGAAAATCCTTGTTCCTGAGAAAGGGTGTCATTGGGGACATTGGGATAGTATGGGCAAATTGTGTTTTAAAGCATCCCATAGTTCTTATGAGAGAAGGATGACCAGGCACCCTTCTAGGAAGGGCTTATCCACCCACATATAAAACTATGGTAGGTAAGAACCCCTAAGGTCTGACTCTAAATCACCCCACTTCCTCTCACCCAGGGAGTGGGGGGTGGGAGGGGTATGCCAAGGAAATAGCTGTGCCAGTTGGGCTGGTCTATAGACCATAACTAGTTTTGATAAACCCATGTTTTAAAAATGTGAAAAATTTTTTTAAAAGGCCAATAAGTGTCACTTTGAAATGCAGAAAGCATCTATAGAGCATGTTTGCCCCGAGTTAAATGCACTCTTTGCAACAAATGAAAGGTCCATAAAAGGTGTTCGAGTTTCTGCTGCTTATCACAGAAGCTTCGTTGTGTGTTCTCAAAGAGCTGTCTGGAGGGATAAAGCCCACCTCATCATGGTGAACCAAGAGTGCTGATGTGTGCTTTTAAACTAAGATTGTCATCGCAATAGCTGGTAATCAGTATTTCTATATTATACCTTTTGATTTTCAGATAAAATTGCATATGTTTCACTTATTAAGCTACCTATAAATAGAATTGGTACCAAACATGCTAGGTGAGGTTTGAGCACGGACAGCAATCTGAATGACGCTTAAACGGCTGAAATGGATATATTTATAACTTTTTATCTTTTCTGATGTATATGCAGCGTCCATCAACTGCTAACATCAAACATGCTCTATAGATGCTTTCTGCATTTCAAAGTGCCACTTAATATGGGCTAAAGCCATAAATAAGTAAACTGAACATATTGGAATGGCCTTCGCTAGAATTTGTATGTTTAGTGATAGATCCTGCGTGTACAATTACTGTATTCTGGGATGGGCATGGGAAAACAAGGCTTTTGATGTTGCTGGCCACGTGCCAGTCTGTACAGGTATTGTTACAGAGATACAATGACAGCCTAGTATAAACGTGGCCATTACAGACATCCTATGCTTCATGAAGTTATTGGTGTGGTTTAAGCTATAAACAAACTTATACCAATAAGTGGAGCGCTCCTAACACAAGTACAGCTTACCAGATGGTATCCCATTCAATGGCGCAGTGTAAGGTACATGTTTAAAAAGATACAAAGGAATACAATATAGTGTAGATGGTATGGAAGGTGTTAATTTGGTAATAGTAGTTATATTAGGTAAATTGAACACTCACATTTCTAGGAGCCTGTATATGAGAACACTGGCTCCGTATGTTAGCTGATGTGCTTATAAGGGTAGCACCGCCCGCCTCCTTCAGTGTGGGGTAATTCTCCAAAACAAAATGATAAAGAGAGCAGACCAATGTGTAGAACGTGCTTAATAAAAACACAATATGGTACAGATAAGTGGTTTGCTCACCTGGTCCTGAGCCTGTAGGTCCCGGCTCTAGGTATGTGCGCTTGGTGTCACTTTAAGTGGGGGTGACACTACCCCTGGGAAGATTCTCCTGAGGTTTCCAAAAGAGGGACTTGAAAGGAATGTAGTAAAAAAATAGTGGATTTATTTAGAACAAAATCAATAAAAACAATAATAGTTAAAAAGTCCTCTTTAAAAGTCCTCTTAGAAATGTGAGTGTTCAATTTACCTAATATAACTACTATTACCAAATTAACACCTTCCATACCATCTACACTATATTGTATTCCTTTGTATCTTTTTAAACATGTACCTTACACTGCGCCATTAAATGGGATACCATCTGGTAAGCTGTACTTGTGTTAGGAGCGCTCCACTTATTGGTATAAGTTTGTTTATAGCTTAAACCACACCAATAACTTCAACCGTATTTTGTGAAATAGAGGATATTTTCACATAAGTGTATTGAGCAGCTTATAAATCACTTCACCTGTTTTAAAGCACTGTACTATACACACTCCTCTGTAAAAGGAGGTAACCTTTGACTGGTATCCTATGCTTCATATTTATCGGTTTATGTTGTCGAGACACTCAAAGCAAAAAAATGGTCCAGGCACAGTGAGCGGCTTATTCACTTAACTGGAACTTGCGGAATATACATAAGGGAATGATAAAATTTAAGGTAAGCATAGCAAATTTGAAAAAAATTGTCACTCTATTTTCAGTTTGCCACAATTCACTGTATGGTTGAATAAAACCTCCTTGGAATCTAAATGCGGTACCAGTGAATTAGACTACGAGATTTGTGGTATGTGAATAAGTTGGTAATGCCGTGGATCTAATGCTATTAGTCCCCCCTTTCTTGGCGAATATCCACTACCTTCTTGCTGTGCGGGGTGTAAAATCCCCCCCCCCTCCAGCTGAACTTTGCCTGATCTGTCTGGGCACTCCCCCCCTTCACCTCCTCATCGCAGATAAATCAGACTTCACCCCCCCTTACACACACACACAGACACACACCCCGAACACAGGAACAAGTGAAGAACATTTACTATTCTCTCCATCAAACAGGTGATTCATTCTTGGCTGTTTTACTATTACACCTGCAGCATACAGCAAGCAGGTACTGGATGCCAGTTTTTTTTTTTTATCTCGCTTGAGAAGAAGGTGATACCCAGCAATTGAGGAGGACACAGAACTGAGTGCAGTGACCAGGTATGTGTCAATGGGTGTCAAGTTGTTACAAAAGAATGTACTTCGAGTTCTTATTCAATAACACCGAGCAATAGTGCAGTGAGGAACAAATTGCAGAAATCAGACTAAACTAGTCAAACTGTGACTATGGCTATGTGAGTTGGAGATTTTTTTTCAAATCAGCTACTTTTTCCCAATAGTTTTAGATTGTAAGCTCTTTCGAGCAGGGTCTTCGTCAACCTATTGTTCCTGTAACTTTTTATAATGATCTTATTTATTGTTAAATGTTCCCCTTTTCTAATAGTGTACGGCGCTACAGAATATGTTGGCGCTATATAAATGCCCAATAATAACAATAATAATATTAATAATCTGTATATGTGAGAGATCAGGGTGGTGCTTTTTTAGCATTTTCATTGTATGTATAAAAGGAGAGGTGGTTATGTAGACAAGTTGGATGGGATATTGTTGGAAGATCAAAGTTTAGGACCTTTTAACCTCTAATGTTATTTTAACTTCTTTCTTCCAGTTTATGTCCATCAATGTGGTGAGGATTTGAGTTAAAATCAAAGAACACTATCAGTTTAATAAATAAATACAAATCATTCTTTTATAAAATCCCTGCTAATGCTATCTATACTATGTTGGGGGTGGGGGACAGGATAAACACTTTCTTTTCTGATTCTGTTGCTATTTGATTGCTAAACCAAGACAAGGTTATTCACTTAAATGAGAATTGTTAGGAATTCAAATTATAGCCCGTAATAGCTGAATTGAAAACATAGCTGGCTTGATGAAGTTTTCCAGTTTTGTTTTTTTCTAACAAAATAATTGGCTTTTAATTCCTGAAACTTTTGTGGATATTCTTGTCAGAGAAAGCTGTTTTAGAATTCAGGGGATAGGATGAGTAATAGTCTGTGAAGCCGAGTGGAGAATGTCCTTTATCTTTCTGTTCAGGAGATAAATATATATGAAGGACATCGAATTTTATAACTTTGTGTTTTCCCAAGATCATTCTCTTAAATTTCTCTATGTATCCCCTGCTTTTGACCCCAATCCCACCGTTTACTCATCCAACTTGCCCATTTTCTTCCCTCTTCTATTCCCCTCCCCCTTTCTTTCTCGGCCTCTCACCCCAACATTCACTTCCTACAAGAATTATTGCTCTGCTTATTAAACCCCGTGATTTACACAGATCCCACAAGTAGGGTAAATTGAAGCATCTGCTCCATTAGGTGTGATAAATGAGATGGTAATAAAAAATAAATAGTTTCAAATTAATTCTTAAATGCATACCCTTTCACAGCCAGAGCAGCCAACACCTAATTCCACAAAGGTGGGTGTAGAACATAAATAAACTGGCTTTCCAAAAATGACAATACGTGGAGCAGTTGGATTAGTTAAATAAAGCTTTCTGGACATGGGATGCCCCAGACAAGAAAGAGCCCTGAAAACTAAGCTAAAATACTTTAATAATAGTGCTCACTCCATGCATTAAAGTGACACAATAGGCACCAAAACAACTTGAGTTTAATAAAGCAGTTTTGGTGTATAGATCATGTCCATGCAGTCTCACTGCTCAATTCTCTGTTATTTAGGAGTTAAATCACTGTGCTTATACAGCCCTAGTCACACCTCCCTGGGTGTGATTTACACAACCTTCCTAAACACTTCCTATAAAGAGACATCTAATGTTTAAACTTCCTTTATTGCACAGTCTGTGTAATTCAGAATTTTGTATCTCTTGCTCTTTTAATAGCCTACCAGAGCCTATAAGAGCCTCCGCGTGTGTGCGAGTGTGATTGAAGTTCTGTATAAACAGAAACAAAAGTGAGTTAACACCTAAATGGCTGGGAACTAAACAGTCAAACTGCAGGGACATGATAGATCCACATCAAGCTAAAGCTGTTTTGCTGTTTAGAATTTCCTTTTAAAAGACATTGAAAACTGAGCTAGACTAAGGCATTAAGATTTCTTTAAAACCAGACGATTCCAGTGTATTAAGAGCTCAATGAAAGTCCATGGAACTCTGAATATAGCTATACATAGACATTTTAGAATTCCTATATATATACACATATAAAAATTTTACCAAATTTCTCAGTTCAAAGAAGACACTTAGGGTTATTTATTATGGAATGAATTGACAGAAATTCACCGAAGTAAAAAATCAAACGTTAGGACCAAGTAGCAGTATGAAAAGATTATTCATGTCACTTATGATTCAGTTCAACTAATAATTTTGTGAATAATCCAAGAGTGTATCAGCCCACGGTATTTCTGTTGCAGAATTATCACGTACTAGGATTTTTTCATGAGTGTCTTCTTTTAGAGATAAAATAAGGTAACCCTCCAAGGAAGATAGAGAGCAGTCTTAGCATTCTTGTGTTATTACTCAAATGACATGGGCGTTCTTATTAATTAGTATTCTCATATTACTAACAAGGGATACTCAAGAGCTCTTTTTTGTGAATTGATGTAAAATGGGATTACATTCCTCTGGAAGCGTGAGTGTAGGGTTACTTAAAATGACAAGTCAGTAGGACTGACCCGATATATAATGCCTTTACTGTCAGGTAGTATCCTTACTGCATCTACCACACATATCTTCTAATAGTCTACCAGTGTGGTAGTCTTACAAATTTTTCTCATCTGCAAGTCTTTATTGTTTTCCATTTTTCCACTTTTTCTAATTCGACACATTCTACCATTCCTCTCCTTTGCTCGGCTTTGACCCCAAGGGAATGTTTATAATCCCCTAGACAATAGGATGCTGTCCGTATGGGTCAGCTGATTTTGGGTATATAAGTAGAGGTCTTTGTTGTTACTATTCAGGAGCAATAGGGGGGGAACATCATGTCGGTGGAACTTCTCCATGGAAGTCCTGAACCTCCGTCGGATGATATCTATGACAACTGGTACATTGATGATCCACAAGAACCTGAAGTTCCACCTGATGAGTAAGTAGGCTCCTTTTTACATCTTTTTGAGAATTCTTCTATTTATATTTTATATCAAATATCTATATGATCAACTGTCCCTTTTTTCTTCTAGAATTATTCCAGATTGTGATCTCACTTTGCCAGATGGAATGTATCATCTCATCCTGGCTCCTGTATCTGTGAGTCCATGTCCCATACAAAGCCATGCAATGTTCCCCCATTTCTTTCACTCCATGTAACCTGTTATTTATAGCCTCCTTATTGTGCAATGAGACTACTTATTATGTTATCCTATTTGTACATGTCATTTTTCTATAAAATTTTAATGTTTACATTTTCTATTTAGCCTTAAGCGTATATGTAAAAGAAATGTACAGTCATCACGCAACACTTGTAGGTTGTTCAAACAGAAACTTGTATTTATTTTTGTCATGTTCTCTGTTTGTACCTGCTTACCTTTGAGAATCTAAAATGAATAGTCCTCTCTATTCCTCAGTTTAACAAGTATTTCATATGCACTTTAAAGGGCATGTAGTGAACAGCCACATAAAAATACATTTGTGCATGAAAAAAAGTTGTATTAGTGAATTTTCCTTATTTCCTACTAATCTATATTGTGAAATCTTTGGCATAAATAATAGAATAAAAATTATAGTAAACAATTTGTTTTCATAAGAACCATTTGTTCAATTGAGAGTTTGGTTCTTTCGAATATCATCCATGGAAAATATTAAGGAAATGATTTGGAGGCACAAAAAAGGGAGAGAAAATGGACTGATCAATGTACTGCAAAATATATAGATAATATAAATAAATTACCACTATTTGTTTCACAGATCAAGTAAGAGAAAAAGTTACCGATAGAGAGAAAAAGAGAAGGACCAGTAAAATAACACATTTAAAAATATATATATATATATATAAAATATAGATTTTTTTTTCTTGCATCTCCTTTTGCCCCCTCCAATGGTCACTTCTCACTTGATATGTAAATAAAATCAACATTTAGTGGCTGTCTCCAAGCTGTCAATCACCTTTTTTTCCAATTAATCATCTCTTTTTTTGGCGACATGGGCGGGAACCTGAATACTATGTCAAACAACATACAAACATGTTCAGCCATCATACTAGTCTCAATTGTACATCTGTATGGTGCGTCAAAGATACAGAATTTGGCCGAAACAACTTATCAGCTCTAAATTCGGACGAATTACAACTAGGCCGAAACCGAATGTTCAAGTCTAATAGATAGTAAAAAGCTTACTACCACATATGGTGAAAGATTTACTACCACATATGGTGAAAGACTTACTGCCACATACAGTATAAGCATTACTACCGCATATATTGAATGCCTTACTACTATATGAAGTTAAACCACTACTAACTGAAATTTGGTAAAAGAGGCAGGGACCTTTTCAGGGTTTATCTATTATTTTTTTAAGTGGAGCTTCTAACTTTTATTGGCCCATATCCATCTCCTTTTTAATACATTTACTTACACCCTTATTGCCATGATCTCTATTGCTCCAAATAGAAATATTCAATATGTTATTACTACTGTTCCATAACAACTCTATAGCATTCTTCTGTTCTCTTTATTTTGGTAGCTCTGCGCTATTCTGTTGCTCTCGTTTTTGGTTCAACGCAAAAGACTCTGCAAATCCTGTTGTTGGGGGCTACCAGGTCTTCTAAGGTACATCCCACCACCCCTACACCCAATCTGACTTCCAAACATTTTCACAATGCACTTGGCTTTCTCCATCACCCATTGTGAAAGTCTGAGTTAGTGATAACATTCCTAGTCTAAATTGTCCTGCTCTGTGTCCCATCTACAGCCCCTTGAACCTCCTGGAGGATTCTGGGAACAGGTGGATTCCATGTGCCGTTTTTGGTTTGCTCTTTTCATCCCTGTGCCGCTTGTTGTTGGACAGCACAACCCTTGACTTCTTGCCAGAGATTTGTAATGCACACCAAGGTAAGCCTAGAATTTCATTAGAAGCTGCACGGGATCCCTTGGAGTGCAAGTGTGAAACCCTTTCATTTCAGAATTTCTTTGTATAACTAACAGGATCAGTGTAGCTGGGTCATATTCTGCTTTGATTTAGTTTAAACCTGTTCTCGTGACCCAACAACAGGCCAAATAAAAGGATATATCTACAATGCACCATGTTTAAGTTATAGTAAATGGAGCACTGATTAGCTCACCTGATGTAAAGTAGGGAGTTAATGAAAGCCTGTCCTGTTGTGGGATGGAGAACAAATCAGGAGTACAGTGCTCTGTGAGACCTGGAATTGGATACAATCAAACTTACTGTCATATCTAAAGGTCAAGTTAAGAGAGAACTCTGAGAGCTACATGGAACCATTACATACACAGTCACATCTGTATTTGTTCCTTTTCCAGTTTATATGGCTCTGTTAGACTCTCACCCAGTCTCTGTTCCTTCAAAAGATAATAAAAAAACACACTTTTGTTAGGAAAACATATCTTTCCCTCCTCGCACCTTGGGAGCCCACCCTGCTTCCTCTCCTGTAACTGTCTTTCAAAGAACTAACCCTTCACTGTAAACTATTCCACTAACCTACATTTCCCGTACATGACATACATCCTTACCTCTGTGCCACTTTACGCCATTCCCCCAAGAATGTAGCTGGTTTGAACAGGGCCTTCAGCACCCTCTGTTTCTGTGTGCCCATGTACCTATTGTAAAAAGCTACTGAATTTGTTGGCGCTTTATAAATAATAATAATATCATAGATACAGAACTTACTATCAGCCTTTTCTCACCACAGTGGTAATAGTTCCCACCTCTTTCAGTACTATATGTTGGATTATGGCCTTAAATTAATCTTTAGTTAGCACCAGCTCTAGTGACTTTGCTCTTTTTCCCCACTTACAGCTCTGTGGAAAATCCTGGCCCTTTTCTATTACCCTGCCCTGTATTATCCCCTGTTGGCATGTAACAGTTTGGAACGGGTAGTTGGGTATCTAGTGGGGACCATCCTATCGTGGCTACACTGTGGGGCCCTGATCTGGCAGAAAATAGATTGTCCACAGACACCAAAGGTAAGAACTACAGACACAAGGCATGGATGGGATTTTGACCTACACGAATGTTGTGAAAAAATTATGTTAGATACATTGAAGAAGGACTTTGGGGTGACTTAACACAGCTCTTCCAGCGTTTCATTGACATCCAATGTTAGACGGAGTCACACTCATAATATAGATGTAACGGCACCCTCAGCATAAAAGGGTTAAACCGCTGTTTAGTAGATCTTCCCTTCCAGAGACACAGGCACAGCTACTGCAGAACACCAATCCGCCGAACAGGAAACCATATGAATGCCATAAACAGCCGAACCAGAACCATACGAATGCTGTAAACAGCTGAATAGGAAAAACCATACAAATAGGTTTACACTCCTAGCAGTCAAACTGGAACAGCATACAATAATAACAGCATGGCTTTTCTGCCCAAAACCAGTTCCACAGAGTCTTCTATCCTGGAGATAATTGGGAAGTAATCCAATTATCTCCAAGGACAGAGGCAAAACTCCATTGAACACATGGCAGCAAAAGACAATAAAAAACATAAAAACATATAACTGTGCAGCCATTGCACAAAACAGGTACATTCAACATATCCCATTCCCCAGATAGCTCAGATCTGAGCGCACATTATTACTGAATGGTGCTCAGAGCACACACACATACAGTTCAATTGCCATGGAGCCAAAGTCTTTCCCATAGTCTTTCATTATACGAATGGGCTCCATGGCATAGCTATCTGGGGTATCACTGCTCAAACAGGGCCAGCACTGAATGACCCGGCTTTCGTGTCTCCGCAGGGGAAAATCAAGCGTTTCAACATGGGGCCATAGTCTAAAGGCAGCAGGCGGGCAACCAGGCTCCTCCAATGCACAGTGGCAAGATTGGTCTCGTCACAATAGATATATCATTTTTTGTATTTTTAGTGTGGCTTAAGGTGGTGGGAAGAGTGCTGGGACTTTTCAAACTGCTCTCTAATGGTTTTTAGAATGGTTTGTACAGAAATGGGTGAAGATGCCCATTATAGGCTGTAGTCAGTGTGTGGTGCTTAGAGCACTTCTTTAAACGAGTTACAATGAGAAAAAGCGACCAGAAAAACATTAGAAAAAAATCAAAAGAAAAAGTTATTCAAAGTTATTAAAAACATGAGAAAGTAAATTATGATGAACCACTGTAAAGGGAACGCAGTTATATCTGTCAAAGAGATTCCTTTTGAGTCATCCAGTCGATTACGTGACTTACTAACACCTTGCTCACTCTCTGCTTTGCCCCAGTTCTACAGATACTACTCCCTGCTCGCCACCTTGCCGCAGATTGGCTGTCTGCTCGTGCTCAGTGCTGTGTATCCTGCTTTACTCCTGTACAAATTGAGAAAACCACGCCGCAGTGATCAGGTACTGAAAGACTGGCATTGTCCACCTTGTGCGCTTCCCCTATTATTTTTACAGTAATATCCGGAACGTCTGTCTGCTCAGTATAAAAGGGGTGTTTTCACAAGTTGCAAAGGCTGTCCTGGCTTTGTTTTACCAAGCTCCGGGAATTAATGGCAGAAGGGATTAGTGGCGCATGTTAGGGCAGCTAAATACCAGCATTGTACACAGCAGTTAGTTAATTATTTAACTCTATATGTTACTTTCATTCTACCATTATATCGATGATCATGTGTATAAGGCATTACCCACAGTATTCCCAGTGCTGCGCGGTTTATAGATATGCAGGATGAAGACATCGATACAATGTATACAGCTCTGATAGTGAGAGGAATGCTGGCTCTGCACACAGTGTACTCAGCTTGGCATGTAATAGGTTTGGCAGTGTGTGTTGGCAATACTGAATGCCCACTGTCTGCCCAGCTCATTGTATGATGGTTTAGCAGCGAGTGTGTTGGGAATGATAATTTATTTTAAAGAGTGCTATGGAATATGGGATGCATTATATATATACATTCCCATATATAAGCAATAATGATGGCAGTGCCCTTAGTATGCTTGGTGCTCAGATAGAAGCTTTAGCAGCATGTTACCCGGTCTGAAATTGTCCATGAATAAAATAACATTGAGCTGTGTGTAGTGGAATGGAAATGTTGTATAGCGGTGGTTCCCAAACTTTTTAGGTTCACGGGGCCCTTAATATTTCAATATTTTTCCAAGGCACCCCAAGTCAAAATTTCTAGGTTGTATATCTGTATAGCGCTGCAGCATTTATTGGCGCTATAGTGTAATGTACAGTGTTGGTGTTTGAAGGGGTGCTTGTATATAGTTTTAGTGTTTTAATACAGGGGTGTGTTTGTATGTGATGTTTGCGTTTGATTGCAGGGTTATGTCTGAACGTAATGTTCACTTTTAAATGTGGATGTACATTTATGGCTGCTTGGATGTATGTACGTACACTACCACATACATACATACATACATACAAACTTACACAGATATTAATGCACATTAACACACAGATACATATAAATACACAACACATACAGACAAATTCATATATACACATACACACATAGATTCACACCGACATATACACACATGCACCTTGATATACACAAACATTGATACATGCACACACCATGACACAGATACACACACTGACACACCCTGACACACAGATGCACATACACAGATGTGCACACACACACAGACACACACACTGACACAGAAGCACAGTGACATATATATATATATATATATATATATATATACACACACACAGATGCACACTCTGGCACACATACACTCACAAACATTCTAACACACACTCATGTATACACATACACACACTCATACACCCACCCACACACACACACACACACACACTCACACACACACACACATGTATACACATACACCTACTCACACACACACACATACACACAAGTGATATTTTTTTTTTATATCTACAGCCACACTCCTGTTATCTTACCTTCTGTGTCCAGAAGGGTGGCTTGGAGTCCTGCTGCTGGTGGGAGTGAGGGGCCTGGAGCTCTTCGTGCTCTCCCCTCTCTGGAGCTCTCCCTTCATACTGCGGCTGCCCCCATTACCTCCGCGCTGTCTCCCTGCATGATGCTGGGAGGAAGTGACAAGCTGCCACTTCCAGCCCGCCAACATTACAGGGGCCCGGTCGCAATCTTAAAGGCACCCGACCGGGCCCCTGTTCAGCAGTAATTCCTCAGCACATAGTTTGGGAACCGCTGTTGTATAGGTTTCAGGAAGGTTTATTGATATCTATTGGTAAATTGGTACTGTCTATAGTATACCATGTTTTGTGTAGGCTAACATTTTCTATTTTATACCATGTTCTGTGCATAGCAATAAGGTATATCTCTGTGTTTTAAAAAACCAATATGGTCTATTCCTGGCAGGGATAGGCAACATTCGGCACTCCAGATGTTGTGGATTACATCTCCGAGAATGCTCTTACAGCCATAATGCTGGCAAAGCATCATGAAAAATGTATTCCACAACATCTGGAGTGTCAAAGGTTGCCCACCACTCTGTTGTGTACCCTATTCTCTGTATAGCAGGAAGATATATCTGTTTATGAGTAAGGCTGATATGTAGCTTAAAGGACCACTATAGTGCCAGGAAAACATACTCGTTTTCCTGGCACTGTAGTGCCCTGAGGGTGCCCCCTCCTCCATACCGACGTCATCGGCTGAATGCGCATGCGCGGCATGAGCCACAAGCGCATTCAGCCAGTTCATAGGAAAGCATTTACAATGCTTTCCTATGGACGCTGGCGTCTTCTCACTGTGATTTTCACAGTGAGAAGCACGCAAGCGCCTCTAGCGGCTGTCAAGAGACAGCCACCGGAGGCTGGATTAACCATATTATAAACATAGCCGTTTCTCTGAAACGGCTATGTTTATAAAAAAAAGGGTTAAACCTAGCTGGACCTGGCACCCAGACCACTTCATTAAGCTGAAGTGGTCTGGGTGCCTATAGTGGTCCTTTAACCCACTGTGTGTAGCTGGACGATCGATCCACGTGTGATGCTTGATAGATACTGACTGTAGTGTGTTCTGTAGCTGGATGGTTTCTATGTATGATAAACTAGTGTTGGGATGATGTAACTGCCTATAGCATACCCTGCTGTGTGTCTGCTAGGATGGTGCATCCTTAAGTGCGTTAAAAATACTGATTCTGTCTTTAGTGTGCCCTGCTATGTGTAAGGACAAACATCAGACTTCTTTGAGCTTGAAATAGTTATACTATCCATAGTGTACACGGCACTACACTGTGTAATGTGAATAGTCTTTCAGACTGTGTGTGCTTAAAGTACCGATACTGCCTATAGTGTGCTCTGCTCTGTTTAAATAGGATGGCTTATCAGACTGTGTGTGCTAAAAGTACCGATACTGCCTATAGTGTGCTCTGCTCTGTGTAAATAGAATGGCTTATCAGACTGTGTGTGCTTACAGTACCGATACTGCCTATAGTGTGCTCTGCTCTGTTTAAATAGGATGGCTTATCAGACTGTGTGTGCTAAAAGTACCGATACTGCCTATAGTGTGCTCTGCTCTGTGTAAATAGAATGGCTTATCAGACTGTGTGTGCTTACAGTACCGATACTGCCTATAGTGTGCTCTGCTCTGTTTAAATAGGATGGCTTATCAGACTGTGTGTGCTAAAAGTACCGATACTGCCTATAGTGTGCTCTGCTCTGTGTAAATAGGATGGCTTATCAGATTGTGTGTGCTTAGAGTACCGATACTGCCTATAGTGTGCTCTGCTCTGTTTAAATAGAATGGCTTATCAGACTGTGTGTGCTTAAAGTACCAATACTACCTATAGTGTGCTCTGCTCTGTTTAAATAAGATGGCTTATCAGACTGTGTGTGCTTGAAGTGCTAACACTATATATAGTGTACCCTGCACTATGTAAAGGGAATGACCTATTAGAAGGCAGTTGCTTGACGTGCCTGTAAAGTACCCTGCGCTGTGTTAAAGGCACAGTTTAGGCACCATAACAACTTAACTTAAATTAAGTTGTTATGGTGCCTGGAGTGTTGCTTTAGGGCAATGGTTTATTGGACTGTCTGTGCTTGTCATCTCTGCTCTGTACATAGGATGGTGGTTTATCAGACTGTACTAGAAACCTTGATATTGACAATAATGTATCCTGCTTTGTGTACAGCAGGGCATTAAAGAATTAATCTATGATTGCTACTTCCTGCAGCTACCTATAGTGAGCGTATCACAGTGTGTATCATGCTGTCCGCTTCTACCCAGCTCTGTTACTGCATTGTAAAATATACAGCGTTGCTGTTGCACCTGCTCCTAGCATAACTAAAGCCATATATATAATGTGACCTGTTGTTGAGGTCCAGTCGCACAGCTTTTGCCTGTGGATATGTTGGCATAATGGCATGCGGCACGTGAGTCTTTGCTGGCAGTAGTCCACTCCACTTCAGATGTTACCTAACTCCTGTCCTCGTATGGGGGGAAAATTCCATGGAAGGTGGGTGTTAGAGTGATCCGCTGAAAAGATCCATTGTCCCAAAAATCTTTCCCATGTGACTAATCAGCCTGGTTTCCCTGACGACTTGTCCTTATCCAACGAGGACTTTATCTGATTAATTATCAGGTGATGGGAATATTATTGAATTGAGTATGTACTCACACATATGTATATGCATAATGGTTTATATAACTGCAAGACTATGTGCTTCTGATCGGATCTGGAAAAATAACGAGACGCTTAATGTTCCAGAAAAATTAACCCCTTAATCCAGAGTTACTCATGCAAAGCTATGTAGACGTTTTTTAGCCATTCTTTGAATTCCCTGCCCTTGCAGTCAGTAAACTAGACAGACATACTTCATCATAAAATCCAGCTGGTGTCTGGATCGAATCCCACTTAGATTAAAGTAGATATGTTTATCAGAGGCTATCGTCATACGGACTTATTCATTGTACTGGGGAATTACACAATTAATTTTATTGGAATTAGAACACAAAAAAAAATTTAAAAAATTGCAGAGCTTATAAAAAAGATTGGCAGCAAACCAAGATGCTGGCGCTCAGTACCAGATTAGAACTAAATACTACAATATGAACTTCTACATTTAAATGTATTTTTCAGACCTCACATACATAGATTTGTTAAATATAGAGAATAACTAAAAAATAAAATAATACAAATTCTGAAAAGGGATAGTTTCCCTTTTAGGTGCTGAAGTATTATTTAGTTTGTAGTATTTGATGAACCATCCATAATATATAATATAATAAAAGCTGCCTATCATTAATTCATCATTAACCCACCCACACTCTCAAATAATATCCTCATCTTCTGCGAAAGGCCCTTAAACAATACAGAATAAATAAAAGTCTTGCTATACTACAATATATATATATATATTCTTGCTCCATTCTATGAGTGCTATTGTTAAAGGACCACTATAGTGCCCTGAGGGTGCCCCCACACTCAGGGTCCCCCTCCCGCCGGGCTGGATGGAGAGGAAGGGGTTAAACTCACCTCTTTCTCCACTGCTGGGCGGGGAGCTCTCCTCCTCTTCTCCTCCTCTTCGGCTGAATGCGCATGCGCGGCAGGAGCTGCGCGCGCATTCGGCCAGTCTCATAGGAAAGCATTCTCAATGAAAATCACAGTGAGAAGCACGCAAGTGCCTCTAGCGGCTGTCAAGAGACAGCCACTGGAGGTTAGATTAACCCTAACATAAACATAGCAATGCTATGTTTATTTAAAAAAAGGGTTAACCCTTGCTGGACCTGGCACCCAGACCACTTCATTAAGCTGAAGTGGTCTGGGTGCCTATAATGGTCCTTTAAGGTTTTCGCAGATTAAATCTAAATTACAAACTTTAAGAAAAAATAACTGCTCTGGAAAAATGTGCTAACTCAACTTGGCTATTTTAGCCTCAATTTTATCCAATTTAGGCCTCAGTTCAACATTTTTTAATAAGCTTTTCAATATTTTCCAAAATTATTTAATATTTAGATTTTTTTTAATATATATTTATTTCTTTATATTTTATATATTTTTGATATGTCAGTATTATGAAGAAATAATTTTAAAAGGCTTTTCAATAATATTAAATTTATTTAAAAAGCTTATCTAACAATATTAAACCAAGGCCTTAATTTCCTAAAGTTTGGAGTTAAGTAAATAAATCTGTCAACGCATTGGATTAACTTTTTGTTCTTTGTATTTAACCTTTTGTAGTGTCTTCCTGAACTGGGTGCGTGCCTCAGATACAACACAGACAGACAATACAGATTCTTTCCATTTTCCCACATGTTTACACAGTTCTGGAGCTGAATACTAACATTTAGGATATGTCAGGCTATCTAAGTGCTATACTTTTTTGATATCGGAAAAAACAACAGATCAAACAAAAAGCAGCATTACAAAAAACACTGTTTTTACCACAATACAACTAGACTTGCTTACAAACATAATTTTCTGTTTGGACATTTCAGACATGAATTGGAAAACTATAATCAGGAAGGAAACGTAAAAATTTTAAATAATCTACCAAAAAGATGATATTTTAAGGGGAATCCTGGATTATATAGATATATATACAAAACACTGTTTTAGGAATCCTATGACATTTTGTAGTCCAGAAAAAAAAGAGGCAATTCTGCCAACAAAGCCTTTAGTTCTCAATCATCTCTTTATATATTGAGGAAATTGGTTTACCGAATTTACTGTGCTGACATAGGTACAGTAAGTATGGTACGCTTGTGTGACTTCCCTTCATTATGTATTAAAAGAGTAAATGGAGGAAAGTAGCCCCTCAGAGCCCACCATAGGTACAGAGTGTAATAGGTAACCCTTAACAGGCTCCACGGGTAAAAAGCGTAATAGGTAACCCCTCACTCACAGTACCCCGCAGGAAAAGAGTGTAATAGGTAACCCCTCACACAGTACCCCACATGTAAAGAGAGTAATAGGTAACCCCTCACAGTACCCCGCAGGAAAAGAGTGTAATAGGTAACCCCTCACAGGTAAAGAGCTTAATAGGTAACCCCTCACAGCCCCCCACATGTAAAGAGTGTAATAGGTAACCCCTCACACAGTACTCCACATGTAAAGAGAGTAATAGGTAACCCCTCACAGTACCCCACATGTAAAGAGTGTAATAGGTAACCCCTCACACAGTACTCCACATGTAAAGAGAGTAATAGGTAACCCCTCACAGTACCCCACATGTAAAGAGAGTAATAGGTAACCCCTCACAGTACCCCACATGTAAAGAGCATAATATGTAACCCCTCACAGTCCTCCACATGTAAAGAGAGTAATAGGTTACCCCTCACAGTACCCCACAGATAAAGAGCATAATAAGTAACCCCTTACAGAACCCCACAGGTAAAGATCGTAATAGGTAACCCCTCACAGTACCCCAAAGGTAAAGCGAGTAATAGATAAAATAGATAACGCCTCCCATTTCCCCACCGGTAAAGAGCGTACACTCATAGTGCCCACAGGTATAAAGCATAATCCCTTAAAGCATGGGTGTCCAACCTTCAGGCTTTCATGGGCCACATTGGGTGCAGAGGAATTGTCTTGAGCCACACATACAATCTTTAATATAATTCATTTATATAATAAAACTAAAACAGAAATTTTCTTAACTGTATTTAGTAGTTAACTCCCTTATTTGTTATCCTTATATTTTATTGCCATATTTAAGGAAACCATATTAGGGAGCTATCTACTAAGCACAAACACATGTATATACATTTGCACACATAACCACAGATATACACATACACACAATCACAGACCTATACATACACTTACACACATCATCACAGACACACACACATACAATCACAGACCTATACGCACAATCACAAATATATACACACACAATCACAGACCCATACACACACACACACACAATCACAGACCTATACACATGTACACACACAGACATACACAATCACAAACCCACACACACATACAATCATAGATCTATACACACAATCACATACATACACACACACACACACACAATCACAGACCTATACACACAATCACATACCTATACACAGTCACAAACATACACACACATAATCACAGATGTACACACACAATCACAGATACACACACATACAATCACAGACACACATATACACACAATCACAGATATAAACACACACAATCACATATCCACACACACATACAATCACAGACCTATACACACAGTCACATACATAAATACAATCATAGACATATACACACATATCACAGACCCACAACACACACACATACAATCAAAGACCTATACACACATAATCACATACACACACATGCAATCACAGACTTATATGCACATACAATAACAGACATATACAATCACAGACATATACACACACACACACACACACATAATCACAGATGTAGACACACACGCACACATTCTTTCCGATCACTATCTATTTTTTTAACTGATAGAATTAAATTGAGGCCTATATTTGCAACAACTTTAGAGTTCCCACACCTCTTGAGAGAATAAAAGGAGCATGGAAAGATGAGGAGTGCTTACAGCTCAGGAATTTATACAGAAACTGGACATATTTTTCAAATGCAGTGAATTAAATTAGGAAATGCTCCACTTCCGGTTTCCTATACAGCTTTTATACAGTGTTCTGTAAATACTCCCATGGTTGTCCCTTCACATGAGGCAGACATCATTCTGACAGACCGGTCCATTAACAGGCAGATCCAACCTCCAGTGAGCTAGGAGTGATTAGATTAGAATTTCATTAGGGGCAGACTGAGCACTCGCACAAATTGGTCAAGGACCCGAGCAATGAAAAAAAAAATGAATTACCATACCTACAACATATAGAATACCACTCTCTGTCCATATGCACAGCTCATGTAACCCCCATATTCACACATCCTGACACTGTACACGAACACAGTATATGGTTAAATGCAAACACTCATTCTACACACAGGCACACAATACAATACACATGCACAAATACAAACATTCACTCTTTATACACATGCAATCAAACGTGTAATAAAGACAAAAAAAATGATATGTGAAATTTACTTAAATTGAAACTCCAGGTATCATTATAACTTATTGCCTTTATGTAGGTTATGGTAAAAATAGCTTCATAGTATCTAATTCCCTTCCAACTACAATTTCCCCCGACTCTATAAGTATTTATACTGAACGTTCAAGCACAGCATGCGCGCAATGAGTTCCTGTTATCTCTAACAGGATCTATCATAGGTTTCTGAGATAACCAGTAGTGTGATATTTATACTATGCTTCATGGGGCTTATGGGCCTTCAGAGAGCACTGGTCCTATTTTAGCCGGGCTCCCAAATTGCTGTCAGTCTGTCATTGTACTGTTCCATGAATGCTGAAGGTGTGCAATCATTTACAAATTATATGTGCATGGAGCACATTTAGAAACGTTAACAACAAAGCTGAATATGGAGTCAGAAGGCTAACAGGATGATGTGAGTTACTTATAGGCTGGAAAGGGGTGCAAAACTAAGGAGAGAGTGAGAATTTGGGTGCATATGTGTTGTTTGCTTGTTGTATAAAGAGGAGTCGTCCCTTCCTGAGATATGTATGTTTTATTATTATTATTATTATTTTATTATTTATATAGCGCCATCAGATTCCGTAATGCTGTACAAAGGGTGGACTAACAGACATTTAATTGTAACCAGACAACTCGACGTACAGGAACAGAGAGGTGGAGGGCCCTGCTCAATGTTTGTTATATTATCTTAACTTATCCCTATATTCAACAAATTTCTGTTTGTCACTTCTGAATATGAAATGGAATGTAGAAATCCACGGTGCTCTATTTACCTCTATTCTGGAACTGGGCGCCTCCATCTTAGTTCCCTGTCAGTTATTATCATAAGCTCTGCCATTTGCACCTGGCAGTCAGCGTTCAGAGAGCATGAAAAGAGGAGAAATAAAAACAATGTATCTCTTTCTCACCCCTCGATGCAGCGTGTGCCTTGGCTGTGCCAGACTGAAATAGAATATGATGCGGTGTGGTAAATTTTAACACACATTTAGAAAAAAAGTCAACACAATGTGGCAATTTTCAATATTTTATTCAGCTGGTTCCCCTTTAACGTATGGGACAACTGGATAGAATTAAAAAAAAAAAACTAAATTAGTTTGAGATTTAATATTCTGCCATTTCAACAAGTTGCATTAATTGATTTTATTGCAATTCCCATTGCTCAGCCATTGACAGAGATGAGTCGTATTGTACTAATAGCAAGAAAGATACCCAGGGTGAGGAGGACTAGTTGAACGCTTTCCTTTCTCTGGCCGTGTTCCATACCATCAGTCAATGGCTGCTTCAAGAAAATGTCAATTGAACACTGATTGCAGATACCGCTTGATTGGCCTTACTTAATGATCACTGCAAAGGAAAAGTCTAACGCTCAATTGATTTTGAAACTTGCCTCAATCACAGCGTGCATGCCATAGATTGCACCAGATAATCATTTTCTACAGAGAATTAGCTTTTCTTCTGTGTTAGGGAATATAACCTACCAATGTATGTTTGTTCATTTAATTTATCGGTATCGGATGTTATAAAACCATAGGGGACTTTAAGAGACATATTAGCTAGATTTGACACAGTCCACTTTCAATGCATTAAATATTAAAATATTATTTAATGTTTCAAATAATTGTCTGAAGATTTTTAAAAAAAATACACATTAGGGTTTATTTAGCAAGTTACAAATTGATATGGATCGCAATCTGAATACAAAATTGTAGGCAGAGATAGATGATCTGGAAAAATCCTCAGCGTGGTTACTTAGTTCTGTGAATAACCCCCACCCCTCCATTGTACAGCACTACAGAATTTGCTGGCACTATATAAATAATAAAATAATATTAATAATAATAATAATAATAATAATAATAATAATACCCATGGTTGTAAATATCCAATGCTCTTGTCCATTTCTTACCACCAGGGGGTGCTACGTGATATCTATATATATATGCATCTAACGCTATACCTAGAATATTGTAACTGGCAGACAGTGATAATAATGTATTATTTACAGTATTGTTTTAGAAAACATGTATGTGGTTTTTTACTTTAATTTTTTTAAGTCGTGTGATGGAACTAATATGAGTATTAATAGGATGGAATTAATATGACAAAATACAGGTTCGTTGGCACAGGCTCATAGATAGATTGATGTACTTTGAAAATGCTGTTGCCATCAGCTTTCAGTGGTTAATTGGGATGTGATGATATAGAACACTGACAACCACTATCTGAAAGAAAGTTGGCAAAATTGCAACATTGCAGTATTGGTACCAGGGTACCACTGACCTTTGTCTCTGGGGTTCACTAGATGTACTTATTACACTAAGTGTCTATGCCCCATGGTCCAAACATACTGGTCCATTTAGAAAATAGATCATGCTTACAATTTTTTAAATGTACAGTATATGTGTGGAGAGCTGGTGGACAAGTTAGTTAGATAGTCTGCTTGAGTCATGAAATCTGAGTTTTTATTACAAAAAACAAGGGGAAAAAATATTGATAAAAATATGACCAAATGGATCTAACCTGGGACTCACTATCACTCCCAATTTATCCTTTTCCATAATCCATTGAGTGAGAGTGAAAGGTAATGGTGTTCTGCATGCTTCACTTAGATGTGTTACAGAGGACACTCCCTTGTACAGATATAGGGATTAGAGTTGAGCGAACCCAAACTGGAAAGTTCGGGTTCTTACCGAACATTACGGTTTTTGGACCCCGGACCCAAACACGGACATTTCACTCTATGTTCGGGTTGGAGTTGGGTGTTTGGCGATTTAATGGCGCATTATGAAAGGCTGCAGGGCAGCCAATCAACAAGCGTTTGACTCGTGTGCCCTTAGAAGCCATGACAGCCATGCCTACTAATGGCATGGCTGTGATTGGCCAGTGCAGCATGTGACGCAGCCTCTATATATAAGCTGGAGTCACGTAGCGCCGCATGTCACATGAGCTCTTATTAGTGTAGGGAGAGGATGCTGCATCTGTGAGGGACAGATTAGTAAATAATTCTGGTGTTGAATCTGCAAACTACAGCGATTATTTTTGTGGGTGCTATACTACATTTTTGTACCCTGCCCTGAGCCCAGTGCCACAGAGAGTGCAGTGCACTTCTGGTAGCTCAGTGGGCAACATCTAGGCATTTTTAAATACTGCAATTTTTTCGGTGCTAAATAGTACATCTGCGTACTGCATTTCTTGCAGTCTAATAAAACCCTTAAATACTACTGTTACATTGCAGTTTGACTAATTCACATTTCTTTGGTGCTAAATAGTACATTAGTGTCGTGCACTTCATTTCTGAGAGTCAAATAGAACCGTCAAATACTGTGGTTACAGCACAGTTTTAAAAATTCCAATTTTTTTTGGTGCTAAATAGTACATTTGGGGTGTGCACTTCATATCTGGTGTATGTGTGCAACACTGGCTGGTTACCGCTTCTCAAGAAAGTCTAAAGACAAATACATGTTGCCTATGGTGCAGGTATTATAGAAGGCAAGACTGAGACAAATCATTTGGGTTACAGTTGCCTGTTGACATGTTAATTATCTTAGACCATTAAAATTCAATAATCAATGAAAAAACACACTAAGTGTCATACAAAAATATGTATTATAGACAAGTTAAAAGCAAGTCATGCTATAACAAAATTAAACAAGTTTTAAAATATGTATGGGCCAACCAGTGGCTGTAAAAACTAAGTTTTACTGGTTACATTCATGACTACACACTCCAGTGAACATGACTTTCATGTAGTGTGTTCTTTTTAAAAAAAAAATCATACAGCATCCTTTCATGTGCAGAGCGGCAAGGAGGGCATAAGAGGGCATAAGAGGGAGCAGGGTGCAAAAGTGGAGCGGCCGTCCCCTAGCGCTCGTCGGCATGTATTAGCTCTAGAGTTACCACAGTTATCCAAGTAACAGATGGAGCGATCAAAGGAACCATAACTGATATAATGAGCCATTCGCAGTTTCAAAGTCAGGGCAGCAGTCCGGTGACCAGGACCCAGACACTGTCTGGGTGGCGGTCGGACGACCAGGACCCAGTATGCCTGATGTTGAAGTTAGGAGTCATAGTGTGGAATGGATTAGCAGGGTCTGGTCAGTGGGGGATCCGGGGGCAAGCAATTGTCAACCCCCCCCCCCCGAGAAAACCGAGGGTCCCCCTCTCCCCTGCTGGCTAATGCAGGGCTGGCACTGTCTTAGTGCCAGCCCTGCAATGTGCCTTCAAGGACCAGAGGGGAGAGAGGACCCGGGAGCTCAGCCTGCAGCTCCTCCGGGTTCTACTCTCGTGAGCACGGAGTGTTGCCGCGGTTACCACGGCAACGCTCCAACTCTCACAAGAGTGAACTCTAGCCCTGGAGCTGCGGGCTAGAGTTCACTCCTACCACTGGGACCACCATTGATTCCCCACCGGACCACAAGGGATCCAGAAATGTCCCCCCTCCTCCCTCAGTAAAGGTAAGAAGTGAGGGGGGGACATAATGAACATTTGTTTTAATTACATTTAAATAATAAATAAAATAAAAAAACTTATAGGGGGGCTTTTAATAGTTTTAATATTTTAATATAAAATGTGTTGTTTTAAAAAATTTTTTAATTAATATGTATGTATAGGGGCAGTGTGTGTGTGTGAGGGGGCAATGTGTGCGATAAGAAGGGTAGGGCTTTTTTATAATAACACACATTGCTCCCCCCCACACACACATACAATGCCCCCCATACACACACACTGCCCCCATTCACACACACTGCCCCCATACACACTCATTGTCCCCATACACACTGCCCCCAAACACACACTGCCCCCAAACACACACTGCCCCCATACACACACCCTGCCCCCCATACACACACACTGCCCCATACACACACACTGCCCCATACACACATTGCCCCACACATACACTGCCCCTCCATACACACACATTGCCCCACACTCACACATACACTGCAATCCTCACACACACACACTGCAAATGTCACACACAAAAACTGACCCACACATACACTGCCCCCTAACACACACACACTGCACCCCTGACATATACTGCCGCCCTCACTCACACACTGCAACCTTCACACACTGCAACCTTCACACACACACACACACACACACTGTCCCCCTCACACACACACTGCACCCCTTACACATTGCACCACTCACACAAACCACTGCCCCAATGCCCTACTACAGCCCCATTTCCCAGCAGACCTCAGGTAAGTTGTCAAACTATTCTTAAACGGTTTGACTACTTACTCTGGGAGGGGGTCCCGGCACTATTGACACCATAACCGCTACACTGAGCTGTACTGGTTATTGTGTCTGGATTATTTCTTTAAATAATCTACAAGTGCCCCTCCCGAGATCAGGCTCTGGATCCACTACTGGGTCTGGTGCAGGGTAAGCGCACGCCCCCTGGTGTTGAGCACCAGAGTTTGTGCGGCCAAATACCAGGACCCTGATGCAGCTTCAGTAAAAAGAGTACTGGATACCAGAAGCCATCACCAGACTGTTCCGCAACTTGAAACAGGATGTGACATTCATGCTTTCGGCGTTCTCACCCTGCTGTTGCTCGCCTGTCTGCACCGCAGCGTAACTTCGGCCTTCCCGCTCACCGCCTCATATGCGACGTGCCCACAAAGTGGAACTCCACCTTGCACATGCTGGAGAGACTGTGCAAGCAGCAGCAGGCGATAGTGGAGTTTCAGCTGCAGCACGCACGGGTCAGTCGCTCTGCACCAGACTTGCCCTCCAATTGATCCTAGTTAAAGGATTTAAAGTGGACTCATTACAATTACAGGGCCTCGAAAGAGTCCTGTATTGTTATTTGTCGTCACTACCTCCCCGCATCGAGTGGGTAATTTGCTCACCTGCTGCCTTCCTTGGATGTGGTAGCCGTTTCTCAGACTCCCTCTCCTGAATCGAACCCTGATTCCCCATTCCCCATACAGCATGGTAGGCACAGAAAGTAGCATAGAAAGTTGATAGGGCAGACATCTGAATGCGTTGTCGCCGTCACAGGGACGTGCGATTGGCCCGAGGTTCTCTAGAGTCACCAAAGTGCCTGCGCAATGACTGTCGAGTTGCCCACATTCTAACTTGTGCTGATTACTGGGTGGCCACCCTGCTGGATCCCCATTACAAGGACAACGTGCCATCCTTAATTCCCTCACTGGAGCGTGATCGGAAGATGCGCGACTACAAGCGCATGCTGGTAGACGCGCTGCTGAGGGCATTCCCAACTGACACCAAGGGCTCAGTGGAAGCACAAGGCGAAGGCAGAGGAGGAGGAAGAGGTCGCCAACGCAGCTGGGGCACCGCCAGCACCTCAGAAGGCAGGGTTAGCATGGCCAAAATGTGGAAAAGCTTTGTCAGCACGCCACAACAACCAGCACCACCATCTGATATGGAACGTCTTAGCAGGAGGCAGCATTTCAGCAACATGGTGGAACAGTACATGTGCACACGCCTACACGTACTGACTGATGGGTCTGCCCCATTCAACTTCTGGGTCTCCAAATTGGGCACATGGCCTGAGCTTGCCCTTTATGCCTTGGAGGTGCAGGCCTGCCCTGCAGCCAGTGAATTGTCTGAACGTGTGTTTAGCACAGCAGGGGGTGTTATCACAGACAAGCGCAGCTGCCTGTCCACAGCCAACGTGGACATGCTCACGTTTATTAAAAATGAACCAGGCATGCATCCCACCAGACTTGTCTGTACCTTGTGCAGAATAGACATTTATATTGGCCTCACCCAGCCATTGTTATACTCAAGTGCACTTATTCTTTGTTTTCTTTTTTTATATGTCCCAATATTTTGGGGGCTACCCCAATTTAAAAAAAAAACCAAACAAAAAAACAAACAAATAGAAAACAGTGTTGGCTACCTCCTCCACCGCCACTTCCACCTACACCGCCACGGTCACCGCCTCCTCAACCTCCTACTCCACATCCACCTCCTCCTCCTAGAGCAGGGTGCAAAAGCGGAGCAGCCATCCCCTAGACAGTACGCCTGCTACTGCCCACCGAACCCAGGGAATGAGCACACCCAAGGCTCCTCCTGCTTCCTCTTCTGCTGCTGTCTCGGCCTCTTCCTCCACCTCAGGAGTGACAGTGGCACCTGCCACCCCGCAAACAGACGATGTGGCAGCAATGCCACCACGTCCGCCACCGTCCCCAAGCATCTCCACACTGTCCCATGGAAGCGTTCAGCTGTCCATCTCTCAAACACTGGAGAGAAAGAGGAAGTACCCTCCTACCCACCCGCGATCCTTGGCCCTGAATGCCAGCATTTCAAAATTCCTGGCCTTTGAAATGCTGTCATTCCGTCAGGTGGAGACGGACAGTTTTAAAAACCTGATTGTGTTATTGGACTGCAAGAAATGCACCGCAGGCAGCAAATGTTTCTTTTTTTTATATGTCCCAATATTTTGGGGGCTACCCCAATTTAAAAAAAACAAAAACAAATAAAAAACAGTGTTGGCTACCTCCTCCACCGCCGCTTCCACTTACACCGCCACGGTCACAGCCTCCTCAACCTCCTACTCCACATCCACCTCCTCCTCCTAGAGCAGGGTGCAAAAGCGGAGCAGCCATCCCCTAGACTGCCTACCGCACCCAGGGAACGAGCACACCAATGCCAGCTCCAAGGAGTTCCCTGGCGTGGCAGTTCTTCAGACGATGTGCTGATGACAAGACACTAGTGGTTTGCACGCTGTGCAATCAGAGCCTGAAGCAAGGCATAAACATTCTAGACCTGAGCACAACCTGCATGACCAGGCATCTACATGGAAAGCACGAGCTGCAGTGGAGTAAGCACCTCAAAAACCAAGAAAGCTCTCAGGCTCCTCCTGCTTCCTCTTCTGCTGCTGTCTCGGCCTCTTCCTCCACCTCTGGAGTGACAGTGGCACCTGCCACCCCACAAACAGACAATGTGGCAGCAATGCCACCACATCCGCCACCGTCCCCAAGCATCTCCACACTGTCCCATGGAAGCGTTCAGCTGTCCATCTCCCAAACACTGGAGAGAAAGAGGAAGTACCCTCCTACCAACCCGCGATCCTTGGCCCTGAATGCCAGCATTTCAAAATTCTGGGCCTTTGAAATGCTGTCATTCCGTCAGGTGGAGACGGACAGTTTTAAAAACCTGATGGTGTTATTGGACTGCAAGAAATGCACCGCAGGCCGCAAATGTTTCTTTTTTTTATATGTCCCAATATTTTGGGGGCTACCAGAATATTAAAAAAACAAAAATAAAAACAAAAAAACAAATAAAAAACAGTGTTGGCTACCTCCTCCACCGCCGCTTCCACCTACACCGCCACGGTCACCACCTCCTCAACCTATGGGTCACTTAGTATAAACTATGTACACAATAGCAGAGGCTTGTGAAGGCCTTTTCTCCATGCATCAGGAGTTGAGCTCAGTTTGAACAATGAAAGAGAATACCCTGCACTCCAACCCTCTCTCAAATGGATAATTCTGGTGATCCTCCTGACATGCTTTAGATTTTGATTTATGTTCTTCCAAAGCTAAACTCAGAGATTCCATCTAGTGCTATTTTATGGCTCAGCTGTATTTTTAATTTGTATGTATTTTATGTTATTTTAAGTGATTTCCCTATCCACATTTGTTTGCAGGGCACTTGTCCTACTCTTACCCCCATTTTACTTCCTTTTGCAGCCCTCTAGCCCTTTCCAGGACTTTTTTAGAGGCATTTTAGTGTCCAAAAGTTCGGGTCCCCGTTGACTTCAATGGGGTTCAGGTTCGGGGTCAAGTTCAGATCAAGTTCGAGTCCGAATTCGAACTTTTTGACGAAGTTTGGCCGAACTCGACGAACCCGAACATCCAGGTGTCCGCTCAACTCTAATAGGGATGAATGTATTGAGCCAGGGAGATTGGACAGATAACATCCTCTATTATGTAAATTCCACCTTTAAGAACTTCATGGGAGTACAACACAGTATATTGGAAAATGCTATGAAGCCTCAGAGGAATAAAGGAATAAAGGGTGGACATTTACTGAAAATAATAACTTCATATATGTGTTTTTATGTGAAAAGGTTTTTAAAGACTTGAGCTAAGGGCGGTGGTGCAATACCTTGCCGTTGAGTTGAGTTATGGGCCCATAACCATCAGTAAGTTGAGTAGTGCTTTATTTCTCAAGCTCAGTCTCTAACCCTCCCAGAATTGCCTGTTGAAGTTCCAGTTTGAAGACAAATTGCTGTATTTTCACGTCAGAAATGTATGGGCATTGCTAGAGACATTGCAATAATGTAGCCCCAATTACCCCACATAACACAACTACTTGGCTGTAACAACTTCATAGTAAGCAGTAATTGTAAGTTGACACGTGCTCAATTATATATTTTGAAGGACATCTTTAAAAATGTTTCTTCCCGTAGATATTTGTTATTGTCAAGGATTGCATCCCACCAGCCTACGCATATGAGATTCCAGATTCAGTAGAGTAGATATTCAAGATTCTAAACAGGATGTAGTGTGAGTTGGTGAAGTCATCAGCAGTGTTTGCATGTCAAAGGATGCAGTTATAGAAAGTAATCCAAGAACATATGAGTATTTCTAAGTTATGTAATGGCTAAAGGCAAGTATTTCTCAAAGCTGTACGGCGTGATTGATAAGATAGCATGATAGTTATCATCAAGACATTATGTAACAAATTGATAACCTAAGGCATACAAGTGACCAGGCCTCTCTTTAGAGCTACTATCTTGGAAGAAGGGAATTTTTTGCCAACTTACAATCTCCACCAATGAATGGACTGAAATATTGCAAACAATTGTGATGGTTAAAGTAAATGAGAACTTATTAGCTTCATTTTGAAAACAGGGGCACCCAGGTAAGTGTCAGACTATTCACAATTAATTTGACCCCTTATCACAGGAAGGCACTGGGTGACTCCTGGCACACATATAAAGGGCTGCAGTGGTTTTGGTGTTTACAAATATCCTCAATATGTATTCAAAATATTAAAGCAGGAATACTTCCGCAAATAATGATTTTTATGAATTTGTCTCTCTGTCTTTCTTTTTTAGAAAACGCACAGAAATTATTACCTGAAATATCTCAGCAGACTTTTGAATAGGAAACCATCTAATGGCAGGTTAGTTAAGCATTCTTTCAACAGAAATCTGTGAATGGGAATTATCAAATATTTGCATTTCGTTTCCACCTTGTCATGTACAGTCAGGGCCGTCTTTAATATTGACTGGACACTGGGCAACCATTTGCTTTGGGCCCCTGGACTCTGCCCCCTGCCAGACATACTAACACACATACACAGAGACATACACTGACAGACATACTGACACACACAAACACAAAGATAAAGCACCGCGCCCACAGCAGCAGTAGCTTAGTATCCAACAGCTTAAAATACATAGTAAAAACAATGAGAACGTTACCTGCGCTCTGGCCTAAATCCCCATGTACATTTAGACAAAATGGAGGCTCTTTAGTTTTATTCCAATGGCCATTTGAATACATAAGCTCACCTGCCACGTCAAGGCAAGTCTCAAGAGGTGAGTCCTACACTAGCCATTAGATATGCTGATATCAGCCAAGAATCTCCAATGAGACAGGAAGGGCTATTTTATAAACCCTTTCACATTTAACCCTTTATAGGGCTTCTACACATACAATAAACTTTGCTGGTATCAGGCAAAGTGTAAACATCTCTAATGAGACATGAAGGGGTGTTTTATAAACCCCTACAAACTTAACCCTGAATAGGGCCATAACACATACAAATCACCTTGCTGATATCAGCTAAAAGGCAAATTTCTCTGATGAGACAGGAAGGGGTGCTGCCCCTACATACTTATAAACTCTTAATAAGACAAACGTGGGGAGGCTGGCAGCAATGTAACATAGCTGTGTGATACAAAATTCATATACAAACACAAATATAAAGCACCGCGCTTACAGCAGCAGTAACTTCGTATCCAACAGCTTAAAATACATAGTAAAAACAAAGAGAACGTTACCTGCGCTCTGGCCTAAATCCCCATGTACATTTAAACAGAATGGAGGCTCTTTAGTTTTATTCTAATGGCCATTTGAATACATAAGCTCACCTGCCACGTTAAGGTAAGCCTCAATAGGTGAGTCCTACACTAGCCATTAGATATGCTGATATCAGCCAAGAATCTCCTATGAGACAGGAAGGGCTATTTTATAGCCTTATTATTAAGAGTTTATAAGTGTGTTTATTGTCTTATTAAGAGTTTATAAGTATGTAGGGGCAGCACCCCTTCCTGTCTCATCAGAGAAATTTGCCTTTTAGCTCATACCAGCAAGGTGATTTGTATGTGTTATAGCCCTATTCAGGGTTAAGTATGTAGGGGTTTATAAAACACCCCTTCATGTCTCATTAGAGATGTTTACACTTTGTCTGATACCAGCAAAGTTTATTGTATGTGCAGAAGCCCTATATAGGGTTAAATGTGAAAGGGTTTATAAAATAGCCCTTCCTGTCTCATTGGAGATGAGTAACTGGGCCCGGGGCAGCTGCCCCGTTTTCCCCGCGTTAAAGACGGCCCTGTGTACAGCATCTACAGAGCATTCCATTATGAACCCTAATACACATCATTGTTTCATTAATAAGATCCTTCCCAGACATCTTCTCAAATAATAGTCTGGAGCTCTTCTCTATTAGCCATTCCTTTTCCAGAGATATTTTTTTTTTAAAACAGTACCTTCAAAAGATCTTCTCGATTAGACATACATCTCCCAGAGACTTTCATTAAAAATAATTCCCATCCAACATATCTTTTTAAATAACCATCCCCTTCGCCCCAAGACTGCCAAATTATCACTGACATATTGTTCTGCAACATTTATTACTTATGGTTTCCTCATGAACTGTGCCAAATCCTAAAATAGTTTACCTTCGATCTGGCTACTAATGTCAATCTAATGCTTTGTCTTTCTCCTTTCCACAGTAAGAACCTCGGCACTCCTGGGTCTCAGGTGTTTCGCACTATCTTCTCCTATCTGTATCCTCCAAACACAGGTATCTTGCTGTACTTTGCCATACGAGAACAGAGGGGAACAAACATTGGCATCAGATATAGATTTGCCTTGTGCACATGGCTTGACAGTCTATAGAGCATTGTTGTGTCAGTTGTGCCACGTGTCCCATGTTAAAAGACCTCTATGTTCCTTCTATCTTCCTAGATGTTTGCTTGTCGTTAAAACCAGTCCTTGCAGTAACCGCATCGATGTTGTCTGGATATCAGGTAAAAGTGCAGAATCCAAAAACAAATCCTGAAACATACATTAGTTGTTGCTAAAAACTGCACTGTGAACTTTTCTCAAGCTGAAAGAGATAAGAGCTTTAGCCCCATCATTTCACCCTGTCTGTAGGTGGCGCTGCTCCTGTTGGTGGTATTTCTTCCCACTGTGCAGAAGATCCGCAAGAGCATTAATGAAGAATTTATCCTTGTGCTGGCTGGTTTTGGTTTGAATGTTGATGAGAATAAAACAGCGGCAGTGGAGTTCATTGTGTATTACATATGGGTTGTGGAAGGTAAGGAAGGAGAATTAGGGGGACGATTGCTTTGGCTATGTTTTTTTGGGGGGGTTTCCTGTTCTGAGGACCTTGTGTTGTGGCACACACTTTGATGCTAATACTGAGCACCTTGATATTCTTCTATCCCACAGTGTGTTACATTGCGGCAATGGTTCTGTCCTGCATTGTCACTGTCACAATGCTACTGAGATCCCTGGTCAAACACAGGTATGTGCTTCCAACAGGGGAGTTTATTCCTACATAACCAATAGGGATAACCACTTCCTAAGTACAAAAGCAGGGGGATCCACTTTTAGATCATAAACCTGACCCCCAGTCTGCAACCAGAAACCTACATGCAATTATAAACTACAACTTCAAATTTCAAACATACAATCTACGTTCACAAACTTGTGTTGTCAAGCCACGTAGTCTGATGGATTCCACCTAATAAAGGTCTTCATTATATGGAGATTCACTTTGTCTTGGAATTGTTAATGCCCAATTCATGTAAATGTTAATGTAATTATTTATTTTCTGTATTGGATCTTGCCAGTAGTGTCCTTTCTAACACTCTGATAAAATGTAATGTGTTTAGTCTTTGCGTTCCGACACGTACTGCTCATCATTGAATTATGAGCTAAGGCCTGAATTCCCCTAGAACTCTTTCTCCACCACATTCTTCTCCATTTCTCGTGTTCCATCCTGTTCTCTTCCCCAGGTGGGCCCTGCAGTCTCTCTGTGCCGGGCAGTCATCCTTGGTGTTCCTGGACTCACGTTCCCCAAGTCCTTCTCCTTCAGTGCTTTCTAGTTGGATGGGTCATATCAGCTACCAGGCTGCATTCACCTGTATAGGTATTTTTGTATTTCATTGCATGGAAAAATTGTTGTAAAAAACAATCCAGTCCAACTATCTCTATAGAGATTCCATTGATGCATATTTGGCGTGGCCAACAAATAGCTACCTAGTTGTAGTGTACTTACAAGTCCCATGATGCTTTGCAAGCCTGCAGTCTCGACAGATTAAAGGACCACTCTAGGCACCCAGACCACTTCAGCTTAATGAAGTGGTCTGGGTGCCAGGTCCAGCTAGGGTTAACCCATTTTTTCATAAACATAGCAGTTTCAGAGAAACTGCTATGTTTATGAATGGTTAAGCCTTCCCCCTAATCCTCTAGTGGCTGTCTCATTGACAGCCACTAGAGGCGCTTGCGTGCTTCTCACTGTGATTTTCACAGTGAGAGCACGCCAGCGTCCATAGGAAAACATTATGAATGCTTTCCTATGTGACCGGCTGAATGCGCGCGCAGCTCTTGCCGCGCGTGCGCATTCAGCCGACGGGGAGGAGAAGAGGAGGATCGGAGGAGGAGAGCTCTCCGCCCAGCGCTGGAAAAAGGTAAGTTTTAACCCCTTTTCCAGAGCCGGGCGGGAGGGGGACCCTGAGGGTGGGGGCACCCTCAGGGCACTATAGTGCCAGGAAAATGAGTATGTTTTCCTGGCACTATAGTGGTCCTTTAAGCTACTGTATTCTGTGATGTAACAGCACTGGATTTTGGTGTCAAATATTTTGTAAACCACACTAGATATATATGACATTATGTGAAATTGCCGTGAGGGTTCTGGAGACATCATAATAAACCACAAGACAGAAAATCAGTTAGTTTAAAAGTCTTCAGAAAACTTCAAGTGGATTTTTTGCCCTAATACCCACTTGACCTTGACCGATACATTTTTAAAATTACATTATTTTTTTTAAATTAGAGTTAGTGTTAAGGTAGTGTAGGGCTCAATGTTTAGTTTTTGGGTACTCTGGGGGGTTAATGTTTAAAGTTAATGTAGTGATTAACATTTAGTGCAGTGTAGGGGTTAATATTTAGTGATAGCGTATGGGTTAATGTTTAGTTAGTGCAGTGTAGGGGTTAATATTTAGTGATGTGTTAGTGTTAATGTTCAGTTAGTGCATTGTAGGGGTTAATATCTAGTGATGGTGTTAATGTTTAGTTAGTGCAGTGTAGGGGTTAATATTTAGTGATGGCATATGGGTTAATGTTTGGGTAGTGCAGTGTAGGGGTTAATATTTAGTTATGTGTTAGTGTTAATGTTCAGTTAGTGCATTGTAGGGGTTAATATCTAGTGATGGTGTTAATGTTTAGTTAGTGCAGTGTAGGGGTTAATATTTAGTGATGGCATATGTTTTAATGTTTGGATAGTGCAGTGTAGGGGTTAATATTTAGTTATGTGTTAGTGTTAATGTTCAGTTAGTGCATTGTAGGGGTTGATATCTAGTGATGGTGTTAATTTTTAGTTAGTGCAGTGTAGGGTTAATATTTAGTGATGGCGTATGGGTTAATGTTTAGTTAGTGCAGTGTAGGGGTTAATATTTAGTGATGTGTTAGTGTTAATGTTCAGTTAGTGCATTGTAGGGGTTAATATCTAGTGATGGTGTTACTGTTTAGCTAGTGCAGTGTAGGGGTTAATATTTAGTGATGGCGTATGGGTTAATGTTTAGTTAGTGCAGTGTAGGGGTTAATATTTAGTGATGGCGTATGGGTTAATGTTTAGTTAGTGCAGTGAAGGGGTTAATATTTAGTGATAGCGTATGGGTTAATGTTTAGTTAGTGCAGTGTAGGGGTTAATATTTAGTAATAGCGTATGGGTTAATGTTTAGTTAGTGCAGTGTAGGGGTTAATATTTAGTGACAGTGTATGGGTTATTGTTTAGTTAGTGCAGTGGAGGGGTTAATATTTAGTGATAGCGTATGGGTTAATGTTTAGCTAGTGCAGTGTAGGGGTTAATATTTAGTAATAGCGTATGGGTTAATGTTTAGTTAGTGCAGTGTAGGGGTTAATATTTAGTGACAGTGTATGGGTTAATGTTTAGTTAGTGCATTGTAGGGGTTAATATTTAGTGATGGCGTATGGGTTAATGTTTAGTTAGTGCAGTGTAGGGGTTAATATTTAGTAATAGCGTATGGGTTAATGTTTAGTTAGTGCAGTGTAGGGGTTAATATTTAGTGACAGTGTATGGGTTAATGTGCAGTGTAGTGTGGGGATTAATGTATAATATACTGTAGTGTATGTGTTAATGTTTAGTTAGTGCAGTGTATACTGTGGTGTATGGGTTAATGTTTAGTTAGTGCAGTGTATACTGTAGTGTATGGGTTAATGTGCAGTGTAGTGTGGGGGTTAATGTATAATATACTGTAGTGTATGGGTTAATGTTTAGTTAGTGCAGTGTATACTGTAGTGTATGGGTTAATGTTTAGTGTAGTGGGGGGGTTAATGTATAATATACTGTAGTGTATGGGTTAATGTTTAGTGTAGTGGTGGGGTTAATGTATAATATACTGTAGTGTATGGGTTAATGTGCAGTGTAGTGTGGGGGTTAATGTATAATATACTGTAGTGTATGGGTTAATGTGCAGTGTAGTGTGGGGGTTAATGTATAATATACGGTAGTGTATGGGTTAATGTGCAGTGTAGTGGGGGGGTTAATGTATAATATACTGTAGTGTATGGGTTAATGTGCAGTGTAGTGTGTTAGGGTAGTGTAGGGTTGCAGAAGGTCTTCCCTGTAAAGGCAGCACTGCTGCCTGAAGTTAGTGTGAGTTATGGTCCTAGTTGGCAGCTATTTCAGCTCCCATGTTTAAAATGGCAGCTAGTGTTGTAGTCTAAAACATACTGGAAAATGTATGTCATTTTCCTGCCGCAGATTAGGGCCTTGTGACTGAATGAAAATGATCCAACATTGGATATTATTAGATTTGTTTTATTATTATATATATCTTTTATATTATATTTTAAGAGATAAAGTATGAGAACTGTAAAAATATTTCTCCTTTTTTCCCCTTCCAGGTCTCATCATTCAGATTGTCGTGTTATTCGTTGCTCATGTCTGTGTTACATTTCTGATTGTTATTCCCATTGTTTATGGCAAGTTTCAGATTATCCTCCATTTCTTGAAAATGAGTTGGTGAGTTTCCTGCAGCCTGTGACATAAACCTTTATCACTAGCATTCTATTTAGCAGCATTGAAACCCCCGTTTTAGAGAAGGAATAGTAAGAAAAGATATGTACTAACAGTGTGCAATATCAGTGATACATTTGGTATCAATTAACAAACAAAAAAAAGTATACTTTCTCTTTTTTTGGATATTGGATTTAACATATGTAACATTCGTTAGCTACAATTTTAGAAGAAAGATGCCTATAGCTCCCTTTCACAGCAACTACAAAGTGTAGTTGCAAGCACATTTTATGACTGCTACTGCAGAATACGAATAGAGTGACAGGTGTCACTCAGTTCAGATGCCAAGGACCAGGTAACAGACCCAACATATAAGAGTCATGTAGTAGGAGGTAGCATCTCCAAGCAGGGCCAATGAAATCTGAAGGAGGTGGGTAGGTATCATGAACTGGGAGATGGGTATTCCATTAGTGTCTTACCTTAACAGGTCCTAAAATGATTAAATATATCATTTACCAGTGTGCAAAAATTACATATTCATCATTTTAGGAGCTGTTACATGTTAAGATGAACCTGGATGATATATACCGGGCACTGTACATGGCTAATGTTCTCTATATAACGTCCTACTGATGTTTTTCCCCATTTCGATTAAAGAGTTTCTTTACATAAATTAAGGTGCCTGACATTTAGAAATTCACTTTCATATTGACGAAGCAAGGCCTAGATATAATTCATAAAAGGTCTGTCCTCAAACCTTTACATGAATCAATATAAAAGTGGCTATATGTTATGTTAGCATGTCAGAATGGCTCGGGAGTTTTTAAAAATACATTTATTACTCAGCAGCAATGAATCTCATTATGCTTCAGGGCCACATTTAACCTCTATCCACTTATCATATGTTTTCTACCATTTACAAAACACAATTCATCAGTTTAAAAAGAGGTATAATGAGCAGCCAGTCACAAAGAGGGATATGGTACATGTTGTAAAATACAAAACATAAAGTATACTATGCCATGCACCACTGCGATAATGAACCAACTAAAAAGACTTTAGATGATACATAAAATTAAACCAGAAGGATAATTCCGAACTCGAAATTTCTACTATATGGGGCTGGTGTGCCCATGAATGGACATTTTGAGCCCTGATTTAACCCCTTAAGGGCACATGACATGCGTGACCTGTCATGATTCCCTTTTATTCCAGAAGTGCGGTCCTTAAAGGGTTAAATAATAAAAATATAAAATATATATATCAAAAAAATCACTGGTTAAATGTGATGTGGAAATATAAGCCATTGTTTATTCAGTACCACGCTGGTTATTGGTCCCTGTTAAAGGCTAAATTTTATCACAAGAGAATTTGGAATCTCTGGTAACTGAGTAGCAGTTCCCCAATTATCTTCTAAGACAATACTGCTATTTAGTTACCAAAGATAAACATATCTCGTATGCTACATCATCTGAAGTTAGGAACAACCTCAGAGTAAGACCAGATCTAGGTTGCTATGGTGCACTCAACAATCTCTTGTTACATTAAGAGCAAGAAAAGTATCACATTGAAACTTATATATAATACTCTTACAGTTACTTATTAACATCCGAGGCGATGTAGCATGATTGAAGTTGTATATCTGAGAGCTAATGTGTACATTACTGGAGAGGGGGTAACAATACCCACAATATGGATCCAGCATAAGGCATAACAGTAAAATTGACCAAGTCAGTTAGGCTAAAAAAATGTGTCCTTCTCTTCCTTAGGCCTTATTGGCTACTTCTGTTCCTGGTGACTGTATTGCAATATGTTTGCTCAAGATTTCTATTCTTAGAAGGACATCCGTCTCAGACTACCAATAGGTATTTATATTCATGTGTGTGTATATATACACATACTTACCTTTGTTGGTTTAATAGGTGATTTTCCTGTTTATTTAGCATTATTCCACACCTGTCCTTTAAATCTGTTGGTTTTAGTGTTTTTTTATCATTGATTTGAATGGAGAACAGCTCGTTAATCTGTGACTTGCCAAAGCAAGATCTATAATGACAGGCCATTGAGGAGCTATAGATATATTATCACACAATCACATATTGACATGAAGAACAAGATTCCAGTCTTCTATTCCAACACTCTGCATCACTATACATGAAGGTACAAGTCACCATGGATTAAATGCCCGTCTCACTTTCTTAAAACTGATAGATGAGTCAGATAGGGTAGAGTGTGCTGGAGACATCTGGAATCCTTATCTTAATCTCATATGTGAAAACACTCTAATTCCACTTTTCAGTCGATAACACTTAAAACCAAAAATAGACAGACGATCCGTGCAAGAATCAGACAGTTTTCACTCCGACTAAACCTACCTTATAAGTAGGTGTTCATACCAAGTTCGACATTAGAATGAAGACTAGTGAGCAAGTTTAGAGGATGGGTAGGGTGTTCCTCGTTAAATCCCTGGGTATCAATACAGAAATGTTTCCATGCGCATCCTGCTATGAAATTCTTTCAATTTCCAAAATATTGAAATGGTTTAAAAGAAGTTATTTCGAGTATTATTTGCATGACATGCACTGCACACTATTTTGGAAGCTACCTACAGCAAAAGACAACAGGTAATGGTTTAAGAAGTAGCTGAACACTGCACAAATGTATACTGGATATGCTAAAACAAACACATTCTCCACTCAGTAACTGTTGTAGATAGCAAAAGAGGCATAGGAAACACATAATGATGCCTTAAAGGGATACTCTAAGAACGAAAACACCTTTAGCTTAAAGGGAGCCTGTAGTCACAAGAAGAACTACAGCTTAATGTCCCTGTCCCTGCAGGCCTTTTAACTCAGACGGCCACTAGAGTTCCTTCTTGGATCATTGCTGATGTTCAGCATCTCCACGCTCTGCATGGAGGTGCTAAACGCTCCCCAAATTGGATTGTCTGAGATAGTCAAATTTGATTATCTCAGCCATGGAGGCAAAGCAGGCCGCAAATCACCTTTTTAAGGGCAAGCAAGGGGGGCAAGACACCTAAGCATGTTTGTATTCCTGACACTATAGTATTCCTTTCATGAAGCAGTTTTGGTGTATAGATTATGCTTCTGTGTTCATTTCTCTGCCATTTAGAGTTATATCACTTTGTTTTTGTTTCTGTGGCCTTTTGTCACACCTCCCCAGGTTGTGACTCACACTGCCAACATGCAAAAACTGTTACAGTTTCAATTAGATATGACAGCACAGTGTGCTTACTTTAGAAGTTTTCATCTCCTGGTTTGTTAATTGAACTTTAAACACACACAGCAGGCTGCTGCGGGCTCTAACAGGCTATTAACGATACATGAAATAAGATATTCTAAATTAAACAGAATGTGCAATCATGAAGTTTAACCCCTTAGCGACTGCGGACGTACAGGGTACGTCAAACAAAAAACGATCGTTAACGACCGCTGACGTACCATTTATGTCCACGGCACATTTGTGCGGTGGGAGGGATCTTGATCGCTTCCAGACGCTCTAAGGGTATTGCAGGGATATAAGTATCCTGCATTATCCCACCTCACTGCCGGGCCACTGGGTAAACACCTCCCCCGGAGCGATCACTTCCGTGTTGCTCCATGTGGCGCCCAGCAGTGAGGCAGAGCATCGGATGCCATCAGGCATTCTTCCCATACTCTGCTTGTGTGCTGAGTGCCTTGAGGAATAAAATATTTTTTTTAAATGTAAAAAAATAAATATTAAGCCCTACTTCCCTTCCTACCTCTCCCTCCCCCTCTCTCTCCTTCCATTCCCATTCACTTACCCAAACGCCGCTGTTCCCCCGACGACGATTGGTCTTTTTCTCCGTCTGGGGGGACTGTCTGACAGCCCAGACAGTCCCCCCTCGGCTAAATAGGACCCCATGGGCCATGTGATCTTTATATTTTTTTAGCTTGTCGGTTCGGTCTATCTTCAGTGTAAACCAATTAGACATATTGGACACCACAATACTGTAATAATTTCAAAACAGATTGATTTTGGTCCATATACTATTACAATTAATATTTCTTCCATGATTAGATCACGAGTGATACTTATATCACTATCTCCATTCTCGTAATTAACGATTTAGCATGACGTCATCAGCATTCTGGTAGAACAATCAGACCAAAGGGTGAGTCATTTAAACTCAAAAGCCTGGGGCATGGGTTCCCCCTTGAAGAGCCGCTTACAGGCGAAACGCGCGTCAGGGCTCAGTGTTAAACTCCTACCCTGCTGACAGATATTGCCTCTCCAGATTGATATTTGAGAATTGAGAAATACGTTTGAAGGGGCATTATCTATACACCGAAAACCACTCCATTAAGCTAAAGTTGTTTTGGTGCTTATAGTTTCCCTCGAACTTATTAGTTCCTTTAAAAATACATTTTTGCTGCTTATTTTGTTTCATGTTGCTTGATATGGCAAGTATGCAACTGACCCCACTTTCCTTCAAAGCAGTGTCGGTGTCTGTGTGTGTGTGTGTCTGTGCATGTGTCTGTGTATGTTTATGTATGTCTCTATGCACCTTATTAACATTTCCCATTGAAGAGTTTTTAAAATGTTTTATAATATGCCTTTTATGATGCCTATTACAAAAAAAAACATTGATTGTGATAATGGTGCAATTAAATAGTAGGCTTATATTCACACACATGCACACTGATCCATTTCCATCTCTTTTTTTGTCTCTCAGGAAAAGCCTCTTTCTGCTCACTTACCTATTGCTCCCAGTGAACGTCCTTCGAGGGGGTTTGGTGTCAATTGCCAGACTTCTGGTCTCCGCTATCTTTAATTTAATCCATTTTTGCCGGATGGACCTGAGTCTGTTACAGCACAGTGTGCAGGGCTGGGATCCAGGTAATGACTGCTTCTTTAATTCGTGTAATTTATTGTAATTTCATTACAAATAATCCACTGGAATTAACTCTGGACCCACTGAAACTTGTATACAAACTTTGGTGTGATTTGTCAATTCTATTAATTTTTCTGCGACTTTGTAATTTTTTTTCAAATTGATTGCTGCATAAACTTGTGGGATTTACTATGAAGAAAACTTTTTGATCACTTGTAGAACATTCTAAATACAATCAATATAATGACAGAATTAAGCTGTCACTTTTCAGAACATTTTGATAAATTTTCCCCACTGTGTCAATATCTGTCAGTGTGACAATATGTTAAACATCTAGATTAGATCATAGACAGAGAGACAGACAGATATGTTCTAACTAGGTCTGTCGTTACAGTCTATATGGGGGTGTTCTTACTGCATTATCCGTGTTGTTTAGATGCAAGTTAAACAAACATTGGAATACATTTTTTCATTATCAAGACTAATATGTAAATTATGACCCCCCACCAAATCACTGCTTATAAATTAGATCCAAGATAAAATATTTATGGATACATTTTTGGCAATGGTCCACCGCACTTTCCGTAAACCTTGGACCCTCAGTAGCTGTTTTATGTTATGCAGTTTTATGAAAATATTTTAGCTGGCCGGGAAAGTCAACTTTGTTGGTCTTTATTTTTTAGGCACCCTTCTTTTGCATTTTGCTTTATTGTTTATTTTTTATTCTTCTTCTAGAATGTTGTTTGTTTTAAACTGGTATGTTTTGGTCGGATTGTGTATGTGACCTCTCCTGATGATGCTGAAGTGTCTTATGGTGCTTCTCTAAAATGAGTTTCTCAATGTATTTTTTTTTTTACCTGTGTGTTAAATAAATAATTGTAAAAAAAAAAACCACAGAGACATATTTCTTTATTCCTGATAATATATGTTGACTCTATTTATTCTTACAGGCTATAGGAACTATTGTAACTTCTTGATGCTGGAGGTCAGCGAATGTCACCCACTGGTCAGAGCTTTCTGTCTGCTCCTGAAACCTCAGCAAGGGAAGCATCCCGACCTGGAGGAGGGTAAGTGACCGGTCTTTAAACAGTATATTAAAAAGATAGCAATAAAACACAAAAACAAGTGCCGAAAAGCTAACAAATAAGAGGGAGTAAAAATGTTGGACTGATAAAAGAGAATACAAAATTAACAATAAAAAAGGATGGCGTGGTCTGGACATAGACGGGAGCAGTTGGATGTCTGCAAAACTCCCGCCATTAACTCGGCAATTACCAACCCAACGGCGATTACTTACTCTGATTTTGGCAGTAATCACAGCAGCCAACCTACCACAATATGGGGAAATAGGCTAAAAAGCTCAAGACACTCGCGGGGGACGGCTCCGGAGAATCAATAAATTGAAAGAATCAATACATTTTTTATATGTATCAGTATGTTTACATCCTATGTATGGAAAATATAGGATGGTATGGTTAATCCATACTGAATCAAATGTATTGATTCTTTCTAGAGACACTATCACATTGTGACTTTTATTTATATTGTTGCTATTTTTTCTTTATGCAAGTTGTTATCCTTGTTTTTTTTTAAATTTTATTATTTATTTCAAGATAGCTCCTGGTGTTACCACTATAGTATTTTAGTGGGGTTGATTTCTATTTAGAAACAGTGTATATCTGTGTCTGCCCTGATCTTGAGGAGGGTAGGAGGCTGGTGTGTATACACAGTATGTGTATCTGCCCTGCAGGGATAATACTAGTCTAGGGGCAAAAAGACCTTCAGCCCAAGGGTCAATGGGTTACTGTAGGCACTTTAACAACTTAATTTTATTGAAGTTGTTCTAGTGCCTGCAGCCCTGACCCCGCTCTCGTACTGCCCCAAAATCCTTTAGTTTAGTAATTAGAAGGTTTGAAGGCATGGCTTCAAGTCACACCTCCAAGCCCTCTGGGTACGAGAGCCGGGAATCTTACTCCATTACATACCGTGCCATCACGCATGCATATGCAGTGGCATCATGGTCGGCCGTAGAGAATCATTGTACACAATCATTCTCTATGGCAGAATCTTAGGCCCATCATGGCAAGCACTGCACATGTGCCTAAGGTCCCTAATGCTCCTCTATGAGGAGCACTGGACTGGCCCGTCATCCTGGAGGGACGAACAACTGAGAAAGAGGTAGCGCCAGCGCTGAGGAATACTCAGAACTGGAGAGAAGGTGAGTAATTTGTTTTATTTTAATTTTCATTTTTTACATTTTTTAATTTACTTTATAAGGGGAATCAGGGCTGTAGCATTAGGAATACAGATATGTGTTACTAGCACTAAAGTGTACCTTTAATGTTATGGCTCCTCCCACATATAGTGACCAGAAACTCTCCTAAAACCAGCCCTATACCATACCCTAAGTCCAACCTTAAACACTAGCATGTTCTATAAATTACATGGTTGCATCAAATATTTAAATAAATTCAGAGTATTATATAAACATATACTCATAAACTGCACATGTTCTGTATTAAACAAACTAAAGTGGTTATGGTACCAGGAGTGTTCAGGTGCCTGGTGCACCATTTAATGGTTTGATCTTTTACCTAGAGTGTGCCGGGTGCCACTCTCCACCTTTCTGCAGCCTCTATGAAAGTTGGAAACTCCTGCTGGTAGCTTCTGGTAGTTCTTCTTAACTAAGCCCTACAGTGCAGCTGATCAGTCTCAGCCAATAAGCTAATTGGTTAGAAGTCACATTAATAACAAATCCAGCAGGGAATTCCTGTGGCATGCTGAAGTGGTTATGGTACTAAGCAACAAAAACCTACAGCTGAATGTAGTAGTTTTAATGTAAAAAAAACCCGTCCCTGTATGTTCAGTGTTTACATTTGTCCCTAATGGCTTTCACTCACACATCCACTACAAGTACTTCAAATTACTATTTCTATTGCAGATGCTATTTCTCTATCAATATTGCATGACACTCAGAGCTAACAAACACATAGAGCCAAAATTAGAACTTGTGCTTTTAAGTAGCCCACCAAAGGCCCCAGATTAGGTAACCCTACAGTAACGATCCTGCTGCCTTGACCTGGATGGTGGTAGAAGATGACTGTGTGCATATACAGTATGTGTGTCTGCCCTGGATGCTGGTAGTAGATGACTGTGTACATATACAGTATGCGTGTCTGCCCTGGATGCTGGTAGTAGATGACTGTGTGTATATACAGTATGTGTGTCTGCCCTGGATGGTAGTAGTAGATGACTGTGTGTATATACAGTATGTGTGTCTGCCCTGGATGGTAGTAGTAGATGAGAGTGTGTATATACAGTATGTGTGTCTGCCCTAACCTGGATGGTAGTAGTAGATGAGAGTGTGTATATACAGTATGTGTGTCTGCTCTGACCTGGATGGTAGTAGTAGATGAGAGTGTGTATATACAGTATGTGTGTCTGCTCTGACCTGGATGGTGGTTGGAGATGAGAGTGTGTATATACAGTATGTGTGTCTGCCCTGACCTGGATGGTGGTTGGAGATTAGAGTGTGTAAATACAGTATGTGTGTCTGCCCTGGATGGTAGTAGTAGATGACTGTGTGTATATACAGTATGTGTGTCTGATCTGACCTGGATGGTGGTTGGAGATGAGAATGTGTATATTCAGTATGTGTGTCTGTCCTAACCTGGATGGTAGTAGTAGATGAGAGTGTGTATATACAGAATGTGTGTCTGCTCTGCCCTGGATGGTGGTTGTAGATGAGAGTGTGTATATACAGTATGTGTTTCTGCCCTGACCTGAATGGTAGTAGTAGATGAGAGTGTGTATATACAGTATGTGTGTCTGCTTTGATCTAGATGGTGGTTGAAGATGAGTGTGTGTGTATATAGTATGTTGCCTGCCCTGATCTGGATGGTGGTAGGAGATGATTGTGCGTATATATAGTATGTTGCCTGCCCTGATCTGGATGGTGGTAGTAGATGAGAATGTGTATATACAGTAAGTGTACCTGCCCTTACCTGGATGGGGGCAATAGATGAGAGTGTGTATATACAGTATGTGCCCTGACCTGGATGGTGGTAGTATATGAGTGTGTATATACAGTATGTGCCCTGACCTGGATGGTGGTAGTATATGAGTGTGTATATACAGTATGTGCCCTGACCTGGATAGTGGTAGTATATGAGTGTGTATATACAGAAAGTGTGTCTGCCCTGACCTGGAGGGCAGTAAATGACAGGTGGGTATATGCTGTATGTAAGAGAGAGCTATATGGCTATTGACTTAATTGGATCAATATACAGTTGAATTTCCAGCAGAGGCTCTTCTTCATTTAAATTGAATTGTTTATTCATAGTGGTTTAACTCTCCATAATAAATATATAAACTGTGAAAATGTCATATCCAAATACAGTACAATACAATTGTGCACTAAATGATAATGTCCCATCTTGCTCCATATTGCATTTCCTCTTACATATAAAACTACTTTTATGGCTTTCTATAACATTGATGCAATAGTTCACATACTCTTTCCCTGTAAACTCAAAACGTGTGCTTCCACAAAACATACAATTTAAACATAGTGCCTATAACTAGAGACATATTATTTTCATTAGCCCTTCATTCACTTTGTATGTTCTACATCAGGAGTAGGCAACCTTCGGCAGTTCAGGTGTTGTGGACTACATCTCCCCTGATGCTTTGCCAGAATTATAGCTGTATGCACATTATGGGATATTAAGCCCATAACATCTGCAGTGCCAAAGGTTGCATACCCCTGTTCCAGATTCTCTTGATTTTATTGCCCCTGTCTTTTGTTGCTTTCCTCCCAAGTTCATCATATCATTTGACCACATACTTCTTTTTTTAAACTCTTTCCAGGAATTCACCTGATGCCTCCCGATGGCCGATCTCATAAGGGTGGACGATCACAACTAGCTCGGGCTCGCTGGAATCTTGCTTACACCCTTATCCATAACCCCTCTCTCCATTCTCAGAGAATTCCTACATGTTCCAATGGAACACCTCGTTTGCAACCCACGTAGCATCTGATACACCAGATACCTTCCAGTGACATAGTCTACCTCTCCCCTCCTACACACACCCAAAACACGCTGCTGAGCAGGATGGGGTACTGTGGGAGCTGGCTATTCCCTTTATTTTTGTAGTTTAGTAAAATATTCAGAACTCTGACTCTACTGAATTTTCCTTTATATCAAACATCACCCTGTTATTTTCTAATTTTATCAATCACATTGCTGTCTGTCATTTAAAAAAAAATCTTTCTTCTAATTTTTCTTTTATTTCTGAACCCAAGGTGATTGATATTCTTTGAGAGCTATCAGATTGAAATCAAAGGTATTTCCAAGATGTACTGAGTGCCTTGGCAAACATAGGTCATGGTGCACTTAAAGCACCTGCTCTGCTAACGTACTGGTATCATCTTCCACGTTTTTGTAAAACGAACGTTTGTATTTTAGAGAATCTATGCCTCAATATAATTTCCATAAGTCTTTATTGCACTTAGTATTAATAATATCTATAATATCATCATTTGTATCTTCTTTATCCCTTCCTAGGACTCTTTCTTCACTTTTAACCCATTCATCTCCTCCCTGTTTATTTCACCTGTTCTCGGCCTAATCCTTGTTTAGCAGATTCTTTACGAATCACTCTGTATAACTTATGTGCAGATAGAGCTAACAATGTTATGTGATGTTATATAAATATATACCAGGATACAGAATGAGATTAGGGAATAAACCCCAATGTCACCTGAAACCTGGCCAAATGGGATCCCTAGAAAATGCCTTATTTATTACCACTGAACTGCCAAACAAATTAGCATAGATATAGCCAAAGATATTGACCCTACAATCACTGCTGAATTTCCTCTTTCCGAAACCATAATCAAGAGAAGTTTCTCCTGCTCCTCCCGCAGCCATCCTGAAGCCTGATAGTTGGAAAAGGATGTGATGCCTGCTGTATGGTTATGCAAACGACAACTATAAACTATGTCCTTTTTGATAGGAGTCACAAAAATGTTCCTGTTGTCCATGAATTGTAGCATCACCTCAATCTCCTTAGAATGACGTGTCATGAAGTCTTGGTCTCCAGCCTTCTTGCAGAGGAACAAGGCCTTGTCCAGCAAGGGGTCATTACTCTGAATTTGTAAAGGTGCTCTGCATTGGAAATCGGGCAATTTTTCTAGTGAGACACCTGACAGCTCCTTGGGAAACGAACATGCAATCTCTTTTTTTTTGTCAATGGTGACCATGGATTTCCCTAGCCAATCCTTAAGCCAAAATAAAGAGCAAGAGCAGTTAAATGGGTTATTGTAAAGACTGAGGTGAGATAATGATGTCAATGAGTCAAAAAGCCCTTCTGGAAGAGATAGTATCTTGTTGCTACTGAGCTGTAGAGATCGGAGACTTTTAGATGTAATGAACGTATTTGCTGGAAGAGTCACCAGATTATTATTGTTGAGAATCAGGACCTGAAGTTCGTGGAGGGCTGGGAGATCACTCCAGGGAAAATCCAAGAGTTGGTTATGACTGAGGTCGATGCTCATTAGCTTTGACATGCCTTTGAAAGTTCCAGGTTGAATACTGGTGATCTGGTTATATGCTAACCACAGGGACTTGACCATTATGGTAGCGGCAAAGGATGAAGTGTTTAGGGTGCTGATGGAGTTGGCAGAGAGGCTAATTTGGCTGATGTTGAAAGGGAGGCCTGTTGGTACCGAATCTAGACCTCGGTAAGAACAATCTGCAGAAGGATGGGCAGAATTGGTGACACAGTTGCAGTGGACTGGGCAAGAATTGCTTGGCACTAGGCATAGGTACCAAACAGAACCAAATAATATATGGAAGTTCGCCATGATCCTATTCATCCCTAAAAAGAAGATATTATTGTTAATAGCATGTTTCTCCCTTAGGAAGGGCAATGACTGACTTTAAAAAAGGAATTAGTGGGATGCGATAAAAATATTCGTGCCTGAGATTTTTTTATACAAAGTTTTGGCAAATGGATGGGCACTTCCTGGCATTAGAAGATGTTACGATAGATTGCTATTTTCTAGATATCAACTTGCGATTAATCTTTTGTTTAGTTTATGTATCTCTCTGTCCTCACTCCTGGTGTTGTAGCAGTGAGAATCTAGAATTTCTTCCAGCCTCTGATCACACAATTATCTCACATGATTTAGCCGAATGCCGTGCAACTGGAAAGGACTCCAAACATTGCTTCCATCACTGTCACAATTCTTTCTATTAGATTTTCTATGTATTTTTTATGGATCCTAACTCAATGACCCTTCTTTAACACTTACTCAAAAACAATACTTTTCCTATCTCTGTCCCTCACTTCATCGTCTCTGTATTTTAATTAGTGTTTACATAACTTTCTTTTCTCCCTCTTAATCTCTAACATTTCCTGTTTTATACTTGATCTTTTTTCCTTAATTCTTCTATAACTTCCATATTGGTTTACTTACCTCAGTCTTCCCTTTTCCCTTGTTATCACGCAGACTGTGTAAAAAATGCTCAGACCCTCTTCTTTTTTTTTCTTTCTAACTAACTCCCTCCTTCCTGCTTCCTCTACAGACTTCGTAGAGATCCAAAAATAATAGCATTACAAGCCAAATTCCGTCCTACAGCTAGAGAACTGACCCACAATCCCTTGCTGCTCTTAGTAATCTCTCATACTTGAACCATCTGGTGTCAGTTTCACTTATTTTTATTATTGGATCAATTTTTTCCAATGGGTGGACAGGGAATAATAATAAAAACTATATTGATCAACGGTAAAGAAGGATGATGAAGATAAACAATCCCTAGTAACATGTCATTTTTAAATGTCTTGTTAGGTTCAGCTTTCGGGGCTTATGTAATCCACGCTCCTTTTAAAAAAAAAGACAACAAACTAAATTTTATTTAATTTTTTTAACATTTTTATTTAAAGTTGTATATTTCTGCAGGCATATACATTTTCCAAGTGCTGAAATATGGATCACTAATTAAGGATAATTTGTTGCAGAATCCTTATTGTACTGAAAGCATAGGCAGTGTTGTTGCTGTTATTTTGGAAGTACATAGCAGGTGGATTCAGCGTCACGCTTGTAGGCTTGCGCAGTGCATTTTGTTAGAGTGCGCAGTGAGATTGTTTTGCTTTTTTTAAATTTTGGTTTTAAGGAATGCCAAATGATAGCTAAGCTGTCAGGATTAAACACTAAACTATGAAAGGGGCAATTGGGGCAAAAATAACTGTTTTAGGAAAACATTTTTAATTCAGTCATCATCACAACTCGTCTAATTTAGCCTGGAATTTCTAATTTGGATTTTAATTCAGTGCGGATTGAAGGTAAACATGCATATTTTATTGTTCTCATTGGCATCAAAATTTGTCTCTAAGCAAATAATGAGCTATTTTGAATAAACAAGTGAAGTATAAATATGAACCACAATAGGGGATTGAGTGGACAACTGCATAAATCATTAGGGTAGTGCCTGAGTCCAATGATATACAGTTTGTCCTATAACGATACCGAGACCCGTTTTAGCAGCAAATGTTATGCTTCATACTGTCCCACTTGTTTATTACTGGGGATTATTTATAAAATAGTTTTCATGAGAAAACTGATTAGAAATGGTAATTGACCAAAATAGGCATCAGTCTACCAGATGCCTGGAAATAGAAAAGTGATCTAATTTGTATATTAATAAAAAGTGATCGCATATGTTTAATTTTTCATTTAGTTTTCAGAAATCTTGTTGCAGAGGATGAATAAATATGTGTCAGAAGTGCAATTTTAAAAAAACAACAATAATGTATTGCACTTTAATTATAGGCACATTATAAGATTATAAGATTATAAAATATAACAATGTTATCTTTAGAGGTACACCTAGCTTACTTGGCACCTTTGGCCTGGAACTGAGCCTTGGCACCCACCTCTAACCCCAGTAATGATACATTTTAGAGTAAACGTATGATTTATGAGCAGGCAAAATAATTCTGAAATTATGTACAACAGGGTGCCCAAAAGGTTAATCTCCAGATGATGTAGAACTACAACTCACATCATGCTTTGCATGGCTTTAGAATGCATTCAGAATGGCAAAGCATCATGGGAGTTGTGGTTTTAAAACATCTTGGGATCTACCTTTTGGGCACCCCTGATCTATATTTACTTTCATGTGATATAAAAAAAGTGTGCATTGGATGTTAATTTAAAGAGACAGGATGGTGATACACTCCTACTGAAATAGCAATGGACATGGGACCTTTATTTTTTATTAACCTTAATGAACAATGTTACAGGGTGCTAGAAAGATTTGTAATAAATAAGATCATAGTAAAATTCAATTCAAAATCTAATTTGAACCATTGTCACTTTTTAGCTACATCAGTATCCCTTATGATTTTGAAGAAGCTCTCCCACTTCTTGGGACGTAATTATCTTTAAATCTAGACAGCCATTGCTTTAGGGTGTGAAACATTGTCTGTCACTGAAATTGTGTCACATTCAAAAGGTGTTAGATTTGATTTTTTTTTTTTTTATATGCGACAGAGCTATCATTGTGTGATACAACTACATATGTACCCATTAAAAACATTGAGTCGATCAGTTTAATGGGAGTTACCTGGACAGTCTTAAAAAGGGTGATGGTGAGTTTTACCAAGGGCTGCATTACAATCCCGCGTTGGTAACTGGTCAATAACATTTCCTGACTCATAGCTGGTATTGTTTGACAGCTATCAATGCAATCACAATGCAAATTTCACAAACATTTTTTTTTAGCCAATAACACCACCAATGTCAAAAATTGTATTGTCATAAAACTCAGATTACATACTGATTTCATGGTTAATCTCGCAATGCTGAGCTTGATAGGTCCATGTTACAATGTTATCAACAAAACTACTTGACACCTTTTGAGAGGATCTCGATTGCATCACAGGTTAAAGGTCACAAAGAGCCAAGTGCATTGATACTGCCAATAGGTGACAACTGTGGCATTAACCTATTATATAATCCAAATGAACAGTTCCATGTGTGTACGTTTCTTTAAGGTACTAATTCCTCTTTGGCTTGAGTGTCATCACTGAAACTTGCCATCTTAATGTCATCCTGTCAAACTCTATGGATACCTGGGATTGTGATCACATCCACATCACTAATGACTCATTGATAGATGTTTACATTTTGATACATATCTGATATGAGATCGCGATTTCCCTACAAATGTTTTTCAAACATTTTAAAGCATTTGTAAGCGCATACAATGGGCGAAGACAATGAAAAGAAACAGATGTGAAACTTAGGCTATACTTTGCTGCAGAACAACATCTTATGTCTACACTCCAGGACGTCCGAAAGATGTACAGCTTTAAAATGACCACAAATACCTTGGCCATTGTATGACCATGCAGAGTATGGTCATACAATACCAACATGGTTCCTTCACCACGTTAAACCCTTAGCAACATATATTGAGGGCTGAAGGCATCATTTGGCTTTCTCTTGAAGCAAACCCATAGGATGCAGAATGCAGGGTGAAAGTGACTCATTAAAACCATATTACTTTTCCCATTGCTCCACGGTCTGGGGTTTTTAGATCCAAACTCCGGATTATGTGACATGGATGCCAGCAGAGTCCCAATGTCACCCATGCAATTAATATCAGGTTTGTGGAACTCTGTATTTGTTGACACTTGCAAATCAATGTGCTAATAGTCAGACCTCTTTTATAACGGACATATTTAGCTAATAGAAAACATTCAATCTTGCTAAGCTTTGCAGCTGCATTTGTAATCCTGTTTTACTTTCTTCAAAGTTAATGACTCGTTTTGAACAGTTTCTGTTAATTTACACTTTTCACCTTCAGTACTTAGTTTTGCATTAGCTTCATGAAACTATCAAAGAATAAACTATACATAAGGAGAAAGCTATTCTGGCATCATCAGATGACTGGAATAAGAGAGGGATGGCAGTAACTTTATCAAGTAGGTTACATAGTTACATAGTTGAAAAGAGACTTGCGTCCATCAAGTTCAGCCTTCCTCACATATGTTTTTGCTGTTGATCCAAAAGAAGGCAGAAAACCTAGTCTGCAGTGCTTCCAATTTTGCAACAAAGCAGCTATTACCCCACTAATTAGAAATTATATCCCTGTATGTTATGTTTTTGCAAGTATTTATCCAATTGCAGTTTAAACATCTGTATGGACTCTGATAAAACCACCTCTTCAGGCAGAGAATTCCACATCCTTATTGCTCTTACTGTAAAAAAAACTTTTTCTTTGCCTTAGACGGAATCTCCTTTCTTCCAGCCTAAATGTGTGACCTCGTGTCCTATGTGTAGCCCTGTTTATAAACAGATTTCCAGATAATGGTTTGTACTGGCCCCGAATATATTTTTATAAAGTTATCATATCCCCTCTGAGGCGCCGTTTTTCCAAACTAAAAAAGATTTAAATTTTTTAACCTTTTTAAGGTGAATATGGCCATGCCACCGAGATGCCAGGTAATACCGAAACTGCTTTTGCCATCTCTCGCTTGATCTGACAAAGTTTTAGCAAGTTTAAAATGACTGCAGTAAGTGACTTCAATTTGAGCATTTTGCTTTTTGATGGATAATTGAAATTGCCATGGAAACAGTGGGTTTAATTCTTATCCTTCCACACTCCCATCTGTCACTCATTGTTTTCTAATACTCATTTGTCATATAGTCAATTTGACTTTCAGAATCCCACTTTAAAGCTATCATTACATCATTTCCACTGCTCACTGTAAACTAGCAATATTTAACCTTTACATTTCCAGCTGAAATCAACTATTTTTTCTATATCGCCCATACAGCCGAAAGACTGCATATTACGAATATTTTATGTCTGCAGCAGTTTATCTAGATAATGTAGAAAAATTACAATTTACATTAACTAAAGAAATTGTTTTATGTTGTTCATAGCTTATAACACTGAGCCTGCAATATGATGTTGTTTGTTAAATATAATGAGAGTTATACAGAAAGACATTTGAATATTGCATGTTTTTAATCTAGTCATCTAGAAAGCTCTGTTTAATTGTGCGTACAGATCGCTAACAAAGACGTTTTGCTGGGTGATTTATCTCAATAAATCACTGGGTACTTACTACTCACAGAAAAGATTTTGAGATTAGAGCCCATTTTTGTTCCATATGCCTCGGCTTAATTTACAATGTTGTTATTTTAATTAGCACAGTGGGCTGCTATGGCTAATATTTATTTAACAGCCTCATTAATGTCGCTATTTTGCAACTGATTTCCATCAGAAAAAAATAAAAAAATTTAAATGCACAAAAAATAATATTAAAAGAAAATACATAGATATTTTTGTTAATATGGTTTTAAAGGATTTATGCTAAATTAAAATTATACAAATATATCTACACATACCAGTAGTGATTTATTATGTTTTATTAGAATCTTAGCCCAATTAATACAAATGGGTCTCATAGCGTGTGTGAATGTAAGGTAAGTTAAGGTAAACTTACGGTAGTTGTAGATCTGTAAGGGATATTGATATTATATGTTGCCAGAACAATTAGAACAGTGTATGTGTATGTCAAGAGTAAAGTGCCAATTTACCATGTTATGTATTGCCAAACACATCTAACTAGTTCTAGTTACATAGTTAAATTGGCTGAAAAGAGACACGTGTCCATCATGTTCAGCCTTTCTCAGATCTGTTTTTGCAGTTGATCCAAAAGAAGGAAAAAAACTCAGTGTTCCAATTTTGCAACAAACTAGGAAAAAAAATTCCTTCTCAACCCCAGAATGGCAGTTAGATTTATCATTGGATCAGGAAGCGATTGCCCCACAAATGAAAAATTATAACCCTGGATGTTATGCTTTTGCAAGTGTGTATCCAGTTGCTGTTTAAATAACTGAACAGACTCTGATAAAACCATTTCTTCAGGCAGAGAATTCCACACCCTTATTGTTCTTACTGTAAAAAAACCTTTTCTTTTGCCTTAGACAAAATCTTCTTTCTTCCAGTCTAAACGCGTGACCACATGTCCTGTTTATGAATAGATTTCCAGACAATGGTGTGTATTGGCCCTGAATATATTTGTGTAATGCTATAGAAACCTAGCTTGCTTACTTCAATAGATGCTTTGCTCAAGAAGTCAACTTGGAAGTAACTTACCACAGCAGAACTATCAAGGCATTTTGAATTCGATTTGGTGGGTTGAGTTTTAATTTCTCCTGAGCACCATCTCGATTTTGCTGGTAGGTGTGAGGTAAGACAGCAGAGACCAGATCCTCTGCCAGGACAGCCGCTCAGAGTCATATGTTTCTCGCACTAATCATATGTCTAACACTGTAATAAAAGGGACACCACACCCTGCCCGGAGTGGTTACACTCAGTCTAGTAAAAAAAAAATCAATCATCACCATGCTATAAATACAAAGAAAGTAGGAGGGTTTCTTAAAAAATATTTCATTTGGGGTAGTGAACTGGGGGAAATGGTTTTAGTGCGATGGAAGGAAAGAGGTACGGTGATAAATAAAAGAAGAAAAACAATGACCTAGAGGAAAATTTCGAAAACCCACTTCAACTACTGCAGATCTCTAAATATCTGAAGGCAATGTCGTAGTTACTCAATATCAACTTGTATCTGGTTATTGAAGAAGGCACAAAGAGGTAGAAGATGCTCAGCAGTGGAACTCACCCACTAGACATCATAACAACTGAGGGTCATCCCACATTTCAGAAGATGTTGAATACATGTTTCATGTGACCTCCTCCCATCAGCAATAACCTTCTGTTATAGCTCTCCCTTTACTTTCTGTACCTCTAGCTATCATGCCTGTATGTTTATTTTATTAAAAGCGAATAGAAGTTGGGTTTGCTCTGTATAGGATCTATATAAGTCCATATATAGGTAGGCTATGGATTAAGAAGTAGCCGTGACATAGGTACATATGGGACAAGAGTGACATTGCACCCATACATACACACACACATACAAACATGACCCATATACACATAAACGCCCTTGTACTCACACATACAGCTACCCTTAAATGGAAATATGTCAGAACCAACCCATCAATCACTCTGCAATGTAAAGTTCTGGTGACAATGTTGATATGACAGAAATAGTTGAACAGGGCTAAATAAAATATCCTTAGAAGGAAAAGGGGTGTAATGAAGGATAACAACATGAATTTTGTCAGTTATTGAATTTATGAATACTACTTAACAAAAGGCAAAAATAAGAGATATTTGGGAATGGCTGGGTTAATTTAGACACAGCATTTTTTTCTTTGTAACGAAGCCTACCAGCAGTGTATATCCTATATATAACATATAGAATACGGACAATTCCGAGTTTGAAGGTTCTATCTCACAGGACACCAGCTGAGCCATTTACATGGGGCTGGTAGTGTGTCAGAGGGCCTGCAGCTGAATAAGGATCACGTTCGCTCAATCTATAAACTGCACACAATTGGCACAGTGTGTGTAAGTGGAAACGAGCTGATATTATATGCAAATTATAATTTCCCTTCAAATTAACACTTTTCCATGTCTCTTTTTTAACCCCTCTCTGTATGGTAACCTACCCTTCCCTCCCCCCTTCCATTTCATCACTCTATTTGCTCCAGCTGTCAGATTGAGGTCAGACAATAATCACACCTCCGATAAAAGCTTTTCCCTGTATCACAGCGTGGGGGAGATGGGAAGAGATGGAAGTGTAAGGAGGGTGAGACTTGTGCGCAGTGACATTCAGAGAGTCTGAGGTTACACATCAGAGAACCAGACACTTTAAAGAGACTGAGGACCACTACCCAGATGGCAATCTGCATGAGCGAGCCTCTTGGATGCACCACGCATCTTGCTCGACTCCCTGGGTTACTCTCTAAAATGTGAATTGTCAAAAATCCAAAATGAATTTCACATGCCCAACTAAATATTTCGCAAACTAAGTTTTCTTTTTACGGTTTAACTATTTTGGCTTAAATTTTAAATTCACTCTGTTTTCAAACAATTCCCAAAAATTCACATTATAGTAAATAAACATTACAGACATCAACAGTCTTCCTTACAGCGTCAAAGCACGTGGCGAGCAGCGAATGTGATGGCCGTAGGTGCAGAAAAATCTAGGGCGGCCATCACTGCAGCAGAATCATTTATTGGGTAATTCAATTTTTTCTGAAATAGTAGTACATAGCTGACATGTCCTTTCGGTAGAGGTTGTACGTGAATTTCAGGACTAATTTTTAAACTAAATAAATAAATTATCATTTACACACATTCTTTTTCTCAATGTGCACTTATGTATCTGTGTTTAATGAGTAAAGTGTTCATTATTCAATTTCCAATGATCTGTTTTCATTTTACTTTAAACATATTTTCAGCAGTGTCTCTTTAAATCTACCATACACTGTATGGAACATGGCATAATATGCTGGATCTTTAAAAAAAATTGAAAAAAACTGTCACGTTCATATGAATTCATTCTTTTTGAGCGTGTTGCCTGTGAAGGAATAATTGCACTTGCTTGAGAAGTGCGGTGAAAAGCTGGGAGGGCGGCTGTAGACTGCGTCTCTGTGCTGATGGCAGCAATAATCCGATGTGTGAAGAAGGAAATTGTCAGAGCTGGGACGTCAAGCAGAAACATTTTTCTATCTGGATGAAATCACAACCTGTAGTATGTCCAGCGGAGAGGGAGAGGGGGAGAGGCAAGGAGGGAAACCAAAGATTGGAAGGAAAATAAGAATGGTTTGAGAAGGACAGCGGAGGAATGCAGGGAGCAAATATAAATTTGGGGGGACCAGAGAGAGAAGGATTGGAATAAGATATAAAAGGGCTAAATGAAATATATAAGCCAAGGTCATGACAAGTATAGGAAAATATTTTTGGACCCTCCTCCACATATATATACGTAAATGGGTACTCTAAGCACCATAACCACTTCAGTGATTTTAAGTGATCTGCACATACATAGGTTAACTGTTTGGCTACGGGAAGTGTAACTCCACTTTGCCAAAGTTCGGAGCTGGCTAATGTCAGAAAGGGTTAGTGTAACCAAAACCAGTGGTTTAATTAAATGTGTGTATACACACATAGAATGCAGCATTATCTGTGTTGTTTAGATTTAGCAGAGATCTATTCCCCTATTTTTAGGTGTGCTTCTATTTAACATGCAAGTGCCACTTCAATGTGACATCACATTCTATTTATTTCTAACAGAACTCACTCCCAACGCAAACAACTACCACTTTCCTGTTGTACACCTGGAATAGGAGGGTAGTGCAGCGTTCCAAAAAAAAAAAAAAAATATCAATCTGATTTACAATTCTCCTTCTTTTTATCTTCATACAACATGCACAAACTAGTGAGAAACCTAACTAGGTGTAAAGCAAGGAATATGTACTAACAGGTTAGCACACCATCCCACATCATCTAACTAACCGTCACCTTGCTTGCACTAATTTATATTCTCTAATGACCCGTTAAGTACTGCAGGCAAGAGTATAATCCTAACTCAAAGCACTGAAAGAGCTGCTGAACATATTAAAAATATAGAAAACTTTTTGGGCTCCCCTGGACTTCCACCTAAATCAAGGGAATGGCTTGCCTTTCTTCTATCACTCTATGTGTCCCACGTCTCTTGTTTAAATACTGTGTCCTCAATAACAATTGGCCAGAGCATATAAATCTTCTGGTCCCTATACTGATGGACCATATATGGTACAAGCCCTGATCCTGTACGTCCATAAAATCGTAGAGTAACAAGGGTTTTTCCAAATGAATTATTAACAGTTTGGTACCCATGACATTTAATATAATCCTGATCCCTGATTTCTGACCTTATAATACTTTGTCGCTATCTAGTCTGCTCCTTGTGTTTGAATCTATTTTTTATTATTTTCCTCAGTGCACCAGTTTTCCAGTTAAAATACATGAGTAAATGTAGGGACTACTTTCCCTTATGTAAATCAATCAAGCTGACAAAACTTGACAATGGGTAGAGCTTAAATGGACACTGTAGTACACAGAACAACTACAGCTTATTGTATTTGTTCTGGTGAGTTTAGTCAGTCCCTGCAGGATTTTTGCAGTAAATACTGTATTTTACATTACCTCCAGTGGCCATCCCTCGGATACCACACCCACCATCCCTCGGATGGCCACTAGAGGTGCTTCCTGGAGCAGGGTTGAAACACTGAACTTTCCTCATAGAGATGCATTGATTCAATAATAAATAAAAGTGGCAAGGGTGGAGTAAAAAATTGGAGTACTGAATTTAAAAATACATTATGGGGCTTATTTAAACCATTAAATCCATAAATCTGTGTAACCTGTAGCTTTGAATTTTTTTTTTATAAGAGAGGATATTCCTTGCCTTTTCCCTGAGCGCAGTTTCCTATAAACTTATAAATACTTACAGAAATCTTGAGTGTCCAGCAATGTCAAATCACATTCATGAGTTCTCACCTTTTGCCCATGATAATATGCTCTGAAAATTAAAAAAAGTTCCAACACAACATAAAAAAGTAAACATAAAAATAGGCCACATACAAAAATATTATTACAAATTCCCTGGAATCACATAGCAATTTATGTATAAAATATACAGCCTGTCCTGGCCTACGCTGTGAATCTTTGAGTGATACATTTTAAACTCAAAGTTAAACACAAAATTGCATGTCAAAACATAGTCAGATAAGTGACATAAAAGGTCATGGGCTGTTTTTAAGGACATTGATGCTTTTTTAACCACCAGCTGCTTGAAGGAGCTATTGATTTACTACACTTACTTTCACTCCCTTGATAAGAATATGAATTACATGTGTGGGTACCACGAGTTAACTTAATAATAAAATAGAGCTCCGCCGGGTCCTCTCTCCCTCCCCAGCCGGCGGCCGCTTGTTAGTGATAGTGGGCAGGTGAGGGAGATCTTAGATCTCCCCACCAACCCGTCATGGAATGCGGCAGGGCCGGCGTTCGGATAGCGCGGGCCTTGCATGGACCGGCAGGGGACACCCCTGTGATTTCCCATGCCGGTCTAGGCCCATGGCCATCGCGGCCCACTGGGCATTTGCCCAATGGCCAGTCCAGGCCTGCTTGGGACCTTCAGACCCATTATTATAGTATTTTAGCTGTATTCAGGATAGGTGTTGGGCTACTTTGGACACTCATCCACCATTTTAGTGGGTGTGGTATCTGAATTGTTAGCTTCAAGGAACATCTGACTTATCATTATAACAGGGAATGGTATTTGGATCGGGAAATGTGGCATTTCCTGGACCATCATTATTTAAATTACCTCTCCATTCTGTAGACATCATTGGCACACATTCAATATATTTAACGTCTACGAATTTAAAAAACTGCTGTACTTAGATCCAGGGCTTTGTGGTTCCCTATCTTTAGAAAATGCAGATTTTAGGCAAAATTAAGTGAACATTCTAAAACGTACCAATTTATCCGGTTTAGCTACCTTTGTCTGAAATGTATACTTCACTTGTTAATTTTCCATATTTCCCAGTTTAGTGAGTAGTAAGAAGATAGTGGAGTCGGCTTGACAATGGGAATAAATAGGGATAGAAGCAGTTGGCCAAGAGAAGAAATGAAATATACTACTACATTTCATTTATTATAGAATTTTATTGAATAATCACATTCCTGCTTAATGTTTCCATTAACAAATATGGCACAACTATAAACAACTTACTGATAAAAAAGACACATTAATTAAGAAAGTAATGAAAAGTAAACTATAAAACTAAAGGATGATAAGATGAATTAAGAGGTTCAAGTAGAGATATGCAGTTTTTTTGTGGTGGGGGTTTTATGAGGCATATGGTGGAGTACTAGCTAGAGGCTGTATGGCGCAATAGGAGGAGTTATAGAAAAAATAAGTATAGAGAAATGGGAACGAACTACACATAGAGAGAAATTTTATGGAGGAACAGGATGATGAAATACAAGGAAAGGTGATATAGAGTAATATGAGATATAGGGAGAGGTTCTATGGAGTAATAGGAGGAGTTATAGAGAGAGGTTATATGGAGTAATAGGAGGAGTTATAGGGAGAGGTTATATGGAGTAATAGGAGGAGTTATAGGGAGAGGTTATATGGAGTAATAGGAGGAGATATAGGGAGAGGTTATATGGAGTAATAGGAGGAGTTATAGGGAGAGGTTATATGGAGTAATAGGAGGAGTTATAGGGAGAGGTTATATGGAGTAATAGGAGGAGTTTATAGGGAGAGGTTATATGGAGTAATAGGAGGAGTTATAGGGAGAGGTTATATGGAGTAATAGGAGATGTTATAGAGAGAGGTTATATGGAGTAATAGGAGGAGTTATAGGGAGAGGTTATATGGAGTAATAGGAGGAGTTATAGAGAGGTTATATGGAGTAATAGGAGGAGTTATAGGGAGAGGTTATATGGAGTAATAGGAGGAGTTATAGAGAGGTTATATGGAGTAATAGGAGGAGTTATAGGGAGAGGTTATATGGAGTAATAGGAGGAGTTATAGAGAGAGGTTATATGGAGTAATAGGAGGAGTTATAGAGAGAGGTTATATGGAGTAATAGGAGGAGTTATAGGGAGAGGTTATATGGAGTAATAGGAGGAGTTATAGAGAGAGGTTATATGGAGTAATAGGAGGAGTTATAGAGAGAGGTTATATGGAGTATAGGAGGAGTTATAGGGAGAGGTTATATGGAGTAATAGGAGAGTTATAGAGAGAGGTTATATGGAGTAATAGGAGGAGTTATAGGGAGAGGTATATAGAGAGGAGGAATAGGGAGAGGTTATGGAGTAATAGGAGGAGTTATAGAGAGGTTATATGGAGTAATAGGAGGAGTTATAGGGAGAGGTTATATGGAGTAATAGTTATAGAGAGAGGTTATATGGAGTAATAGGAGGAGTTATAGGGAGAGGATATATAGAGTAATAGGAGGAGTTATAGGGAGAGGTTATATGGAGTAATAGGAGGAGTTATAGAGAGGTTATATGGAGTAATAGGAGAGTTATAGAGAGAGGTTATATGGAGTAATAGGAGGAGTTATAGGGAGAGGTTATATGGAGTAATAGGAGAGAGTTATAGAGAGAGGTTATATGGAGTAATAGGAGGAGTTATAGGAGAGAGGTTATATGGAGTAATAGGAGGAGTTATAGAGAGAGGTTATATGGAGTAATAGGAGGAGTTATAGAGAGAGGTTATATGGAGTAATAGGAGGAGTTATGGGAGAGGTTATATGGAGTAATAGGAGGAGTTATAGGGAGAGGTTATATGGAGTAATAGGAGGAGTTATATGGAGAGGTTATATGGAGTAATAGGAGGAGTTATAGGGAGAGGTTATATGGAGTAATAGGAGGAGTTATAGGGAGAGGTTATATGGAGTAATAGGAGGAGTTATAGAGAGAGGTTATATGGAGTAATAGGAGGAGTTATAGGGAGAGGTTATATGGAGTAATAGGAGGAGTTATAGAGAGAGGTTATATGGAGTAATAGGAGGAGTTATAGGGAGAGGTTATATGGAGTAATAGGAGGAGTTATAGGGAAAGGTTATATGGAGTAATAGGAGGAGTTATATGGAGAGGTTATTTGGAATAATAGGAGGAGTTATAGGGAGAGGTTATATGGAGTAATAGGAGGAGTTATAGGGAAAGGTTATATGGAGTTATAGGAGGAGTTATAGGGAGAGGTTATATGGAGTAATAGGAGGAGTTATATGGAGATGGTATGTGTAGTAATAGGATGAGCTATAGGGAAAGATTATATACAACATTAGTTTGAGTTATGAAAAGGAACTGCATGAATTGTAAGGTGTAAAAAGAAATGACCCACTATTCCCTGAATAATGACAATTTCTATTCATAATAATTTAACCAATTAAAGAAGAAGCCACATTCACAATCCTTTAATTGTATTCTCCACCACCCCCATCCCACAATAAAATACACTTAGATTTTATACAAGTTAAATCCACAATAACCTCTTTTCTTCTGAAGACAAGTAGGAATGGACACATTTCAAACACAAATAGAAAGCAATAGACCATGATTATGTACAGTATAATACATGTGTGTGTGAGAGAGAGAGCGTGGTTGAATATGTACATTTGTGTATGATTCTATAACTATATTACTTTGTTCTTAATTCCTTAACATCATATCAGAACATTTTGCCTCGATTTTACAATTCTGCTTCTACTTCCTGGCAGTGTGTAGGGAATTATCTTCTGTGTGTAATAAAGAATGCAATAACAGGCTCGGATGGGGTTATTTACTAAACAGTGAATTAGAAATGTCTAAGCCATATTAGTCGTAATATATTAGTATTAATTTTGATTTTCAGGTCATTACCAGTATCTCTTTAGTAAATAAATCCCTAGAAAAATCACAGGCAAATAATGAACCAAGTATAGTACAGCCAGACTACATTTTTGGTTTTACATCTTGCTATGTTTTAAATCTTTTGCTTAATTCTTATATCTTGCATAACATTAATTGTAACTAAAAAATTGTATTAAAAAAATGAAGTAACAAGATGTATGTGTGCTAAAGACATGGACAGGGATATCAACCAGTTCTCATAATAATTAAACAATGAATCAATTTAATGTTTGCCATTTATATTCAATTTGTGCAGTTTCTATATACACCTGTGTGCGTTAGAGTATATACATATATGAGTACACAGCGTTTATTATGGGTATGTGCATCTGTACACATGCAAAGGTTGATTCACTAAAGACGGAATTCCAAAATTAAGGACACATTTTCTCATTTTGTTTTCATTCTAAGCTCACCCTAGCTCACTCTGTAGTGAATAAACCCTTCTGATAGATGTAATTATTCTCATTTATGGCAGAAACATAATCTGCCGGACCTCACAGACAGTGATTCATATCAAGCATTAAGTTGCTATTTAACAATTCAATTTCAGCAATATCTTCACTATAATTTAAATAGAAATTATGTGACTCCCATGCTTGCCTATGAATGGTTACATTTCCTACTTCCACTCATTTAAGATTTTTTATTTTTTTTGAAATGTAAAAAAAAAATTTGGGGCGGTGTTTTTTTTATTTTTATTGTTCTTAGAAAATATTAATTTTATAATAAAAAACAGAATCGCTTGTGCTTGTTATTCTTCTTGAATAGAAAGGGTGCGATAGTGCTCGAGTACAGTTACTGACTCCATAACAGAGTATAACAGGCCTGTTATGTTCCCAAGGGGACAGAATATGGGTCTCCGAGATGATATGGATTAGAGCAGACACACAGCAGGGCTCCATTCACCATATCCCACCCCCTTCATAATCCTTCTGTCTTAATGCAATAAGGAACCCTTGGGATTTCCATAAACCTTATTTTCTCATTGTCAGCGATGACACAGGAGGATGTGCAGTGATCAGAAGATTAACTAGTGAGTCAATGTATCCACTACTATTGTTTAACTCCTTCAGGACTGAACACCTGCTAATGTGAGCTTCGCCACAAAGAGGACTTGCCCGTGCCACAACAAGAGGCTCTGGTGACAAGAGGCAGAAGGTGCAACCAAACAATGGTTGTGGTAGCCAGGTGAGCAAGTGAGCTGACACACAAAGGGGGAGATTTATCAAAGCAAACAGGTGCTAGTCTGGATTCTATCTTTTAGATTTTGCCTTGATAAGCCTCCCTTAAATTTCCAGCTCTTAAATAGAGTCCGCGCATGCTCAAATAGCTGTAGAAGCACCCTTTCACAGGCAGAAATGGCCAGTTATAGTCTTCCATGTGTGCATGCGCATTTAATGACATGCTCATTCTGTGTAGCCAGATAAATTACACCAGATAAACATCTGACACTTTATAAACAGGGTTCCAAATCAGGACTGTGCCACTAGATTGAGGAGTGATGGGAGGAGGCATGGGACTACGATCAGTCAAATTGCTTGTTATTGTCACAGTCCCAGCATGTCATTGATCGCGAAGGCCATAAATATATCTCAGATCATATCATCTTTTTACGTTTTTTAATACACCTTTACTAATAAATTACTAGGTTAAGGCTCATGGGTCTGATTTTCTTCACCAGTGTTAATAGCTTGTATTACAAAAATTATACTAACAAATCAACAGTTGCTATTAATTTAGAAATTAATGGACATTACATTTCAATGGCAGTATACTGATACATTAGACAGTTCAGAGCCTTCAGTAACAAATTATTACAAATTACTAAATACTTGTTCACCCAATGTAAAATAAGAAATATCGGCACATTTACATAAGACTACGCAGCTACAAACAATGATTGCAATAATTGTCTTTGCTGATTGGTCCACTACAATATTAATATTCAGTTTACGTATACCCTTCACGTGTATGTATATACAGGTACACAACGTTTAGCACACTGCTAAAAACTGCACTTGGTTACATAGATATGTACAGTACACACGTACACACATACAAAGATATCGAGAACACCACTGTTCTGCGAAAGAACATGTGCAGCCAGTAGAAATGCAAAGGCATTTCCTTGTGCACAGTTATACGTATATGTATGTATATATATATGGATATATCAAAAGTAGAAACATCTAAACACCTGTAAGATGCATAAAGTTAAATGATCAACACGGCAACTTTAAAGATGGTGGAATAGGGGTTGAGTAAATACTCCCATATACCCATTGCTCTATTAGATAGAGTCAGAAACAGAGGGATCTTATAAAAACAGGCTGCAATCGCCTATAAATAATACTTATGGTGGAACGTATGTTTGTGCTAAAAACCATAAAACATAAAAGGTCTTATGATCATTTTAACCAGTTACTGTGAACACTGGTGTTGCTTGGATATGAAGACTTTCTAGCTGAGATTATATAATATAGTTAAGGTTCTATTTTCATTCCCCTTCTGACCTAAAATTGGGACAAACTTTGGCATGTGTTTACAGACAAATTGTTATATGTGTGTGGAAGGGTAGTTGATGCCTCTGAATGCCAGTGATCAGCGTGCAGGTTCCTTGTAATTACCATTTATCTCCTCGGAGATGGTCACAGCCTCAGCTCCAAGTGGGAGCCGATCACTGTACTCTGACCCCACTTCAAATTCTTCTTGGTTGGTCTTGGATTCTGAACATGGAAGGGTCTCATCCAACACATTTTCCTCCGGTTCCCCTTCTACTTCACCTTCTGCTGGTGCAGCTTCAGCCTCCCCTTCCTCTGCTTCACTAGGGTTATAATTTTTCTCTGACTCCACGTAGGAAGCTCTTGGGTCAAAGTCAGCCGCCATGTGCTTCTCCATAGGATCAGGTTTGTGGGCCTTCATGATCAGTTTATAATTCTTGCCATGGTATTTATTAAGTAGATGGCAACAGGTAGCACCCATCAGTGGGATAGTGGCTAAGCCCAAAAGGAAAATGCTCACTACAATAATAATGATTAAAGAGGGCACTTCTTTCTTAGTAGTGAAGACCACTTGTACCTGGCAGTCTTCACCTTTGTACGTTAGACATACTGAGTAGTTGGTGCCAGGGGTTAATCCTCTGAACCAGTAGGAATTCATCCTATCTTCAATTTCTGACCACTGGACCAAAGAGTAACCATTGCTGCTCTCCTGGCAGAGATACAGCATCTTGAGGTGATCCTTTCCTGCACGTGTGGGGTATGGAGTAATTTGAACCTTAGCATCCTTCTCTGAAACATCTAAAGCTATAACACCGAGGTCAAATATGTGAGGTTTTAAGTTATCGCTTTCATTAAATGCATGATTTGATACGTGCTGACTATTCACACTTGACCCACACTTCTTTTCAAATCTTATTGGATGATCGTTTGTTTCCAATGTCTCTCCTTTATTGCCAGTTGTTCCCATAGTTTCCGAAGTGGGCATGACACCCTTATTTTTTTCTTCTCCTTTATCTGGTTTAAGCACACTGTTTACAGAGGTTTCTACAACAGGTTTTTTACCATCTGGTGATGTCTTTCCCAATATTGGTTCATCCACATTCTTGGTGGCAAATTTCTGGCTTCCTGCCACAGAAACATTGACTGAAGTTTGACTGCTTCCCATTTCATTGGTGGCCTGGCATGTGTAGGTCCCTTCCAACTTCTTACTCAGGTGTGGAATTAGTAGGGTTCCATTTTGAAACACCTGGAAGGGACCAGACACCTGAGTCTTATCATTTGGTGCCTTAATTTCAGTCTCTTGGGTGGCATTGCGGACTTTCCACTGGATAGTGGGCATAGGACTCCCACTGGCTATACACTGAAGAGTAAGTGTAAATCCATCATGAAGTTCTGTATTGTCCAAGTTAGGATAATAGCTCAGGTGCACAGTGGGCAAACCACAAGGCAACTCTGGGATTTTTGACAGAGCGGTACCACGTAAATCTTCTGGTGAAGCACACGTAATGGAGTCCTTCTCAGCCACAGTTATTTGGGCTTCATCTGTCCACTTTTTAAGCCACAGGAGTGAGCAAGAACAATGGAAGGGATTGTTATAAATCTGCATATGTAAGAGGGAGACAAGGGGCTTAAAGGTTCCCTCCCGAATGACGGTGAATTGGTTATTGTTGATCCTTAGAGATCTGAGATCCTTTAAGTTATGAAAGGCATCCACTGGTAGGTTTACCATCCGGTTGTTGTTCATTTTCAGAAGTTGCAAGGCAGGTAGGCTAGCCAAATCCTTCCATGGGAATTCAACAAGCTGGTTGTGACTGATGTCCAGATTTTTTAGTTGTGTCATTACAGTCAACGTCCCTTCTTCAACTACACTGATTTCATTGTGGGCTAACCACAATGACGTTACCTGGGGCACCCCCACAAAGTATGATCTTTTAAGTAAGCTAATTTTATTGGCCGAGAGGCTCAGAGTGGTTATATTGGAAGGGAATCCGCTTGGAACCTTTTGAAGCTTTTTATACGTGCAGTCAGCAAACTGTTGGTTATATTTATCCACACAAAGACAGGTATCGGGGCAGCAAAGAGTTGTCGCCAATAAAGATGAAGTCACACACAGGAGTAGGAATCCACCCATCGTGTCACCTGAAAAACAAGTCAAAGGTAGAAAAGGAACAGATATTTTTGTTATAAACATAGTTCATGGCAATAAATACTTAAAAATATAATTTTTGGTATATATGTATGAATACAAGAAACTAAATGATTTACTTGGCATTAGACTTTCAATCCTTTCGTCTGCCATAATATTAGGTAATTGACCCATTCTTGTAATATAATAAAAATTTGAATTAATTTTGCAAAGCACCTTAGTTAAACTCTCTCCACTCTACAGGGATCCCCAGTGCACTGGAGATGGCAACTGCATGAGACTTAAACTTAAATGTCTGTCTGATCCATCTAATAGGAACTCATTAAAAAGAGTATTTGTCCCAACCAAAGAATTAAAAAAACTCTATAAGATATTAAGCTTCGTAACAAGTGGGGCAGGGTTTTCAGGCAAGAAAACTCAACTGCTGTACCACATCCGGTGGAAAAAATGTGCGATTGTGCACTCACTATACAGAATGCAGATTAGTAGGTTAAATAGTGCAGTAAGGAGCAAGTCAAGTCTTTTCAAAGATCATAATCACTTAAGCTTCAGCAATAAAAGGTTAACGTGACGGAAAATTACGTCATGTGTCCTTCTTAATAATAGACTGAACATTAGCTGTCTCTACTTAGTCTTACCATATGTATATTAGGGTTACTAAAATGACCAGATCAAAGATAAAATTGAAATTTAAACTCAAAAGTAAAATTTAGAGCCATTTACACCTGTTGAACTCATGGCTATCATTTTGGTTTAGTGGAATCATGAGGCATGACGTATTAGTGAAAAATAAAATTAAAAGTAGATAGATTAGCCAATGTCAACTAAAGGATTTGAAAATGTATATTCTGTCTATAGGAATACACGCAGAAAAGTAAATTCATGCCATTGATATTAAACTGATAATAAAAGTGACAGGCCAAAAAAGAACCCTACCAATTTATAATAATAATCATATAATTCAGATGCACCCACCAGAAACAAAGGAAAGGATATGTGCATGCCCTTTGGTTCTGATTATTACAGTAAACGTCAGGCTTAAGAGAGAAAGCGGTGTCTGTATGATCTGTGGATGGAACCCTGAATATGGACTGTCATATCTATCCATGTGAAACGGAGAGCCAGCAAGCCAGTTTCAATCAGACCCCAACATTCTGTCTGAAAAAACGCAGAGTCTGAGCAATACACTTAATTATACAGACCAAGAACATAGGGATTACAGGGGGTAATCTGTGGGTGATTTTTCTGTTCCAGACTCTATTATACACTGGACTCTCACCAACGATGAAAACTTTATTAGATACTGTTAAACCTTTTTGTAAGCAATATGCTAGTGAAACAGGTAACTCTCCCAGACAATCTTGTGCCAAATGCCGTAATCTAGGGGTTCTGAAGGTATCATAAGAAACCATAATGTCAAAGGTCTCCAGGACAAAGATAGCATGATTTTATTCTATACACAAGTCACTGTTATGAATTTTCTATTAAATGATTTTTCAAGTTAGTTTTAAGGCAAAGGTTTGTTATTCCCAAGGGAGTTCTGGGGCACATATGTCAAGTGGAAGTTACCTGAGTTTATGGACTAGACTTGAACTTGGCGAAAATAATGCTGTTCGGCCGAACAATAATGAGCCATTAAGTGTACTGAAACATATTGAAGTGATAAAACTCAATAAAAACAAAATAGACAAAAAAAAAAATAATAAGTGTACTGCAAAATATATACATAGTATCAATATTATGTATATTTTTTGCGGTACTCCAATAGGTGCATTTTCCTAATATTCGGTTCACAGATCAAAAAAGAAAAAGTAGACAATAGAGTGAAAAAGAGGAGGCTCATTACAAATATTCTATATATTTATATATTATCCATATGTATTAGCTGTATAAGTTATAAATATGTAAATATATTGCTCCAGTTTTTTTCAGTCTATTGGTCACATCTCACTTGGTCGGTGAATGAAATCAGCATTTAGTGGCTGTTTCATAGAATGTGACGGCAGATAAGAACCATTCGGCCCATCTAGTCTACCCATTTTTCTAAATAATTTTCTATCAATCATCTGCCCAATTTTCTATCAATCATCTTTATTTACCATTGATAATCTCTTTTGTTGGTGCCATGGGTGGAACTTCAAATCCTGAAGCAAGCGAACACGTTTGACCATTGTCTTAGTTGTTTGCTCTGTTATACATCTGTACGGTGCTTTGGAAAAGCCGATCAGCCTAAATTTGGACAAATTGCCAATCTGCCAAAATTAAATGCACGGGTCTATTAAGGACCCCATACTGAATGGTGGATGCTATATTTATATACAAATTTGTAAGGGCATAAAGACTTCGATATAATGACCGTGTATACTAAACATGAAGATACTGCATCAATAAAGAATAATGGTGATCACAGATCAAATCTCACCGACAGGCAAGCACAGACCCTCCGCAGGAATCCATGGTAGTACAACCTCGAAAAAAGAAACATAGAATTGAAGCGGCTCCTAGGTGATACTGTGAGCAGCACAAAGGCAGAACTAATGACAAGGGTACTATTCAGTAACTGCTTGTATCCAAGGCCAACACACAAAGATGTATAAACTGTGCTTGGAACACAAACACAACAGTGGGTTCTCTGCACAATGGATATTATTAATTACGGTCTTATACATCATCATTCAATCTGTTTTCTGCATCCAATTGGATTTACATTGAAATGCCTTCAACCCACAATATCTCCTGCAAATTATTAAACACAATTGCTTAGTAATGTACGATGCTTTTTATGAAATTCTTTATCTGCTGTTGTTCCAAGAGAATGTGGAACTCCTAATATGAAGAGATTGCCATTTTTGGCACAAATTGAGACAAAGAAAATCCTTCTGGATTCCAAATGGTAATCAGATTTATACTTGGATCTACAGGCTGTTACTCCACATTGTAGGGGACCAGTTCTGGTATGGGCACCCACCTCTTGGGAGCCATTATTCAGCTGGAGTCATCAGGTCAGTTTATTACTCTACATGTCTCTGTGACTGTCATGGGTTTAGGGTCGCATGCGTCAGCGCCCACAGCATGCAACACCTCCAACAGAATGCGCCACCGCTCACAGCATGCGCCACCGCCCACAGTTCAGGACATGGAAGGGCAGTCTGGGAAAGGAATGTCTGGGAATGTAATTGGTAATGAAAATAAACAATTCGGATTCAATACATGGAATGGCTGTTTTGTTTAATTATATAAATTTGACACTAAAATATTTTCTTGTAAATTCCTGGAAAGAAATAAATATAATGCAACAAATCAATATATAGCTAATACTGCTGAAGGTCCATCATATTATAATAGTAGTATATTATTCTGGGCAGAGAGCCATATTAGCATTTTCCCTTCTACAATCTGTATAAAACGATTTGTACACAATCTAGGCAATGTGCCAAGTGGCAGACAGAACAATGTGATAAATCAGAGAGGTTATATCGTATGTTGGGAGTCTCTCTGCAGTCTGCAACACCCCACCACCCACAGGACATATTGTTACCACTATCCCAATAGATACAATATAATGATGACCAGTCATTGGCTCTCCAGTTATCATATACTGTACTGCATTCCCCATAATCAGCACACGGACTCTACAGCAGGGGTGTCAGTTGGCCTGTTTCTGTGATTCTTCTCTTGCACATGGGGGTAGAATGAGGGGTCACACTGCATGTAGGTACTAGGTAGGTATATTGGAATGATTAACTCTGTGAGTGCCAGCGTTGTGGCCAACGTACTGTAAAGCACCCCCTTGGGAACACACCGGGCATACAAGGGGTTAAATCCCCCTGGTGAGGTGCGGGTAACATTGCAAACGTTTTGTACATCAGCCTGCGGGTAACATTGCGCACCTTTTGTATATGCTATACATAAAATTGCGCAGGCTTTGTACATTGCGCTGCGTCAAAGAAATGAGCCCAGACCCCATGTACTCAGTGCCAGACTATCCCTCCCTGCCTCAATGTACAGACATCCCCCGGCCAGACACAGGACAGCCCAGGACAACAGGTGCCTGTGGGATGTCAATGCATTTATCACCACAAAGTACCCCCCTCCCCTCCAGCCCCCATTAACTGCACTCACTGCTAATCCAGCAATGTTACATGGAGAGAGGGGGGCTCCTGTCACTGGGAGAAATATCTATATTATCTTAGTACAGGCTGCTATCTGTACCATGACAGCCATGTAATGACTGGACCCCCCTGCCCTGCCTAATGGGGAGACATCTCACCTTTAATATAGACACACAATGCAGCGTGCAAAACACACAGACACACAATGCAGCGTGCAAAACACACAAACACACAATGCAGCGCTTCTACCCACAGTGTAAAACACACAGACACACAATGCAGCGTGCAAAACACACAGACACACAATGCAGCACTTCTACCCACAGTGTAAAACACACAGACACACAATGCAGCGTGCAAAACACACAGACACACAATGCAGTATGCAAAACACACAGACACACAATGCAGTATGCAAAACACACAGACACAATGCAGCACATCTACGCAAAGTGTAGAACACACAGACACACAATGCAGCACTTCTGCCCAGAGTGTAAAACACACGGACACACAATGCAGCACCTCCACCAAGAGTGTAAAACACACAGACACACAATGCCCAGAGTGTAAAACACACAGACACACAATGCCCAGAGTGTAAAACATACAGACACACAAAGCAACTCTTGCACTCAGCGTGTAATATACACAGATACACAATGCAGTGTGGTAAACACAGTGTGTAAAACACACAGAAATACAATGAAGCACTTCTACCCATTGTATAAGCACACACCACACAATACAGCATTTCTACCCAGTGTGTTAAAAAACACAGACACATAATTCAATTCAGTGTGCAAAACACACAGACACACAATGCAGTACAGTGTGCAAAACACACAGACACACAATTCAATTCAGTGTGCAAAACACACAGACACACCATGCAGCACATCTACCAAATGTGTAAAACACAGAGACACACAATGTGATGTGTAAATTACACAAAAGCACAATACAAGTATAATAATGGCAATATAAACTCAGAACTAATTATAGCTAATATTAGATCCTATAGCTAATTATGACGATATAGTCGGTATAGAAAGGCTTTATACAGTATAGAATTATAAGAAAATAAGAGTTACTTTTACTACAATTCAATGTATTTATAAAATATCTTTCTCACATATTTAAATATAAATGATACCATATATATATAGTTCCAGTTATACATCGATCTGAATACTGCATTAATCCATGTGATTTAATATTTGAAATGAGAAAACAGTATAAATACTGTGTATTCGTTCAGTATGTATAGCCCATGTAATATTAACCGCTTTTTATTTGTGTTTAATCAATATATTCATTCTACTTTAAGATAATTCTGAAAAAAAAAAAAAAAAAACGCATTCACACAGCTAAATTCTTTCTACCAAACAACTACAGTTCACGGAATGTTACAATACACGGCGTGGGGACTTCCAATGAATTAATATTTAGCGAACAATATATAAAGATTGTCTTGAAATTGTGTGCTGTGAAATATCAATTTCACTTTATTGATAAAGATAATATATTGAATATATTGTATATTAACTAGTAGAACATTAATATGATATATAGAATATATATATTAATAATATATATGTGAATAAAATGTATAATGTATTCCTAAAATATATAAGAATGAAAACCTATATCGTACAAGTCTAACCTAGATATATATGTGTGTGTATATACTGGAAGATCTTTTCAAGCAGATTATCAGATTTTAAATGCTCCTGTCTGTTGGATAGATATAATAATTTTCATGTGAATTTATAACATATTAATAAATACTTTTTAAAATAATAATAAATATATCAGACCTTTGTATGTATGGTTTCTTAACGAATACCTTAAAATGTTATATGCTAATAAATAGCCGTGTTACACCATATGTATGTGTGTGTATATATAATATATACACACACATACATATATATACACTCACACATATATATATATATATATTTAAAGATTTAATTAGATTATTAACAAGTACATATATGGAATATAATTGTATATATTGTTGCAAAATTTAATTACATTGAGCCATCCATTTTTTCCCAGTGTCCTCTATGACCTTGAAACAATTTCTTTAGAAACAATTACATTTCAGTGATTTCAATTTCTCTGAAAATCTCCTTAACCCCTTGACCCCCTAACAATCCCCACCAGTCCCAAAACATACCCCTCACTGGTGCAATACTTAATTCCATTCCATTATACCTGCCCCTTAATTCTCTAGAACTCCATGTCCTCCTATGGAGCTCTCCTTTTTATGCCCATATTAAAAATGTTACTGCTCCCCATTACCTATAGGCACATATCTATTAATTTTCTTCGACAGTTTTGGGGTGAATCAGTTCCCCCTCACTTTGCTCATATTGTCCTTGATTCCCAATCTTCCCTACACCATCACTGGTCCCCCCCCCCAACTCCCCACCCTCCATTCCCCATATCTCCCTCCTCCCTTATAATTTTCACATTCCTCTTTTCCTGTAATCTTCAAGCAGTTTTCTGTTCTAGAAAATGTCACCTCAATAATAGCTTTTCTTTTTATCCCTTGAGAGATCACACTGTTGCCCACATCTCCACTGTAAAAACCTTTTAAAACGTGACATGCTGCCTGAGGCTTGGAAGGAAATGTGCTGTTTTTCTTAATCCTTGTTTTTCTTTCACTACTCCCTCCTTCCCCAGATCTGCCCATCACTCACTCTCCTCGTGCCCTGCCATGCTCATTTGCCAAATTAACCTTAAATTCTGCATGGACAAAGGAAGTAGGTTGGAGGACACAGGCAGGCCGTCCTGCTCTGAATAGCCCAGAGGACCTCATGCTGAGAGGGCAGAGAGGGACTAATGCAGACATGCAAGAGAATTATACATGCATTAAACCTACACAGGGAGAAGTGGAGAGAGGGTGGTGATGGGAGGGGGATAATTGTGTAGATATTTGTATAAAAGGTCAGATTTGTAGATGGATAGATTCCTGATAGATGGAAATGCAGATAGCATTTCTTTAGAAATATCTATGAAAAGGAATTCTAGTTTTTATGAAAAAGTGCTTTCTGTGAACATAAAAAACAGACCATCAAAATACACTCTGTAGACAGACAGACAGACCGATACATAGACAGACAGACAGATAGACAGACAGACCTATAGAAAGTTAGATAGATAGATAGATAGATAGACAGATAGAAAGATAGATAGATAGATAGAAAGATAGATAGATAGATAGATAGATAGATAGAAAGATAGATAGATAGATATAGATAGATAAATAGATAGATTAGATAGATATGTGTGTGTGTGGGGGGGGGGTGAAGGGCCTCCCCCCTTCACTCTCCCCCCCCCCCCACACACACACACAAGATGCGTGTGTATTTTGTCTTTATTCCCTAAATTGTACAGCGCTACAGGACAGGTTGGCATTTTATAAATGCGAAATAGTCCTACTAATTAAAACATGCTATTGTTATAGTGAAACACACATAAAACGTACTGTTTGTGCATGCCTACACACATACATACATTGTGTGTGTGTGTTTGTGTGTGTGTATACAGACATACATGTATATGAATGGGGAAATGTAGCAAAAATCATAGACACGTGTGTGAGTGCAGTAATATAGATGGATATATTTTTAAATTATAATAAAGGGAAGATAAAAAAATGTATGAACATTCTATGACATAATCTTGGAGTTCTGTGTGACTGGGCAGTATCAGAGAGTATTTGTGTTACAGCAATATTTACACGTGTGTCTGTGTGTGTTCTGCCCCATGACCATGGATTAATATAAATAATAATAAAAGTACCATTACAGTAACTGGCTGTGGATGATAGCTCTATTCTACCCTCATGGTTAAGTGAATTCAGCCAGCCATAAAACACACCATGACTCTCTCCTATGGGAGGAATAAACTGGTAGAGGCTCATTGAATTCATCAGGAGCTGTCCACAGTACTGCAATAAATTCTCCCTGATTAATTCCTAGCCACTTGAAGGAGCACATTGTCACAACCTCAACATGTTGCTTTTGTTGGAAGTAAAATCTCCTCTGAGGATATTCTGCTGATAAAAATCAGCTCCTGCAGCTGCTAACCTGATCCTAGCACTTTAATCCTTCGAAATATTACTGTTCAGATCCCTATCTGATGCAGCCTGTGTGTAATCACATCCTTTCTTATCCCTATAAACCATATAAACCATGCTGACTGCAATTTCAAACACTCAGAAATACTCAAAGTATACACTTTCGTTGAACATCCATTCAGAAGGACTTGGTTACACTTAGCTGTGTACCCATGCATTGCATCACGTTTATGGCTATTTACATTAATATGTAGGCAGGTGAATCCACAGGTTTAAACCTTTTATTTTTTAATTGTCAAAAGGTGAGCAACACATAGCTTTGTACTGAGTTACCGAAAGAGTTAAAATGTATCCATAGATGAAGCTATGAATCCAGGTTGCTGTAGATTATAGATAAATATCCCAGCTTGTCAAACACCATACAGTATATATATATATATATATATATATATATATATATATACATATATTATCACACAGAAATAATTCAAAATCCAAATGTTAAGTAGATTCTCAAAAATGGAAAAGAAATGGATAAATGCATATATTGTCTAAATATGTATAATTCTGTTATCCACACATATATTCATTAAGGTATTTATCATTTGAGAGGCTCTAGAATACATTAACATTGTCTTCAAGAATATTGTTTAAAGTTACAAAGGGTTAACTTTCACCTCTTCATCTTGCCCCACACCTCCCCATCTTGCCCCCACCACAGCCATTTATTGCACCCCTGCTCTTTATTGCCCCAACTTCTCCCATCTTGCTCCCACCCTGCCCTTTATTGCCCCCACCTCTCCTATCTTGCTCCCCCTGCCCTCTATTGCCCCACTACTCCCCATCTTGCTCCCACCACTGCCCTCTATTTCCCCACTACTCCCCATCTTGCTCCCACCCCTGCCCTTTATTGCCCCCCACATCTCCCCATCTTGCCCCTTTTAAACTACTTATAATTTCTCTCTTACCCCTGTCTTCCAATCGTCAATATCAGAACAAAGCCTTACCTCCTGTATCCACCTTTACGATCTGTAGAAGAGGGTGCAGTCAAACAGGTTATCCAAACTTTAAAACCTGCCAAAATCTTTTTTTGGGGGGTGGGGGTTCTAACCAGGCAGAGCAGCCCCTTCAGGTGAAGGGGTGTGGGTTTAACATACCCCTGTCAGCCTCAGGTTATTAGGATTGGAAGGGATAACTAGAATTTTGTAAGGGTCCTCAGTTTCCCATCAATAAACTGTGCAGTGTTCTCAGATTGGAAGTCCACTCCCACAGCCCACCCCAAGCAGATCCTGAGTGGGTTAGAGCTGCATGGCCCCCCCTCCCCACCACCATCAAATGGAATGAAACATTAATGTGTCCCTGCTCTGCACCCCTCCCTTTACATCCATGTGCCTGGCTGCACCCCTCCCTTCCCTGCCCTCGTGCATTCCCTGCCTTACTGTCTTCAGTTTCTTGTTCCTTCTAATTGAGTGCAAATAGCTCCAAAGCACAGAGAGAAGGATTCAGACATAAAAGAGAGATTTTTAAAACAATATTTATTGTAAGTCTAATATCTCTGCTGATCACCATAAGGTGCAGTAGAATTTATGTCAAGATAGAACTCCATATGAAAATTTCAGGGCATAGTGAAAACCAGACACATGGACTGATAGACAAGACAGACATCCCTGGCAGACATCTGTAACACCCAGTGATTAATTCCAGCAAACCTAGCTTGGCATGGTAGAGGTTAAACTTCCCTCCTCCTAACCCCTTATACATCATTCCTTCCAGGAATTGATATAAATAATTGATTTTGTTACCAGATTTTAATTTCTCGACAGTTCAGCAGACTCCTGGGAGAAGGAGGTGTGTGTGCTGGGATAAGGAAATGTGTGTCCAAATACTCACAGACACTTCACATTTACATATAATTATTATTGTCATTTATTTATGTACTAACAGCAGATTCCACAGTACTGGACACATTAATTAAAGGGTAAGGAGGCTTAAATTAATAGATAGCACACAGATAGGTTGATGATAGATAGATAGGTAGAAAAATAGAAAGAAAGAGTGAGAAATACAGAGATAGATAGATAGAAATAGATAGATCGACAGAGAGATAGAGATAGAGAGATAGATAGATAGATCTGTATGTCTCTCTGTTTATCTATCTAGGAATTGCCTGTAACTGTTTCTTATTCCCTTGGCTCTACTGCAAAACCTCATAGATGCTTTAAACAATGAGAATGCAACCCTCAAACATGTCGAGAATAATATCTCCGAGCTGGTTGTTTTCTGCCTTTACAATGTATGTTTCCAATGCCTTTCATTGCGGATCACACACTTCTTCCTTTAGGCCTGGAACCACCTTTATGTGTAAATGTTGTAGAATATTCAGATGGTTTATATACCAAACGCGTTTTCAGCAACAAGTTCTTCACCATATTTTAAATTACATCTGTGTGAGCACAAATATATACATATAAAGAGAGAGACATCATAGTATACCAAGGTCAATAAGACCAAAGATCAAGTTGTTTATTAATGTCTCCCAAACCGTGAAATGGCATTACTTTACCCCCCAAAATATACTTCACTGTTATGTATATGTTATTTTACATTTAATTTTAGAGTTAGAGTTAATGTGAGCATTAAGGTAATGTAGAGGCTAATGGTTAGTGTTAGAGTACTGTTTGGGTTAATGGTGAGTGTTAAGGTAGTGTAGGAGTAAAATTTTGTTGGTAGTGTAGAGTAGTGTATTGTAGTGGTTAATGTTTAGTGTAGTTGATTATAGGGCTTACTGTTTTAGTGATAGCGTAGTGTAGGGGTTAATGTTTAATGTTAGTATAGTGTGTGGGTTAATGTTTACTGATTGCGTGGTGTAAGGGTTTATGTTTAGTGTAGTGAAGTGTAGGTGTTTATTTTTAGGGTAGTGTATGAGTTAATAGTTATGGATAGTGTAGTGTAGGGGTTTATGTTTAGTGTAGTGTAGGTGTTTGTTTTTAGTGTAGTATATGAGTTAATAGTTCTGGATAGTGTAGTTTAGTGTAGTGTAGGGGTTTATGTTTAGTATAGTGTATGTGTTTGTTTTTAGTGTAGTGTATGAGTTAATAGTTATGGATAGTGTAGTGTAGTGTAGGGGTTTATGTTTAGTATAGTGTATGTGTTTGTTTTTAGTGTAGTGTATGAGTTAATAGTTATGGATAGTGTAGTGTAGTGTAGGGGTTTATGTTTAGTATAGTGTATGTGTTTGTTTTTAGTGTAGTGTATGAGTTAATAGTTACGGATAGTGTAGTGTAGTGTAGGGGTTTATGTTTAGTATAGTGTATGTGTTTGTTTTTAGTGTAGTGTATGAGTTAATAGTTACGGATAGTGTAGTGTAGTGTAGGGGTTTATGTTTAGTATAGTGTAGGTGTTTGTTTTTAGTGTAGTGTATGAGTTAATAGTCATGGATAGTGTAGTGTAGTGTAGGGGTTTATGTTTAGTGTAGTGGTAAAGGGGGAAGACTTTACTGTAAGGTCAGCACTGGGACAAACATAGAATAATGAGCAGATCACATACATACACACATGCGGAAAGCGAGACAGATTAATATGTGTATGGTTTTATGTTTTTGTGCCGGATACATATCCTTTCAGGCAGAAAATAATCATATTTGCAAAGTGCCTGCTATTTTCTCAGCTCGGGGGTCTCTGAATAGACAATGTAATCCTGCCTGCTTCACACCTGAATAATCAGAAAAGAACTAGAAAAAGAGTGACAGACTAAGAGAATGCAACAAGAAGAAATACATTGAGATACAGACATGCCATCAGTGACTTTTCACACAAGACACACAGACAAAAGGGTGAGATGTTCATTCTACAGATAGGTGCAATCAGCGGAGTCAGAGTGACAGCTCTTAGAACATTACAGAAGGGAAATGGAAATGATTGGAGACAATTGTTCCCAAAAAACAATATGAATTCTGTCGGGTAAGTCTGTCTGCAAATAACAAGAAAGCCTCACAAAGCCCATAACTGGCTGAAACGTAGGAAGATCCACTGCAGATGGTGGAATAAAAATCACTAACTGTACTACTTTAAGATTTATTTTCTGGAGTTTAAGGGCCTGGTGGGGAGTTTCTATTGCTACCCCTTTGCACACCAGGTGAGATGCAGAGTGGACCTATTTTCCTTTTTTTGCAAATATGCCTATTTACACATAGCTGGACTGAGAACGCTCCACTGTATAAGGAAACGTGCTACCGGTATACATTTTCACCTTTTGCTTAAATTATTTGTCCAACTCATTTAATGAATACAGAGCATAGAGCTCGCCGTGCAAAATAAGCATACATGGACGCAAGGGGTGTGCCAGGGTGCACCGTAATGCAGCGCCAACATCTCCTCCCAGATCAGGTGACATGTATTATATTTGAAGAACAAAAAAAATCATGACTATTTCTGTATACATCAAGTTATCCTTAAATCAAGTTATTATATTCTGTACCTCAATTTTTGTATTATTATTTTAAAGTAAAGTTTAGATTTAGTAAATGTTTCTAGTTATGTGCAGTGCAGGCCTATAAAAATAAGCAGTATACTCGATAATAGCCTAATGTGGTATATGTTTACATGGCACAAATCTTTACCCTCGTGACAGATCATCTAATAGTGCCCCATGCCATGCCCCTCCAATATGAGAGTGAAGTCAGCGGCACCTCTGTATTTAAAAGATGCACCCACGGGATTATTCTTATTGATTAAAGTGTGAATTGTCAGAATTTAAAGTGAATTTCAAATTTTAGGCCCCAGAAGATGAATTAGAAAAATTCAACAAAGGGTGTGTGTGTGCGTGTGTGCGCGTACGTACGTGCGTGTGTGCGCGTACGTACGTGCGTGTGTGCGTGTGCATGTGTGTGCATGTGTGTGTGTGTGTAATGTCATGAGTGTACCCAAGATAAAAGATATTCCATACTGTATTTTGTTAAACATTTACAAAAGCTGACATAGTATTCCTGTTAATTCACACTTTATATAAATAAATCATGATCAATCTGTAATAATTCTGAATCCTCCCAAATGATCCAGCTCTGTTCAGCCAGCATTTTAAACTGGCATACACAAAGAATCCAATTAGAGAGCACATTATTTAAATGCATCGATTTCATTTATAACCTCTTATTAGAGTTCCATTATCATCTCTCCACAATTTCTAAAGCAATCCGATCATTTTCTTTTGAATCCAGGATACACGATTTGCACCAGTTATGACAGCGGTTGTAACATAACTGTGTTCTAGATAACTGTCTGTCTTCGTCCATCCTTCTGTTTTCGTCCATCTGTCTGTCTCCGTCCATCTGTCTGTTTACTTGGCCAGCGATGTATTAGAACCTTTTTCACAATCACTAGAAAACTGAATACCAATCCACTTATTACGCAATTTAGTCTAACGTCGGCCTACCGTGTTGATCTAAAACAATGATGACTGATAACATTTTTCCAATTATGGGAGTTGTTCTAGAGAGAATATTGCTCTTCTGTACATCATCTTCACTTAACAGTGACAATAAAAATGCCCATTCATATTCCATAATAGGATTCCCTATGAAAAGCTAATGTTTCTTCAACATGTCCTTTGCCGCTAGGCAGATTTAAAAGTTTGTATCATCTTTTAAAACATAAAATTCTATAGCACCGGAACGTGTGTATATGATGTGTATATTGTGTGTTTTATGAGTTATATTCTGTGCATGCTTTTCTGTACCGTAATAATCAGTCTTCCACAGAGCACGGTCTTTATGTTGAGTTTTATCTATTACAATCTATTTTATAGTCTCGCAGTGTGTTTAACTGCTCCAGAGAGTCATAAATATAAAGAGCTGTATACAGGGAGTTTATAAAGAATGCCAGAGGAAAGGCAAGGGGAAAGGGGGAGAGGATGGGGAAGAAAAGACAGTGAGAGATTGTAGGACCAGGAGGAAATTAGACAAAGTAATTAAATATAATATGATGGGTGCATAGCACAAGCATAGAATTTACAGCTTGACATGGAATTAGAAAACATTTTTAAGAAAGAGTGACCAATATTTATGAGTGTGGCCAATGCTCATGTAAGCAGACTATTAAAAATATTCACATTTCAGAATGTACCTGTATACTTGAATTCCATACATAAAACATTTATTGGTGCATGCACCCACAACATGCATTTTTTAATACAGTAGTGGTGATGTTAATCCCTAAATCTATACAAAATGCTAATTATTAATGAAGGGAATAACAGAGTTAACTCTATGTAACCCCATGTAGGACCAATGATATTTTGTGCCATAATTATAATGTACCCCATAAGTACCTCATTGCTCATTAAATGAGAGATACATTTCATTAGTATATACAAAATCCAAGTACCATAACCACTAGTACCCTGTGTAGTAGTTTTGGTGCCAGGTGTGTCTTGGCACCCACCCATAGTAACTTGACAAGCCATCTTAGAACTAATCCGGGTCCCTTGGGCACCTGCTCTGCATCCAGTGTTCTCTTGCCGTCGATTCTGGGTGAGATCCCTCAGCTTCTCAACCAATTAGAATGGGCCTGCATGTCCCTGTTTAGTTGAGTGGAGCTAACCAGATTTTCCTGCTAGGAGACTCTGAATGCAGGGTGGCAAAAAGTTTTGGTAAATTACTCTGAGAGGGTTCTGGGTCAATCCTTGCACAATATCCACTACAGTGGACACTAGTGGTTATGTTGCGTTCACAGTTTATTTAAAAACTGGTTTGTTATACCAGAATAATAAGTAATTTCACTTGGTTTAAATTACCTGCTTTAAGAAAAAAATATACAAGCCTACAACTGTGTCAAAGCACGCAGATAATAGTTATTCACCTCAATGCATTGTACCAGCCAAATCCACGCACAATTTGTATTTTACCTTTATTATTTTAGGTTATATTCTGCAGGATAAAAATAGAAATTCCAAATATAACGTCAATTCTGAGATCTGAATTGTATTAATGCATGGATGTCAGCACAGATTGCAACAAAGCAGATATGTAATATTTACCACCTTTAACAAGCATTAAAAAAAAAAAAATAGCAGAGGAGAACAGTGGAATGCGTTGTCATGGCAAGTAATGTATATCACTTATCTATAATACAGGATTACAGGATGCCTGGATAGCTACGAAAACAATAGAATTATTTTGAATATCAATTGCAGTTCAGGGACAGAAAAATAAAATCTTGTTTACTCAGGGAAAAGTATTTGTCAGCTTGTCGCAGAAATGTCGAGAATAGAAAGTACTAGTGTAAGGTTACATACTGGGTCTGATGCTCCACCATTAATTTAGCTGCATTTGCATTATTTTGGGCGCACCTTAGTTATTTCAAACCTGGTGATTTCTAGAATGACGCAGTTTGTGACATTAGCGTATTTTATTTAGTGTGGTTGCAGCATCAAAATGTCAGAGAGTTGCATGTGTCCAAATGATGCAGGATGACGACATCAGGACCTTATACTGCGTAAACCCATTTATCCTTGGAAACAGTGTCCCTTTCATGATTTCTGACCCCTAAACACATTTCCTTGTACGTTTAACTATTTTTGTGCTATGATGATGATATTTTCTGGTATCCTTGACCTGACGTTGTCCTTTGACTTTGCTATTGCCTAAATCCTGATAGTACACAGTTATTGCTGGCTCAATCTGGCCCAGACTTTTAATAGTTAACCAGGATAATGTTATTTGGTGAAAGATAATATATGTCTTAGATTGGATAAACACCTCTCCTCGGGCATATATTATAGTGGAGCGCTCGAGTGATATATATAACAAATATTATTTACTTATGTAGAATATTGCTCATATGTAAAAGAAAAAAGAGGAAAAATAACATAGTATAATTCTATTAAGTTCATTTCCAAACAATCTTAAGTAAATGGGTTCAACTCACATTGATAAGAGCCTATGGTAGGACAGGCTCAAATCACACACGCTCCTGTGCCGTCTGGTGGCACTTTAACCTTTGGTCGTATAGAAGATGATCGTCAAAGAAAGAGATACAAATACAAAGAACTCTCTGGTGAAGTATATTGTGACTGATAAAAGTGTCAAAACACAAACTTTTGTAGGTTTGTCAGTGTAAATTCTGTACCGTTGCTCAAATAGCTTGTTGGTATCTATATGCAACAAATTGACATTGTTTTGAAAAGGCAGATCACCAAAAATGGATTTTGTAAGCTAACTTGTAGGCTATAATGAAGGCAAGAGTGGTGCCCGGCGGACCCAAGGTATGATGTCAAACATGCCTGGAGGGCACTTCCCAGAGCGTTCCTTTAAGTGCAGAGACACTGGGCAATGCCGAGTAGGTTATTTTGTTTACTTGCCAGGAGAGGAGCAGGTGGGACAGACAGTGAAGGTAAAGAACAGCTTCTTACACTTCATTTTAATTTTTTATTTAATGCTATCATAACGCATGCTATGAAAATAAGGCAAAAATTATTATATTATATAATATATCCTAAAGCGCCTAAATTCTGAGCTATATTTATAGCTCAGAAAATTGTGAGTTGCCATTTGGCCCTTACTTTAAATTTATTTTTCACCAATGCACATACAATCTGCACTATGTTATGTATTTTTCTCTGTTTTACCTTAAGGTTAACAAGAAATAATTGATTAACATAGAAGGAAAAATTGGGTAAACTTTTTTCATATTCAATTCTGCACATAAGCGCTACACCGGTACTGCCTACTACTTTCTATCACTTTTGTTTAAAAGATTTTCACGGTGGTTAGCAGCTCTTTGGATTATACACAAATTTTAAGATACTACACTCAAATAGCGCTGATACTCTCTTGTTTTATATTATATAATATATATATATAATATATATGCAAGTATATATATGTAACAAAAGTATTATAGATCCTAAGCTACTACTAGAAGGGCTTCCACGAGCATTACCTCGTCTGTAGTCTATAACAACTGCACCAGTTTAGTCTAAACTAGTCATTAGAAGAGTTAAATTTGTTACAAAGTGTGCATTTATGAAGAATCCTCTTAAAAAGAACCATTTTTGGGCTGGATCAGGGCTTTATCTCCTTACTCTTTCCTAACAAGTGTAATAAGATGAATCCTTAGACATCTTTGGAGATCCATTGGAATTCATGGAACCAAGGAGTTATCTCAAGGTTGCAAGTTGGGAATTGTCCTCTAGATCCTAGCTGCACCATAGGTTCCCTTGTGTATTTCTATTTCACCTTTATTTGAATGTTGCCATAGGATTTGCCAGCTGGATTACGAAGAAAAATAAACAACCTCTAGCATCTATAGTTCCTCTAGCTCCTACATCAAAATTCAGCCATGCATATCAGCAGACAATGCAGGAGATTCTATATAAACAACACGTCACTGTAAATGGGGGTCATAATGTTCACGCCTATCACAAATGCCATCTGGTATAAAAGATGTTACACAGATAATTATTTATTAAGTGGTTGTTTAGAAAGCGCCAACACCGGAAGCTGTGACATACTGATATATAAAGTGAGACAAGTCAATTTGAAATTTATCATATGAAGATTATTTTTATGAGCTAAGGCATCAACGTCTCATGATATATGTTTTGTCTGACTCTGTTTGCGTCTGCATTATATACCATTTTAGTGTAAAGGAAATCCAGTTAACATGCTTCATTGTATTATAGCCAGATATCTCCACTACATAACCAAAAAAAGTTTTATAGTTCTAAATTATTCTAGTGGACATTTATTATAAGAGACTGTAAAATATCTGTGACAGACCACTCGGTCACCTCAAACTAGTACAGGGCTCTCTAACCACCACTGTGAAAGATCTCCCGGTCAGCACAAACTATTACAGGGCTCCCTAACCACCACCTCCCTCAAAGGACCTATAATTCACTTTAACTACCCAAAGTGCACCTCCCTCCCTTGCGCCCTTCACTGTGGCATCCTAGACCATCAGGAGACCCCAGGAAGGCTTCAGAAGTATGACGCATCTGACTGGGACCAATGGCCGAATATCGTGAAACTCTAGTTCAGATTGTGTGCTAACCATGATCTGTTGAAACTTTAATGTGAGCGCTCTCGGTCCCAGCACCAGCTAACAGGATGCCTTTTGGAGGGCAGATAAAGGAGGTGGTGAGACACCCTGGACTTAAGGAAACCCCATTTACCCACAAAAAGTGCTGTGGTTTTTGGTGACCAGGACCTACCTCTGAGTGTCATGAAACGCTGCGCTGGATTGGAGGCTAGCCAAGACCTGCTAAAACTTTGAATTCCATCTATTTCAGGCTAGCCACATCTGATGCAGGAGCTTTTTGGACTAAGTGGGCACTCTTGAGCTATGCTACCTTGGGCCAACAGTTGGGTTGAGCACACCACCAGAATGATGGGCCAATCTAGTGCTTCTTATAGAGGTATGTTAAAGTATGACAGTTGGGAGGTAATATTCCCAGAGGGCTTTGATGCATGGCTTTAAGCTGCATTTACAAGCCTTCTAATTAGTTTAATATTGGGTTTTGTGAGATAGGATTGGTGGAAAGATTGCAGGCACTATAACAACTTCAAAAAGATGACGTTGTTATAGTGCCTACAGTATCCGTTAAAGGCCAAAGTCTGGAAGAATACTTGATGAAGAGAATTTTTGCAATTTGGCTACATTGTCCTTAAATTTAAAATTTGTTTTGAATTACCTACAATTTCATATTAGTAAGTAACAGTGTTTTGGGTACGGTCTAACTGTGCATGATGACTTCCTCATGTTAACGTTGTTTCTCTTCATTATAGTCATTGTGAGACTGTATGGACTTTGGTTAATGCTTGAATCAGCCAGGACACGCCAGATCAACTTAAATGTAAACTAAACTTGGCAGGCAGGCAGGCTTACTCAAGGAAAAACAGAAATTGCTACTGCCATCTGATATACCTACCCGTCAGCACTTATAACGCACTCAGTGAAAAAGCCTATAATATATGACATCAACAAAAACTTCCCTCCTAAAGACCAGTTTGAACGTTGGAAGAATGGTGTTTTGGAGTGTGTGTGTCTGTGTCTTAAAGATTGAGAATTGGGGAAAGAAAAACTGGAGGGATGGAACTTAGAGGTGCAAACCCCAAAAAAGGGTTGACATGATGGACCTGTACTGCGTGGATGATTATTGTGACATTAAGGGGGTAGCATTTATTGTTGCTTGTATTTTGTGTGTGTATTTAAAAACTTTATGGCTACAGTTTGTGGGAGACGGAGGTAGACATGTCTTTAAATAAATCAGCTGTAAACGGAGATGCAATAAGAGTGTGTCATGTTATTATAATCTTCTATTGCTTTTGTCATGCTTCATTCATTGTTTCTTTTCTTTTGTATGTATGTACAACATTTATTTCCATTGTATTTCATTCAGGTAAAACATGGTATATTTCCTTTCTCTTGTTAATGAATAATATAAATGTTTGATTAGGCATTTTGAAACTCTGTAAGTTCATTGCCATCTAACTGCCCACATCATGCCTCACACTGAGACAAGCAAATAGTGCAATCTATGGATCTCCTAGGAAAGCAAGGAACCTATATGTTGATGTGTATTGAGTTAAATTCTCCTACAAGCTAGAAGATTGGAACATCATGGTGGCCTCATGTTCAAGTTTCGCAAAGTCTAGAGCCGCCTCTGCATAGGTGACTAATATAATGTTTCCATTTCAGCTACGTTTACTTTAAATTTCATATTCTCTTTGAATCCACTTGGAATTCTCACTTTGTAGAATAACCCTGTTAGAATTTCAGGTTTGTTCTCCTTAGCAGCACACAGCTGTCTGTTGGTATTGTGGTTGGAGATATATTTCGGGTTTATTACAATAGTTTTGTAAGATAGTAATACATTGAGGGGGATTATTCACTTAACACTGAATTACAGGGAATTATTAACACCTTTTTTTTTTTTTTTTAAATGGATCCAGAGCATCATATGTGGAAATAAAAAAAACCTTGTAGAATTTTGGCAACTTTTAATGTCATCTAAAATTCATCCTAATTTACTGTTTACTTTATAAACCCCTGGGTGAAACCTTTAACAAATATATTTTAACGATCAAGAAAGAGTGTTAAGAAATTAGATTCCAGGCGACAAAAAAGAGAAATATCAATTTCAGACACAGATATTAAATGAAGATGAGTGGCTTTGGTTTCCTGGAAACAGTAACCTGGCACATTATTTGGATCAGTAAATGAGGGCACGAGTCCCTTTATTCAGATCATCATTAAAATCTCAGCAATTCAGCCAAGAGACACAGTTGCATTATCCAAGGAGTTTCAGCCACAGTATGAGAACATTAATCATTCCTAGAAATCATATTACATATGCATCACGATAAGAAGCTAATAAATGATACTCTGTCAGTGCTTAGTGCCAGCATTGAGTCTCGACAGCAGTATATTTTAAGTGAACCTACCCCATATACTAATACCTGTGCACACCCATCTCTGCTTCGTACTATCACACCATCTACAATATCCTGCAATCTAACCCATCATAGCTTCAAACCCCTCCCAGGGCCGAATTTAAATGTCAGGTGCCTGTAAGCATGTCACCTGCTCACCTCACCCTCTGTCTCCCACCAAAAAAGAAAAAGGCAGATAACGTGAGTTTAACAAATTTATTAACTAGACATTGCAGGTGTGAAAAAAAAATCTATATATTCAAATTTGACAACTGGATATGCCTATATGTTTCTGCATATTCCTGTTTGTGATGTATTTTGTTTGAATCTCTGAGTATAATGAGTGTATGTAGCTGTGTAACTGCATTCAGGATTAAAGCGACTCTGTCACTGTCTGAAAGCCCCCCAGCCAGGGCCGATCCTGGGTGGGTGCATAAGGGGAGAGGAGTCCTGTCATAGGGGAGCCAGGAAGTTGCCGACTGGCCACCCTAGGACGCCACCGAAGTGGCGCTTATTTAGTAAGGCAGAGTAGGCACCTGCTTACCTGGATGGCAGGTGCCTACTCTGCAAATATATGTTGGGGGGAAAGAGGAGTCAGGTGGAGAGGGAGTGCTGTTTTGCAATTCCTCACTCTTCCCTCGCAGGCCCTCTGTGATGCCGGGAGCTGGAATATGATGTAATTCTACCCCCGGCATAATAAACAGCATGTGTGAGAAATGAGGAACTGCAGTGAATTACAGTCCCACAGTGAACCCCAAGGAGAGGTAGGGAGGCTGGATGCGTAATGCCCAAATCCCTTTTAGTTAGTAAAACAGTGCAGTTTTTAAGAAACTGCAAAGATTACATTGCAGAACTAAGACTGTCTCTGGTGGCTGTCAATCAGACAGCCACTAGAGGCACTTCCTGTTAGTTAAAGGGACTCTCCAGTGCCAGGAAAACAATCCGTTTTCCTGGCACTGGAGGACCCCTCTCCCTCCCACCACCCATCCCCGGTTGCTGAAGGGGTGAAAACTCCTTCAGTGACTTACCTGAGACCCCCGGCGATGTCCCTTGGCGGTGGTTTCGGGTCGCCGCCACGCCTCCTCTTCATCACGTCAGCCAACGGGGGAGACTGATCCCATCCGCCGGCTGAGGAGACCTAATGCGCATGCGTGGCAATGCCGCCCATGTGCATTAGAGTTCTCCATAGGAAAGCATTGAAAATGCTTTTCAATGCTTTCCTATGGGGAACTGAGCGACGCTGGAGGTCCTCACATAGCGTGAGGTCGTGCTATGAAGCAGGAAGTGCCCTAGAGGAGGAGCTAACCCTGCAAGGTAATTATTGCAGTTTATGAAAACTGTAATAATTACAGCTGCAGGGTTAAGGGTAGTGGGAGTTGGCACCCAGACCACTCCAATGGGCAGAAGTGGTCTGGGTGCCTGGAGTGTCCCTTTAACCCCTTAAGGACCAAACTTCTGTAATAAAAGGGAATCATGACATGTCACACATGTCATGTGTCTTTAAGGGGTTAAGCGACTTTTGGTCATCTAGCTGACACTGGACGTCCTTATGCAGTGCGTCAATAAAAGCATTGAAGGAATGCTTTCCTGTGGGGACGGTCTAATGCTGTCTCTGTGCCTGTGCCTCAGCCCCTGCAGAAGATGTTGGAGGATGGGGGTGGGGGCTGCGAGGTAGGGGGGACAGAGGGCATTATAGTGTAAGGAATACAACTTTGTATTCCTTACTCTATAGAATCCCTTAAATATCATAGTTAGTTTACATAGGGTGTTCAGTGTTAGGAGGATTAGAAGCTTAGAATACTTAGAGTACTTAGTATTGGGCTACATGGGGTGTTTCATTTTTAATTGCAGTTAAACATAGGATTAAGGTAAAAGGTTTTGTTTCAGGTTTAGGCTTTGAGTTATTAAGTTTGGACTAAAGAAAGAGTTTGTTCAGGGTTTGGGAGGGATTCATTTTATGGTTAGGGAAAAGGGGTTTTTAGAGTACTGTCCCGTGCAGTTTGAAGTTATTTGCAAAGTACTCAGCCTCTTATGAGGTTCTGATAAGTCCCAAGCCACCCCAAAAATACAGAAAGTCAACTGTATAAATGGCCATTGCAATTAAAATGACTTGGTCCAGGTGTGATTGGCCAATTGGGCAACTGGCAACATTTTGCTTACATTAACCATTTTCATTGTTTAAAATATTGGTGGGGTATTATTATGTTTAAAATATGCACATTAGTGTAAGTCCTTTTTTAATTTTCACAGTAGAAGTTTAAGAAAGACAAAATCAGGGACCTATTCACTAAATGTATAATTCCTTGTAGTAAATTAAAATTAGAAATTTCGGTTCTGCCAAATCAACCAAAGATAGAATATTTTTGGGGACCAAAATTCTGCCAAATGTCGAACATGTTTGCCGTTGCACAGTTAAGTTACATAACTCGAGTATTTTTTGACTTGGAAATTTGACTGATCACCCCATCCAAATTTATCTGAATTGTAGTTCAGCCCAAGTCTATTTAAAAAAAAAAAAGGTAAAAAATTAACAAAATAGCCAAACTGTGACTATTGCTCAGTTGGACAGTTTTTCAAAATCAGCCCAATTATTAATTCTTCATAACTACAATTATTACAGTTACTACATCTTAAAACACCTGGTGAAGATGTAAAATGGCTTGTTCCTATACCCTTAAAATACATTATTCAAGCCGAGAAATTTATATATATATTTAAATAAAAACAGAAAACACATGTAAATGGCAGAACAGACTGTTCCTTTCTCTAAATAATTAAGCTTACTTATCTTTCTGAAGCCATTTGTTCTTAATGTAAGTTGTCATCTATAAATAGTGTGAGTGACAAGTTAGTTGAGCTAGCAAAATAAATCAAAGAAATGCTGAACGACTAGTAAGTGTACAGATTTTTCATGTAAAATTAAATATAAAATGAATTTACAACATCAGGTCCCAGCCTGGTCATGTTGCCGCAGGGCTAGCCCCTGTATCTATGCCACATTCTGAACCCTCTCCCTCTGTTATAGAACACTATGTAAACCAGAGCGGATTCTGGCTGTGGCACAGGCATTCAGGAGATCCGCCATTTTGGGATTTGGGATATATGGAGTACTCTATGCGCATGTAGGTCCCATTCTGCCAGATTAGGGGCACAGTAGTGCTTGCTGGGCAAAGCCTGTGTTACTTCTCATTTATTATGAGAAATAATGGCATGACTGACATTGCCATATGTGCACTACAAGATTATAAAACATAAACTGCTCCTTTTGCCATAACAGGCAGATTATGTAATATATATGAAGAGGTGCATAATGGCGATTTGGTAAATATATAGTATTCACAAATAATTCAACTTTTTTCCTTGGTTTGCTTACACACATTCCCCCACCACATACACAAGTGCCGCTCAAGCTGGCACGCCCAATTGAACACCCCTCTCTCAGAGAGTCTGAGCCTGATCAATATTTATCAGCAGAGTCTGTAGGCTGAGAGAGGATCAATATCCTCCCACATGTGTCAAAGATCCGAGTGCTCGGAATGTCAATCAGTTCTTCCCTCCTCTGCTGGTACCATCCCTTCCACACACCCGGCTGATCTGTACTCCCCCCCACCCCCCAGCAATGACCCTCCCCAGGCTCTTAGCTTTGAAGCTTTTCTTTAGAAATTAAATATTAAGAGACAAAACCTTGCATTTGCTGAATAAGCCTCTCTTCAAGGACACATCACTGGCCGTCTCCCAACACGTGCAGATTGGCCTTCCTTTATCCAATTCCCCTCCATGCATTCTTTCTAGAATTTCACTCCAATTCCCTAATTATTCCTCCTTCCTGTTCTGTTCTTGAATGTCCACTTTACTTCGTATTTCTATATATTGCTTGTATTCCTCTTTCTTGCTGTGAATCACTCTCCTATTTTCTCTCTATATTTTCGTTAACTCTCCCTCCTCCCATTTTTTTTCTTCAGTCCGTCATTTGTATTTCATTCTATTTTCCATTTTCTACTAGAATTCCCTTTTTTTCCTCCTCTTTTTCTCCCCCCCTTCTGTGCCATTCACACCTCTTTCCATTTCCCTCTGCCATTCCGTCTGTTCATCAGCATGTGTTTACCCCCCTCCCTTATTCAACAAAAACCTTTACTTCTGAAAGAACAAAAAAAATCAGTCTAACCATCCATTCTCTGTAAAATGTAATCTCTCGCTGTCTTTTTATCACCTCGGATTTCTGTTACACATTCACTCTCACGTTCACATAATCCCTTTCGTTGCAGAGGGGTCCGTAACTCATAGCAATAGCATGGTGAACAGTGCAATGCATTTCGGGTGCGTGGGCTGCAAATATGCTTTTTTATCCTACAATACCCACTAACAGATTTCCGCTGTTCTTACATACTTCATAGAGCAGATTTTTCTATTGTTTGTTTTGTTTTCAATAATTAGCTTTTAACTTCTTAGTAAATTTATCTCGCCACAAAATTATCATTCACATGCATATTATTAATGCTTAAATGAGTAATCAGAGAGGGTGAACTCTACAATGCGAACGTGGCAGGGGATATGAATGGCCAAGTGAAGAATTTTTGTTTTACATTTTCACCGGGCATGGAACTGCAAATGTTTGCCACCTGTATTTCCCATAATCCTTTACTATACATCCACAACATTGTTGATCTTCACCCAGCAAAGAAACAGGTTTTTCTAACAGGGCTCTGTATATGACAAGCAGACTGGAAAAGCCAGTCCCTCTTTCTCTCTGGGCTGTATGGAAATCGGCAAGGTTTAAAAGAATTGCTGTCAGGGAGGGCTCTGGATATATTGCAGGAGTAATGTGTTGGTTACAGCATCAATCTGCAATGCTGTTTTTAGTACAGATGTCTGGTTTCAGCCAGGTAGCTGTATTTACTATTAAAGAGCAAAGCCTTACGAGGGCTAACATTTAGAATTACAATGTTTTTTTAAAAAAAGAGTTGGCACTTAAAAATTAGAAGATCACATTTAATATTGTTACTTTGTATCGTCTTGTAATTTATGTATACGCATATGAATAAAATATCTAACTATAAAATATTAGAAATATTTTATGCTACACAAAATTCTGATTGCACAGTGGATGATATTAGCTATAATAAAATATTCATTATCAAACCCCTGGCTAATCTCACTTAACATCGTAAAATAATAAGGGTACCAATGCATTGATCCATATGGTTAAACAGACCCAGTATAAGATTATAATTACTAAAGATTATTTCTTGTGAGAATGTCTTACAATTGTGTAAGAAAGTCCTAACAAAGCAATGTAAACATCCCTGGATTTCAATACAATTGTCACAAGATCATTCCTGGAACGTGCCAAGCTGTGAAAGTAACCTAACAAAACAATATGTGGGATGTGTCCTTTCTTAAAAAGGCAAATGAGGCAGAATAGAACTGAATGGTTAATATTTGAATGATGTGCATTGTGAGCAGGTGAAAAGATGGAGATTCTGGGTTGCATGAATTGAAACCACAACAACTAAACTGTCTAAATGCACGTTAAGTTTACCTAGATAACTTATAGTATAGAAATACAGGAAACCTTTCCTCTCTTCGCAAACTTATCACCTCACTTGGATTCCACTACCACCTGTACACTGATGACACAAAGATATATCTCTCCTCCCCGGACCTCTCCCCTGCTGTTCTGCTACGTGTCACTGCTTGCCTTTCTTCCATCTCTGATTGGATGTCCTCCCGGTTTTCTAAACTCAATCTCTCGAAAACTGAACTTCTTGTCTTTCCTCCTGACAATAATGATCCTCCTCTCTCGCTCTCCCTTCAAGTTAGTGGTACCCACATCAGTCCATCCTTGCAAGTGCGCTGTCTTGGCGTTATATTTGATTCTGGCCTCACATTTGAGCCTCACATCCAGTCTGTTACCAAATCCTGTAGATTCCACCTTAAAAACATAGCCCACATTCTCCCCTTTCTTACGCAGGATGCTACTAAGGAGCTTGTCCATGCTCTAGTAATCTCTTGCATGGATTATTGTAACTCTCTCCTAATAGGTCTTCCCACAAGTCGTATTGCCCCGCTACCGTCTGTAATAAATGCTGCCGCCAGACTGATTTTCCTCTCCTGTCGCTCCTCTAACACCTCACCCCTCTGTCAGTCCTTACATTGGCTTCCAGTATCCTATGTGAGTCACTTCATAGTACTAATCCACACCTATAAGGCACTAACCAATTCTAACCCCTCCTATATCTCTTCACTGATCCGCAGGTATGCCCCTTCTTGGTCTCTCCACTCTGCCCATGACCTTCTCCTGACCGCTGCTTGCACCCGTACGGCTAACTCACGCTCAGGGCCGGTGCTTGGATTTTTAGGTACATAGGGGAAGATGCATTTTTCCGCCCCACACCTCCCCCCCCCTGAAAAAAAAAAACATCTTCACCTATGTGCCTCTTAACCAGCCCCTCTCCCCTCCCTGACCATTAGTAGTCCCTTCCCTTCCCTGTCCCTTAGTGTTCTTCTCCCCTCCCCCCTTTTCCCTGTCTCTTGGTGTTTCTCTCCCATTCCCTCCCTGTCCCTTGGTGCACCCAACACCCCTTTAGTGGTCACACTCCCCTTCCTGGTGTGCCTCCTACCTCTATTGTTGCATTGCCGAGTGGAGCAGATTCCCTAAAGGAGCTTCAGTTTTCTGTACCCGGCCGGACTGACAGGGAGTGCTCTCTCTGTGAGCACCTCCTGTCAGTCTGGCCAGGTACAGGAAACAGAAGTTCCTGTACCGCGCTCTGCTCCGCTACACTCTGTACAAACTGACAGTCACACACTCAATGACAAACACACAGACGTCACTGACAGACACAGACTCATTGATCTGACACACACTCATTCATTGACACGGACAGACCCACACTGATTGACACTCATTGACAGACACACTGATAGTCACACACAGACTCAATGACAAACATACTCTCACTGATTTGACAGACACACTCATACACTCACATGCACACACACTCATACAATCACTCACAGACACACACACTATCACTCAAACACACACACTGTCACTCACACACACTGTCACTCACAGACACACACACTTTGTCACTTACACACACTTTGTCACTTACACTCACAGACGTACACACTTTGTCACTCACACACACTGTCACTCACAGACGTACACACTTTGTCACTCACACACACTGTCACTCACAGACACACACACTTTGTCACTCACACACACTGTCACTCACAGACACACACATTGTCACACACACACTGTCACTCACACACACTGTCGCTCACAGACACACACACTCTGTCACTCACAGACACACACACACACTGTCACTCACAGACACACACACACACTGTCACTCACAGACACAGACACACACACACAGTCACTCACAGACACACACACTGTCACTCACAGACACACACAGTCACTCACAGACACACACACTTTGTCACTCACAGACACACACACTTGGTCACTTACACACACTTTGTCACTTACACTCACAGACGTACACACTTTGTCACTCACACACACTGTCACTCACAGACACACACACTTTGTCACTCACACACACTGTCACTCACAGACACACACATTGTCACACACACACTGCTCACAGACACACACTCTGTCACTTACAGACACACACACACTGTCACTCACAGACACACACATTGTCACACACACACTGTCACTCACACACATTGTCGCTCACAGACACACACTCTGTCACTCACAGACACACACACACAGTCACTCACAGACACACACATTGTCACACACACACTGTCACTCACACACATTGTCGCTCACAGACACACACTCTGTCACTCACAGACACACACACACAGTCACTCACAGACACACACACACTGTCACTCACAGACACACATCACATACATTCACTAATTATTTTATAAATACATATTTTCCACCCAGCCTCCCTACCTGGAGAGCTGGTGTGGATGATGTATCTGTCCCTGGGGCTGCTGGGAGGCGTGCGGCAGTGCTGTAATCAGGCGCGGCGAGGGAGCTCTAATCTCCAACCTTTGCTCCCTCGTGGGCTGCCTACTGATGCCGCGGGAGCCGGGTTGATGACATCATATTCCGGCTCCCGCGGCATCAGCAGACAGCGCGCGAGGGAGCAGAGGGTGGAGATTAGAGCTCCCTCGCCGCGCCTGATCACAGCACTGCCGCGCCGGAGGTCGAGATGGTGGCCTGGCAGGAGGGAGAGCTTCCCTCCTGCCGGTCACTGAAATATTGCGCCCCCAGAGCCCTTGCGCCCTAAGGCGGCCGCCTGTGCCGCCTTATGGACGCGCCGGCCCTGCTCACGCTTGCAGGACTTCTCGCGGGTGGCTCTTTTTCTGTGGAATAGCCTGCCTTCGACCATCAAGCTCTCCCCAAGTTTACAATTGTTTAAAAAGTGCCTCAAAACCCATCTCTTTAGGAAAGCTTATTGCCTCCCAGAGTAATCTCTACCTCCCGTAGCTGTCCCTTGCTCTCTCCTAAAGGGCAGCACTCTTTTCTCTCCTCCAGCTCTGCTTCACTCCACCTTGTTTTATTGCTACCTCCTGTCCTGTTGAGTTTTACGCCCCACCTTCTATAGACTGTAAGCTCCTTTGAGCAGGGCCCTCTTCAACCTATTGTTCCTGTAAGTTTTTGTAATTGTCTAATTTAGTGTTAAATCTCCCACTTTGATAATATTGTAAAGCACTACGGAATATGCTGGCGCTATATAAATACCAGTAATATTAATAATAATAGATTCCATTGCAATGTACGTAAAAACAGAAAGATGGACAGATGTGAATTTATGTGTACATGTACTATTCAACAACAGACAGAAGTACAGACTGACAGACAGAGAGGCAGACACACACAGATAGATATGCTGGTATGCTCAAGATAATTCCTCTCCAACACTGAAAATATGTGTATGTATCGAACTAGCAGTTTATCTTTATCTAAGTCCTTTTGTGCTAAAAATGATCAAACAAAAACCTGCTAATAAAAAAAAAAGTAACATTCATGAAAAATAATGAATGTCTGTAGCCATTGTCTATGTTATACCACTGTATTCTATGTTGTTTAATTTTATTCTACATTACTAATTTTATCTTACAGTATTTTCTTTGTTACACTCTATAACGCATTGTTTTCACCATGAATGGTATACGATTATGTACTGTTTATCATGTTTTATAACTGAAAACCTCTTAATAAAACATTAATGAAAAAAAAAATAGTTTGCTTTAGGGGGAGACTCTGTTTAACCCCTTCCATTCAAATCACGTGTTTAACTCACTATTAAATACTGGGAAATGAAATTTAGGCACTAACTCTCCACTCCATTAATCTTTGATTTAGTGCTGTTTTCAACCTGCAGAGAAACACATTTCTTTTCTAGGGCCATATGCTATACCTCTACATCTCTGCAGAGGGACTATGAATTGCAGCCCGTGCTTCTTCTCCCACACTGAAGGTCAGGGAGGCGTGTAGAATCCGAGTACATTACATTATTGCAGGTTCCAATACTAGCTAGCTGCAATGCCCCACATTGTACAAATGTTTGATGCAACTGTATATTTTTGAAAAGGATGGACAGATGAATGATGATTTAAAATTGTGTAAACTTATGTCTTTTACATTTTTTTCATGTAAAAACTAAAAAAAAAGTTATCTGGGCATTATCCCAATTCCCTATGCACATTTAAATATCAGGAGATTTTTAGTATCACTCCATTGGCCATTAACTAAGTATATAGTTTTTCTTCTAAAAAGTATCTATGAAATTCGAAGAGCGAATGACTAAAAACCAGAGCGTTCCTACTCTGTGATGTGATTCATGTTTTTTCATTCTTCCTTTCTCTAATTCCTCCGTATCTCCTCTCTCTCCTGCATGCTTCCTCTAATTTCATTTTCCTGCTTTCAAACTCTCCCTTTGCTCTAATCTAATAGCTTTTTTCCCTTCCTGTGTCCCCATCGTGCCTGATTGCTAGACCAGACTTTTTCCTATGGGATGCTGCGCACAGGGTGAGAAGTGTTAATTGGAAGATACAGCCGAATAATGGAGAAGGCTGTCTGTCAGCTTTATGATAATCCAAGTCTCAATGACATTATGTAGAGTCCAAAAGCTCTTACAGCGCTGTGTTTTTCCCCCGTCATATGATAAAATGTTAATTTATTAACCAAACAAAAGGGCATCGATGTTTCAATTCAACCAACAAGACCTTTATCATCTCTTGCTTTTAATTTGTTATAACATTACATCTTAATAAAATGGGATTTATTCACTAAACAGTGGTTTCTGGAGAAAAATATAAACAGGAAAAAAAGCCAAGTTAGAAACAGAAGTATATTGAAACATACATCTTACAGCTTTATTTTGTTTCTACGTTTTTACATGTTGTTTTTTAATACGTGATTCACATTTTCAAAAATAAACTTTTCATAAAACCTTATATGGGGAAGATGTTTGCACTGCTGTCCCTAGATAACTGATCTGAAATTGCAACTTCCATTTTTTTTTTATTACGCTTCTAACAGTTAGAACCCGATTAATGAAAATAAGCAATGCGACTCAATATATAAAGCATGCAGACATTGTCACGAAGCTAGTTGACTAAACGTATAAAAAATAACATCAAAATATTTATCAAGAAATATTACATTTAGCTTTCTCTAGTTTGTACCCATAAACCAGAGTCTTGATGTTAGTAAATAATCTACTTGACTTTGACCATGGTATGATCTTCGGTGCCAGACATGGTGGATCCAGGAACACAAAGACCATTTATCTTCTAGAATTCTAATGCACTAGTGAGATTAGATTTTACAGATTACGGTGCAATAAATAAAATATGGGATGACCCACAGTTGTGTAGGTAAACACACCTTGTTAATAAGAGGTCAGACTGCTAACTGGCAGAAGGACCACAAAAAAATTGTCTCTGAATGGCCAACACTTCGAACCTTCAGGTGGATGGCTATGGCAGTGAAATGTCATTCAATGACTGGTTCCACTTTTGTTGTGCCAGGAAGATTAGACTATACTGGGCACCAGACTGGCAGAAAAATGTTGCCTGGTCTGACAAATGTTGATTTCTGCTTCCATATGCAGATGGTCAAGTCAAAATTTGGCAGAAAATGAATAAAACCATCCCATCAACAGTACAGGCTGCTTCTATCTGTGTAATGTTGAGGGTTTTGATTTCCTGGCCCCGATAACAATTGAGCATCAATGCAACAGCGTTATTGCTAACCACAAACACTGTGCAAAATGTTAGTTAATAAAGTATCATGAATCAAAGCCCACATCATCTCCGACCAGTTCCATGAATGTCACAGTGACTTTGGTTTTATAGTTTAGAATGACCTGAACAGTCCCAAGATCTCATTCCAATGGAGAACCTTTGGAAGGAGGTGGAATGGAATCTGAACAACATGATAGCCAGACAATCAGGCGGAACTGTACAAAAATCATGAATAAGGAAAGATGAAAATACCAAAAAAAAACTCTTCTTGAAGGCTTGTTACTAAGGGTTCTGGCTATTCAGGAGGAACAAGAGGGCTCCATCAGGTAAAAGGTTGTCCAAACACAAACTAATCCAGGTATACCAAAATCAGGGACCAGTGGCGGTAGTCACTGTGAGTATATGTGTACCAGCAAAAAATAATTCTACCTTATATTGGGTTCCAATAAGCCCTTAACTGTTAAATGCCAAAAGGGCATGGATTCCTGTAGACACTAAACTGCAATGCTCTGCACAATATAAGGAGTAAGCCAGGGTCACACCCTAAATACCATTACCCTTCTCATGACAGATGACCTAATCCTTTAACAGCTGCCCAGAAGGCACAGACAGGCTGCAAACAGAGGTTGGGCAGATGAGTCCAACATGTGCACTGTGTGCAAATATATATAAAGAGTAATGGTGACTCACTAATTACCACTCAGGCAATTTAGCCGTTCACAGGAAACTGAATATAATAATGATATCATTGTTACACCAATGTTAGAGTATATATACACTAGTTAAACCGACAGCCACTTACAGGTAAAAGCAAAGTAAATAAACTGTGTATACAATGACCTGTTTATTTATATATATCTATATATACATATTATTGGTATTTATATAGTGCCAGCTTATTCCGCAGTGGAACAATAGGTAGTTGGGGACCCTGCTCAAACGAGCTAACAATCTAGAGGAGATATTTAAACATATGTATATGTCATTATAAATGATGCAGTTTTTTACATCTGGATGTATGATAAATATGATTATATATGGTACTGTATCTATGAATGTAAATATGTCCTTGCAAAAAGTCATTAAATTAAGCGTATTATTTTCTATATAAAATCGCACTGCAGATTCTTTCCCCAATTAATATTCATACTAATTCTCTAATTAGCTTGTTGCTGTAGAGCCCTAAGGGGAATTGTGGCACTGAGACCTATTGAAGTCCCAGCTCTATATTTTATACTCTGTTTACAAAGGGATGGGGGTAGTGAAGTCAAATTAACACTTTCCTTTCCTCTGGACTTCTGATAGAAAAAAACACTTAAATTAGAGCTTTCCACAAACTATATAGACTATACAGTAATCTAGAACGCCTGCCAAGAATTTAAGAATAATGAATGCTAGAGGGCTTCATAAGACACAAAGCAACCATGCCTAATTAGACGTGGAGCCTAAACCATCTAATGCAGCCTAATTGATGGTCAGCTGCCAGTCATTTGTTTGAGTGATACAGATTTGCCAAGTGTAAGTTTGTGTGAAGGTAAGGTGCTGTTTTAACCCAGACCTGCTGTCTCTCCACTGCCCCCTAGTGTTTATTTGATGGTGATGCACTTTCATAGCATCGTTAGTGTCATCTCTCACTTCAATTCCCATAACTAGCTCAGATTAATCTGTTTGTTCAGACACCGCAGAGCTGGGAGCGGCAGTGGAAACTAGCAGACTGGCAGCGTTTGTTGCAAATAACATATGGCAGGTTTTTATACAGCTGATATATATGCATAGTCAGGGCTGAATTTCCCATAAGACACCGCTCAGACTAGGCTAGAGCACGTTTTCTATGAGTGCCACGGACATTTTTTGGGGGGTTCAAAGAAAACATCCCCAGAGCCACGGCCTCCCTACCGTGCACTTAGTGACGAAATTAAATTGGAAAACAGCTGCAAACAGATGTGCTGCTGAAGGGAGCTTGGATACATTGTACAGCGCTACGGAATTTGTTGGCGCTTTATAAATAATGTTAAAAAATAAGCATGAAGCTTGTAGAACATTCCCATTGATTACCTGAACATCGGGGCAAGAGGATCAAGAAAGCACATCTGTTTGTCCATGTGCCCCAGACTGAGCAGGATTGTAGTTTAATGTGATTATCGGCTTTTAGTTTATTCTTTTTTTTTTTTTTATTAAAGACACAGTTGTCTATTATGGCCATAAGGATTTACCCACCTGGAATCCAGCATCGGGTGAAGCTCCCAGTGCTGCCTTCCATGCACACCATAATCACTTCATGGCAGCTAAAGTAACCCTTTAAGCAGTGTACATAGCTGTACTGCTCTTAAAATCAGATGTAAATATATATATATATATATGTTTTTTTTACAGGGTTATACCCCTGGTCCATCTCTTGGCCATAATTTGGGCCATAATTATTTATAGCGTTAACCCCATAAGGTTAACTAGCTCCCATGTATATATAGATCATTGTTCTCCACCCTGCAGGCTGCACGATGAAGAAAGACAAGAGGCCACATACAAAGCCTCTGTTGTTACTGGGGAACCATTTTTTATTATTTATTTATTTTAATAGAGGAATGATCAACTATCCCTAAGGATGCTGAGCATGTTACTGCATGTTCAGAACATATTATATGTGACACATTCTGTGGCCTCAAAGGGTTACTGTTGCTACCAGTGTTTGCCTACTGACATCTTGCCTGGTTTAACGCATTTTCAGCAGTAAAAGGGCTGTTTGGAGCCTGTGAAATCGCAGCGCAACTTTGCAGTGACACCAAAACAAAATCCACACAAAACACATTGAGGTGTAGTGGATCCAGCGGTCAGAGCCCTGTGAATTAGAAGCAGCCCTACCAAGAAATTAAAGATTATTAGACTGTGTAGACTGCATCTAACAGGTGTTCAGATGGGAATGAGAAAACTTTATTGCATCTGAAAATGTATTGACAGGCGCACAGTCTGATTTACTAGCATAAACGCTAACCTTAGCCTGAACCCATTAAGACACGGACACAGGTTATACTGTTGGGAATATAAGTCCGCAGCTTTATTAATTATTAATTAATTAAGGAATAACAATTATGGTCATTGCCAACAATTATTATTAAAGCCAACATCCCCCCCCATATCCATAACATACCCCTGGCAATGACCCCACAATAATAACAATAAATAACAATCTAATTAACATATTAACACACAAACTGGGCGTCCAATATGACCACATTTCCACCAGATTAAATTGTAAGGGTGTATCAAGACACCGCTACACCCCCAGGTTTGGAGCCACAGACAGGCTCGAACCTACCAACCAAGTGTAACACTGCCTTATCCACACTAAACCTCAAGATGCCCACTTCCTCCTCCATCTACCCCCTGATTTAACCTGGCCATTCCCTGCCGCTGTGAAAAAACGGGTAGAAAACTCCCCTAGCTGCGCTGATCCATGGGCTACATTGATTAATTCCAGTAAGTGTTAAAAGAGTGAACTGCTATTTGTAGCTGTAAATATCTGATTTGTCATGTTTGTATGTGAGATCACCAGTAAATCAGTGCTCCAGGAAATGCTGTATTCCAAGACCAGCAGGATTCTAGAACCTGAGAAGGCTCGTATAATTTGTGGACTTTTCCATGTTTGTAAAGTATGGGAAAGAGTTGGCCTAAAGTAAAATGTGGAGATGTTTGGGTTCCATCGCCATAGCTATTATGGAGGTATTTATATGACCCTAGATCAGCTTATAACTTGGCACATGTAGATGCTGAATCTGTCAGGGTTATTCATAAAACTATGCATTTTAGTGTATTAGAGGAACACTCTGGGCACCATAACAACTTCAAAAATTCTCAAAACAGCTTGAAAAATATATGCAAACGTGTCAGTGGCTCCTAGTCCTAGGATTCCTGATTCAAGTCATGGACTGCGATGGAAATAGCTGAGCAGGGTGACCAGGCCTCAGATTCAACACTCTGAGGTTAAATCAATCGTCAACTTTATTCACAACCTCATTCCGATTAAGTTGTTATGGTACCCAAAGTGTCCCTTTAAATCTGAATTGGAAAATTCAGGCTAAAATAGTTGATTTGGAAAGAATCTCATCTCCACTTCAGGCACAGCTTGACTATTTTTATCTCTGTTCCCATAAAATAAAGCTGTTATTTACCTCTAATCTAGTGCCTAAATGGTCTCATTACCACAGCTCCGCTACACCCCAGGAGATTCTAACTAGGGGAGATCTCTATGACCATTCCAATTCTTGACATAGAGAGGTCCTACAGCATGTGAGAGGCACCAATAGAATCCCACTCATAGAGAAGCATTGAAGCAGATACTTCTCGCTGAGAAGTCCTCACTATCTCTTTGAGCAAGTGCTCTTTAGATTGTAAGCGTTTGAGCAGGACTCTCTTCACCTGTTTTTCCTGTATATCAGACATGTGTTGTTAGAATTAAATGTTTGCCTTATTAATCTGTTGTACATTGCTACGGAATACGTTGGCTCTATGTAAATAATTGTATTTGCATTATTGCTCACAGTCGTCAATCAGATTTTTCTTGTTTGTGATGTTCCTTTAAGAAAGAGATAATACATCATATTTATGGACATTTTAAGAAACACAAGGTTGAATTCTCTACGATGAAAAATGTGGAGATTTAACAAGGAAATTACAAATTTATAACCAAAAAAACTGCGCAGATAAAATAGATTATAATGGTATCTGGCTATGACATAAGGGGTATGTTAAATATATTCTTCCTAGTACCTATTCAAGCCTTCCTCCCAAAGTTGTCGATAAATTCTACCGGCGAGCAGGTACTCGCTAAAATGCCGATTGCTAAGTACCAGCTACTAGCTCCTAATATTGTCTATTACAGCTGCTAAAAGCTACTTAGCGACTGGTTTCTGTCTTGTTTCCAACCCTTCTTTTTACAAAGAAGTTAAAGGGACTCTCCAGTGCCAGGAAAACATATCCATTTTCCTGGCACTGCAAAATTCTGCAATGCCCCTCTCACTCCCACCCCCATCCCATGTTGCTGATGGGGGTTAAAACCCCTTCAGTGATTTACCTGAATCCAGTGCTGATGTCCCTCGGCTCTGGGTCAGGCTCTGCCCACGCTCCTCCCCAGCTGACGTCAGCTGGCGGGGGAGACCTAATTTGCATGCGCGCCAATGGCCACACGCGCACTAGACCTACCCATAGGAAAGCATTATTCAATGATTTCCTATGGGGATTTCGGCGACGCTGGAGGTCTTCATGCATAGCATGAGGAAGTCCAGCGTTGTTTAAAACACTTTTCGTGTTCTAGGAACACTGAAGTCCCTCTAGTGGCTGTCTCATAGACAGCCACTAGAGGAGGACTTAACCCTGCAAGGTAATTATTGCAGTTTATAAAAACTGCAATAATTACACTTGCAGGGTTAAGGGTGGTGGGAGTTGGCACCCAGACCACTCGAATGGGCAGAAGTGGTCTGGTTGCCTTGAGTGTCCCTTTAACAACTGGCTCTTATGCCATTACATATACAAATACATATTAAAGCATATTAAACCATTCCAAACAGCAATAAATGTAAAAGTCAGACACGATAAAAAACATAAAATTCGTTTTTTCTAATAAAGTGCATGTGTCATTTAAATGAACAATTCACTTTGCAGAAACAAACTTCAAGAATTACATAGATATGTATCTGGTATAGAATTTAATCAATCACCATAGAACCAATTCCAAAGAATTGATTGACAAAAATAGGTTTTTATCTTCATCTATACATTTGCTAACAAATCTGCTATCACAATGTATAGGCAGAATGTTATGTCGGCATGACAGCTTAATTACTGACACAGAGGGAAATTAGCTCTCAGTGTATTTCCTTATCACACAACCCCTGGATGTAAAGTATGTAGAAGGTGTCAGGACCACCTTATGTGTTTTCATGGAACCATTACGTTTCCAGTTCAGAGAATGACAGTGTAAGGAAGGACAAGTGGTTGCTCTCAAACGGCATTAGTGGGCCCTATGATGACAATACTACATATTGTGAAGGATCTAGGGGGACGGTGTGACACTTACCATAATAACTCAACAAATATCTATAATACCCCCTCTTTTTTATTTTTCAAAAATATTTATTAATTTCTTTTGTGTAGTGTGACTGCAGTATAGATTAAATGTGTAAACCTTTGCCAAACCACAATCCAAACAAAAGTAGAAATGTAACATATAATAGATATACATGTACAGTAGAATGTTATTATAAAACAACTAAAACGGCAATAAAATAAATTAAATGTTAAAATAAAAGAAAGATTAATTGTTGAAGTGGGGTGGGAGCAAGGGGGTGAAAAATAGAAAACAAAGAGTGGTTTTGGGGCATGGATGGCCTCGACCTAACCATTAGTTACCATCTGTATTAAGGTGCAGATATGCCCGTCGATGGGTATACATTTACCTAAAAGATTTTGATGGCAGATCACCAGATGGTGAGGTGACCCTTTTTCCCCTATTCCCTTCATGACAAGCAATGTTTGTTCTCTTGAAATAATATTGCACAATCTTTGCATTAATCCTTCTCTTCTATGCAACCACAATCCAATTTAGTCAATCACACTACTTTGTAATGTATGGAACCATTCGCATTGTCTTTTACTTATGATCACGCCATACACTGCTACATCTGTATACAACAAAATAGGAAATATTATGCTAAAAGGAAAAAAATGCAAGACAACATAGTATATAACTGTGTATGAAGAGTGATGATCAAATCAAATGGGTTGTTCCTCTGATCTAGAGATCTCCATGAGCTCGTAACAGTGGTAGAATGTGTTTAGCTCAGAGAAAGGAAAATTAAAATTGAAGTACAAATAGAAGGTGTAGCTTTGAAACAATTTATTGACTTTGGTGGTAGTTAAAAACAGCGAGTGTAGTTTACAAAAGTCAAGACTAGATGTCCAACGCGTTTCGTCCCAATTAGGGGACTTCTTTAAGGACCTTTCGTTCACAGGTGCCAAAAAACAATAAACATTGTTACATCTGTACAGTTATGGTATTTATTATATTATTGCACATTCAGGCTTAGCTTAGTCTACATACTTACTGGTTAAAAGGTTGAAGGATGCAAGTTTCAGGCAGTTTCAGGCCACTGCTGTCCGCCACGCGTTTGTACTCTAGCAGCAGCGAGGCTCCTTGTTAATGCTGGCTAAAAGCAAGAACTCACGCAAATGTATTTTATATAACCTCTTCAAATCTCTCAAAGAGGATATCCTTTAGCTGAAACACAGAGAAGTTACAATGGAATGTTTGATTGTCAGCAATTTATACTTCAGATACCGTAGGTTGGAAAAGAACATCCACATTCTGTGCTGAGGTTAAGATATTATTACGCAACAACGGACTGACTACACAACAGATAATTAAATAACCCATTCACTACAGAGGGTTTGGTTTTATTCCATTATTATGAAGGACCTGTAATGGAATTTGGTTTTCCTTTAACAGTAAAATATCAATATCATTGATTGTTCCATCATGCATCTGTTCCTATCTTTTCTTTAAGCAATACTACTTGGTTGTTAATACGTACATTAAACATGGCAGACAAAATCTACACAGACAAAAACAACTCAACGCAATTTAAACGTTTTACACAAGATGACTCTACAGTCTTTGTTTATATTACGGCACTCTCTAGGCACTATCACCACTTTAGCTCATTGTAAAGATTATGGCGCTGTGAGTCTCCTCATTTCAGCAACAAGGATAATAACGCGCTTCCCACATTGTGAACACAAATCTGTCCAACCTTGGAGAGCAGCAATAGTCCAAAAGCACTTTGGGCTGGGTTAGTTCTTATTTTCTCGCCCTATCATTGTGTGCAAAGTTGCAAAATCTCCAAACGATTTGACAGATAGTCTCATAGTACCATAAGCACTACAGTAAGCCAGTAATCTTAGAAAGACATCTACAATGTAATGAACTATGATACACTTTTTATGTATAAATAAAACCGCATACTTTTAAGAGGAACTGTCACTTCTTTAATTTTACCAGAACATAATATCTAACTAAATGTTAACTATTAATTGTGCTATTTTGTTTTAATTCCTTATATATATCTTTTTATTTTCACCTCCATGCTTTGCTGAGCAATCTCAGGTAAAGTATGCAAATTGGTTACATTTTGCAGCGTGGTATGTACTGTATAAAATGCTCAGAACATACGTATAATATTTCACCATTAGATGTCTGACTCCCAAGGGTTCATGGGCCAGCAGGGGCACACCAAAGCCTTATAAAACTTTAAGGTTTTTATTCTGATATTTTATTTTATTTTTATAAAACAAATTTGGCTGACATTAAGTTGAAAAAAGTTGATTTATGGCAAAACTCCAAACATACTAACCACAAATAGCTGACAACGGAAAAACAAATATTTCAACAAACAAGTAGGTTAACTGTGAAGGTTCAACAGTAAGTTAGATGCAAGTTAACCTAGTTGGAAGCAAGTAACTTCAAACTAGTTCGAATCAGGTAAAGTTAAAATTATACATTGGGGAGACTGCACACATTTACATCTACATTTTTGGCAAATATTTGGTGTAATTTATTAAATCTGTCAGTTTGTTTAGTTTGTTGCTCCTTATATACCATAAGCAACATTTGTGAATATACACTATTTTTTCAGCAACGTAACCAGTATATAATTCAATCTATCCCCCAATTTTTTTTGTTTCACTTGCTTTTTCCTCCTAAAAGTGGTGGTCTTGTGAAATAGATATATTTGTGTGTATAGTTATGGAATTTACTCCCCACCACCATCTTCCTCCCAAAAAAGGACTAAATTCACACCCATTTGCCTAGTGCCTCCAGCCCAGCGCCCTTCCAAGCAGCCCAAGAATCATCATAGATGCACTTTTAGAGGCATGGTAAGCCTGACCTGGAGCAACCTCCAAATCCTCTGCAACTCTGGATCGGATCATGGAATTTCCACAGTCCGGTCAAATTTGTTGAAGGCGCTCTCGGTCCCATAGCTACCTATCAGAGCAACATTTCAAGAGGTGATAGATGAGAAGGTGAGGCATCAAACGGTACCCAGGCACAGACACCTAGGCGCCAGGTGTGTTAACAATATGCCTTATTCTCCTGGGGACTGCCTGTTGAGGACCGAGGTAAAAAAATGTGTAATTGTCCCAATAAAATCAGTTCTATTTCACCCTACACAAAGTCTCTGCTAATCTGCTATAAGCACCTTACTATGCACTCTGAGCTACAATCACTGAGGGAAAGAGAGACATTGGTGGCGACACTCAGGTGCCTGGTGAGTAGGCCACCACAAAATTCATCACTTTTTAGGTCACATTTAGAACTCTTTAATAAATACAGTCTGAATGATGATGGTTTTTAACCGTAATAATTATTTGGGTGTTTACAGAGACACTTAAAGCATGTGTAGTGACTTGCTTTAAGTTACTTTAAAGATAGAATGTGGATTAAAAACAAAAACGGTTTAAAAGTGTCTGTAAAGGATCTTTACACTTCATAAACTTCAGCGCTATGGAATAAGCTGGTGCTATATAAATCTTTTTAACTGTAAAACATGCTACACAATGCACTATGAATAGATGAACTCTGGCCACAGACCTACATATCACAGAGCTTTAAACGATCATCCTTTAAGGAAGGTAAACCAATAAACGCATGGGTGAAAAAACATTAATTATTCCTTTGCCTTTTCTTTGATCTTTTTTCACAGGTTGATATTCCATCGAGGAAGAAAGCCGCATGAAGAAGAAATCTATTCTAATTTTCGTAATTATTTCAATTGCTCAATATATAGATTTTCTTTTTCTGTATAAGAAGACACCGTGTCATTTTTATATAACGGGGCACTTAAACTGGGTTTTGCTGATAACGTGAAATGGACATGAGAATTAGTGAGATCATTGAAAGGTGAAGAGACAACCTAGCAAAGTATTGAGAAAATGCAGAGCAGCATGAGGTTGTAAAGAAAGATGCACCAGTGGTGGGATTAAAAGAATAAGTAATGCCACTTTATTGATCACTGGTGAAACCTCATTTAGAAAATGGTGTCCAATTCTGAAGACCTTGTCAAAAGGCCATAAATAATGTAAAGACAATTTAACGAAGGTACTGTAAGACACACAACAACACATCATACCATTATAGCTTGAAACAGTTTAATACGTACACTTTGGAAGAGAAAAAGGGAGAGAAAAAACATAAACGAATCTTCCATTATATCATCAAATTAGATAAAACTGTAAAAAAACTTTAAACCAATATAATGTTTTCTCCTACTGGGTATTGGGCAACTGCTCAATTATGAGTTAAATCGCATTTATGTCTGCTTATGCAGCCCCAGCCACAACTCCCCTGGTTGTGACTCACACAGCCTGCATGAAAAGAAATGGTTTCACTTTCAAATCAGATGTAACTTACTTTAAAAGTTTTTATCTCCTGCTCTGTAAATTGAACTTCAATTATATACAGGGGACTCCAGTAGGGTCTAATAAGCTATGAACAGAGCAGGAGATGTGAACTTCTAAATTAAACAGTATTTTCACTACAGGAAGTGTAAACATTAGATGACTCTCTGCAGGAAGTGTTTGGGAGGCTGTGTAAGTCACATGCAGGTATGTGTGCCAGGCAGTGGCGTACACATGACCCATGGGGCCCCGGTGCGAAAATTGATCCGTGGGCCCCCCCCGCGCTTATTCGGCGCAGGTCGCGGCCGCAACACGTGGCGGCCCCGAGACCGCGGTATGCACACACACTTAAAGGACCACTACAGACACCCAGATCACATCAGCTCAATGAAGTGGTCTGGGTGCCAGGTCCCTCTAGTTTTAACCCTGCAGCTGAAAACATAGCAGTTTCAGAGAAACGGCTATGTTTCACTGAGGGTTAATCCAGCCTCTGGTGGCTGTCTCATTGACAGTTGCGAGAGGAGCTTCCGCGATTCTCACTGTGAAAATCACAGTGAGAAGACACCGAACGTCCATAGGAAAGCATTGAGTAATGCTTTCCTATGGGCGGTTTAAATGCGCGTGCGCGCCTCTTGCCGCGCATGTGCATTCGGAGCTGAGAGGCGGAGGGATCCCCAGCGCCAAGGGAGTCCGATGCTGGAGAAAGGTAAATGCTGAAGACACACACATTCTCATGAACAGACGCATACACGCTAACTAACACACACACTAACACACAGATACACAAACACACAGATACACACACACACTGACACACACACACACACACTGACACACACACACACACACACACTAGCAGACACACACACTAACACACACACATTTTTTTTTTTATTTAATCCCCCAGCCTCCTTACCTTTTGGAGTGCTGGGGGAATTCCCTGGGGTCCAGTGGTGCTGCTGGGCTCCTGGGCGGGTGGCCGGTCAGGCAGGCAGGCGGGCGCGCGAGGGAGCACTCACTGCTTCCTCTTTAGCTCCCTCGCACGCAGCGCAGGGATGCCGGAGCCGGAAGATGACGTCATCTTCCGGCTCCGGTATCCGTGTGGTGCGCGAGGGAGCTGAAGAGGCTGGCCCTGTGGCTATATACCGGGTCGCAGGGGCGGCCGGGCCCCCTGGTGGGCCGGGCCCGGTCGCAGCCACGACCCCTGCGACCCTGGTATGTACGCCACTGGTGCCAGGGCTGTATAAGCAAAGTGATTTAATTCCTAAATGGCAAAGATTTGAGCAGTGAGACTGCAGGGGCGTGATCTATACACCAAAACGGCTTCATTAAGCTAAAGTTGTTTTGGTGACTATAGTGTCCCTTTAAATATTTCTTTATATATTCTATGCTAGTAGTTTTTGGTGTATATATATATTGCTACTGTTATTGTATATTTCTATAAATTTTATATTTCCTATCATATACCCTATATACTTTACCCTCAATTGTATCACTATCCTTTCCTGCTACCATGTCTGTAAATATGTAACACGGGTGCACTCAATCAGTCTTGATTGTTAACTTCAAAAACAAGTGAGCTTTAAGGTTTAAAGCACCATTTGTAGGCCGGTCTGGCTTTCAGATGCCGTTAGCAAGCTATGCGGCGTGTGCCACTATCAGTGATACAGGCCCAAATAATAAAAAAATCCTCTAAAATCTGCTTGGCAACCAGCGGGGCCGCACTTATCCTCAGTTAGTTTATATGCCAGTTGACATAGGTCAGGTCAGTCAGACTGAAGAGAGGGTTCCCCCTCTGTGGCTTCAATTTCTTCCTTTCAGATAACTTAAATATTAAAAAATATTGTTATATTGCTAAGAGTCACACATAGAAAGACTTTTAAGCCTGTAGTTGTGGGAGTCCCACCTGCTCTGCCACTGAGCTGCCAATCGCTTAAAGCAGTGATCATACCAGCCCCCATCTCCGACCCATTTTTTTTTTTTGTGTGTCCTCATTTGCCTAGGTGAGCTCGCTTTTTTTAAAGCACCTCCATTTGCTCACTTGTGGCACACCACTAGTGATCTGGGCCCAAATTAGCTCTCTGCGAAATACCCAGTTTATTGCGTACTGTCATTTTATTAAAGTGCCCATGATTGCCCCCTACAGTGGTACTCCCAGCAGCTACAGATTTAGAGGGTTTATGTTCATCACGTTAATTTAAAAGGTTTAAAATTTCTCTGATTTGGTTCATTTAGGGCGATTTGAAGGTCCGTTATTATTGTTACATATAGAATCAGCCTGCATTTTCATCTAGCCATGTCTCTGTCATGTAAGAATATCTGCTGATTTAATAAGATCGGCCATAATGGCTGTTTTATTCTATATTGATCACTGGTATAGTTCCAGTCCAGATGGTCTCTGCACGCTCAATATAGGATCTCTGTGGAAAGGTATAACAAAACAAGTATTTGATTTTTGTATCTGATTTTCAAGCATCCATAAAAAAAAAATAATAAACACATAAAAAAGACAACTTAATTAGCAAATGTAAAGCAGAATTGTTTTAACCCCTTAAGGACACATGACATGTGTGACGTGTCATGATTCCCTTTTATTCCAGAAGCTTGGTCCTTAAGGGGTTAAAGGTTTACACCAACCATGAACACTACAGCTGGCTGTAATGGGGAAAACCATTTTGAAATGGTTTGCTCTTTGACCTGGTCCAGCCAGTCACCATGGCTTCTCTGATGCAGGGTTTATGGCATCCACTCATTCATTGGCCGATATTGTCAGCTGATCGCTCCCGGACAATGAATTATATTATGTGCATCCAAATTTGCACATAATTAACATTACTCGGCCCATAACTCTTGTTCTGGGCTGCCAGATGACACATTAATGAGGCTGGTGGAGTTAAACTCGGTATGTGAAGCGTTTTAAAGTAAAAAACTGCACATACAAACTCTAGTCAACTTGACAACTTAAAATTACTGAAGTGGTCACGGTGCCTGGAGCAACTGTTTAAATAAATAGCCTAATTGCAATTCATGGTAAAATTTGAAATTTAGGAATTTAATGGAGCACTATAGTGCCAGGAAAACAAACTAATTTTCCTGGCACTATAGGGTTTTTAGGTCCCCCCCTCCTCCCACTGGGCTGAAGGATGTGTGTCTGTGTATCTGCCTGTGTGTCTGTGTGTGCATCCGTGTGTCTGTATCTGGATGAGTGTCAGTGTGTGTATGTGTATTAGTGTATTAGTGTGTTTGTGGCAGTGTATAGGTACATACATCTCAGCATTCAAAAACCAACACTAAACACAAATGCAAACACTACATACACACCACTACATGAAAAGGGAAACACTGCGTTATTCTTATTATTTATATAGCGCAAACAAATTCCGCAGTGCTGTACAATGGATTACAAGTAAACGCTTTCAAATTGCAGCAGTGCCAAAAAACACACAACACTACAAATTTCATATATCTATGCAGTTAAAAAGGCATGTTGACGGGGCGGAGCCTAGCAGTGAACCAGAGCGGCCACACTTTTTCCGAGTTCTGCAATATGTTGCCCTAAAAGGCTGTTTTAGGAGGGCTATCTGGCAAACAAACAGGCTACAAACCTTGCCCAACGCAGCGTAATCAATATGGGTCGGAATAATAAGAAACCCAAGGAGGATAAAGACATACCAAGCCGGGACATCGGTGAGTTGATCCGTAGTACACAGAAGGCCGCATGGGACAAGATAGCATTCCTTGAGGAGGGACCTTCATACTCTTCAGATGATTTTTCAGCTGAGCCGGAGGAGGGTGCTGCCCTCAGATTACAAACAGAACCCAGGCCACGTAAGCTGTAAGACCGGGAGCCGGTCACCGCCACTCAGCTGAAAGCAATGCTCGCGGAGCTCCGCACTAATATAGCAGGAGATATGGCCCACTTTTAAAAGACCGTGGAAGGCACAACAACGAAAATTGCCCAGCTGGAGGTAGCACACAGCACCCATGACTCCAGGCTATCCACAGTGGAGAAGAGGGTGGAGGAGCTAGAGCAGCTGCAGTTCACCACCACAAGTAGGCTCGATGCCCTGGAGGATATGCAGAGACGGTATAACCTCAAGATTAGAGGTGTACCTGGGGCACTGGGGATCTCGGACTTACCTCATTTCCTACGATGATTTCTTGCATACATGCCACACAAACAGGCAAAGGCAGTGAAACTCGACGGTATGTTCCGCATACAAAAACCTGCGGGCGCACCGCCTTCCGCGACGCCGGATCTCATTGTAAGATTCCAGTCGCTGCAGGACAAGGCCCTACTCCTTGAAGCAGTGCGAGGGAAGACTCCTATATCATTTCAGGGAGCCACGCTGCAGATATTCCCGGACCTCACCAGGAACACACTGGCCTGGCGCCACTCTCTGCGCCCTCATCTCCAGCTCATGCGAGCAAAAGACTTCCCTATCGTTGGGGGCTCCCAAGAACCCTCCAGTTCCAGGCACAGGGGGAAACATACTGTGTGGGCACTCCTCAAGAATTCGAAGACCAACTGAGCAAGCTGGGACTCCTTATCCCGAGCGCAACTTCTAGTTCAGGACGAGCCTGTCTTAAATCCCGGAATTCACACCCCGCTCGGCTCAGGTCCCATCGGCATCCAGAGACTTAACTTGACTTCCAAGGCCGCGACCGATCGGTAGGAAGACACACTAGCCACGACAGCCTCCCATTATATCGGGACTTACCTAGTAACACCACCGATTTGAACCTATTATCTATTAATGTTTTCCTTTGATTGTTTGATTTTCTGTTCCCTATTTTTTCAAATGTTGTACCACCTTGTATCACCATCTTATAACATACAGTCAGCTCGGAGACCTGACCAGACAGGTCCCTAGCGATTTGATCATCGCCATATGCAACTCATACGCAACCTCCCCCCTCACTCCCTTCCCAATAGACCCTACCGGGTCCATGGTCCACCTCTTTTTATGCTACTGTACATGAGAGGGGGTGCCCCCGTAAGCGATGGCTACACTCAAAGACCTCATAATTGTCACTAGCGCACTATGAGGGGTATCACTATAAGGTCTCTTCTTAGAAGTTCACCTTCCTTTATATTTAAAACCCTCATCCCACACATGTCACAAACTCACTCATCTTTCAGTCTTCACCATTATAAGATATACTGAATACTGTCAACACTACTATGTTTTTCATTTGTTTCCTCTGTGACACGTGGCTTATAACTTCTTGTACAAGTAATATGAGGCATGAGAAAAATAAAGATTGAAAAAAAAGGCATGTTGATATTAAGCCTGGAATATTTAGAATTTGTAATAAAATTAATAAGCCTGTCAAATTCAGAAAAAGTACAGATCAGTTCATTCAAGTCCATGATGTTAATTTATTTAACTCACAAGGACATCTGGGAACATTCATGATTTCTTTATTAACTGAATCTCCAAACATTTTATAAATGTATTTATGTTTATTAAATTAGCTGTGAATTTGTTATTAATTATGTAGAAAGGACAAACTGTAAATTAAAAACTTGATTAAGACGACATAAAAAGAACACAGACAGCAATTCTCGCAAAACTCATGTAAAGTTTATTAGGCTGGGCCTGGAATTAATTCCCTACATCAGCTGCATTGGGGATATTAGCATATGTGTAAACTTTATATGAGCAAGGATTCTAGCAGACTCAAGAGAATGAGAAATTCTCTAACTCTCGTCAGCATTTAAATGTTCTCAGTGTCGGCCAGCTTTTAAATCTTTGTTTATTCCTATTCCCAAAATCTCCCAAAACCCTTTAATTTCTGAAATTGCACAGGCACTGTTGCGAGGCAGATTGTGAAGATATATTGAACATTCTTAGAGTTCCCCAGGACCATCAGGTGGAGGGGTAGACCAAATGCAAACACTGACGTTTCTCCGTCACCTGGCTGAGAATCTTGGTATTTGTAGTCCAAAGCATTTTGAAGGCACGCAACCCTAAAACTACTCTATTTCTAAAAAGGCTACACCAAACATGACTTGTCCCCCCACATTTCCAGAGTTTCGCAGCATTTCTGTTTTATAGCTTTGCCCTTAGTTATGGTTTAATGAAACTGTGCACTTACAAAAACAGCATCATTACAAAACCATTCTATTTCATACCTGTCAATCATTCCTGACAGCCTGTCCCCTCAAGTCGACCGTGCACGGAGCACTGCTGAGGCATTATCTTAGTGACAGTCCTCTCCTGCATTTTAAATCCACCAGCAGATTTTAAAATGTGGGACAGACCCCCGGCACCTATTTTTGCTGAGACAGAACCCCAAAATTAGGGACTCTCCTGGCAAATTCAAGACTGTTGGCACCTATGCTATTTAACATCAGACTTTTAACTGTTGATAAATTTGCCACGAAAAAAAAAAATGTTGGGAAAAAAAATTGAAAACGATATTAAAGTGTTATTAAACCCAATTTGAACAACCAAGTAAATACAACAAAAGTACACAGAGAAAATATTACAATGGATGTGTGCAAACTAACTATCAGGGATCCTGTCAGAAATTCCGGACATAAACACATTAAAATCAGCTGTGCACTAGCTGAAGTAAAATCCGCCGTGATGCGAGAGAATTGAGAAAAGACAGACGTAAAGTATGGCGTGCATGCGCGAGATGGCACAGGGATCGAATAAGAAACACACACAGCCAATGTGCGTCACTCAGTGACAAACAGAAAACAAAACACAAACAGGAACTGAGAAAGAAGTCTCCTACAGAGCAATACAGAAATGAAAAGGGTGAGAGAGCCACAGGCCACTGAAAAACAGGCGAAAAAACTCGAATGACTTGGAAGATAGTACAACAAAATTACTGCAGCAACAACTGAGAACAATCACAGAAAAGGCATTAAAATATGACTAGCAGGAATAAATAAAAGAAACTGCGATCAATACTCTACTTAAACCCCAAAACAATATGTTAATATTTAAAATGAGTAAATCCATTTCTTATAACTAATTCAATATTTGTATTTCCTGTCGCTTAATCGGAGCAGATATTTCCCAGCATGCAACTGGCTCTTGTTCCGTCTGGCTCGCTGCTCATTTAAAACAATTTAAATCATTGTCACTTGATTTAAAACCACTGCCGCAAATAGCAGGCTATTTAAATAAAATAAAAGTCGGAGACTAAAAATAAAAGGAAACGGGGCACAGTATCCAAGGAATGTATTCAAACTCTCATTTAATAATACATTAACAGCATGACAAATAGCAACTTTGAACAATAAAAGATGAAATCCACCCTTAATAGATAAAAGTCTATCTTGGTGAAATGCAATAATATTACATAACTATTGCTGGACTTTCTTCTGCAACCTTTGGGAATGAGACCGCAAAGTTAAAAACTAACTGCTGGAATCATTTAAAATCTCGAGATTTTCACAGTTTTAATCTTTGATTTATTGAGCAGAACAGCTGACGGACGTTCTTAGAAACAATGCACATTTATCTAGCAAAGGAGAGCTTGTCTTTTATCATTGCAAGTTGCAATTTGTCAGTTTTAATGTAGTTATGTATTACTAAATTATTCACATTCTAATCACAATGGGCTATTTTGGCTGGAATTAAAGGGACGCTGTCACACAAAAAGTAGGACTCCTAACAGATATTTTTTTACATTTCATTTTTATCGATTATTCCTTTTAGATCTGTTTATGTGTATTTTTCTATACGGATTATACTTATTTGTAAAATTGATTTGCACAATTTCTGTATTTTCTTTCCTTTCTTTCAATAAATGTCCATTATAAAATTTGGATGATTTTCACATCAATTTTGATTTCAAATTGATCAAAGTGATTTAAAGCTGTTTTAATTGTTTTAAAGAACACCCCAAAAAATCTAAACACTGGTCATTTTTTTTATTCTCTGATATACAGACTCCCATTAAAACCTTAAAGGGACTATCCTGCACCAACCCTAGCTAGGGGCAATGTATACGTTAGATTGCAATGAGTAATGCGGTGTGTTTTTGTTTGTAGTTTTTATTTTGTTCTGCTTGAAAAATAATGCTGTATATGATAATCGAACTACAATTCTCTAAAACCCTTGCTGTGTCTATTAAGCACTGTCTATTAAAATACTCAGCAGTGTAATAGAAAGAATAGTAAGTGTCAGTGATTTCCTGGTTTGGTAATAGCACATTGCAATTCTGCACAGTATGGAGTTTTGCAGGAAATAAGTGTGACCATCTTTTTTTTTATTTAATTAGTTTGTATATATTGTTGTAATATTATTATCTATGGAATCTGGGTTGAAAAACACATATTTTCATTATGATCCAAAGGAAGTAAAAAAACAATTATGGCACCAAAAGTGGAAAAAAAAAATCCTTCTGGACCTCATAATGACAATCAGAGTTCTCCTTGAGTGAACAACCTATTATTTATATTCTTGAATATTTTGTTTTTCCAAAATAAACCAGATCCGGGCATTTTTAAACTCATCTACACAATCTGATAAGACACTTTAGACAGAGAATTCCACATCTTTTTTGTCCTTACTGTAAAGAAACCTTTCCTTTGCTGTAAACGAAAAAACTCCTTTCTTCCACTCTCAGTGATGACCTCTTGTCTGTTGTATATTTCTGCTAATGAACAGGTTACCATATAGTGATTTGTACTGACCCTTTATATATTTGGATAGTGCTATCATATAACTCTCTGAGATACCTTTCTACTAAAGAAAACAAATTCCCTTTTCCAACCCTTACTCATAAATGTGAAGGCTTGGCCTGCAGTTGTGGGAGGGGCATGGTCCCCTATTTAAGCTCACTACTCACCTCCACCTGTCATGTTCGTTCCTTAGCGTTGCTTGATGCTGGTTCCAGTCGCTTTACCTCTTTGCTCCTTTTCCTGCTCCTCGTGGCTCTCGTTCCTGCCATCCGTGGCTGTATTGTGGCTTTATTCCGGTCCAGCTCCTGTTGCCCCTAGCCTGCAGCCGCATGTCTTCTCAGCTCCATGGTGCCATAAGTTACTTACCCTGCCGTCGCGCCATGGTCGCACTCCATCGACATCCTCGCGGTGTGGGTCCGTCCCCTGCACTGTTTCAACCTCTCCCCTGGGTTCTCCTATGTTTCGTGTGTTTGGGAGTTTCTCTTTTCGCATGTTTCAAGCTTACCTTACCTTGGGTGTTCCTGTGCCTGTTTGGCTGTCGCTCCTTTTTCCCGCAAACGTCTCTATTTTCTTTTCCTGGGCTTTCGGGTTTTCTTCTTTCCGAGCGCTGTGCTGCCTCCTCTCCTCGTGGTTGGGTATGTCTGTTTCCTGTTCGACCCCTACTGGTGGTTTCTCTTATTACATTCGTTACAATGCTTTTAAACATATATAATAAAAAAAATTAAAAAGTGAGTTATAATAACCATTATATATATACACTAACGCTGGTTGTCAGGCTGTCTCTTAAAGGGACAGTTTCACAAAATTAAAATTTATCATAAAACTTTTAATAATTTGTATGTTTTTAAATAATTACGTACATTAGACTTAAGCCAGCGAACCTTGGTTTTTCTGATTTCTGAAGTTGGGGTTTTTCCTGTCCAGGTTCTGGTTCCCTCTGGCCTCCATGGCCTTGTCTAACCTGTTTCTTTTCAGGTTTTGTGCAAGGTCTCGCTAGACTGCATTTTGCCCTCCTTGCCTCTCGTGCTGCTCTACCTCCTGGAAGGTATGTTTTATTGTTCTGTGTTTTTTCTTCTCGGTCTCTGGGTCTACGCTCTGACCCATAGGGCCCCGGGCGGCCATGTCTTCGCTACCCCTCCACCCCTCCTAGTCTAGATGTGGCTGGCTGTCAGGGTCTTAAGTGTCCAATAGTGGTAATCTCCCCTGGCTTTCTTAGCCTTAGTTTAGTGGTCCCGCAAGGCCAACACCCATCCTCATACTCTGAGGTACTACGCCCCTCGGGCCAAATCATAGTTAGTTGCCTCGCACGTGGCATAGAGAGGGCCTCATCTGTCACTCCCATTCTGTCTTATGCTTTACTGGTCACCGAGAGGCCGACACCCCGCCACAACATTCGGTGGCCACGAAACCCCCTCGCGCCTACGCATAGATAGAGCCTCTCAAGCCGCTTGGCATCTAGCAGGGCCTCACCTGTCACCAACTTAGTTTTAATTGTTTCGCCGCCTTGTGGCACTAGCTAGCTAGCCAGCTCACACTGATCCTACACTTACTCTGGTCCTTATTCTTGCTCTGATGTCTCGCTTCTTTATTCTAGCATGGATCACGTACTGGAAAATGGCGAAGACTTGTTCCTGCCCGGCACTCCGGCTAGGTCTGGTACTCCTTCTCGCAAGGGAGATTCTGCCATGCCTGCCTCCTTCGGATCCTGGTCTATTCTTCTCCTCGCGGTGGATCTTCGGAAACGTCAGCTCCCATTCCCTGCATACACTAGGAAAGCCGAACTGTTCGGGCTGCTGAATTCCTCCTCTGCGGACCCAGTGGTGCGGACCCCTCTGATGTGCGGTCTCTCTTGTGGGATCCAGAGGTTGGACAGACTGGAATCTGCCTCTTGGGCCGAGTCGCCGGCCAGCCTTTCCAGCTCCAGACCCAGCTGACCCTCCCTCAGCTGGTCAGGGTAATTTGTCATGTAGTACTGATACCCCTCGGGATGTCATCCCGGCCCGTATTCTGAAGGATGTCTTGGACGGCAGAACGTGAACTTGGTTTCGCTCCTCATTGCCTCTCAAGATGTCATTGAGAACGAGACTTGTGCCTATGGGGATTTGTCAGTCGTGATCAAGGCCAGGGTCCCAAGGCTTCACAGGAAGCTCCTAGTTTTGGTATTCCCTGATTCCGTCCGAGGTATTTCTCCCTACCTATTCCATATTGATAGTGCCATTTCTGCCATCTTTAAAGCTGGGGTGTGCGCTTGGCTTAGTAAACTGGCTTTGTCATTACTTTTAGGTTTTGCTGATACGCCCTACACTCTGGTACCTGCTCGGAGTTCATGGATGGGCCGCATTATTATTTTTATTTTTTTTCTCCCGGCTTACTTACGGTTCCAAAAGTAGCCCGAAAACTGTTTGTCATCTTTGCTGAGAACCTGTGCTGGTTGCTCCTTAATGTTGATAGGTGTGCCGCAGTCATCCACTACCTGGACGACTTCCTTATGATTGAGGAGGACACATTCCCCCCCCCCACATAGTCTGAAGGGGGCCACTGCCCTTTTCGAGTTGTTTGGTGTACCACGGTCAAAACGGAAGATCCTGACACCTTCATTACTTTCCTGGGTGTTCATCTTGATACTGTTTCCATGCCGGCCAGTCTGCCGAGGAGAAAATGGTTGTCATACTCTCGTGCATTGATGAATTTTCACACCAGGTCTTGCTGCCGGATGGTGTTACAATCTTGGTCCGGGTTATTGAATTTTGCTATGCGGATTATCCCACAGGGTTGGGCATTCATATCTCTGTTGCTTTCCCTGTTTCCCGCTCTCCCTCCCGATTCTAGCCGGTTCTCGCTCGATGACCTTGCAACAGCGGATCTGCTCTCCTGAAATGGGAAAAGTATGTTCCCCCCGCAATTTCAGAGGCATCACCACGATATGGATGGATGTGGCAGCCACTATTGGCTTCTCTGCCATTTACGGTTCTTAGGGGCTCTGGGGTGCTTGTCCAGTGGAGGACCTGGGCATTGAGGGTTTTCCTCTACCTCTGCTCTTTTTCTAACTTTACCTCGATTGTAGCAGCCGCTGTGGTTTGGGGTTGGGTTGTCCGGTTCGGTGTTTCTCGGTTGCAAACCATAACATACATGGCTATAATTTCTAATTAGAGGGGTAATAGCTGCTTGATCCAAGGAGACATCTGACTGCCATTGTTGAGGTCAAGAAGGAATTTTTTCCTGGTTTGTTGCAAATTGGCAGCGCTACAGACTAGGTTTTTTGCCTTCTTTTGGATCAACGGCGGGGACATATGTGGGGATGGCTGAACTTGATGGACACAGGCTATGTAGCTATGGTGTTACTGATTCTTTTGCTATGTCGATTGTGGTAGGTTTTGCTTCTTTTTTTTTTTTTGCCACTTTATACTCACACTATCACATAGTACCATTAAATTGTACCTATCAGGGATACAACACCACATGTTGCTTTATTTCCCAACAAACACAGCTTCAGGTCATCATACCAGATCAAATCCGTATTTAGAGGCATTCAGCAAACTAGACACGCCCCAACACATAGGAGGTTACCTATTGACTTCCAATTATTTCACTGTCTTTCGGACATTTTAGATGCAGGACCTTCTGATTTTTCGCTCTGACCATATAAGTAAAACTCCCATTTACCTGGCTTTCTACGGTCTTCTTAGACCTCGTGAATTTACCACAACTACCATAACCAACCTACAATATTGCCTCAGGAGGTCTCACCTAGTTAAATTGGGAGACTATTATGTACTTACACTTCCTCACACTTGAACTACACTGGATGGTCAAGTTGTTTAAATACCTTATCACCCGACACATAACAAATGTGCCCGGTTAATATTCTAGATTCCTTTCTACTGATTCGATATATCCATGCTTCCCAACCACTGTTAACTCTACATGGGTCAGTACTTACCACAGCTAAATTTATGACTTATGTCAGATCTTCGATCACAATGCTAGTTCTCAACTCTTCTGACTATTCTGGCCACTCTTTTAGAATAGGGGCGGCTTCCACGGCCTCTAGCAAGAACATACCTGTACATATAATTATATAACTAGGTTGTTGGAAATGCTCCACATTATCGGTTCATACCACAACCAATACAGAACTTAGTATGAAAAACATGTCTATGTCCATGTAAGTCATGCTCTTCCTGTTGTTGATTGTAATAAATTCTAGTCTGTATCTTTTTTTTTGCCCTCTTTATTTACAGGCCTACTGCTCCGTCGGTTCCGGCACACCTCAACCGACCTTTCCTCTTCTTACACCTTGCTACACCGTTATACTCTCCTTACACTCTTGCCTCGGCCTTCTATGCCCCTACCACAACTAATGTTTGCCATTCCCCTTGTTAATTTTGTAGCTCGTTTCTGCATTTTTTTTCTAGTTCTGCAATATCTTTCTTTAAACTATCTTAGTACTGCAATGACACCCGGTGACATTGCACCCACACCTGTTCAATGAGATGAAGTGGTCTGGATGCCTAAAGTATTCCTTTAATTGAAATTCTCTCTCTATATATATTGAGACATTTCTATGTACACATTGTACAGCGCTACGGAATGTGATGGTACTATATAAATAATAAAATAATAATAAAATAATAAGAGGAAAAAGGAGTGAATTCATTTTGAGTTATTTTGATTTAGGTGCACTAGTTGTATGGAATTATTACAGTTTAGTAGAATTATTATAGATAAAACTGGGGAGAAAAAATTATTTCCTCCTCCCCTCCCCATTTTTCAATAACTTATCCAAACATAATGCTGTATTATCAGTCACAAAGGGGTTAATAAGGAATGTTAGTCTCAGTAAGATCTCCACCCAGGGCCGGACTGGCCCACCGGGATACCGGGAAATTTCCCGGTGGGCCGTCGGCACCTGGGGCCGGGCAGACAGCCGGCTCACCTGCGGCTGCAGAGGGAGCTCCCTTGGCTGTTCTGCCTCTGCTCCCCCTCCCCAGCACGCTAGAAAGAGACCGGGGCCAGAATATGACGTCATATTCCGGCCCCGGTCTCAGTAAGCAGTGCGCTGGGGAGGGGGAGCAGAGGCAGAACAGCCAGCTCCTCCTGCGGCCGCCAAGGGTGCTCCCCACAGCCCCAGGTAGACATTGTGTGTGTCAGTGTGTGTGAGTGTCTGTGTGTCTGTGTCATGGTGTGTGTGTGTCTGTCTGTGTCATTGTGTGTGTCTGTGTGTCTCTGTCTGTCATGGTGTGTGCATCTGTGTCATGGTGTGTGTGTGTCTGTCTGTGTCATGCAATGTGTGTCTGTGTCATGGTGTGTCTGTCTCTGACTGTCATGGTGTGTGCGTCTGTCTGTGTCACGGTCTGTCTGTGTCACGGTCTGTCTGTGTCATGGTGTGTGTGTTTGTCATGGTGTGTGTCTGTCTCTGTCATGTAATGTGTGTCTGTGTCACGGTGTGTGTGTGTCTGTGTCACGATCTCTCTGTGTTGTGGTGTGTGTCTGTGTGTCATGGTGTGTCTGTCTGTGTCGTGTGTGTCTGTGTCACGGTCTGTGTTATGGTGTGTGTGTCAAGTTGTGTGTGTCTTTTTTAAGGTGTGTCTGTCATGGTATGTGTGTGTCTCTGTCATGGTGTGTGTGTGTCTGTCTGTGTCATGGTGTGTCTGTCTGTCATGGTGTGTCTGTGTTTCTGTCTGTGTCATGGTGTGTGTCTGTCATGGTTTGTGTGTGTGTATGGGTGTTTTTACTCACCTTTTTTTTTCCCCACATCGTGCTGGTCTCCCCTCAACTGGCCCTGCCTCTACGGCTGAGATCATCAAGCTTGATGATCTCAGCCAATCCGCACTGACACAGGAAGCACATCTAGTGACCGTCTGAGTGTCTGTCACTAGGAAGCAATGTAAACACTGCCTTTTCTCTAAAAAGTCAGTGTTTACATTGAAAAGCCTGCAGGGACAGGCTGTAGACACCAGAGCCACTACATTAAGCTGTGTGTGTGTGTGCGCGCCTGCTAGTGAGTGGGCTTGCTTGTGTTTTTATTTTAATGACCTTATGTATATCAGTGAGATTGTTTGTCTATGAGGCTGTGTATCAATCAGCTTGTGTCAGTGAGATTGTCTGTGTCTGCATGTGAGTATGCTTACTGTATAATTAAAGATTTTACTCTGAAAGAACCAATATTTTATATTGGAAAAAGATATATATATATATATATATATATATCAATCATCTAGGGTGGCAAGACATAGCCTTACATATTACATGCGACAATATATGGCGCAATGACTTATGGGGCTGGCATAGATTTTTTTTCCAGGGCTGCTTTGGAATCCCCAGTCCGGCCCTGTCTCCACCCTGTATTTAATATTGTGGCTCTTCAGTGTACAGTACGATCTTATTGCAATCAAATTTAGAGTATAAAACAACAAGTGTGCTGATTTGCAAAATGTAGTTTTTTTTCCCATATTTTCTATTTAGTTTCCATTTTGGATAAATGGGTGAAAATCGCCCTCTAGTGGTCATTTAATAGAATGTTTAGGACAGAAACTTTACCTTTGTCATTGAGAATCTTCTAATATTTACCGCTTAGAAGATCCAGATAACATGACAATACAGAAAAAAAAAAGGCCACATGTTTAATTTCTAAATAGGGCATAATTAGCATATATCGGATACATTACTAAGATACAATGTGTAAAGAACAATCAGACCAAGCCTGAAGGCAGGGTTTGTCTGTCTTTACACTTTCGTTGTGAGTGCTGTGCCACATATCCCACATGTTCTGCCAATTGGTGGACATATTTAGCAAAAAACATTGCAGCAGCATGTCCTAAGGTCCTCACAATCACTAGCCTGCTAGTAGTCTCCTAGGAGCTTGGGATGAGTCTCGAGTGAAAGGAAATGTCTTGAATGGTACACAAAGCAAAGTGAGGGAATCAATTGATCTGAATGTACCTGAGGATGGAGGAGAGGGCACAGTAGGTGTGAGATGATAGAAGAAGTTTTTGGGGATGAGATGTTAAGGGGAGAGCTGGCAGGTTTCCTTACAGAAGTGTGTTTTTAGGGATTTTTGACAGCCTACAGAGATGGAGAGAGTCAAATGCCCTGCAGGAGGACATTCCTCCTGAACAAGGGGAAACCCTTGAGAAGTCCTGCAGATGAGTGAAGATGCCGAGATGGAGAAAAACTGCTAATGGGGATATGGTGAGGACATGTAAGTTGCAAAACAGTCATAGAGAGATTTTTAAGTAAGTACAACAGGTTTAAACCAAATAGTTAATGAAAGAAAGAGACACAGAGAGGGGCTGATGGGGGAAGAGACACAAAGAGGGGCTGGGCAAGTGAATAGGGAGACATACATAGGGGATGGAGGGAAGAAACATACAAAGGGGGGCAGTGAGGGGAGAGAGACACCCAGAGTGGCTAGGGGTAAAAGAGACTCACACAGGGGCTGGAGAAAAGGAGAAAGAGACACACCAAGTGCATGCGGGTGAGTAAGAGACACACAAAGGGGCTGGGGGGAAAAAAGAGATGCACAAGGAGTGGGTTGTAAGAGACACACAAGTTGGATGTGAGATAAGTAAAGGGGAAAATAGGGGATACGCTACACTAAAGAGGAGTGTAAGAAATTTAAGAGGGAGTTAAGCGGCACACAAGTGAAGGTGCATTTTTTTGGGTGGGGGCTGAAAAATGCATATTCACCTGAGTAGCCCAAAATTCTTGCATCGGCTCTGGACGAAAGGTAGATGAGTCTGCAAGAGGCTTCATTATGGATTGTAGCGGAGCAATCTGGGTGTTTCAGTCATAAAAGCAGAGGGTTATAATAATTAAGGCGGGAAACAACAAGAGCATGGAAAAATGTTTTAGTTGCAGTTTGAGAAAGGGTCAAAAGCGAGAGATGTTTTTAACGTAACAGGATTTGGTAACAGATTTTATTTAAGTGGGTGAAGGAAAGGTCAGAGTAAAAAAGCCCACCAAGGCAATGCGCCTGTGTGTTAAAGGTTTTGATCGCTCTGTTGACCTTAGGGGAAATAAGCGCAATCGTAGCTTTAGAGGGAAGAAAAAGAAGTAGTTTGGTGTTGGGCAGGTAGATAGGAATCATGAAGACATCCAGTTAGAAATAGAGTATAGCCGTTCAGTGGCATGATACAGCAGACAGAGTAAAGAGCAGACGAGGAGCGGTACATTTGGGTGTCATCAGCCTTGTAAGGAGGTCATGATATCTTACAGATTTTTCTTACAGAGTTCAGATACACGTCTCTAAAGGAGCTTGGAGGCAAAGGGAAAAAGAGAGAGGTTGAAGATTTTGGTCAAAGATGTGACAGTGTCATAGAGCCATAGAGAACATGACCAGGAGAGATGCAAACCATAAGGATGACTGGACAGTGAGTAAGGACAAGATGTCCTTTCATGTATGACATGGCCAGAAGGCCACCACACTTTCAAAGCAAAAATACAGGGTTTACTTTCATCACCCTTAAAGGGAAACTATAGTGCCAGGAAAACAAAGTTTTCCCTCTCCATCGCGCCCCGTGGTGCAGAAGGAGTTAAAAACCCCTTCTGTCACTCACCTCAGACCAGCGCTTTGCTCCTCCCCCTCACTTGCATTAGGATTTTCCCATAGGAAAGCATTGTACAATGCTTTCCCATAGGGTTTTGGGTGGCAGCCCGGCAGTTCCTCTAGTTGCTGTCCGGTAGACAGACCCTTCTGACTCAAGATGCAACTAAACTGCTTTTCCATGCTCTTGTTGTTTCCAGCCTTAATTATTGTAACCCTCTGCTTTTATGACCAAAAAGCACACAGATTGCCCCACTACAATCCATAACGAAGCCTCTTGCAGACTCATCTAACTTTCATCCAGAGCCAATGCAAGAATTTGCACTAGAGGTGGATGTGGCAAAGATGCCTCTGCCACGAGCTCCTGGAGGAACCTGCTGGCTAGCCTCCTGCCCAAGAACTATGGGCCATGTTCGAGACTTCTAAAAGATTTGGTCCTAAGTGTTTGGCTGGGTGATGCACGAACACATGGGAACTGAGTTGGTGGCCATCGTGTTTGCACGAACGCAGGCAGCGGAAGTGCATGGAACTAAATTTGGACACTCTAACTCACGAACACCGCTGAACTTTGACGGACGCCTGCTTCATTGCTATTCACGTCAGGAGAGTGCCATTCGGTAGGATTGTTCACATGAACTAGGAGTACAATCGCTACCTAGGAGCCAGAGGATCAGTTTGGTATTTTGTTCAGTTCAGAGCAATCTGGGGATGTGACTCTTAAGGGGTTTCCATGGATTTTGGGGTGTTGTAAAGTTGCGTTTTTCTGTATCTGGAGATAATTGAGTTTGTACAGTTCCTGACTCAATTATCTCCCAGGCACAGGGGAGGAGTTTACTGTATGTATATATACAAAAAAAGATACCACCAGGTAAGGTTACCAAACCTTAGCCAGTAGTATAAAAGGTGGGTTAAAGGGGTAGAGAAAAGGGCATAACCCTACATATACAATTAGAAAAGAAAAATAGTAGTAAGGAGGAATCCTCTTGTAACACGACGAGGGGAATCCTCCCACTAGAACTACCCCTAAGAAAATGTGTAATTCTACAGGCTAATATCACTAGAAAAAACTTTAATAAGACATACGTTGCACATATAAATTAAGCATCTCACAAAGTAGAAAAAACTATAAGCGTGTGTATAAACTGAATGGTACCAGCAATCAGTCACGATTAAATCAATCTGTGGGGGCTTGAGACACAGTTACCACATTGTAGCAAATATAGTAGTAGTTATACGTGGAAACAATGTATCATTATGCGCCCACAGTATAAAGAAATGTGAATGGTTGCCATAGAATTAGTGTGCTGTGTATAAATATGTAAATCAACAGAAGGTGGCACATAAATCCCCTTCTAATTCAAAAAATACTAATTCAAAGAATGCCCCAAAATTCCCATCATAAAAGATAAGAAATCGAAAGGACAGAAGAAAGAGTACAAGGGAAAATAAAGAGTGAAGGAGAAATAGTCCACAGGGGGGTCCACAGAAATGGAAAACAAAAAAACAGGGACACCTCCACTGTGGATACCCCTAATATACAAATAAAAGTGCCCCAACTGTTAGAAAAAAACGGCCGGTCAGTATAACAATGGGCACATCACAAAAAACACACAAGAAAAAATAACAATTAGCGAAATGCTGCAGAGTCAGTGTAGCAACATCAAAAGAGAAATAATTGCCCAATGCGCGTTTCGGCAGGTAAACCGCCTTTCTCAAGGGCATATAGTGCAGATTCCCCACTCCCACTCACCCGTTATAAAGATCGTCGCCCCTCCTCCTAGTGAGTCCTGGAACGTAGTTACGAACAATCCACCAATAGGAATTGACAATCAATCTCCCATTCAAATTGGGAGTACTACGATAGGCTAAGAGGTCCAAAAAGAACGAAAAGACAAAAGTCCGCGCATGCGCGAGGACTTAGAAAAAGTGTGTGCGTATGTGCTGGACGGGAGAAGTGTATTGTGTTCAACGAGAACACAGTAAAAGCTGTATACGCTGAACTATAAGCACAATGATCGTCCAATACTATGAACTTCACCATAATTATATAATTATCTAAAGTAGAATATAGCCCACATTTTATCAGCTCGATAGAAGTATTTCTCAGAGTCCCTAATGTACGAGTTAAATAAAGGTATATATGTATCAAAGGAGTATAACAAATCCAAGCTCCTAATTAATCTTTGTTCAAATTTAACTCATTAGCATAGAATATAATTAATTAGATAGAATATAAGACCATTTTTACTACAGAGATTATATATTCAAGTAGGATATAAATTATGAACCAATTGTCAAGTTATTGAGTGGATAGTTGTTCACTTTTCAATTTCGATTTATTATAACCATAAATCAAAATATTATAGAAAAGAAACATAAAACAAACAGTCCTTGAAAAGTATAAATTCTGAAGCTTTGCCTGCATTAAACAGATCTACTCCCAGCATTAAGTCTCAGCTAATGTGTGGGGGGAATGCTATTCTGGCTATACTTACTACTATACAGCTATACTCTCTGTAGGAGAGCTTTGACCACTGGGAGCTGTATCCAGGATCCTGGTCCAGGATGGGAAGAGACGGCGAGACCCCAGCCAATCTGCGGTGGCTAGGGGCTGAAAGTGGTTATGGTGTCCCGGTGATAGCTAGGAAGCGACCTCGGCCCTATCTGAGTTAGAGTTTCAGACATTTAGGTTATCATTAAAAACCTAATACCTTAAAATCAGAGTGCTCTGCTGCCTTGGGGGTCTTGGTACAGGAGGGAAAGTGAAGGTGTTGATTGTGACCTCTTCTTGGGGTTGTTTTCCCTCGAGTCCTACACCGGTTGTCAGTGTGACCAGACATTCCATTTGTTAGTGTGCATGACTTCTCTCTCAACTGCTGATTCAGTGAATATTTTGACATTACTTATATCCTCCCATAATTATTTTTCACAGTTTAGTCAAAGTTCCTAAGTTCATACGTCCATGGGAACTAACTTATCATTTCATATTTCAACAGTGCCGACGTAATGGCTATTAAATCATCCTCCCAGGACGAAATCCTGTCCTTTTGTGTTACATCCTGGATGTCCATCTGTTTGACATGGTATAACAAAGAGCATTCTACATCAAAACATACTTCACCCCCCTGAAGGACACTCTGAAGCTGGCCTAACACACTGCCCTGTACTCATCTCTGAGGCACACCCTCGAGACCCCAAAAATCAATCACTTCAACGTTACCTTCATATTCAACAAGCATTTATCATTGCCACATTTTCCTTCTAGAAATTATAAGACATCATATATGACTATATATATTCATGTGATTTCCTAGCAAAGAGTAATATTTTAGTGTGGCCTGTTGCAGATGTTCCCATGAGTTATGTTGTACAGCGCTACGGAATCTGATAGCGCTATATAAATAATTAAATAATAATAAAAATAATAATGTATTAATTCCATTAGAGAGATGCTGTATGCAGGGCCGGACTGGGAATTCAAAGCAGCCCTGGAAAAAAAATGTATGCCAGCCCCATAGGTTCTTGTGCCAAGTAATGTGTATGTGTACACTGGCGTACATATAGCAGTCGCAGGGGTCGCAGCTGTGCCCGGCCGCCCTGCAGACCCCTGCGACCAGGTCCCCGCCATCATCATTTGCAGCCCCAGCCCGTGCGGCAAACTGCCGCGGCCACATTTTAAGGTGCCCATCGGGTGGCCCATGCTGTCAGGGCCACCCGATGGGTATGGATTTTCAGGGGGCCCGGTCAGCTCTGCATCATTTTGAGATCATCACACGCTGGGAGGAAGTGACTCCCCGTCACTCATCCCAGCTATCACTGAGAGCCCGCGCGGGAGGAAGCAGAGGAAGTCAGAGTAGGAACTCTGACTCCCATCAACCTGAACCACCACTGGATCCCAGGGAAAGTCACCCTCCTGCACTTAAAAATGTAGGAAACAGGAGGGTGACTTAAATATTATGTGTATGTTTGTTTGTTTGTATGTATGTAGGTGTCTGTCTGTATTTATGTATGTGTGCCTGTCTGTTTGTATGTATGTGTCTTTGCATGTATGTCTTCTGTGTCTGTCTGTATGTATGTATGTATGTATGTGTGTCTTGTGTGTCTGTCTGTTTGTATGTATGTCATGTGTGTTTGTTTGTTTTCTGTTTTTATGTATGTATCTTGTGTATGTGTGTGCCTGTCTGTTTGTTTGTATGTATGTATGTTTGTCATGTGTGTGTGTCTGTTTTTATGTATGTATCTTGTGTATGTGTGTGCCTGTCTGTTTGTTTGTATGTATGTATGTATGTGTGACTGTCTGTCTGTATGTATGTGTGCCGGTCTGTTTGTATGTATGTGTGCCTGTCTGTTTGTATGTATGTGTCGTGTGTGTATGGGGAGGGAGTTAGAGGGGGGGGCCCCCATGGATCAGTTTTGAAGCGGGGACCCATGGGTTGTGTGTGTGTGTGTGTGTGTGGGGAGGGAGTTAGATGGGGGGCCCCATGGATCAGTTTCGAACCGGGGACCCATGGGTTGTGTGTGAGTGTGTGTGTGTGTATATATATATATATATATATATATATATATTTATATATTACACACATACATATACAGTTCAATCTTGCCTTGCACTCCTGCTTTAATATAATCACTGTTTTAATACCGGGTGCTAATTAGGCAATTTAGGCAGCCGTCTAAGGCCTTGCGCTGCCTGGGGCCTCGCAGCCACCTAAATCACCCTAGGACAGACTGTGTCCGGTCCTCGGTCGGTGACCGAGGACCTGACACCAGCAGTGGACCCGGCGGCTTGCTCTGTATGCCGCTGATTGTGAGGCCCCTCCAGTCTGAGCCAGAGAGCGCCAATCGCAGACACAGGTCTGCAGCTCCGCAATGTGCAGAGCTGCAGACCATGTGTCTTGCGAGACCTGGCCAATCAGAGTGTTGCCACGGGTTACCACGGCAATGCTCTGACTGGATCTCGCAAGATACATGGTCTGCAGGTCTGTGGAGCTGCAGACCACATATTATGGCCACCGGACCACCAGGGAGCTATAAAAAGGTATTTAATTCCTTACCAGCACTTCCTCCCTACCTCCCAACATTATCACCCCCCCTCACTCCATCAATAGCCCCACTGTATGTAAGATGACCACTATCACTCGTACAGGGGCAAGCAAGGGTAAAAAAAACAGATCATGTCTGCTGGATACGTGTACCTTGTGTTTAATGGGCATTGTTTTCTTTTATTAAACATTCAGGAAGTTGCATGTGTGCAAGATCATTCCCTTATATAATATACAGACAGCGCAATGATGTCACTAATGGCCTTGTGTGGGGAATCAGATACCATGTCTATCTTAGGCAAAGTTGCAAGCAATCACTAGAGATAAGAAATAACACACAGAGGCATCCATAGGTAACTTGTCACCCAGGGCAGAAGTGTATGTTCCAATTTTAAGCTCTTGCGTTTTGCTCAGCACCCACTTGCCCCCACCGCTTAGTGTGTATCTCCTTTCACCCTCTTGTGCTTCTCTTAATCCATGTTAACTCTTTTGTGTTTCTTAAACCTCTTACCCTTTTTTGTCCCTGCATACATACACAGTGACATGCGTACATACATACAAAGACATGCAATAATACATACACTGACATATAAACATGGTCACACAGCATAAACAGACACAAGATACATAATGACACAATTATACACACACACAAATATGCACAGTCATCGGCACATGGTTACACACAGTAACACATCCATATGCACAGACTCTGATGGACACAGTAACACACATACACTATGTCAAACACACAGTCAATATCACACAGGCACACACACATAGTCACAGTCATACATAATACACACAGGCACACAGATACAAGCACAACCATACACAGGCACCTACATAGTTACTATCAAACACACATCCACGCACAAACAGACATCCATCAAATCTGCCTCCTACTTTTATGGGAGTGGGGGGAGGAGCAAAGGTTGGAGAACGGTCACTGGAGTCTAGTGTTTGGGGAAGCAGGGACTCCTCAATATAACTCCACCCTCACTACCTGCATCGGTGCTCTAGCAAAATCTTCTAACTTGGTCCCATGCAGCCACCCAGGGAGGACCACCTCCCACTACCTGCTTGATACACTAGTGATCGCACATAATGAAAAAGACATTTTAAAACAAAAATTACCCGACTTGTCCAAAGGACTTTAAAATGAGACACCAAACAGCATTTTCTTCAGCAGCTAGTCACTCGCCCTATATTGCGATTTCTGTCTTAGCTTATGAGTAGAAAAATCATTTTCTGTGTGAACAAAAGAACTACAATTCACATATGTATTGTGTTAAAGTGATTCTGCAAAGTAAATACCTCTATAAATACCTCTACATAAGGATTCCTCCAGTTTTTGTGGAAAGTAAAAATAAAGTCTAAAAACAGAACCCTGACACTGTACTATGTACATGGCAGAGACAATATCACGCTATTTTCATTGTTGTCAGCCCACTGCTACAGCATTCCAATGACAGCGGGCTTCAAGGGACATTCCAATCAAATGAAACAGAATGTATGAGATGACAAGTCCTGAGTGGGGACTTACCAAAAGGGCAAACTACTGAGTTTCACTAAGTGTTTAGCCTCAGAGTTCTTATATTTTCTGTTTTTGTGCAATGCATTAACTTGGCTCTCCTCATGTTAAAAGGGTAATTCAGACGTGGACCCTGTGCCCACTGTGCCTAGAGGGGTATCAACTACACCTCGCTGATGAGGCCCAAACAAGATCGAAACAATCGGGGTTCATGTATCTTTTATACAGAACTTTTAAGTTCTCGATATTCCAAAGCATATCAGTCTGATATACTTCGGAATATGTTCTCTCTGTAATGGCACAGGTGAGCAAAAACAATTTTGAGACCTGAGCGGGGATTTACCGAAGGGTAAGCTACTGAGCTTCTCTAAGCTTTTGTCCGTTCTGAGGGCTCTCATATGTTTTTTTTTTGTTTGTTTTTTTTTATATTGAATTCATGTAAGACAACATTTTCAAGCTGGAGTGTTTCTTTGTTACTTGTCATTAATGAGTAAATATTTAACTGGTACAAGTCCTAGGCTGACACACTAGATTCACCGGTATGTAGGACCTAAAGAAAAAACTGCTGTGTGAAACAACGCAATCATATGGCGATGTGGCATTGTCAGAGGAGAATGCAGTTGCCATTTCTGATGAGACCGTGTTCTGCAAGTCAATTTTTCTTTAAATGTATACAATCTGCTGGCAACAATCTAAAGTAAATTCAGTCAATGCATATATTGTGTGATCCACTGCACCATTCTTCTTTTGTTCCGTTGTTACATGAAAAAATGTATACAATTTTATTATTTTGCAAATAGTGAAACTTGAAGACGTCAAAATCTGCCTGTGGCAGAAAGGAGAAATTAGATTATCTTTCACTTTCACACAGTGAAAATCATGAACAGGAGATGAATTATGTTAACACAATACGTATTTAATGGTAGTTTTGTTTTGCATGGGAAATTCTTTTTCCACTGATAAGTCAGGGGACATAAATCACCCTTTCCATAATATGTTACAGTAAATGATGCTGATGGAACGTTTTCTCCATAACTAATCAATTTTACAAATACACATGCTCTGACCATTATATGAACTACGTAGCGTGTGCGATTTAGAATATAAACACTGGATCTACTGTATATTCAGTAAAATACTTAACTGATAACATTTAAAGGAACTTTTATTAACCTTTTGAATTATAAATTTTATATCATGAACACCCAAAACACACACGAACGTCTTCAATAGGGGGAAGGAAAATGTGAGTCAAAGTTTATTTACCAGAATATGTATTGAACTTAAATCTGAGCTAAAAAAAAAAATCATGATGATTTGGAAAGATTATACAAATGTTTTATGGTCACAGATAGACTGTTTTAGCCTTAATTTGCAATTCAGGTTTTCAGTTAATCACAATTTAGTGTTTAGTGAATAAACCCAGGACACAGTTTGAGAGCTACCGACATAGTTAATACATTTTGCATTTGAGAAATTATAGTTTCTATAGTAATGGCCAAGTACTTTCACCATTATGCAGCATTATTATTGTCCAGTAGGTAAAAATGACTGTGTCCTTGAGAGATAATTTGCTGGTTTCTATGGCATGGCTCTGTAAAAGGTGGCTATGTCTTTCAATAATCGGAAAAGTAAAAATTATAAAAAAAAATCTCCACGAACAAGCCATGTAATTTCAGTAGGTGAAATGATTTTGGGCTATTAAAAACATATTAGATGTAGAATTTATATTCAGTGTAAATCCAATTACTTTTATGACAGTCATTAAAATCCCATTCTGGTCGATTATCTCTTGTATTAGCGGTTGTGTTAGCTAATACCAGTGTTGTAAACCTGATTACTTTTTACATATCAGAACAGCCGTATTTATAAAACCAAATGATGGTAAAATGGCAAACTGAAACACATCTACAATTAACAATCATGTAAGCTCCAATAGAGCATGGTAAATAACCACCTGTGATTAAAAATGGGAATTGATCCAGAAAAGGTGGCTTTTCACTGAATAAAAAAAAAATCTCAATAAATGTGCATCTATGGGTGCAGCCTATTTCTACCACTGAGAAGTTCTAATGCATCTCTGCAAATAGGCTCCAACCCTAATTTCTTAAGGTAACACTGTAGTGTTAGGAATATAAAACTGTGTTCCTAACACTATAGTTTACCTCTAAGCTACCCCTCCCCCCTCTCCACCCCTCCCCACCACCCCAACCCCCTGGCAAACAAATGTTAGACTTTTTTTCACTTACCTGATTCCTCTGTGTTGGATTGGGCTCCTCTTCTGCTGACATTATGCCGATCCGGAAATCTAATATGCATGTTTAGCAATGCTGTGCGTGCTTTAGGCCTTCTCCATAGCATTGGATCACTTGGGTAATTCACGATGCTGAACGCCCTCATGCAAAGCTTTAAGGCGTCCAGCGTCATTTCACAGAGTTAAATTGTAAGAGGCAGTCTTAACCCTGCAATGTAAACATTTTACAATACAGGGTAAGGGGACAGTGGTCTGGGTGCCAACAGAGTCCCTTTAAAGGGACACTCCAAGCGGAAATTGACCCTTTCTATTTTTTTTATGCATTATATAAATAAATATATAACTAAAGAAGATTAAATATAAAAAGAAGTCCACGAATGTGCCCAAAAGTGTCCATTTAAATACTGTATCAACTTCTGTAGCTGTAGGCATTGTATCCCATCAATGTGTGTGTAGAAACACATTTTCTGTGCTTTTCCAAAACATAATTTCTTCCTACATGCCACCACATCCTTACCCATTTGTATGTAAATCACAAAAAAAAATAAAAAAATATAGTCCTACTTTAATTTAGTGATAATTTCATGGAAATGGGTGGAGAAAAATCACCCCCTAAAAATGTAATAGGTATAATTTAGAACCTGTTTCACATCATATACAAAAATAAATATATTGGAAATTTTAAAAACTACCAGCATGAAGATTTGACATTTACCTGCCTCTATCTGCTGTTGGACTGCATCTTTTATAAACCTCCATCTATAACAACCACCTCGTACTGTGGTCAGAGGTTTAATAGTGATGTAGTGCAACAACGGCTACATGTCAGTCTATCAGTATCTTGAGCTACAGGCTCATTGCATAACAACTTGTAGCACTTCCTGTAGCTGTAGCGCAGTCTGCAGGTTTCCTTGCACATGTAAGCGTCCCTGATTGTAGGCTTCAAGGGGGTGAAGTTTCCCTTGAATAAGAGAGAGAAGGTCAGTTTCTGTAATGTCCAATGTAACATCCGGAGTGCCACCAATCACTCCCCATCCGGCCCGACCCAAACCTGTAAGAGGTACATGGAAGAAACATGTCAGAAGAATGGAAAGAGAACACATTTCAGGACACAAAGCAAAATGAAAGAAGAAAGTTACGCGATTAAATAATGTGGCAGGGGATTATAATGGCAGTTTATGGGTCAAAGGAGATTTAGAAAAGGTATAAATGTTAAGAAGTGAAGAGCGCTAAATAAAGCAAGGAATAAATTAATGCAGACAATGTCAAATGTAAGGAAAAAAAATACATAAAAAGAAATCATAAACTAAAGGAAAATAGTAAAAAGTGAGGCCTAGACGGAGACAACTGAAGAAAATTTCTACATTGCTTGTAGTAGATTGGGGGAGTCTAGACAGATACGAGATCCCTTACGAATGATTTGATATTTACCTGACGTTAGATCTAGGAAATACGGAGCTCTCTCTCCACTCTCCAAGGTCAAATGAAACTGGAATGAAGATCCTACTTTAGAGACTAGTGACTCGTTCAGGTTTCCTTCTAACCTGGACAGCAGCTGCTGCAATGGGAGACCTAAAACAACAACTAAGTTACAAAGCCATGAATGATCATCAACCTACTTAGCATGCACAGAATAACAAAAAGAAAAACAATTCAGCTCACATTTTGACGCCTCCAATTTCCTAATTATGAGTGAAGGGATTATGTAAATGACAAGTTAGTCCATTACTTGGAAATAAGGGCTAACTCAGTGGTGATCAATATATACTATATGAAGTAAGGTGTAAGGATATATCTAATTTATTGCTTAAACTAAAGTTAAACTTGTGTTAAGTGTAAAAACAAAAATCTTTAATTATATTATGTGTATATACAATGATTAGTGATTGTGTCAAGCAGTTCTTCCAGTGCTCCGTTCAAAGGTAAATGTACTTGTTTTATTTTCATTTTGCTTAAAATGATATTTTAGAAGTCGATAGTGTCTATACACAGGTCTCTTTCACTCATTCTGCACACAAGCTTATTTTAAGGGTTTGTGCAGCCCTGACGCTGTGTATCTCTAGGTGCTAGGAGGGGAAAGCTGATGGATGCTATTCATGAAACTACCAAGCACTATTCAACAATTTGGCCTCCCTATATGGAGAAATGGTCTCCTCAGGCTCAGAATTTGGGTCTCCCCCTCCTATTCTGATTGGCCAAATAGAGGGAGATACCACGATCAGTGGGGAGTCACGTCCTGAGAGACTGGGGTCATACCCCATCCCTCACCTTCTCCTCTCCCCTTTCCTTTCTTTCTTCTCTGCTATGATTAAACTTATGTATTTATTTACTTATCAGATAAATTATGTCTTGCATGTCAACATGGCTATGCTTTTATCTTTTTCATTTTATTGTCAATAAACACTTTAATTACCAAAAAGTATGTAGTATCCTTTAATGTTGTGTGAACATGATAAAATAACTAAAAGGGTATAAAGAGTCAGTTTATATGTGCATTGTTTGCAGTGACCAAAGGTTATCTTATAATGTGGGAACAAAACACCACTTTTAAAATAACATTTCCCAGCAGCCTTGACATAGACGTGGATAGCAACCTTTATTACAAACATATAACATTTTCTCACAGCCATAACAAGAACCTTTTTCTTTTAGAGGTGAATGATTTCTAATTGTGATGGAAATACCCAGCCCGGTTTCATTCTGTGGGAAGGCGTACTCCTTCCTATAATGGTATACAGTGTTATAGCCAGTATTCTAAAAAGAGATAACAAATTAGTACCTGTAGATGGATTTATTTCCTTCTCTGGATTCTGCTTAGCTAGAGAGATGACCTGCATTAGTAGTTGCTCGAATCCCCCGCTGGGCGTTTTGGACTGTGTATTCACACAACCAGCCGGATTGCTGTCAGGTGACTGCATGATGGCCTCCATCGCAAGGTCCACGCGGTTTACACATGCACCCCATTGCTTCACTTGTTCATTAATGTCCTCCTGCAGAGCATCAAACTTATTTATTCCTGTAGCACATGGTTTGTTGTACTGGCAATTTTGACTTTAAACTTATTAACAATGTTATTTTTAGCACACCTGTGATATAAAAATTAAAAACACCTTAAAACACCACCCAGCTTCATAATGCAGAACTGAAAAGTAATAATTGTTCTTGCATGTATACGGTCCTATAGCAATGTCATCATGTACAGTAACCTATTGTTACATATTACAGCAATCTAAGGCTTGTTTTTGTATCAATGTTAATTCTTTACCCGCTCATTGTGAAATAATTTCATACAGGGTTGTTTTTATTTTAAATAATGTATGTCAGTTTTTAAAACTATAAAATGTTAAATAAATAGAATTAAAACAAAACACAGCATGAACCTATTGTGGGCACTACCCATATTTATGGGAATGATATCTTAAATCATCATGACCAGTTCTCTGTATATTATCACAACCCCTTTGCAAGACACATCCTTACACTCCACGGTCTCTCCACCTACAGATAACTATACATCATATCATTCATTGCATTAGTGTAAATGCCGGACAATAATATCAGTTTGTATGAGAACACCAGTTGAGAAATTCTACACTCCATAATAATGAATTACATGAACCCAGGAGAATATTGTACCCACTCACCTTTAAATGTTCACCTATGCGCATCCGACTGCTATAGATCTCTTGCAGATATTTTCTACCGAGGCTCTGCACCAATAGGTTCTGCGCTGTATTCTGAATCACAAAGCTCAGGTCTTGTACAGATAAGACAGACAGCACTGGGTCACACACCCGGAATTGGATATCTGCTCCAAGACATACCACTGCCCCATCCCGTGACTTCACCTGTACATTTAAGGGACAGTTTGTTAGAAGATAGATAGGATGACAATATGCACACATGAAAGGAATGTCTCAGGTCATAACTATCAAATTACTAACAGACTTTAAAAAATGCATTCAAAAAAGTTCAGAAACATGATAGAGAAATGTGGGCGTTTGCCAAAGTTGTGTTTTCAATCATGTATCAATGAGACAGTTGTGTTGATGGTTCCCTTAATCATTTTTAAAACAATGGACAACTTGCAGTCAATAATACTACATGAACTTTGCTCAACTGCGCCTCCTTATCTCTACAACTGTGTCTCTCCCCTTCCCCTCTGATCCTGTTCATCTCCCCCAAATATGTTTTTGCCGATCACTCCTCCCTATTTCTACATGAATTGACTCAAACTACCCTAATGGGGCTAAATATTCTGCATGTTCAACTTCATTCCTACCAAAACCAGTGAGTGCTGGCTCAAGACGTCCAGTAATGAATATGTACAATTGTATCAGATTACCTTCATCAACCGAACTTGAGAAGTTTCTCACTACAGCAGGTGTCAAAATTTTATTCCACGAATTACAAAAAACATAAGGTGTCAATAAGATATGATCTTTCCATTGCTCAAGTTTATTTATTTATTTTTAAAATTTGAAAGTAACATAACTGAGGAGGCAAGTCCAGTGCATGCCCTATAATAGTCTCTAAAATTACCTCAATTCTATTATATACACTTGGATATACGTATTTGCCAGTATTGTAAACAGTTTAAACTAAATGTTTTTTTCACTTTTGTTTATATGAAAAAGTTTCGCTACAAGGACTTGTTCAACATGGCGCCAGTTTTGTCTGGCTTTAGTAAATTATTTTGGAGGAACTACCTTTGTGCACAGTCCTATAGCAGATGGAGCCCTTTTTTGCGATACACATTAAATCCAGATTAGAACTACTAATTCAGTTTATAACGGACACTCAACTTTTTTCATTTACTGCAAAAGTGTAACCTCTTCAGAGAGACCACATAAAAATGTATGGTCCCTCATAGCTGTATTCATGATGCAAATATTCTTAAATAACGCAGAATAAATCTATTTTACACTCTGTGGCTTTTTCACCTTAGATGGAGGTATTTTGAAGGCTCTCGTCCTCATGTCTACCCTTTGAAACTGATCAATTAGAGGGAGCATTAAGACCATCCCTGGTCCTCTGGGTGGGCGTACACGGCCAAGCCGAAATACAACAATCCGTTGATAATCAGGGACCACCTGTAAAAAAATAAACATAATGTTAATGATAAGAAGTTAGAGCACTCAACATCAACACTGTAAGGTTTAATGTCTGAATTTATATTTAATTCACCAAGACATTTTCCATGTTAGTTGAATAATTGTTAATTAAGTTCCAATAGAAATGAGAGGGCAGAAAAATAAAATTTTGCTTTGTTAATGACTGCACTTTAAAGATTACAATTTTGCTCACCAGCCCAAATTGAAATATTTTTGGGAGCCAAAATCAAAATTAAATACAGAAATTGAATGTTTTATTTGTGAGAAGAGACTTTCTAAATGGGTTTATTTATCCTGGAAAAAAATACCTACAAACTGAAAAAACGGCAAATTGTAAGTATTACAAGGTAATCTGGAGAACACTCACAAGAAAGAATTATTTATGCGTAGTGTAAAGCAATTCCATAATAAAAGATACTTTAGGCTGGATTTGACACCTCTTGCCCAATTGTACATGCAATGTTGAGATAAATATATTAATAAACGGCAAATAAATACAAAATATATACATGTATTTCAACTGATAGAATAATTTTAGAAAATAGTTAGGTGACACATTTAGTAGCCCTCACACCTGATGTTGTCAGATGTAATAAAATCGTTTCTTGTGTGTGTTTTTCCAGGTTGATTGAAATAAGTATTTTATGTCTATATCTTTTTGGGTAAAAAACTCGCCAGATTGATAAACATCTTATTAACCAAAAATACTAATACGCAATCTGACTTACGGTTTCTTCAGGTTTATTCTTTCAGTTACTGATACATAATAAAACAACAAAGGATGTTTAACAGCAGATGGTAATTGGTGGACTCCTGAAGGGAGAGTTAGACTCTACATAGTTAGACAGCCGGACGAGAACCCCATGCAGCAAGCAACAGGCAACAGCAAGACCTTGTGGTCCTCTGTCCCCTATTCTATATAGCTATGACCATTATGACATTAGAATATAATCCTCGCCATATAAGGACAAGACCCCCAATCCATATTCCAGAGTTCTCAGGGTACAGCATAGCAAAGTACCATCTGTTATTTTTAACCCATTAGACATCCATGCCTACTATGAATATAAATAGGAACAGTAATATTCTACATCAGATATTGGTCTACTAGCTTTGTGAGGGTTTTTGTTTGACTTGGTTTTGTTTTTTGAAATAAGACGGCTAAGTATCCTTCCTTTAGCACCATTGTTATCAAACCACACAGCTATATTGCTGCAGAGGGTCAAGAAAGCTGTGGTTTGCTAGAAGTGGATGAGAAGGTTACTGGATGACACTAAACTAAAGTATATCTTAACTTGAGGTATTTTACCCAACTGCAAAAGAACAAGCAAAATTTCTCAAAGCTATAAACTTGAAGCAAGAAGGTACACTCAGCGGTCTTTTTCAATGTGCTTTATTCAAATCAACTTTTGCCAGGGTCGAAACGTCGATCAGGACACAAAGTTGATTTGAATATATACACAAAAAAATAAATAAATAATATATATATATATATATATATATATATATAAAAAATCCTTTAATATGTCTTTCCTCCCACAAACCAACTATGCTTCACTAATAATTACTCGTTTCCTCAACTAATTATCATTGACAATATAAACATAATCCTCAGTAACAACAATGCATATATAATTTGCTTATGTTTTATAATAATAATAATAATAATAATAATAATGTGAGTGCAGCCCTTCTGCAATATATTTATATAATGGGAGTCTATGTGAACTCCCCGGTGTTGCACCCCTCCCTGTCACAGGTGCCTCATTCCAGGGCCGTATTAACCTTGAACTGCAGAAAGCCCCAGGATGACGGATTTCCCACGCAAGTGAGGTAACCTCATAAGAGCAGGCATTAGGTTGCTAGAGAAGGACTTGCCAAGAATGGGGTACATTGGCATTGTGGCAGGTTTATGCTGTAAGTAAATCACTATTAATGTTGCCAGGTGTGTTTCAAATTTCTTAAAGAATAATGGATGCTGAAGCTAGTTTAAAATTGAGTGGGTGCGCTGTTATTGGCATGTATAAATCGGGTGCGCTGTTATTGGCATGTATAAATTGGTCCCAGTATAAATAAATAAATAAATATATTCACATACACATATATATATATACACATACACACACACACACACACACACACATACATATACTGCTTACTATAGAGAATAATAAAATAGATTAGAGGAGAAGCTCCATAAAACAAAGACAAGGTCTGTAAATTACAAACATATTTAGGCAAATAGAAGTTAACATCTTTTTCTAATATAGGGGAAATACTCCATGGTTGGCACATTCAAATCAGAAACTAGTCAAAGGCATAACTTCCAGAAACCAAGACTGAAAAGTCATACCCTGCTAACAGAAAACCCCACTGTTCTCGGGAAGCATGTATTTGCGAATGTCAGAATTCCCACAGCTTGATCTTGCCTTATGAGTTTATATTTACCTGTCGTTCCAGGAAACACAAAACCATTTCTGCCTGTAAGATAACACTGCAGCAATGACTACATATTGCAAGTAGACTCTCGGCTTGTTACCTCACACTGTAAATTCATTTCTTGATACAGTAATAATAGAAACCAATATCACAATAGTATACATTGCTAAAAGCAAAGGCAAGTAGGAGCACATCATTCACGTAGTACTGAAAGAATATCAGAATGAATCATAGAAACTACGGCAACTACTAATTATAAGTAGAAAATGTAGGCCAACAGCATCAGAACATGCATTCAAAGATTAAATACTTTAAATAGTACAAAATTATGCCAAACATTAGAATCTAAATGATTAGGTTCTGTTAATCAGTATAAGTATGTAAAAGGCAGGACACCATCCACACCAGTGCATATACTAAGATTATATGAGTTGAGATAAATTGAGGCTGTGCTTTTGCAGAAGCTCATAAACAGAGATTATAACACTAGCATATACTGACACTGTGACTAACAGGAAAACCATACACAGGGCTTATAATGGACATATATTCTTATACGGACACTATAGAACAACTACAGCTTATTGAATTTGTTCTGGTGAGTAAAATAATTCCCTTCATGCTTTTTGCTGTAAACAATGTTTTTTCAAAGAAACAGCAGTGTTTACATTAGAGACATTCAGTCTCCATCCTCTGCTTGGAGACACTGAACTTTCCTCATAGAGATGCATTGATTCAAGCTATCTCTTTGAGGAGATGCTGATTGGCCAGGGCTGTGTTTGGCTTGTGCTTGCACTGCCCCGATCTGCCTCCTTGACAGTCTCAGCCAGCCAAAGGACATGTGTCAGAAGGGCCCAGTCGGGCGCTAAGGCCCTTTAACAGCGCAACTGGGCCCCCTTCTTGTCGGCAGCGCTGGAAGTGACAGCTTGTCACTTACTCATAGAGAGACGAGTAGGAAAACAAAATAAATAGCCATGGAGACAGATGAACTGCTGTACGCATGTATTTTAGTGGCAAATGGGGATTTCAACCGCTGACAACCTAAACCATTTAGACTATATGCTTCATACTATATTAGTATTGGTAATGCGGATGTTCCACTTTAGCATTAAAAATGTCATACATATTTAGATGGCAGCAACAAGCTGACTCACTCAACCTATTAATGGCATTTAAATATGGATGAAATTGATACCGCAAATGCAGAAGTGACGTGAACTATCCTTGAACCGGGATACAGTGGTACAATGGGATGTACTACTTAAGGTGCTTAGATTGTCATTTAGACTTAGACTCTCATTTTTATTGCTTTAAGTTCAATGATGAAAGACACAAATTCGATACACCCTATGTGAGAGATTCTTAAAGAGCGCACAGTTTACATTATAACAAAATAAACTGAAATTAAACAGACACTCTAATGTACTATAACCACATATGCTCTTTGCATTGGTCATGGAGTTCTAAATTCTCAGTCCCTCTTTAACTATTCATTGTGCTGCAGCTATATGCCCATCCTCCCAATTCTGTAAAATCAAAGGAGAAGCACCAAGATCATGCATGGCGCAAACACATTATACAACTAAAAGTGACTTGTATGGGCTCTCAATGCTTTATATATCATTGGCTGTGAGATCCATCATTCACAAAAAACAACAAAATAACAAATAAAGCTATTTGGCAAATTAAATGAAACCACCCAGTGGCTGCTATCAAAGGGTATCTTTAATGGTACCGACACCTTATACTCTTTTGAAAAAGCATATCATTTAATCAATACATAGCAAATTTATAGATTTGGAGAGAAGCCTATTAAAAATAGGTCTTTCTCACACCTGTCAGTCAATTCTTCAGCATAAAGCCTGTACCGGAGAATTGACTGACAATGGATAACAGAAAAGACCTACCATAAGCTGTCGTTCTGATCTTCACACATAGCAACCACAGTGCATGGACTGTGATTGCAATGGTAACTCCTTAACCAATGCTGCTAGTGCACACTAAAGAGTATAAGAATTGAGTCACTGACATCACTTTGTTCAGATGTCAACATGCTGGTAACGAAGCCAATGTGTTGGTGTCACATATAAGTTTTGCCCTGCATGGGGAAGTATTCCGAGGCAGGAAACATTGAAGAAGAGACCATGTGAAGCAGAGGTGGGTGTTAGAAAAGAGTAACACTCACGAAGCTGAGGACATGGCAATGCTGGATTGGAGGTAAGTGGCAATGCTGGATTGGAGGTAAGGTGAGTGAATACCTCTAAACTTAACATTGAATGCAATGTGATGTGTAATGTATTCAAAGCATTTTGGATCTGCACATACAGACTCCAGGCACCGTAACCACTTCAAATCACTGAAGTGGTCATGGTGCGTGGAATAACCCTTTAAATAAAATGAATGTGGAGCCTGTATGTGCATGACCAAATTATCTTCTGCCTAAAATGTATGTTGTTACTGGACTGATAACTTCAGCTCTATTTAGCACCCACAGGTCATCAATACAAGATTTTTGGGAAGTTGGCAGTTTTGGCAATTCTGGAATGAGAATATAAACAGCTTCAAAATAATTTGCTGTAGAAATAAGTGATTGTGATTTATTCTACCCATGTATCTTTGCAGGTTAATTAAAATACTAAACTCTATTTTTCATACTAGACTAACTATTAAATACGGATACCAATACTCAATATTACAGTGACTAATTCATCATTGTATTGCTGCACTCCTTGAGGAATGAGCAGAGACAGTCTTATTTGAGCAGTGGGGACTTTATTTTAACATCCAAGGATCTCCAATCATGGCAGCACTGATAGCCTGGAGAGAAAGTATCACCTAAACAACTCCTAAAGCAATAAAATGCACATTTTATCACTGATATTTATTGCTGTAAAAACTCATCTGTTGCGATTTTGATTTCATCATGTTTAACCAAAACAAACAGCAATTGTCTGCTAATGGAGCAGTCCAGGCATCATAACCAGTATGAGCTTTAAAAAATGGATGAAACTGATATTGATAATGTGGAAGTTGGACTTCTGCATATCAATTCCAGCAACCAGGGACCTCAAGTACCTCCTGATTTCAGTCAAGCTGCTGAAAAACAGCTTGTGTCCGCATTCTAATAATACCATAACCACTACATTGTCATGTAGCAGCTGTGGTTCCTAGACTGGTATTTTAAAAGGTCCAGGACATAATACACAGAAACAAGTATAAAAAGGCGAATTCTAACCCCATAAAATAAACCAAATCAGATAAAATAGTTAAAGGGATCCTATAGTGCCAGGAAAACAAATGTTTTCCTGGCACTATTGGGTTTATAGGTCCCCCCCCTCCTTCGTGCCCCCCCCCACCTCACGCGGGGCTGAAGGGAATAAAACCCCTTCAGCCACTTACCTGAATCCAGCGCTGATGTCCCTTCAGCCACTTACCTGAATCCGCGCTCGCATTAGACCTCCCCATAGGAAAGCATTAGTCAATGCTTTCCTATGGGGAAAATCTGACGCTGGAGGTCCGTGAGGATGTCCAGCGTCAGATAACGGACCAAAAGTCCGTTTAGATTCCGGAAGCCCTCTAGTGGCTGTCTGTTAAGACAGCCACAAAAGGCAGACTTAGAGCTGCAATGTGAACATTGAAGTTTTTTTGGAACTGCAATGTTTAACATTGCAGCACTAAGTGCAAAAGAGACACAGCATCCAGACCACTTCCATGAGCTGAAGTGGCCTGGATGCCTACAGTGTCCCATTAAAGCAGAAGTGGAATACTGGTTTCAGATTTCTTCTTCCTGCGTAGACCTCACATCTGGCGCATCAAATGCAGAAGTGCTTACTTATAACTAACAAGGAAAACAACACATAGCTACACTTCTTTGCTTCAAGTGTAACAGACATCCCAAGTCTCCCGATAGGTCTGGGAGACTATAGCATATTTAATGTGGCTCCCTAACACCCACATACCATGTGTAACATCCTGGAAATCACACACACAATCTGACATACAATCTGTGTCAGATTGTGTATGTGTTTGATTTCCAGGATATTACACATATTAAACTGCCTTCAATAACTGCTCCACATCCCCCTACTGAATACTCACTTGACAGTTGTTATTTATGAACAGGGGCCCAGTCAGGTGCCCAGGCCTTTAAGAGGCTGACTGGGCACATGCAGTTTCTGCAGGCTGGGAGGAAGATCGCTTCCTCTCGACTAAAAAGACAGCCGTGTGAGAGGGAGGAGGAGGAGGCAGCAGCACTATCACAGGAAGCATGGAGAGGCTGGAGTGAGCAGCTACATGCTCACTCCTATCATACTCAGCCCAGACCCCAAAAGGTAACAGGTGGCTGCAATGTGTGTATCTATGTATCTGTGAGTATTTGTGCGTATATGCCAGTGTATGTTTCTGAGTGTGTGTATATGCCAGTGTGTATATATGTGTCAAGTTGTGTGCATGTGGGAGGGGTTGCAGCCACCTCCCTGAAATTAGTTTCTGCATGTTGGGATGTCTGGGAAAAAAATCAAGCTGCAATCTGTGGTATAAAAGAAATATATTGCAATAGTTCAGTATTCTTCGTTCTTTGGTGAACAAACTATATATTAACCAATAACACGATGTGAATACAGCATAACATGCACAGCAGATTACACAGTGTATTGTCAGTAGTGGGAGAGATAGTGCACGCGTTATTATTTATACCATATAGCATTATTATTATTATTATTATTGCTTACCTTCAGGAAACACCAGATGGAGACAGGGAAGGTGATGAGAAGGAGCAGACATGACAGACAGGAGATTGCAGTGTGAGCCACTGACAGTATCCATGAGTCAGAGGGAGCTGTGGGTGAGAGGAGATGGTCAGAGTAATGTTTAAACCCATTTATAGCAATAGTGCTGTGTGTAAATAAAACATTATACCTGCTTTCTGAGACTGCCATGGAGGAGCTTCATCTAGCCCAGTGGGCAGACTGATATACTTATAATGACTCCCCATGGGTGCAAAACCAGGGGACACAGGTACCAAGAAGGGAGCTTTACAAGCATGAATAAAAGCACAGTGTCTTCCAGTGTTTACAAACACTTCCTGGTTACTAAATATGACGTAATGATAATCGTGTGTACAGTATGCGATTGCGAAACACAGCGCCCTCTACTGCTAGGAGGTTGGATTGACATGTGACAAAATAGCTGCTGCATAAGAAGTGGGAAAAGAAGTGATCATATTTTTAGGGAGTTTAATAGATATCTGTTAAAGTGGCACTGTCACTGTCTGGGGAGTTTGAAAAATTTGCACAGACCCCCGACGGCGCAATTGTCATTAGGGGTTTGGGGGGGGGGAGGGGGACAGCAAAGGTGAATTCTATTTACCTAAACCCCTTAAGGACACATGACATGTGTGACATGTCACGATTACATTTTATTCCAGAAGTTTGGTCCTTAAAGGGTTAAAGGGATTCTATAGCGTCAGGTAAAAAACATGTTTTTCTGGCACTGTAGAATCCTCCTCCCTCACGCCCCACTACTGAGTGGCTGATGGGGTTAAAACCTCTTCAGCCAGTTGCCTGAATCCAGTGTTGCTCCTCCCCCACTGGCGTCAGCCGGCGGAGGAAACCTAATGTGCATGTGTGGCATGACCGCACTCGCATTAGGAATTCCCCATAGGAAAGCATTATTCAATGCTTTCCTATAAGGAAAAATCTGATGCTGGAGGTCCTCATGCAGAGTGTGAGGACGTCCAGCGTCAGATAACGGACCAAAGGTCCATTTGGATTCCGGAAGTTCCTTTAGTAGCTGTCTGGTAGACAGCCAGTAGAGGAGGACTTGACCCTCAGAGGTAATTATTGCAGTTTATTCTCAGAAACTGCAATAATTACCCCTGCAGGGTTAAGGGACATGGGGCATTGCACCAAAACCACTTAAATAAGCTGAAGTGGTATGGGTGCCTACAGTGTCGCTTTAATCTGCCCCTCATAGGCACAGCCATCTTCTCCCGGCGGGTCCTCTTTAGCAGCCGACGTCATTACTGAACTCTGGCGCATGCCTGCAAGTACATCATTGAGGTCTATGGAGGATGCCGCAAGACTGTGGAATCCTACATATCCAGAGCCGATTCCCTGCAAACTGTCACTGATGAAAGCTGAGGGGATTGGCACTTCTTGTTGGCAGTAGCTCCACCCAATGTGAAGAAGTGTCAGGCGGAGGAAAAATACTGAGACAAAGTAGTCCTTACTTTGTCTCAGTATAACTCTTGAATGGGTTTGAAATTCCAACACAGTTCATATGCGTATTTCATTAAGAACTATCCCCAAAAAGTGTTTCAGGAGCACATTATTAGGCGTGCTTGTGATACAAAGTGCACTACGACCATGGTCCACTTACTGTTGGCCATCATGTTTGATTGTCAGGAAGCCTGATGCATTCACGCCAGGATGGCCTTTCCTTGCGCATCACTGGCCTGTTCCCCCCCCTCCCCTTTTACCCTCACCACCCACAGAAATCCTGCTTAATGGGGCACCAATAGTAATGTGTCTTTAAACTACAACAAATGTGCTTAGAAACTGACAGCTGAACAGTTTGATTTATGAATGCTTTTCTTCTTGTTGTAGTTATAATTTTTTTTAATTATTTTTTTTTAGCCTGTGTGGTTTCTTTACTACACTCCGCACTGGAGCTACAGGAACCCTATAATGTAAGGAATACAAACATGTCTTTCTAAAGGTAAAGTGTTCTAGTACTTAGATTACTAGGCTTCCATAAATGAAATAAAGTGAAATATTTACCTTTACTCTCACTGCTACAGTCTCTGTCCTGCTGCATTGCCATATTTACATATTGGTATCATAGGACCCTGGCGAATTGGCACCCAGATTATTGTGATATCTTTGATATTATGGCTGGTCCATTATTATAGAGCCATATTACTTTAGGCTTTTAATACCTGCCCTTATCTTGCAGTATAGCCTATAGGCTTTTTTGTATTGTGTATTTTGTAGTCTCTCATCATTTTGAATACTTCAGCATTAAAATTTTATTTATTTTCCATTTAAGTTGAGTTGGACCTCTTTTCTAGACTTATAAGTCCCTAGGGACTTGTTTGTCTTTCTGTATATTTATTTCTATTGTTATTGTGGGTTACCCCTCTCTATAGCACGCTATTACGTTTCTTTGTGGAACTTTTGTTTCATTTTACATCTTGGCAGAGATCAATCTTGATGATCTCATCCAATCCAAACGCTTCTCCATAGAGACGCATTGGGAGGCTATAGTGCATGCGCGGCTGTCACGTGCGTGGGCTATAGGCCCAGCCGAGACAGTGGGGAGAGTGTGGAAGTGACAGGGTTAATGACACCAGACCCCTGGTTACCTGTTGCTAGTCCCAGCAACCACTCAATTAACCCCTGCAATCCCTTCTACACTATCCCCCTTAGTACTACTGCCACCACCAAGACTTTTTAAACCCGGGCGTCTTAGGTTACCCCACACACAGGAGAATTATAGTATCACAGTTCTACTTTTACTGATAAAACATATATAGTTAACCCCTTTTTGGTAACGTGTTTACCTGAGCTTTCCTCTGGAGAGTGAAGCTCATAGAGAACAGAGACACAAGCTGATTAAGTAAACATTTAATCTGGCAAAAAGGATTCACAGTGCTGAGTACAAAATACAGAAATAAATGACATACAGATAACAAATTGCACAACAGTACATAAAATAAAATAGGAGAAAACACAAGAAATTCCTTACATATATTTACCCTATATAGAATTCTTGTGGGAGTCTTAGATGGTATAGGTCTCCTAGAAGTTACTGACAAAAAGAAAAATGAATAACTGACTTCCCTGGATAGTCCAACACCCTCATATATCTAAACTAGTTCTTTCTCAGTGGGCAGACCCCTGGGGGGGGATCAGAGGGGGTTGGTCTGGCAGTCTATTGCCCACTCTATGAAATTCCTTGTGTCCAGCTCTGGTGATGGCTATCTAGATGTTTTATGGTCTAGGCCTGGTGCAAGATCAAAGACCACAATAAATGTCATCCCAAGGTTTACAAAAAACAACTCTTAACATATATAAACACACCTCAAACACCAACTCATGCTTTTGGCATGACAGCGGCCAATCACCATCTCCTCATAGAAATACATTGATTCAATGCATCTCTATGGGCAGAGTTCAGTGTCTTCATGCAGTGCATTGTCCAGGAAGTCCCTCTAGCAGCTGTCTGAGTTTCAGCCGCTAGAGGTCAACGGCAATGTAAATACAGTGTTCACACGGCTCAGCCTTAAGGAGGGAAAGGATATATACCTCCAAACCACAACCACTGTGTCCCTTTAAGACTTCATTTAATGTATTATATTTTAGCTCAGCCAGTTAAATTGTTCCCCATTGAATTTAAATTCACACATTTGGTTAAAAAAATGTAACTAATGTGTTTGTATGGGATTGCTATCATTCCCTGTATTTAAGTACATTTTACAGGCAAATACTGCCTCTATTACAGGGAGTGCAGAATTATTAGGCAATGAGTATTTTGACCACATCATCCTCTTTATGCATGTTGTCTTACTCCAAGCTGTATAGGCTCGAAAGCCTACTACCAATTAAGCATATTAGGTGATGTGCATCTCTGTAATGAGAAGGGGTGTGGTCTAATGACATCAACACCCTATATCAGGTGTGCATAATTAGGCAACTTCCTTTCCTTTGGCAAAATGGGTCAAAAGAAGGACTTGACAGGCTCAGAAAAGTAAAAAATAGTGAGATATCTTGCAGAGGGATGTACACTCTTAAAATTGCAAAGCTTCTGAAGCCGCGATCATCTAACAATCGCCGCTTTCATTCAAAATAGTCAACAGGGTCGTGCAAGAAGCTGCAAAACCAAGGCGCTAAAAATAACTCGCCCATGAACTGAGAAAAGTCAAGCGTGCAGCTGCCACGATTCCACTTGCCACCAGTTTGGCCATATTTCAGAGCTGCAACATCACTGGAGTGCCCAAAAGCACAAGGTGTGCAATACTCAGACATGGCCAAGGTAAGAAAGGCTGAAAGATGACCACCACTGAACAAGACACACAAGCTGAAACGTCAAGACTGGGCCAAGAAATATCTCAAGACTGATTTTTCTAAGGTTTTATGGACTGACGAAATGAGAGTGAGTCTTGATGGGCCAGATGGATGGGCCCGTGGCTGGATTGGTAAAGGGCAGAGAGCTCCAGTCCGACTCAGACGCCAGCAAGGTGGAGGTGGAGAACTGGTTTGGGCTGGTATCATCAAAGATGAGCTTGTGGGGCCTTTTCGGGTTGAGGATGGAGTCAAGCTCAACTCCCAGTCCTACTGCCAGTTCCTGGAAGACACCTTCTTCAAGCAGTGGTACAGGAAGAAGTCTGCATCCTTCAAGAAAACATGATTTTCATGCAGGACAATGCTCCATCACACGCGTCCAAGTACTCCACAGCGTGGCTGGCAAGAAAGGGTATAAAAGAAGAAAAATCTAATGACATGGCCTCCTTGTTCACCTGATCTGAACCCCATTGAGAACCTGTGGTCCATCATCAAATGTGAGATTTACAAGGAGGGAAAACAGTACACCTCTCTGAACAGTGTCTGGGAGGCTGTGGTTGCTGCTGCACGCAATGCTGATGGTGAACAGATCAAAACACTGACAGAATCCATGGATGGCAGGCTTTGGAGTGTCCTTGCAAAGAAAGGTGGCTATATTGGTCACTGATTTGTTTTTGTTTTGTTTTTGAATGTCAGAAATGTATATTTGTGAATGTTGAGATGTTATATTGGTTTCACTGGTAATAATAAATAATTGAAATGGGTACATATTTGTTTTTTGTTAAGTTGCCTAATAATTATGCACAGTAATAGTCACCCGCACACACAGATATCCCCCTAACATAGCTAAAACTAAAAACAAACTAAAAACTACTTCCAAAAATATTCAGCTTTGATATTAATGAGTTTTTTTGGGTTCATTGAGAACATGGTTGTTGTTCAATAATAAAATTAATCCTCAAAAATACAACTTGCCTAATAATTCTGCACTCCCTGTATATATGTACTGTGACAGAAAGCAAGGAATTGTGCTGGAAGGAACCTATATACCTCCCCAGATTTTGCAAGGTTCTTACTTTGTGTAATTAGCCCCAGGGAAATGTGTTATGTTCTAATGAATGTTGCACTTTAAATATGTGTATATTTGGGCCCTGGGGTGGAGCACCTGGAGAGTAGGGTGGGCCAGTGCTCCACTCCACAGTTTAGTGGTTTTCTGGGGAGACATAGATCCAGGCCAGGGTTTTTTGGACCGTCTCCAACCCACTGCTCAGGTGCAGTTAATGAGCTATTGCAGTGGTAATAAGCCCCTCCCTGCTAGGCAGGTAAAGGAGAGGGATTGCTGGCTTCCTCCCAGGAAGCAGGTAGGAGAGAGAGGCTGTTCTCTCCAGATAGTCAAGGAGACTAGGTACTTGGAGTGCAGAAAGGAAGCAGTCAGGGCAAGACTGTCTTGGAGCACTGGGAGTGCAGATAGGAAAGCAGTCAGGGCAAGACTGGCTTGGAGCACTGGGAGTGCAGATAGGAAAGCAGTCAGGGCAAGGCTGGCTTGGAGCACTGGGAGTGCAGAAAGCAAAGCAGTCAGGGCAAGGCTGGCTTGGAGCACTGGGAATGCAGAAAGGAAAGCAACAGGTTAGATAGCAGAGCGTTGCTCTCTAATAAGGTTGGTGCAAGATTGTGTTTGGTTTCTATGAGTGGAAACAGAGAGCTGAAAACCCTGAAGCAGTAAGGCTGTTTATGTTTATGTTGGGAAATGGACAAGCCATCCAACCCAGTTAGCTGATTATTTTGTTTAGTTAGTGCTCAGAAGAGCAAGGCTTTTGTTTGATATATTTTTGTTACCTTTATACCCTACTGTGCATTTATTTTGGAACCTCAATAAAAGAGCAAGTCAGTTTACCTCATCCAGCGTGTGAAGTGTCTCTAAAGCCTGAAAAGACTGTGTGTAACACCCCAATCCCAGGACAAGGTACCAAGGGAAAGGAGTACTTTTGTCACATATGGTGGAGAATGCATGCAGCACACGGCAAAGTCTGTAAGTAGGGAGAAAGAGACTGCTGAGAAAATGGAGGATGTCATGAAAGCTTTGCTCCAGTCCACTGCTGTACAGCAAGAGACAAACAGGAGGACTGCAGAGACTAATGCAATACAGCAAGAGAGCATTTCAATACTGCAGCAGCTTGTACTGGCTCAAAAGGAAAATACAGATGCTTTATTCAAGCAAGTTGAAGCAACACAGGCAGCAGCGCATCAAGTGCTCAGAGAGGAGCAGCAGCGTGCCACATGTGTCATACAGCAGGAGATTTTACTGGCCTGGAGTAATTGCAGCTATCAAAAACTACTGTTCGTCATGCCCTGAATGTCAGGTCACTGCGCCCTTTACGGCTTACCGTAGCCCTTTAGTACCCTTGCCTATTATTGAAGTGCCTTTTCAACGTATTGCTATGGATTTTGTGGGTCCTCTGGTGAAATCCAGTAGGGGGCATCAGTATATATTAGTAGTACTAGACTATGCTACCCGTTACCCTGAGGCAATACCTATGCGCACAACCTCAGCAAAGTCCATTGCTAAAGAGTTAATGATGATGTTTAGCAGGGTTGGGATTCCCAAGGAGATCCTATCAGATCAGGGTACTCCATTCATGTCCAAGGTTACAAAGGAACTCTGCAAGCTCCTTCACATTAGACACCTCAAAACCTCTGTTTATCACCCACAAACCGATGGTTTGGTTGAGCGATTTAATAAAACCTTGAAGGCTATGCTGCGCAAAGTAATTGATAAAGATGGGAAAAACTGGGACTTTCTATTGCCCTATTTAATGTTTGCCATTAGAGAAGTACCCCAAGCTTCCACGGGTTTCTCACCTTTTGAATTATTATATGGCAGACACCCCAGGGGATTACTTGACATAGCAAAGGAAACTTGGGAACAAGAAGCAAACCCACATCGCAGTGTAATAGAACACATAACTCAGATGCAGGAACGTATTGAAGCCATTATGCCAATAGTCAGAGAACACATGCAAAAGGCTCAACAAAATCAGCAGAATAGCTATAATAAGGATGCTAGAATTCGAGTATTTCAACCAGGAGACAGAGTACTAGTCTTGGTTCCCACAGTAGAGAACAAATTCCTGGCAACTTGGCATGGGCCATATGAGATTATTGAAAGAGTGGGAGAGGTAAATTATAAAGTAAGGCAACCAGGTAGAAGAAAGGAAGTGCGAATATACCATGTCAATTTGCTAAAACCATGGAAAGAAAGGGAAATTCTGGTTACTACCGAGGCTTCAACCTTCCCTGATAAGTGTAATATTGACCCCGAAGTAAATATCTCAGAGACCCTGTCAATACACCAGACAAGGGAAGTTAAGGAGTTTATTAGATTAAATAAAGAGGTATTCTCCCCAGTCCCAGGAAGGACTAGCGTGATTAAACATGACATTTTAACAGAACCAGGAAAAAGGGTCAATCTCAAACCATACAGAATACCCGAGGCTCGTAGAAAAGCTATCAGAGCAGAGGTTAAGAAAATGTTAGATCTTGGAGTCATTGAGGAGTCACAAAGTGACTGGGGCAGTCCAATTGTGCTGGTACCAAAGCCTGATAATACAGTACGGTTTTGTAATGATTATCGCAAACTGAATGCTATTTCTAAGTTTGATGCATACCCCATGCCTAGAGTTGATGAGCTAGTAGAACGACTTGGGAGAGCTCGGTACCTCACTACACTAGATTTAACCAAAGGTTATTGGCAAGTACCACTCACAGAGCGAGCAAAAGAAAAGACAGCATTTTCTACTCCTGACGGCCTATTTCAGTACAGAGTTTTGCCTTTCGACTTGCATGGTGCCCCTGCCACATTCCAAAGAATGATGGACAGAATACTAAAGCCGCATGTGCGCTATGCAGCTGCATACTTGGATGATGTTGTAGTACACAGTGAGGATTGGGAATCTCACCTTCCAAAAGTACAGGCTGTCCTTAACTCAATACAAAATGCTGGCTTAACTGCTAACCCTAGTAAGTGTACGATTGGCCTAGAGGAAGCAAAATATTTGGGCTACTCTATTGGTAGGGGACTAGTGAAACCCCAAGTTTCTAAAATTGAAGCCATACGAAATTGGCCGAGACCACTGACTAAGAAACAGGTGAGAACATTTCTTGGCCTCATTGGCTATTACAGGAGATTTATATCCAATTTTGCTACAATTGGAAGCCCATTAACTGACCTTACTAAAGCTAATGCTCCAGTAGTGGTAAAATGGTCCCCAGAGACGGAACAAGCATTCAGAAAGCTTAAAGAAGCCATTTGTGCCCAACCAGTGTTGGTAACACCTGATTTTTCTAAAGAATTTATTTTACAGACGGATGCATCTGATGTAGGACTAGGTGCTGTTCTCTCTCAAGAAATTCAGGGTGAGGAGCACCCCATATTATATTTAACCCCTTAAGGACCAAACTTCTGGAATAAAAGGGAATCATGACATGTCAGACATGTCATGTGTCCTTAAGGGGTTAAGCAAGAAGCTTAATCCCCAGGAAAGAAACTATTCCATTGTTGAGAAGGAGTGTCTGGCTATAAAGTGGGCGGTAGACACACTTAAGTACTATCTCTTGGGACGAAAATTCAGACAAGTGACAGACCATGCACCCCTTACTTGGATGAGCCAAAACAGGGAGAAAAATAGTAGAGTAACCCGCTGGTTCCTTAGCTTGCAACCCTATAATTTCTCCATTGAGCATAGGGCTGGGAGTAAACAGGGAAATGCAGATGGTCTTTCGCGGATGCACTCTCTAATGTCCATGGTCGCTCGACCCTATAGGTCTGAGCTGGGGGGGAGGATGTGTGACAGAAAGCAAGGAATTGTGCTGGAAGGAACCTATATACCTCCCCAGATTTTGCAAGGTTCTTACTTTGTGTAATTAGCCCCAGGGAAATGTGTTATGTTCTAATGAATGTTGCACTTTAAATATGTGTATATTTGGGCCCTGGGGTGGAGGACCTGGAGAGTAGGGTGGGCCAGTGCTCCACTCCACATTTTGGAAGTTGCTTGGTGAGAAGTCCAGTTCTGGAGTTTGAATCCTAATCTAACTCACCTGAAAAGGATTGTCAATTACCAGTGCTATTAAGTACTCCCCTGCCAAGGAAGAAGGGAGATTGTGTTTGGTTTCTGTGAGTGGAAACAGAGAGCTGAAAACCCTGAAGCAGTAAGGCTGTTTATGTTTATGTTTATGTTTATGTTTATGTTGGGAAATGGACAAGCCATCCAACCCAGTTAGCTGATTATTTTGTTTAGTTAGTGCTCAGAAGAGCAAGGCTTTTGTTTGATATATTTTTGTTACCTTTATACCTTACTGTGCATTTATTTTGGAACCTCAATAAAAGAGCAAGTCAGTTTACCTCATCCAGCGTGTGAAGTGTCTCTAAAGCCTGAAAAGACAGTGTGTAACACCCTAATCCCAGGACAAGGTACCAAGGGAAAGGAGTACTTTTGTTACAATACATAAATGAGAAAAGGAAAGTAAAACAAGGATTAGTTAGAGTAAAAACAAAATAAGGAAGGTATGTAGAAGAGGATAAAGGTCTAGCTGATTGCCTCAATTAATATTTTTGTTCCGTATTTACAGATGAAAATGAAGGAAAGGGGCCTCAGCTAGGAAAAAGGACAAATGAGTCATTTGTTACATGTGAGTTTAGAGTTCTATTTCAACTGTCAAAAGTAAAGACAAATAAGGCGATGGGGCCTGATGAGATACACCCAAAGTTATTAAAAGAACTTAGTGGTGTACTAGCAAAACCATTAACAGATTTATTTAACCAATCACTGTTAACAGGAGTTGTCCCAGAAGATTGGAATTAGCAAATGTTGTACCTATTCACAAAAAAGGTAGTAGGGATGAATCAGGCAACTATAGGCCAGTAAGCCTTACTTCAGTAGTGGGGAAAGTGATGGAAACCATGTTAAAGGATAGGATTGTTGACCATTTAAAATCACATGGATTTCAAGATCAGAGACAACATAGGTTTACTTCAGGGAGATCAAGCCAAACTAATCTTATTGATTTTTTTGATTGGGTAACTAAAATAATAGATCAGGATGGTGCAGTAGACATTGACTACCTAGATTTCAGTAAGACTTTTGACACTGTTACACATAGAAGGCTCATCAATAAACTGCAATCTTTAAGTTTGGATTCCAATATTGTTGAATGGGTTAGGCAGTGACTAAATGACAGGCAACAGAGGGTTGTTGTCAATGGAGCATATTCGAATCAAGATCTAGTTACCAGTGGGGTACTGTACAGACCCATTGTCTTTAAAAATTTTATTAGTGATATTGCAGAAGGTCTTGATGGTAAGGCATGTCTTATTGCTGATGATACTAAGATATGTAACAGGGTTGATGTTCCAGGAGGGATAAGC
>OW240914.1:44466903-44626148 GCA_933207985.1 Pelobates cultripes
TTGGCAAATTAAATGAAACCACCCAGTGGCTGCTATCAAAGGGTATCTTTAATGGTACCGACACCTTATACTCTTTTGAAAAAGCATATCATTTAATCAATACATAGCAAATTTATAGATTTGGAGAGAAGCCTATTAAAAATAGGTCTTTCTCACACCTGTCAGTCAATTCTTCAGCATAAAGCCTGTACCGGAGAATTGACTGACAATGGATAACAGAAAAGACCTACCATAAGCTGTCGTTCTGATCTTCACACATAGCAACCACAGTGCATGGACTGTGATTGCAATGGTAACTCCTTAACCAATGCTGCTAGTGCACACTAAAGAGTATAAGAATTGAGTCACTGACATCACTTTGTTCAGATGTCAACATGCTGGTAACGAAGCCAATGTGTTGGTGTCACATATAAGTTTTGCCCTGCATGGGGAAGTATTCCGAGGCAGGAAACATTGAAGAAGAGACCATGTGAAGCAGAGGTGGGTGTTAGAAAAGAGTAACACTCACGAAGCTGAGGACATGGCAATGCTGGATTGGAGGTAAGTGGCAATGCTGGATTGGAGGTAAGGTGAGTGAATACCTCTAAACTTAACATTGAATGCAATGTGATGTGTAATGTATTCAAAGCATTTTGGATCTGCACATACAGACTCCAGGCACCGTAACCACTTCAAATCACTGAAGTGGTCATGGTGCGTGGAATAACCCTTTAAATAAAATGAATGTGGAGCCTGTATGTGCATGACCAAATTATCTTCTGCCTAAAATGTATGTTGTTACTGGACTGATAACTTCAGCTCTATTTAGCACCCACAGGTCATCAATACAAGATTTTTGGGAAGTTGGCAGTTTTGGCAATTCTGGAATGAGAATATAAACAGCTTCAAAATAATTTGCTGTAGAAATAAGTGATTGTGATTTATTCTACCCATGTATCTTTGCAGGTTAATTAAAATACTAAACTCTATTTTTCATACTAGACTAACTATTAAATACGGATACCAATACTCAATATTACAGTGACTAATTCATCATTGTATTGCTGCACTCCTTGAGGAATGAGCAGAGACAGTCTTATTTGAGCAGTGGGGACTTTATTTTAACATCCAAGGATCTCCAATCATGGCAGCACTGATAGCCTGGAGAGAAAGTATCACCTAAACAACTCCTAAAGCAATAAAATGCACATTTTATCACTGATATTTATTGCTGTAAAAACTCATCTGTTGCGATTTTGATTTCATCATGTTTAACCAAAACAAACAGCAATTGTCTGCTAATGGAGCAGTCCAGGCATCATAACCAGTATGAGCTTTAAAAAATGGATGAAACTGATATTGATAATGTGGAAGTTGGACTTCTGCATATCAATTCCAGCAACCAGGGACCTCAAGTACCTCCTGATTTCAGTCAAGCTGCTGAAAAACAGCTTGTGTCCGCATTCTAATAATACCATAACCACTACATTGTCATGTAGCAGCTGTGGTTCCTAGACTGGTATTTTAAAAGGTCCAGGACATAATACACAGAAACAAGTATAAAAAGGCGAATTCTAACCCCATAAAATAAACCAAATCAGATAAAATAGTTAAAGGGATCCTATAGTGCCAGGAAAACAAATGTTTTCCTGGCACTATTGGGTTTATAGGTCCCCCCCCTCCTTCGTGCCCCCCCCCACCTCACGCGGGGCTGAAGGGAATAAAACCCCTTCAGCCACTTACCTGAATCCAGCGCTGATGTCCCTTCAGCCACTTACCTGAATCCGCGCTCGCATTAGACCTCCCCATAGGAAAGCATTAGTCAATGCTTTCCTATGGGGAAAATCTGACGCTGGAGGTCCGTGAGGATGTCCAGCGTCAGATAACGGACCAAAAGTCCGTTTAGATTCCGGAAGCCCTCTAGTGGCTGTCTGTTAAGACAGCCACAAAAGGCAGACTTAGAGCTGCAATGTGAACATTGAAGTTTTTTTGGAACTGCAATGTTTAACATTGCAGCACTAAGTGCAAAAGAGACACAGCATCCAGACCACTTCCATGAGCTGAAGTGGCCTGGATGCCTACAGTGTCCCATTAAAGCAGAAGTGGAATACTGGTTTCAGATTTCTTCTTCCTGCGTAGACCTCACATCTGGCGCATCAAATGCAGAAGTGCTTACTTATAACTAACAAGGAAAACAACACATAGCTACACTTCTTTGCTTCAAGTGTAACAGACATCCCAAGTCTCCCGATAGGTCTGGGAGACTATAGCATATTTAATGTGGCTCCCTAACACCCACATACCATGTGTAACATCCTGGAAATCACACACACAATCTGACATACAATCTGTGTCAGATTGTGTATGTGTTTGATTTCCAGGATATTACACATATTAAACTGCCTTCAATAACTGCTCCACATCCCCCTACTGAATACTCACTTGACAGTTGTTATTTATGAACAGGGGCCCAGTCAGGTGCCCAGGCCTTTAAGAGGCTGACTGGGCACATGCAGTTTCTGCAGGCTGGGAGGAAGATCGCTTCCTCTCGACTAAAAAGACAGCCGTGTGAGAGGGAGGAGGAGGAGGCAGCAGCACTATCACAGGAAGCATGGAGAGGCTGGAGTGAGCAGCTACATGCTCACTCCTATCATACTCAGCCCAGACCCCAAAAGGTAACAGGTGGCTGCAATGTGTGTATCTATGTATCTGTGAGTATTTGTGCGTATATGCCAGTGTATGTTTCTGAGTGTGTGTATATGCCAGTGTGTATATATGTGTCAAGTTGTGTGCATGTGGGAGGGGTTGCAGCCACCTCCCTGAAATTAGTTTCTGCATGTTGGGATGTCTGGGAAAAAAATCAAGCTGCAATCTGTGGTATAAAAGAAATATATTGCAATAGTTCAGTATTCTTCGTTCTTTGGTGAACAAACTATATATTAACCAATAACACGATGTGAATACAGCATAACATGCACAGCAGATTACACAGTGTATTGTCAGTAGTGGGAGAGATAGTGCACGCGTTATTATTTATACCATATAGCATTATTATTATTATTATTATTGCTTACCTTCAGGAAACACCAGATGGAGACAGGGAAGGTGATGAGAAGGAGCAGACATGACAGACAGGAGATTGCAGTGTGAGCCACTGACAGTATCCATGAGTCAGAGGGAGCTGTGGGTGAGAGGAGATGGTCAGAGTAATGTTTAAACCCATTTATAGCAATAGTGCTGTGTGTAAATAAAACATTATACCTGCTTTCTGAGACTGCCATGGAGGAGCTTCATCTAGCCCAGTGGGCAGACTGATATACTTATAATGACTCCCCATGGGTGCAAAACCAGGGGACACAGGTACCAAGAAGGGAGCTTTACAAGCATGAATAAAAGCACAGTGTCTTCCAGTGTTTACAAACACTTCCTGGTTACTAAATATGACGTAATGATAATCGTGTGTACAGTATGCGATTGCGAAACACAGCGCCCTCTACTGCTAGGAGGTTGGATTGACATGTGACAAAATAGCTGCTGCATAAGAAGTGGGAAAAGAAGTGATCATATTTTTAGGGAGTTTAATAGATATCTGTTAAAGTGGCACTGTCACTGTCTGGGGAGTTTGAAAAATTTGCACAGACCCCCGACGGCGCAATTGTCATTAGGGGTTTGGGGGGGGGGAGGGGGACAGCAAAGGTGAATTCTATTTACCTAAACCCCTTAAGGACACATGACATGTGTGACATGTCACGATTACATTTTATTCCAGAAGTTTGGTCCTTAAAGGGTTAAAGGGATTCTATAGCGTCAGGTAAAAAACATGTTTTTCTGGCACTGTAGAATCCTCCTCCCTCACGCCCCACTACTGAGTGGCTGATGGGGTTAAAACCTCTTCAGCCAGTTGCCTGAATCCAGTGTTGCTCCTCCCCCACTGGCGTCAGCCGGCGGAGGAAACCTAATGTGCATGTGTGGCATGACCGCACTCGCATTAGGAATTCCCCATAGGAAAGCATTATTCAATGCTTTCCTATAAGGAAAAATCTGATGCTGGAGGTCCTCATGCAGAGTGTGAGGACGTCCAGCGTCAGATAACGGACCAAAGGTCCATTTGGATTCCGGAAGTTCCTTTAGTAGCTGTCTGGTAGACAGCCAGTAGAGGAGGACTTGACCCTCAGAGGTAATTATTGCAGTTTATTCTCAGAAACTGCAATAATTACCCCTGCAGGGTTAAGGGACATGGGGCATTGCACCAAAACCACTTAAATAAGCTGAAGTGGTATGGGTGCCTACAGTGTCGCTTTAATCTGCCCCTCATAGGCACAGCCATCTTCTCCCGGCGGGTCCTCTTTAGCAGCCGACGTCATTACTGAACTCTGGCGCATGCCTGCAAGTACATCATTGAGGTCTATGGAGGATGCCGCAAGACTGTGGAATCCTACATATCCAGAGCCGATTCCCTGCAAACTGTCACTGATGAAAGCTGAGGGGATTGGCACTTCTTGTTGGCAGTAGCTCCACCCAATGTGAAGAAGTGTCAGGCGGAGGAAAAATACTGAGACAAAGTAGTCCTTACTTTGTCTCAGTATAACTCTTGAATGGGTTTGAAATTCCAACACAGTTCATATGCGTATTTCATTAAGAACTATCCCCAAAAAGTGTTTCAGGAGCACATTATTAGGCGTGCTTGTGATACAAAGTGCACTACGACCATGGTCCACTTACTGTTGGCCATCATGTTTGATTGTCAGGAAGCCTGATGCATTCACGCCAGGATGGCCTTTCCTTGCGCATCACTGGCCTGTTCCCCCCCCTCCCCTTTTACCCTCACCACCCACAGAAATCCTGCTTAATGGGGCACCAATAGTAATGTGTCTTTAAACTACAACAAATGTGCTTAGAAACTGACAGCTGAACAGTTTGATTTATGAATGCTTTTCTTCTTGTTGTAGTTATAATTTTTTTTAATTATTTTTTTTTAGCCTGTGTGGTTTCTTTACTACACTCCGCACTGGAGCTACAGGAACCCTATAATGTAAGGAATACAAACATGTCTTTCTAAAGGTAAAGTGTTCTAGTACTTAGATTACTAGGCTTCCATAAATGAAATAAAGTGAAATATTTACCTTTACTCTCACTGCTACAGTCTCTGTCCTGCTGCATTGCCATATTTACATATTGGTATCATAGGACCCTGGCGAATTGGCACCCAGATTATTGTGATATCTTTGATATTATGGCTGGTCCATTATTATAGAGCCATATTACTTTAGGCTTTTAATACCTGCCCTTATCTTGCAGTATAGCCTATAGGCTTTTTTGTATTGTGTATTTTGTAGTCTCTCATCATTTTGAATACTTCAGCATTAAAATTTTATTTATTTTCCATTTAAGTTGAGTTGGACCTCTTTTCTAGACTTATAAGTCCCTAGGGACTTGTTTGTCTTTCTGTATATTTATTTCTATTGTTATTGTGGGTTACCCCTCTCTATAGCACGCTATTACGTTTCTTTGTGGAACTTTTGTTTCATTTTACATCTTGGCAGAGATCAATCTTGATGATCTCATCCAATCCAAACGCTTCTCCATAGAGACGCATTGGGAGGCTATAGTGCATGCGCGGCTGTCACGTGCGTGGGCTATAGGCCCAGCCGAGACAGTGGGGAGAGTGTGGAAGTGACAGGGTTAATGACACCAGACCCCTGGTTACCTGTTGCTAGTCCCAGCAACCACTCAATTAACCCCTGCAATCCCTTCTACACTATCCCCCTTAGTACTACTGCCACCACCAAGACTTTTAAACCCGGGCGTCTTAGGTTACCCCACACACAGGAGAATTATAGTATCACAGTTCTACTTTTACTGATAAAACATATATAGTTAACCCCTTTTTGGTAACGTGTTTACCTGAGCTTTCCTCTGGAGAGTGAAGCTCATAGAGAACAGAGACACAAGCTGATTAAGTAAACATTTAATCTGACAAAAAGGATTCACAGTGCTGAGTACAAAATACAGAAATAAATGACATACAGATAACAAATTGCAAAACAGTACATAAAATAAAATAGGAGAAAACACAAGAAATTCCTTACATATATTTACCCCATATAGAATTCTTGTGGGAGTCTTAGATGGTATAGATCTCCTAGAAGTTACTGACAAAAGAAAAATGAATAACTGACTTCCCTGGATAGTCCAACACCCTCATATATCTAAACTAGTTGTTTCTCAGTGGGCAGACCCCTGGGGGGGGATCAGAGGGGGTTGGTCTGGCAGTCTATTGCCCACTCTATGAAATTCCTTGTGTCCAGCTCTGGTGATGGCTATCTAGATGTTTTATGGTCTAGGCCTGGTGCAAGATCAAAGACCACAATAAATGTCATCCCAAGGTTTACAAAAAACAACTCTTAACATATATAAACACACCTCAAACACCAACTCATGCTTTTGGCATGACAGCGGCCAATCACCATCTCCTCATAGAAATACATTGATTCAATGCATCTCTATGGGCAGAGTTCAGTGTCTTCATGCAGTGCATTGTCCAGGAAGTCCCTCTAGCAGCTGTCTGAGTTTCAGCCGCTAGAGGTCAACGGCAATGTAAATACAGTGTTCACACGGCTCAGCCTTAAGGAGGGAAAGGATATATACCTCCAAACCACAACCACTGTGTCCCTTTAAGACTTCATTTAATGTATTATATTTTTTTTTAGCTCAAATAGTTAAATTGCCCCATTGAATTCTTAAATCTACCACATTTGGTTAAAAAAAATGTAACTAAATGTGTTTGTATGATTTGCTATCATTCTCAGCATTTCCAAGTACATTTCTACAGGCAAATAATTGCCCCATTACAGGGAGTGCAGAATTATTAGGCAAATGAGTATTTTGACCACATCATCCTCTTTATGCATGTTGTCTTACTCCAAGCTGTATAGGCTCGAAAGCCTACTACCAATTAAGCATATTAGGTGATGTGCATCTCTGTAAAGAGAAGGGGTGTGGTCTAATGACATCAACACCCTATATCAGGTGTGTATAATTATTAGGCAACTTCCTTTCCTTTGGCAAAATGGGTCAAAAGAAGGACTTGACAGGCTCAGAAAAGTCAAAAATAGTGAGATATCTTGCAGAGGGATGCAGCACTCTTAAAATTGCAAAGCTTCTGAAGCGTGATCATCGAACAATCAAGCGTTTCATTCAAAATAGTCAACAGGGTCGCAAGAAGCGTGTGGAAAAACCAAGGCGCAAAATAACTGCCCATGAACTGAGAAAAGTCAAGCGTGCAGCTGCCACGATGCCACTTGCCACCAGTTTGGCCATATTTCAGAGCTGCAACATCACTGAGTGCCCAAAAGCACAAGGTGTGCAATACTCAGAGACATGGCCAAGGTAAGAAAGGCTGAAAGACGACCACCACCGAACAAGACACACAAGCTGAAACGTCAAGACTGGGCCAAGAAATATCTCAAGACTGATTTTTCTAAGGTTTTATGGACTGATGAAATGAGAGTGAGTCTTGATGGGCCAGATGGATGGGCCCGTGGCTGGATTGGTAAAGGGCAGAGAGCTCCAGTCCGACTCAGACGCCAGCAAGGTGGAGGTGGAGAACTGGTTTGGGCTGGTATCATCAAAGATGAGCTTGTGGGGCCTTTTTGGGTTGAGGATGGAGTCAAGCTCAACTCCCAGTCCTATTGCCAGTTCCTGGAAGACATCTTCTTCAAGCAGTGGTACAGGAAGAAGTCTTCATCCTTCAAGAAAAACATGATTTTCATGCAGGACAATGCTCCATCACACGCGTCCAAGTACTCCACAGCGTGGCTGGCAAGAAAGGGTATAAAAGAAGAAAATCTAATGACATGGCCTCCTTGTTCACCTGATCTGAACCCCATTGAGAACCTGTGGTCCATCATCAAAATGTGAGATTTACAAGGAGGGAAAACAGTACACCTCTCTGAACAGTGTCTGGGAGGCTGTGGTTGCTGCTGCACGCAATGTTGATGGTGAACAGATCAAAACACTGACAGAATCCATGGATGGCAGGCTTTTGAGTGTCCTTGCAAAGAAAGGTGGCTATATTGGTCACTGATTTGTTTTTGAATGTCAGAAATGTATATTTGTGAATGTTGAGATGTTATATTGGTTTCACTGGTAATAATAAATAATTGAAATGGGTATATATTTGTTTTTTGTTAAGTTGCCTAATAATTATGCACAGTAATAGTCACCTGCACACACAGATATCCCCCTAACATAGCTATAACTAAAAACAAACTAAAAACTACTTCCAAAAATATTCAGCTTTGATATTAATGAGTTTTTTTGGGTTCATTGAGAACATGGTTGTTGTTCAATAATAAAATTAATCCTCAAAAATACAACTTGCCTAATAATTCTGCACTCCCTGTATATATGTACTGTGACAGAAAGCAAGGAATTGTGCTGGAAGGAACCTATATACCTCCCCAGATTTTGCAAGGTTCTTACTTTGTGTAATTAGCCCCAGGGAAATGTGTTATGTTCTAATGAATGTTGCACTTTAAATATGTGTATATTTGGGCCCTGGGGTGGAGCACCTGGAGAGTAGGGTGGGCCAGTGCTCCACTCCACAGTTTAGTGGTTTTCTGGGGAGACATAGATCCAGGCCAGGGTTTTTTGGACCGTCTCCAACCCACTGCTCAGGTGCAGTTAATGAGCTATTGCAGTGGTAATAAGCCCCTCCCTGCTAGGCAGGTAAAGGAGAGGGATTGCTGGCTTCCTCCCAGGAAGCAGGTAGGAGGGAGAGGCTGTTCTCTCCAGATAGTCAAGGAGACTAGGCACTTGGAGTGCAGAAAGGAAGCAGTCAGGGCAAGACTGGCTTGGAGCACTGGGAGTGCAGATAGGAAAGCAGTCAGGGCAAGGCTGGCTTGGAGCACTGGGAGTGCAGAAAGCAAAGCAGTCAGGGCAAGGCTGGCTTGGAGCACTGGGAGTGCAGAAAGGAAAGCAACAGGTTAGATAGCAGAGCGTTGCTCTCTAATAAGGTTGGTGCAAGATTGTGTTTGGTTTCTATGAGTGGAAACAGAGAGCTGAAAACCCTGAAGCAGTAAGGCTGTTTATGTTTATGTTTATGTTTATGTTTATGTTTATGTTTATGTTTATGTTTATGTTTATGTTGGGAAATGGACAAGCCATCCAACCCAGTTAGCTGATTATTTTGTTTAGTTAGTGCTCAGAAGAGCAAGGCTTTTGTTTGATATATTTTTGTTACCTTTATACCTTACTGTGCATTTATTTTGGAACCTCAATAAAAGAGCAAGTCAGTTTACCTTATCCAGCGTGTGAAGTGTCTCTAAAGCCTGAAAAGACTGTGTGTCACACCCCAATCCCAGGACAAGGTACCAAGGGAAAGGAGTACTTTTGTCACATATGGTGGAGAATGCGGGCAGCACACGGCAAAGTCTGTAAGTAGGGAGAAAGAGACTGCTGAGAAAATGGAGGATGTCATGAAAGCTTTGCTCCAGTCCACTGCTGTACAGCAAGAGACAAACAGGAGGACTGCAGAGACTAATGCAATACAGCAAGAGAGCATTTCAATACTGCAGCAGCTTGTACTGGCTCAAAAGGAAAATACAGATGCTTTATTCAAGCAAGTTGAAGCAACACAGGCAGCAGCGCATCAAGTGCTCAGAGAGGAGCAGCAGCGTGCCACATGTGTCATACAGCAGGAGATTTTACTGGCCTGGAGTAATTGCAGCTATCAAAAACTACTGTTCGTCATGCCCTGAATGTCAGGTCACTGCGCCCTTTACGGCTTACCGTAGCCCTTTAGTACCCTTGCCTATTATTGAAGTGCCTTTTCAACGTATTGCTATGGATTTTGTGGGTCCTCTGGTGAAATCCAGTAGGGGGCATCAGTATATATTAGTAGTACTAGACTATGCTACCCGTTACCCTGAGGCAATACCTATGCGCACAACCTCAGCAAAGTCCATTGCTAAAGAGTTAATGATGATGTTTAGCCGTGTTGGGACTCCCAAGGAGATCCTATCAGATCAGGGTACTCCATTCATGTCCAAGGTTACAAAGGAACTCTGCAAGCTCCTTCACATTAGACACCTCAAAACCTCTGTTTATCACCCACAAACCGATGGTTTGGTTGAGCGATTTAATAAAACCTTAAAGGCTATGCTGCGCAAAGTAATTGATAAAGATGGGAAAAACTGGGACTTTCTATTGCCCTATTTAATGTTTGCCATTAGAGAAGTACCCCAAGCTTCCACAGGTTTCTCACCTTTTGAATTATTATATGGCAGACACCCCAGGGGATTACTTGACATAGCAAAGGAAACTTGGGAACAAGAAGCAAACCCACATCGCAGTGTAATAGAACACATAACTCAGATGCAGGAACGTATTGAAGCCATTATGCCAATAGTCAGAGAACAAATGCAAAAGGCTCAACAAAATCAGCAGAATAGCTATAATAAGGATGCTAGAATTCGAGTATTTCAACCAGGAGACAGAGTACTAGTCTTGGTTCCCACAGTAGAGAAATTCCTGGCAACTTGGCATGGGCCATATGAGATTATTGAAAGAGTGGGAGAGGTAAATTATAAAGTAAGGCAACCAGGTAGAAGAAAGGAAGTGCAAATATACCATGTCAATTTGCTAAAACCATGGAAAGAAAGGGAAATTCTGGTTACCACAGAGGCTTCAACCTTCCCTGATAAGTGTAATATTGACCCCGAAGTAAATATCTGAGACCCTGTCAATACACCAGACAAGGGAAGTTAAGGAGTTTATTAAATTAAATAAAGAGGTATTCTCCCCAGTCCCAGGAAGGACTAGCGTGATCAGGGGGGATATGATAGAAACATTTAAATATATAAAGGGAATCAACACAGTAAAGAAGGAGACTATATTTAATAGAAGAAAAACTACCACAACAAGAGGACATAGTCTTAAATTAGAGGGACAAAGGTTTAAAAATAATATCAGGAAGTATTACTTTACTGAGAGGGTAGTGGATGCATGGAATAACCTTCCAGCTGAAGTGGTAGAGGTTAACACAGTAAAGGAGTTTAAGCATGCATGGGATAGGCATAAGGCTATCCTAACTATAAGATAAGGCTAGGGACTAATGAAAGTTTTTAGAAAATTGGGCAGACTAGATGGGCCGAATGGTTCTTATCTGCCGTCACATTCTATGTTTCTATGTTTCTAAACATGACATTTTAACAGAACCAGGAAAAAGGGTCAATCTCAAACCATACAGAATACCCGAGGCTCGTAGAAAAGCTATCAGAGCAGAGGTTAAGAAAATGTTAGATCTTGGAGTCATTGAGGAGTCACAAAGTGACTGGGGCAGTCCAATTGTGCTGGTACCAAAGCCTGATAATACAGTACGGTTTTGTAATGATTATCGCAAACTGAATGCTATTTCTAAGTTTGATGCATACCCCATGCCTAGAGTTGATGAGCTAGTAGAACGACTTGGGAGAGCTCAGTACCTCACTACACTAGATTTAACCAAAGGTTATTGGCAAGTACCACTCACAGAGCGAGCAGAAGAAAAGACAGCATTTTCTACTCCTGACGGCCTATTTCAGTACAGAGTTTTGCCTTTCGGCTTGCATGGTGCCCCTGCCACATTCCAAAGAATGATGGACAGAATACTAAAGCCGCATGTGCGCTATGCAGCTGCATACTTGGATGATGTTGTAGTACACAGTGAGGACTGGGAATCTCACCTTCCAAAAGTACAGGCTGTCCTTAACTCAATACAAAAAGCTGGCTTAACTGCTAACCCTAGTAAGTGTACGATTGGCCTAGAGGAAGCAAAATATTTGGGCTACTCTATTGGTAGGGGACTAGTGAAACCCCAAGTTGCTAAAATTGAAGCCATACGAAATTGGCCGAGACCACTGACTAAGAAACAGGTGAGAACATTTCTTGGCCTCATTGGCTATTACAGGAGATTTATATCCAATTTTGCTACAATTGGAAGCCCATTAACTGACCTTACTAAAGCTAATGCTCCAGTAGTGGTAAAATGGTCTCCAGAGACGGAACAAGCATTCAGAAAGCTTAAAGAAGCCATTTGTGCCCAACCAGTGTTGGTAACACCTGATTTTTCTAAAGAATTTATTTTACAGATGGATGCATCTGATGTAGGACTAGGTGCTGTTCTCTCTCAAGAAATTCAGGGTGAGGAGCACCCCATATTATATTTAAGCAGGAAGCTTAATCCCCAGGAAAGAAACTATTCCATTGTTGAGAAGGAGTGTCTGGCTATAAAGTGGGCGGTAGACACACTTAAGTACTATCTCTTGGGACGAAAATTCAGACTAGTGACAGACCATGCACCCCTTACTTGGATGAGCCAAAACAGGGAGAAAAATAGTAGAGTAACCCGCTGGTTCCTTAGCTTGCAACCCTATAATTTCTCCATTGAGCATAGGGCCGGGAGTAAACAGGGAAATGCAGATGGTCTTTCGCGGATGCACTCTCTAATGTCCATGGTCGCTCGACCCTATAGGTCTGAGCTGGGGGGGAGGATGTGTGACAGAAAGCAAGGAATTGTGCTGGAAGGAACCTATATACCTCCCCAGATTTTGCAAGGTTCTTACTTTGTGTAATTAGCCCCAGGGAAATGTGTTATGTTCTAATGAATGTTGCACTTTAAATATGTGTATATTTGGGCCCTGGGGTGGAGCACCTGGAGAGTAGGGTGGGCCAGTGCTCCACTCCACAGTTTAGTGGTTTTCTGGGGAGACATAGATCCAGGCCAGGGTTTTTTGGACCGTCTCCAACCCACTGCTCAGGTGCAGTTAATGAGCTATTGCAGTGGTAATAAGCCCCTCCCTGCTAGGCAGGTAAAGGAGAGGGATTGCTGGCTTTCTCCCAGGAAGCAGGTAGGAGGGAGAGGCTGTTCTCTCCAGATAGTCAAGGAGACTAGGCACTTGGAGTGCAGAAAGGAAGCAGTCAGTGCAAGACTGGCTTGGAGCACTGGGAGTGCAGATAGGAAAGCAGTCAGGGCAAGGCTGGCTTGGAGCACTGGGAGTGCAGAAAGGAAAGCAACAGGTTAGATAGCAGAGCGTTGCTCTCTAATAAGGTTGGTGCAAGATTGTCTTTGGTTTCTGTGAGTGGAAACAGAGAGCTGAAAACCCTGAAGCAGTAAGGCTGTTTATGTTTATGTTTATGTTTATGTTTATGTTTATGTTTATGTTTATGTTTATGTTGGGAAATGGACAAGCCATCCAACCCAGTTAGCTGATTATTTTGTTTAGTTAGTGCTCAGAAGAGCAAGGCTTTTGTTTGATATATTTTTGTTACCTTTATACCTTACTGTGCATTTATTTTGGAACCTCAATAAAAGAGCAAGTCAGTTTACCTCATCCAGCGTGTGAAGTGTCTCTAAAGCCTGAAAAGACTGTGTGTAACACCCCGATCCCAGGACAAGGCACCAAGGGAAAGGAGTACTTTTGTCACAGTACATACTATAGATATACATTTTTAGAACTGCATTGAATTTAGTTTAGATTTTTTTTCCATTCCATCTATTGTTAAGTTGAGAGCTTAGTAAGACCACCCTTCCTTTTCAGTGAATAAATCTTTCAGCCGCCCAGCACCTTCATGATGCACCCATCCTGTATTCCAATAGGCCATTCTCAGCAAACATTATGTTATCACAGCAAACTCAATAAAATAATTTCCTGTTAAAATACTTTTAAGCACACCTGGGGTGAAAATGTTAGACTAACAGTCCAGCAGCTGCTTGTTCATTATACAATGCAAAATTGTAAGCACAGTAATTAATAACTGTATTGTGATTATTTATTGTATAATTTTTATTGAAATGATGTACATGGAAAGTACAAAATGTAGCAATAGTCGTTTCCATTAGTATGACCCCATCGTCTGAGATTACTGATACAGACGTTTCTATATTAGTGACAACAACTGACCACCTTCGGATAGAATTCCACCTAAATAGAGTTGCACCTGATATATTTAATGCAAAAGATATATGAGAAAGGGGGCCAGTCAGTGGGTGTATAAGACACCCTGGTACGTGTCAAACAGGGGTTTTGTTAGGGAGTTGTGGGGGCTTGAGCCCCGAATGTGGGGCCCTATAGTCCTGATCATTTTCTTCACCTGCTTTCCTCTCCTTGCCTGCACCATGTCTCTTGGTGATTCTAGGAGTCAGCCAAAATCAGAAGCAGTGCAGTCATACAGATGCACAGGTAATATGATAAAGAGTAAACATTATAAAAACATATATATTACCAAAGTGGCTCTACATGATGGGAATGATACCTCTCCCCATCCTAGAGAGTTGGGTTAACGATGATTCAACAGGCATTTTTAAAATTCATATGGCAAGGTAAAAAAACAAGAATGGCTAGTAAATACTTAGCCCTGAAAAAAAAAAACACAGGGTGGTGTGGGTTTTCCAGTAATTCAACAATATTATAAAGCGAGTTTCTTATTCCATAGTATTATCACACAAATGCCTTTATCCAAGACAGAACGTTGGTATGAGGTTGAACAGGGTCTTCTGGAAGAAAATAACATGCTAAAATTATTTTGGTCCATGCGAGAGTCTAATTCTTCACTTCTTAAATGAAGTGCTGGGAGTATTGTAGTGAATTCTATGAGATGAAAGATCTTTTTTAAAAATGTGCTGATTATACAGAGAATGCCTGAACCACCTCTAATATTTCCAGCATTTAAAAATTGGAAAAAGGACCTAAATAAAAAACTTTCAGGAACAGAATGGACTTATGCATGGAATTTGGTTTTAAAAACCGTAAACCGTTTGAACTTCAGAATTACAATTTCAAATTTTCAATAGACTTTTTATTTAGTACCTAGTTTTTTAGCCAAGATCTACCAGATTGTCGAGGATGTATGTTGGAGATGTAAGGCCAGCAGAGGGGATTTTATCTACATCTGGCAGAAATGTGAGTTAATACAAGTTTTTTTGAAGAATCTACACTCTCAGATTTAAAATATTACAGAAGTGGACTTGCCTTTTAGCCCTGAAATATTTATATTGCACTTTAAATTAATTAACGCCAATAAAAGTCTGAAAATTCTCCTTATACATATATTGGTGGCAGCAAAAATTCTTGTCGCCAGATATTTGAAACAAGATGTACTACCAAATAGTTTTTTAATAAAAGAACAACTATTGTTTCAGCTAAAGATGGAAAATGGACTAGTTAATCAACAAGATAAATCTAAGAAGTAAATTGAAAATTGGATAGACAAAATTACTCTTTTCTAAGGTAGTAGATTCCGGTCTGGGTTATAAGACCCCTGCAAAATAAATGTTAATATTTTGTATTATTTTTAGACCATATTCTTGTACATACCGGTATTTAAAAATCGTTTTAAACAAAAAGATATAGTTAAGGTTGGACTAGAAGATACTCATCGCTTAATGTTTGTATGTAAATGTCTGTAATATTTGTTTAAAATATGTCAATGTGATTTGTATGTGTTGTATGGAAAACAATGAAAACCAATAAATAAAATATATACAAAAAGAGTTATTTTTCTGCTCCCGGCTAAGCCTCCCTAAGGAGACCAGCATGGGCAGGGAGAGCAAAGCAGCATGGCAGGAGAGGAGACCATGGCAGAGGCTCTAGAAAGGGATCACCAAATTGTGTATATGCTCAAGCCCCCGATGTCTTTTAAACCTAGCAATGATTTGTTGTCAAACCATTTGAAACTGTAACGTACTATAGTGGATATGTTTCCTAGACTGCCCCTTTAACCATTCCGTGCAGAATTTACACTCCTATATTCTATTTGTATAAGCCAAAGAGCAGCTTGACCGTAATACAAACTATTCAATCTGTTTGTTTCCACGATGAACCACCGATCATTTACACAGAATGTAAGTGCTGCATGTGTATATAGAATGTATGTGATCTATATTGGGAAGCTATCTACTAAACAGCTGAAAGATCAAAATTAAGAAAAAGCCCTTTCTGTTGTTTTCATAGATAAGTCCCTAATGTGTTATCCTTATGAAAATGAATGGAACTAAAATGAATTCCTTTGCTTCACTCATTTTCGATTTTGGTTTATAAAGAATTTGGATGCTTCCAATTTGCCATATTTGTCTAGATTTGGCTGAAATTCAGTTTGGAACAAAACAAATTGCACTTATTATTATTTTTTTTTCACTTTCAGTCTTTGAGTGCTTAAATTTGGGACTAAGGTTTTGGTTTATGTTTTGGGAGACGTTACATTTAGGGTTAAGGAAAAAGGTGTTTAGAGTACAGACATGTCTAGTTTGAAGGGTTATTTACATAGTACTCACCTTCTTATGATTAATAGTAAAATTGCAGTTATACAGTGTGCATCACTCAGTGCTGTCCCTACTCCTCCTTTAAAGGACCACTATAGTGCCAGGAAAACATACTCGTTTTCCTGGCACTATAGTGCCCTGAGGGTGCCCCCACCCTCAGGGACCCCCTCCCGCCCAGCTCTGGAAAGGGGAAAGGGTTAAAAACTTACCTTTTTCCAGCGCTGGGCGGGGAGCTCTGCCTCCTCTCCTCCTCCCGATCCTCCTGGGCTGAAACGCTGCGAGCGCGCCACATTCAATTGTCGCATAGGAAAGCATTTACAATGCTTTATGGGACGCATACTCACCGTGAAAATCACAGTGAGAAGTTTTTCCAGTGGCTGTCAATGAGACAGCCACTAGAGGAATAGGGGAAGGCTTAACCTATTAATAAACATAGCAGTTTCTCTGAAACTGCTATGTTTATTAAAAAATGGGTTAACCCTAGCTGGACCTGGCACCCAGACCACTTCATTAAGCTGAAGTGGTCTGGGTGCCTATAGTGGTCCTTTAAGGCATTTCCTGTGTGAGAGGCTTTTGGTGGGCAGACGGGATGTGAACCCTTCCACTTCCTGTCCAACCTCCCATACAGACACTGGAGGAGCTGGGACAGCACTGAGTTTAATGCCCTCTGTAAATGTTGCTGCAGCTCTATTATCAGTCAGCGGATGCTGACTAGACTGTAGGGGACACTGGTCAAGGCTACTAGTACTTCTGTTACTTCACCAGCCCACCTAAGCTCCAAAAAGGCTCTTTATAAGTGCTGTAAATAGGCACCCTGTACAGAACAGGAACATATTAGAAGTTACCTACTCTGCCTATTGGAAATCTGACCCTGCTTCTTCCAGGATACTACTGTGGGTCTGTTTCTGGGCATGAGATTGAAGCTTCAACTCCATCTGTCCTACATCAGTCTTATGGAACCCCAGCTTGAGATCCTATAAGTGTGCCCCTATTATAGCTCAGTGGTTCCCTATTGGTTAGCACTTGTTCATCATATTCATCAGGTCCATTATAAGATTTTACAGCAGCAGGCATGGCTTTCTCAGAGAAATGAAGGCTCCTCTATTATGGTAATTAAGTAATTTTGCAGAACTATTTTCGTTAATGAAATAATTACATTAAAATTGAAGAAGTAGTGGGTCATTGAGGTGACTTTAAAACTGAAGATGGGTTGTCTCACTAATGTAATGCATGGAATTTGACCCTCTTTCAAAAAAAGATTAAGGACTACTGCTCTATACTTAGATGGTTATGAGTGAATGAAATTAATTGATGATTATATTTAAGACACAAGAATCCCTAAATGCAGCTGCAATTGCAAATAAGAAAGAGACACTTATTTTGTGGACCAGCTCAAGGGACAATGAATAGTCTTCTTTTAAAAGTGAGTCAGACTATATTGTAAATAATAAGACAATGTGGAAATAAATCCACTTTTTTTTTTTCTTGAGGGATATTTCAATTTCATCAACAATAACTAAGACAGAAATCTCAATATAATATTTTTTACAAACAGGGAAAGAAAAGGTGAGCCCTCAATTCTAGATAAGACCGGGAGAATAATTACAGAATTTACTCCCTAATCCGCTTCCAGTTCTGAGCTTAACCTCCCCATCCCATTTCCAAGGATATGTGGTACAGTCAATGTCATGATTACATTATTTGTAATAATCTTATCACATGGGACAGGAAAACAGACGCCATCTTCAAGAACAGTTTAAAGAAGGTCTAGCTACGTCGGAAAGAGTCAAGGCACTTCTAAATCATTAATGCGATAAGGAGAGGTTTTGTAGCAACATAGACTTCTTAATATATATATAACAATTTCCCTAAATCACAACTTTGTTAATTCATATTTAAAGGGAAACCATCACAATCTAATTTGTTCCAGGCACATCCAAGCAATCATTGCAAATGAGGAGTACAAATCACTTTTTAATTCTTTTTCTCCTCTCTGTATACTTTCTTTATGCTGACTGCTAGGTGGAAAGGAAAAAAATGGAATTGGGGGCATACCTGGAACATGCATTTTCTCATTAGTGGCATACGTAAAAAAAAAACGTACATAAATTAAAAGACTACTTAAAATCAGCTATCTCCGCAAACAAATATGGGGATTCGGTTACAACATATGGCCATATTGTGTAAAGCCCACCACTAAGTCACAGTACCCCAATATCAGTGGGTCCTACACTAATTTTAACATGGGAGATTAACATGTTATCTCCATTATTAACTGCTTAAACTGCTTCAAGAGATGCTCCTCAATTTATGCTTTACTGTGGTCACCTTCAAAAGGGTACCTCTAGTAGATGGGTGGGCTGCTCGACCCAATAGAAGTCATCTGCTCTGGATTCCAAATATATATAGCAAAAAGGGTAATTAAGGGCACACCATAGGGCATGAATACAAGAAAGGATAAACTGAGGATAGTCTCTGGAAGCAGTTTAGGCAGTATGTCTTGCAGTTAGCATGTTAATCTCCCATGTTTTAAATTCGTGTAGGACAAATACTAGGGCACTGTCTGTGACGTAGTGGTGGGCTTAACAAAATATGGTGTAACTGAATACCCATATTTGTTTACTAAGATATGTGACTTTAAATAGTTATCAATAGTAGAGATGTACTGGATACTGCACTCGCCAAGTAACCCAGGGGCTCTGAAGCCAGGGCTGGCCAAGCCTCCCTTCCAAGATACGCAGAATATGCCCCAATAAAGCTGCTTTTTATTTATTTTTTTAATTTTATTTTTTTAACTAGAGTTATGACAATGCCTGACAAGGAGCAAAGATGGAGGCGCCCAGTTGCAGGCTAGAGGTGTGTTTTTTTCCCCCTACAATTAATTTAATGTTTTTCAGACCTCCCAAACACATATTTGTTGAATAGAAGGGTTTAGTAAACATTATATCAACATTTCTGGGAAGTGACAATTCCCCTTTAAACTGTAGCAAACCTATAAAAGTATCAATTGTGAGAGAATGTTTGTAATGCAAATAATAGTTCCATATTTTAACAGAACTTCATACACTTGAATTTGCATCGTATGTTCGTTAGTAAAGGTGATACAATTAACTCTCGTGGGCACTTCATTAACAATTTATCCTACTGGTTAGTCAAATGATTTGTTGTCCATATATTGATGGGTTAAATTACTACAGGAGTTCAGTGTTTCATATAACAGATAAACAGCTTGTTTTTTTTAAACTTATTATAGAAATCTTCATAGAGATCTAGCTGCAGAATAAAGAGGTGTGGAATTCTACATTTTATTTTTTAGATTTCACAGATTGTACAGCGCTACAGAATCTGATGGTGGTATATAAATAGTAATATAATAATAATAATATACATTTGCCGAATATAGGGATATATGTAAAACCAATATTAAACAGTGACAGTTCCACTTTAAATGGTTAATGTTACTTTTTCCAGGTGTTATTTTTAGATATTTCCATGGCATTATGCTTTGTTCCACTCATTTACAATCATCTCTTATTCATTCTTCCCTTTCTCATGTAAATGATATTAACCTGTTCACTGCCAAGCATTCTCTTGGTCCATGTTTAGCTTGAAGATGCCATAAAAAAACTCAAATTTTTAACCATGCCAGTGCCGCACCAAATTGTAACAATCATTTTTATAATTCTTTATTTTTTGTGTGCTTATGATTAACAGACAGTTGTACAATGCCCTAGCAGCATTTGCAAGACAGTTTACGACAAAGCATAATAGTTACAGGGCATTTGGATATACTGCACAATTTTTTAAATGCAATGTAAAGTACAGGCTACACATAACATGCCTAGATTAACTATTAAGAAAGATACTAAGCTATGCAAAGTCATAGACATGGTAATAAAAGTATTAAGGTAGGTTGTGAAACATGCTTATGTTACTGAGATATTGTATTCAAGAACTAATTTATATGATGAGCTAGCTCTGTGTTAAGCTACACTAAGCAGCTGTAAACTCAGCCGGCGATAGCTAGTAAGCTTGAGTGCCACTGGGGTTCACCTCACCAGTCAGGTAGTTAAACTAAAGAGAAAAGAGAAGAACATAAAATAAAAGGCAGGGAGGTGAAAGCAATATGGAGAGGCAATATGTCCCTGCATTAACGGGAGTGGCTGTTGATTAACAAGAGGACTATGTCTCAGGTCTACCCCAAACCACGTGTCGGCCATGCTAGATAGTCTGTAGCCCTGCTTGGACTAGTATTGGTATGTGCCTCCATGTTGTGCTCTCCCTTCAGCCAGGCTTCCTGCTTGCTTGTCTGGAGTAGTGTGCTGTGCCCGGGCTCTGAAGCTCCTGAATGCCATGCTTTAATGGGAGCTTTATCAGCATCTCCAGGGATCTTCCTGCGGCGTGCGGTAGGTTTGCGGACCCGTGAGATCTTCGGAGTGCGGAGAGCACGTTGTGGGATTGGGCGATCAGTAAGTAGTGCCTCCACGTGGGTTCCCACCCCGGAGTGGAGTCGACGCTCCAGTCTGGAGGTCTGGGTCGGAGATTCCACTGACAGGGTGATTGCAGAGTTTCAGCTCTCGATTCGCCTCCAGAATTCTTGACATAGCTGTTCAAAGCGTGTGTCAAAGTTTTCCCTCCAAGTCTGAAGTGACGTGCTCTCCAGTATGGGTGTGTGTTGAGGTGCAGCGACCATGTTGGGCCTGCCATGCAGTGTTTGGACCACTCGGAGATTCTGTAGCAGGGGAGCGGTGAGTGCCTCCAGTGGGGACCGGGATATCCCCCACCGGTCCATAGGAGGGGGTTGTGGGGCTTCATAATGGTTGTCGCCAGGCCGCCAGACAGATTAGGCCACATGTGTTTGCAGTATCAGAAGGCAGCAGAACGTCCCAGGTTGTGTTTCCACAGGGTCCCACTCAGTTCCTGGCTATCCGAAGTTCGGATTAGGGTTCCAGCGGTGTGATTGTGCACAATATAAGCTTATTTCAGAGGCATGTGTGCAGGAGCACTTAGAGTACACGTCCGGTCATCTTGGCTGCCAGGCCCCGCCCCCCAAATTGTAACAATCATACAAAGCTGTTCAACAGACAGGGTTATTCACGAAAGTAAGAATTAAAGAGCATTTCAAATTTAAGGTAAAAATAATCTAAATGGAAAAATCCTCTAAGGCAGCTCTGCTCTCAGTTTGGCTGCTCTGGCCTTAACTTTTACATTTACTTTGAATTGTTACTTTAGTATTTTATGCATGATGTAGAAAGGCAATCATTCAAATTTGTGTATTGCGTACATAGTTGATTTGCCTTATGAAATACTATTTTTTAGTATTAATGCTTCCATTTCTTCTTTTAGGGTTTATTAGTATTTAAACAGGTTTTATTGGGAATAAAATGCAGCTGTTGAGGCCTGAATCCAGGCAGCATTGATTGACTCCCGAGTAGTGCAAAGCTTGCTGCCTTTCAGTGCCAGCTCTCTGCCCCCAGCGCCCTCTCAGTGCCAGCTCTCTGCCCCCAGCATCCTCTCAGTGCCAGCTCTCTGCCTCTAGCTTCTTAGCGCATGTTCACTGCCCCCTAGCCACACTGTGTCATTTATCTCCCCCCCACCCAGCCATTTGAGGGAGGGGGGTCTGATGGGGAGAGGAGGGAGACTACGTACCCTCTTTTTTTTTTTTTTTAATTCCCTAGTGGTCCGGTGGCCATTATATCCGGTCTACCATGTATCTGGCGAGACCCGTCAGAGCGTTGCCATAGTAACCCACGGCAATGCTCTTATTGGCCCGTTCTCGCGAGACACGTGATCTGCAGCTCTGTTCACTGTGGAGGGGCCTCGCATCCGGCGGCATACTGAGCAAGTCATCGGGCACTCTCCTGATATCAAGTCCTCGGTCACTGACCGAGGACCCGACACAGTCTGCCCTCAGGTGGGTTAGGCGGCCGCCTAAACCGCTTATTTAGAGAGCCTCCTCTGCACATACACAGTCACAAATAGACAGTCACACACAGAAATAGTCAAATGCACACATACAATCACACCACAAGCACACACACACAGACAGTCCCCTACAGGCAGTCGCACAGGCATAGATTATATATTATAATTGTTATATTTATTGTATGTTCCTTATGTGATATAGAGAACCTGACTGGATGAAGACTGTAGCAAAATGTCTGCATCTTGGGGTGCAGACTTGCTTTTTATTTGATCGAGTTCGAACAGGTGCAATGAAACAGCCAGTGGTGTCTGTGCGACTAGTGAACATAGACTGGTGTAAATGTGGAAAAACTGAATTTCTTTATGCACAGAGGAAGAGAATGTGAGGTTAGGGGCACTTTGATTGCAGCTTCCAGTGCATGTTGACAGAATGTGAGTTTGAATAAAAGTGCCTCAGCAAATATTTTCTTACATTAGAAACCTACAAACATAGAATGTGACTGCAGATAAGAACCATTCGGCCCATCTAGTCTGCCCAATTTTCTAAATACTTTCATTACTCCCTGCCCTTATCTTATGGTTAGGATAGCCTTATGCCTATCCCACGCATGCTTAAATTCCTTTACTGTGTTAACCTCTACCACTTCAGCTGGAAGGCTATTCCATGCATCCACTACCCTCTCAATAAAGTAATACTTCCTGATATTATTTTTAAACCTTTGTCCCTCTAATTTAAGACTATGTCCTCTTGTTGTGATAGTTTTTCTTCTTTTAAATATAGTCTCCTCCTTTACTGTGTTGATTCTCTTTATGTATTTAAATGTTTCTATTATATCCCTCCCTGTCTCTTGTATGGACGACATAGAAGAAATGGATCCAGTGAATATCCCAACAGGTATTTATACTAGAAACATACAGTGTAGATACTTCGGAACAGAGTTGGGAAATGTAATGACACCATTTTCTAATACCCAATAGATGTTTTCGGTTTCTATTTTTCAGCTTTCTATTTCTTAATTTCAGCACCCAGCAGACTACGTCTTCCATTCCAACACCATGAAATGTCAGGACTCATACATTCATGTGCGTATTGGTACGTTCTATCTGACACTAAGTATGTATATCGCGTACCATGTTGGTGTCTCACCTCTTGGTTTCTTGACTGCGTGTATATGCTCTTATACATGAACGTAGATATCTACGTGGTTTGTTAGTATATGTGCAAGCGTCACAGTCTGCATTTCTGTGAATGTTCATGTTTGTTTGTTTTTCAATGTGCCATTTATCTTTGGTTCCTTGCACATCTTCCATACTGACTAGAACTCCCCTGACTCGTCATTTTAAAATGAACAAATATATTTTTAATGCATTCCAATAACAGTAATCCATATTTCTTTGTTGCAGAGCTCTGCGGAAAGCGGTCTATAAAATATTTACAAGGTGGATCCATGGCTGCTTGTCACCAAACAGATTCCAATATCCGCGTGTGTTGTAGAGAAAATAAGAACATTTCCAGAGAACTCAACCAGTGATTGTGCGTTTCTTTTAAGAGATTATGATTATTGTGCTTTTGAATAAGGCAGATGGATACGATCAGACTGTTGCCACCCAGCACTGCTTTTATTTATTCTTTTATAATGTATATGCTTGTTTAATTTTTTTTTTTTAAAGTTCTTTATATGTTGTTTCATCTTGTTTATAATTTTATTTTTATATGCACTAGTATATTTATTGTACTTTATACTATATGCCACAGGAAATAAAATTTGATGAAAAATGCAGTTTGTGTAACTTTTTTTTTTTTTTTTTCAACATATCTACAAAGAAAATGGCAGAATCTTATTTTCAAGGTTTATTATATTACAATGCACCAAATAAAAATTAGTTGAAAAAAATACATAGAAAGGTACCATCACTAGAATTTTTGTACTTGGACGCCTGGCGTCTGTGCTTTACATAGTCTTGGGCTTGGATTATTCATGTGGACAACACATTGGTTCTTGCGTGACATTGGTGTGTTAGAGCAGCATCATTGAAACCTCGAATAGAATGTAGGTATAATAAGTATTATTGGGGAGTTGGACTCCAGTCGAAGTACATTTAATTTCACAAAACAATCACATGTAACAAGCTGGAATGAAAGGTAACTGGATTCACGATCTGTGCGCGTATGTACGGTCTGCTGTACCTGGGACAGAGCGAGAAAGAAAGAAAATTTGATAGGCACTTTTATAAAGTACCAAAAAATGGGATACTCCTTACTTATAAAGCACTTCAACAAACTGAAGTGCTTTATGGATGCGATGTGGTTCCTCTTATAACAATGAAAGCTCTGTTACATGTGTTTGAATTCAGATTTTATTCATATTAGTTTGACATTGTGTTCCATGGAAAAACTGAGAAATTAATTTGAATTTTATATATTTTTTTTAAACCCAGTGAAACAAATATCCCTTGTTAACCAGAAGGTGAGATATAATATGACTGTTAAATGAGTGGAGATGGAAATAAATGATGTTATCCCAGCTGACTCATAAAGGTTGTTTTCAATATTTCAATAAAATGTCTGTGTAATTAAAAAAAAAAAAACAATGACGCAGGGACAGACGGTCTGTCATTATATCATTATACTGCTTGAACAATCCTTTACCGTTTTATTTAAGCGCATATTGCACAACACACCAATGCTAGAATGTATTCACTAAACATTAAAATGTAGTTATTATTATTATTATTATTATCATTTATATAGCGCCAACAGATACCGTAGCGCTTTACAATATTTTGAGAGGGGGGATGTAACAATAAATAGGACAATGACAAGAAAACTTACAGGAACAATAGGTTGAAGAGGACCCTGCTCAAACGAGCTTACAGACTATAGGAGGTGGGGTATTAGAAACATTAGGACAACTTAATTTAAATATGGATTTCTAAATTTAGACAAATTCAGGAAATACACAGTAATCTTTATATATTAAAGTGAACGTGTAGATAAACCTGTCAGTAATTGATACAGCAGATACAGCATAAAATACAGCTGTATATTGTGGTAGCAGACATGCTAGCAAATGTATAGATTTTAATTAAAATAAATCTGTTTAAAAATTGGTCTCTCTCCAGCTTTCAAACAAAGTTGCCTCCGGTGCTGATCTCAGGTCGCCACAAGGTGGCATCCGGCCATTCAGTTTCAGGAAGTGCAGCGTGACTCCCAATTCACAAAGTTGGCTTGAAAAGAGAAAAACATTTTTAAAGTAAATTTTAAGAATGGAGAGTCACTGATTGGCTGAGAGTGATCAGCTGACTGCTCTCAGCCAATTAATGGTGCGCCTTGCCCGGCCGAACTCCGCGCTTCCTAAAACAGAAATTTCAGAAGCCGGATGCCGCCTGAGGAGAGTTGTAATCCGCGCTAGAGGCAACTTTGGGGTTAAACCATTCAAGAACAGTTTAAACTCTTGAGGTAAGAGTGCGCCCGGGGGCCTCCTGGCACCATAACAACTTCATTTAGATGAAGCTCTTACGGAGCCTAAACTATCCCTTTCAGCAGGAATGAGTTGAGGCCAACCAATGTAGAATGCAACGTTGGAGTACCTGGGGCGGATCCTATATATGGCACCCACCCAGCTTAAAAATTTTAAAAACACCCACAATTATTTTTAATGTATTTAGCACCGAGCAGTGTTTGTGTTTTTGAATGTTTTTGTATGGAGTATGTGTGAGTGAACGTACAGGTGTGTTTGTACGTATTGGCATTTAAATGCAGGCATGCATTTTTCTGTAGTGTGGTTTTTGAATATGGTGGTGTGTTTTTATGTAGTGTTGACATTTGGATGCAGGGTTGTATTAGTGTGTAGTGTAGGCGAAATGTTGAGATGTATGCACATATACACACACTGGCACACATACACAGACACATAGGTACACACATGCAGTTACATAGAAACAGTCATACACAGATACTGACACACACACACATACCGACACACATACAGACAGAGACACAATGATACAAACACAGACACACATACAGATACACAGACACACATGTGTAAGTGTGTGTGTCTGTGTGTGTTTGTATAGTGTATGCAGTGTGTGTGCTTGTATAGTGCATAATGGTGTGAGGGAGGGGGTGATGGTTTGAGGGAGGGGGGGAGGTGAGAGGGAGGAGGAGTAATACTGTGATGAAGGGGCTGATGGTGAGTAGGAGGGGGTGATGTGAGAGGGAGAGGGGGGTGATGGTGTGAGGGTAAGTGATGATGAGAGCGAGGGGGGGTGATGTGAGAGGGAGGGGGGTGACGGACCACCTGGCACCCCAACTGGGCACCTTCGCCAACAGATGCTTCCTCTCTGACGCTGAGGACCATAAGCACCGCACCGGACACCACAAGTACCGCAGACTCCACAACCGCCGTAGCTTTACTGGAATCTTGCCGTCTTCCTCCCACCCTGGGCCAACCTCTGTGGGAAAGACCTCTCCTACTCCAGAGAGTGCAGCAGCAACAGCTCTTAGAGGTGCTAGTGATTAGAACCCAGGGGAGTATAAGGAGTATAGCAATCCCCAGTGTGAATATAGCAGTTCCCCTCCAATCACGAGACCAAACTACGTGTTGAGGGTTAAAGCAGGAATTCAATTTTAATGGAGGCACACTGGCCTTTTATGCAAGTGTTCCAACAAAAGTGATGCCCTTTGTTGGGCACAGGGACACAAAGTGTACAAGCCAATAAAAACAATGTGACAATGAATGACATTCCCACAAACAGTACACAATCCCTCCCCTCTGCCTGTGATATAATTAAGGCAGATAATGCATTAACTTAATTATCCCCAGGCAGAAAAAAACACACATTTTTATAAAGTACCATAAGTACCCCAAAACATATCCCCATAAATGTCACATCCCCTGATAGCTCTGATCTGGGTGAACAACATATCCACAAATCACCCAGATCAGATGAGGGGTTCAGAAATTTTATGGAAGTCATATTTTTGCCCAGGTGCAGGCATGGTCCCATGCCCAAAACAGTTCCATATAAGCTCGAAGTTTCAGGAAACCGGCTACAAATTGTTAACACAATGGTACAGAACACCAGATTCCCTCAGACACATACACGGGACGGACACGGGCGATTGTTGGAGGTGTGGCGCGGAGAGGGGCACTAGCCTACATATCTGGTGGTCATGCCCCCGTATAATACCGTACTGGCAGATGATCAGGGCAAAGATGAAAGAGGTCACAGGGGACGACATCCCCCTACAGCCCTTGCCGATGCTCCTGCACCATACACCTATCCCCACGCAGGCATACAAGAACTCACTGACAATTCACATGTTAAACGCAGCAAAAGCGCTCATACCCCTGCACTGGAAGGGCCCGTCAGTCCCCACTCTTAGGCAATGGATAGATAAGGTAGAGAACATCTACGACGTGGAAATTCCATAGAATAGCGGCTAAGTGCCACTGGAGGACCAACCGGGAACCACAAGGTTTTCATGACGAAAATAGTTCCAGGGCATTCGCAGCTAAGCCCCCCTGAAGTCTATTCGTGGTTTTGGTCCATGCAAACAAGATGGCCACCACCACATGTTCGAATGTTGAATGGCGGCCACTTAGACTGTTCGGGAGTTCGAAGGACCATTGTTTAAAGTCCCAATAGCCACAAGGGTCTCTCAACCACAATAAATTAAATAGGACATAGTCACAGGGTAAAAGGCTGGCAAGTAGTCCCCTCCAAACCCCAGTGGGGAGGGGGTTATGATGAGAGAGGGGGACGGGCTATACCTTTATTCCCTGGTGGTCCAGTGAGGTCTCCCTGGTGGTCCGGTGACCATAATTTGCCATTCTGCAGCTCGTGAGACCCAGTCAGAGCGTCAGAGCGTTGCCGTTGTAACCCGCGGCAACTCTCTGATTGCTCAGATCCCGCGAGACACATGGTCTGTGATGGGCGCAGGAGGTTCATCACACCCGGCGGCATATCAAGCAAGCCGCTGGGCCCCCTCCTGGTGTCGGGTCCTTGGTCAGTGACCCAGGACCCGACACAGTCTGCCCCGGGCACCCCCCTAGTGAGTGGCAGCCGGGGCGCCACTGCCTGCCCCCTATCACTTAATGATCTCCCCTGTCCCCTTATTCTTCTTAATGCTCTCCTCTGCCCCTCTAACTTTGCATCTTTGTCTAGACTGTCTGTTCCTGTACCTGGTTTGATGATCTGCATTCTCATCAAACTTTGCCTGTAAAGACCCTATGCCTTCCTTGGAACCTTTGCTCATCTCCAGGCCTCTCTTTAATAAATGTATTGTATATTGCCATAGGGCTTCTGCTCCATAACTCCCATTCCTATGAGGGTAAGCCAGAATTAGTAAAATATTGCAAAGCCAAAGAATTTTACTTACTGGGTAATTTGGAAAGAAACACTTACAAATCAAATATACTCATAACATAAGACTTAGGCAGTTGCCTAGGGTGCACCAGCTTGGGGGGGGTCAAGATTTAAGTAACCCGGCAAGAGGGAAGGCACTGCACTCCTTCCTGCCAATCACTCAGTGTAGCGTGGCCGGACGGCGTGGAAGACGGTACACTGAGAGAGCACTTCCTTTCAGTCAGGCTAGGTACAGGAAAAAGAAGCTCCTGTACCGCGGTCCATGCTGCCTGGTCACGCTACACTGAGTGATTGGCAGGAAGGAGTGCAGTGCCTTCCCTCCTGTCAGGTTATTTAAATCTTGGGCCCCCCGGGCCGGTGCGCCCTAGGCAACTGCCTAGGTCGCATATAGGACGCGCCGGTCCTGCTCGCCGCCTACTCTGCCTGTCCACCCCCTGCATGCATGCACACCTGCCCAACAGTGCTAGCAACCCCAGAAGCCCAACTGGACCCACAGAGGCTGGGTGGAGTTAAATTAAAATGTAAAAAATAAATGAATAATTTGTGAGTGTTGGGGGAAATGTGTATGAGTGTCTGTCTGTCTGTCAGTTAATGTGTGTGTAGGTCTGTGAATGAGTGTGTGTGTCTGTGTCAGTCAATGTGTGTTTGTCTGTCAGTGTGTGCACGACTGTCAGTGTGTGTCAGTTAATGTGTGTGTATGTCTGTGAGTATGTGTGTGTGTCTGTTTGTCAGTGAGTGTGTGTGACTGTCAGTGTGTGTCTGTCAGTTAATGTGTGTGTATGTCTGAGTGTCTGTCAATGAGTGTGTGTGACTGTCAGTGTGTTTATCAGTGAGTGTGTGTGTTTCTGTCTGCGTAATAGTGTGTGTCTGTCAGAGTGTGTCAAATGAGTGAGTGTATGTCAATGTATGTGAGTGTGTGTGTCTGTCAGTGAAAGTGTGTGTTGGCTAAACAGTGTGTATGTCCGTGCATGCATTAGTGAAGGAGTGTCTGTCAGTCAAAGTGCATGCTGCCTTGACAGGAAGGGGTGGGGGAAATTTAAATAAGCGGGGTGCCCGAGTTTGTTCATGCCTAGAGCAGCACAAATTCAAAATACACCACTGACAGCACTACAATAATCTCCAATAAAATGTTTATACAAAAGAAAACCTTCCACTAGTCCTTGGTGAGTAGAAATTCAGCCCTAATGAATGTAAGAGAAATTATATTGAGTGTGCCAAGGATTCCCACTGCCTGTTGGGAACATAAATGCAGTTTGAAAGCAGCAGTTTATTGTAGGTACACCAACCTTGCCCCTCCTGATTTCTTGGCATGCTGGGAAAACCTTCTTTTCTGCTCTTACACAGGGAACGCATGATTATCCATCATAGAAAGGCTGAAACGATAGATCAGGAAACCAGCAATTGAGAGCTCTGCAGAGACTGTAGAAATCTGTCCATTAGTGACCAGACCTGCAATGTACAGCCTGCTTGCTCCCCAGATAGGCTGAATTTAGATGATATGTGAGTCATTTGGGGACATTATGGCTGTACGTGCGTCTGACAGGTCTATTGTTAGTGGTCCTGTTACTTTAGGAGGTCTGTTGAGCTAAGTAACTTTTAGGCTGGGCTAGTAGTGTAGATACTGAAATTAAAAATGTGAGCAGTTGGATGCTTGACAGAATATGTATGTTTATAATGTAGATCTCACTGCTAAATGGTATAATTGCTCTTACATTGAACTAACAATTTTCAGTCAGCTTGTTCCTCTCATTAAATCACACACGTCGTTTTAATGGCCTTTCAGCTCAAGGTTGTCTGACTGTAACAAAAAAATTAATAAAAAAATACAAAGGCGCTTAACTAGAACAATTATGTGATGAGTGATTTTTCTCTGAACCAGCTGCAAGCACCCCACACAATGTGCAAACAATTCTCAAATTCACAACCTCATAAAAAACAAGTATGCCTATACTTATACTCTCATAGAAGAGATTTCAGTTAAGATGAGTCTGTAATAAAAACAAAATAAACAGTGCAAAAATATCTCACTCGTTAGTAAATAAACCCCGGCAGAAATCCAGTCACTAGCCCAGAGACACCAAGCCCTGCTGAAATAAATGTAGGTTCCAAGATGTTTTAAAACTACAGCTTCCGTGATTCTTTCTAATTCTAAAGGCATGCAAAGCATCATGGGAGTCGTAGTTCTACCACATCCAATGATCTACCTTTTGGGCACCCCTGATGTATAAGGAGAAGGGGGTGGCATCCACTGGAATACACATCTGGAAGTTGAGCTCAAAAGGAAACCCACAATAAACCAGACAACTATGTAACTATGTAACTTTAAAAGAATGTGAGCTCCCACATATGAGACTCACATATATAGCATATATATCAAGTATAAAGCTCCAGGAGAAAACCAGCACAGCTGTTTGCATGAAGTCATAAGTCAATATATGAAAACCACCGTTTCTGATAAGTCAATAAACATAACAATACCAGCACCAAAACATGTACAGTATATCTTAAACATCAATGTTCTCAGCCAACATGAATTAGATAAATATTATAAGAATCCTACATCCCAAGGACCAGTCCTTTGCATGCTGACATTGGATAAGCCGACATATTATTATTAAATTGGAGAAAACACTTTAAGTATGTCAACAGTTTATCATGACGAACATTTATCGTGACACACAGTTAGCTCATTTGGTTCCCTGCAGTAAAGTCAATCAGTTCTTGTAACGAAAACAAACTTAGGAAATAGGACAGAAAATATGGAAGTGCATTAAATTATAGAAGTGTGGAAAGCATAGACTTGTTTCCTCAAAGGTCGAATATAACTAGAATGTCATATTTAGAGGGATGGGTATGGGAACAATTTGGTGTCGTTTTCTGTTGTTGACTTTTCCACCATCATGTTACAAGAATACTCTTGAACATTTACCTTTTAATTGAGTTTGGTTACTCAGTCTATGCTATACTATATGGCGTCATATTTAAGTATCACAAGAGACATATTGAGCTCTAGATATCATGAGTAAAGAGAACCGCACTAACAGGTTTTTCTGATGAAGTGAAATATAATAATATAATGCTTGAGTTTCCGTTTTTATTTTTTTTCTTTATTTTGATGTCCTACTATAATATTTCTTTTAAACAGATGTGGTGGAAAATTTCACAACTCAGCTGTTTTGATCTGGACATTTCCTGGATCTAGTTTAAGTACCCTGCACCCTGCTGTCAGTGGTGTAAGCGATGGTCATTTGCCAGGCCACTTCCCAGTATTATTCAAAAATGTTATACTTATATTATTTTATGTAGGGAATAACTTCGCAAGAGCCTGGGACTTTGGATTTTTAAATATAAAATGCAATTTCTATCCATGATCCCGCAAAGAATTTGCAGATGACAATCTTTGTGAGTTAAGCTGTAATAAATAGCAGACATTTTTGTGAAACTTTTTCAGAAATTTTGTTATAAGTAATAAACGTTTTGACATCTTTCGTCATAATTTGTCTAGTTGAATTACTTTGTAAAGTTTCATAAAAGGTCCCCAAACAATTGCCACATGAATGTCAAAACCACAACGATTTTGTTGCACTCGTTTGTCAATTTTCCTGTCAGTTAAAACATTGTGTGGCGACAGAGTAAAGCAAAGAGTGTGGACATATTCTACGTTCTTTCCGCTGTCACGTGGGTCTGTGTCACACACAAAGGTTTTTGTAAGGAACAACGCTTTATTAATATGAGTGGGATGGAATCTGAAGTGCCCCCCAAATTTTGTTACACCAGTGGTTTTTCTTCACTGGAAGAATTATTGTTTGCTCATTGAAGACCTACATATTATTCTTATAGATTTATATAATGATATATATTCTGAAACGATTGTTTCTTTTTTTCTTAAAGGATCACTATAGGGTCAGGAACACAAACATGCATTCCTGACCCTATAGTGTTAAAACCGCCATCTTGTCCCCCTTGGCCTTTCATGCCTCCATAAATATAGCAAAATTGTACTGTATTCAAGCTGTAGATCTGCAAGCTGTTTGCCTCAACAACAAAAAAACAAGCAGTCTGCTGACATCATCAGAAGTGGTGGCCTGATCCAATCACAATGCTTCCCCATAGGATTGGCTGAGAATGACAAAGATGCAGATCAGGGGCAGAGCCAGCATGATTCAAACACAGCCCTGGCCAATCAGCATCTCCTCATATAGATGAACTGAATCAATGAATCTCTATGAGGAAAGTTCAGTGTCTGCATGCAGAGGCAGGAAACACTGAATGTTTGGATGCATTTTAGGCAGCCATGACCCAGGAAGGATCTCTAACAGCCATCTAAGGAGTGGCCAGTGAAGTGATCACTAGGCTGTAATGTAAACACTGCATTTTCTCTGAAACAAGCAGTGTTTACAGCAAAAACCCGGAAGGGAATGATTCTACTCACCAGAACAAATCCAATAAGCTGTAGTTGTTCTGGTGACTATTGTGTCTCTTTAAGTAGATATTTCAATCGTTGTCTAGGTCAACTTAATTTGCTATTACCACTTTCAAGATAGTTCATGGTATTTTGGACACTTCTTAACATCTATTTTCAGATCATCATAACTATTCCATCATCTACTGTTCTGCTTGCAACATTATCCGCCTTATTTACTATAGTGAGAATTGTTCAAAATTTCTAATTTGAGACCAAATTAACTTAAGTAGAAACATTCTCTCAGTCAGCTACACTTCCAGTTCAGCTATGTTGACCTTAAACTTAAAATTCCCAACAATTCTCACTTTATTGAATAACCCCTTGTGACTATGCAATTCATTAGTTTGAAGCAAACTTTTTGTATGGTGAAATGTTACACTGTTGTTCTTCCGTTCTATTGTGATATGGACATTTTGAAATCTCTCTCACACAGGATTGTCTATGGAGGTGACTAAAACAGTCCCAAATTTAAGACCAGGACCTTCTGGACATCAATTCTTAAAGAGATGATGATAGTTATAGGGAAAACCTTCCAAAAGAAGAGGAAAACTACTACTGCTAAGCCCTCGATTATATATAATCTAACTGATTTATCATTCTAATCTCATTGCATCACGACAGGGCAATAGTAACATATATTTATACATGTATTTATGCGTACATATAGTGAACAGCTGAAATCTTTAAAGAATTTGTTTTTTAAAAGAGCAGAAGTATCAAACTCTTTTTTTTGTAAATCTGTTTTATTGAATAAAAGAGCAGAAGTAAACTTAAATGTACAAATGTACAACGGATGTGTTAATGAAATGTCTGCATAACAATAATATTTTTTTTTAATATGTAGGGTAACAACGTCTTGATCCAAGGAGAGATCTGACTGCCATTCTGGAGTCTAAAAGGATTTTTTTTTTTCTATTTTGTTGCAAAACAGATTTGAGGAAGGTTGAACTTGATGGACGCAAGTTACATATAACTATGTAATAAAAAGTGACAACTATATCCACAGTTTTAAGGAGGACTAATCAGATTCTTGTGCATCTACATTTATATAATGCTTACTTAGAGTAGTTTAGTGGAAGACCTCAGGGAAGCCAGTGTGTGGTTACATTCATTTCTTCAATTAGAGAAAACACAAAATACAGTTATCCAAGATTTTTGTGAAACTTTTTGTTCTATATACCATGTAATAGAGTTTACCAAGTAGAGGTTATAAATGCCTTGGAAAACATGTTGAATCCGGCAAGCCGACTAGTACCTCATCAACGAGACTTCTGAGGTTGCTGTATGTCTCATACATCCTATGGGACAGTATTAGTCTAAAGCATTTACAGGCCCGTCTTTAGGTAGGGTCAGTTAGGGCCCCAGGCCTCATGCTTTTAGTAACCCCAAGGTAAATAATAAATGTCCCTGTGTAATGCAGACAAGCTTCAAACAACAACACAAAACATAAGGAATGTACTCAACTCCCACCAGCCACCAGCTCACAAGGATCGAGGTCCCACTCAAAGGACAAAAAGTTTGTAAATGGAGAGAAGCCTGAGATATGGTGGGAACTGATATATGGCTAAACCTTGCAAAACAGGCATCCCTGTTAAAATATATTATTATTATTATTATTCTACTTCTGTTATGTCACAAGTTAAAGGAACTCTATATTTAGGGCACAACCCCCTTAGATAAAATGGGAGAGGTGTTTAAACTCACCATTTCTCCCACTCCATGCCGGGCTGGCTCCATCTCCATGGCTGTACTCTTTAATCTTGATGATCTTTCCTACAGGAAAGCACTGTGAGTCTATTGCGCTGTGATCCTTGCACAGTGTGAAGACGCTGAACGTAGGTGCTGCACACTGTACAACACTTAGATAGGAAGCACCTCTAGTGTCTGTCTGAATGACTCACTAGAAGTGTTACTAGTCAGTAATATAAACACTGTCTTTTCTATTAAAAAGCAGCGTTTACATAGCTCAGCCTGCAGGGACAAGCTTTAGACACCAGAACCACTACATTAAGCTGTTGTGGTTCTGGTGACTATAGTTTCCCTTTCCTAGAAACCGTGTATGAGATGCTCCAGTATTTTTATAAGCTAAGCTATTATGCTGTTTGTTTATCGTATTGGAGTTTATCGTGTAGTCACTTGTCTCATGCACAATTGTCATGTAAATCACCAAACGAATAAATATATGTATCAGAGGACAAAGAGAACCCCTGTTCTGTAAATGGAAAATAGCAAACTGCATATAATAAAGGATACAATGAATAGACAATGTGAACAAAAGGATTCATTCTATGAAATCACTTTGTGTATGGAAACATTGTGTCCTTTCAAAAACATATTTTCCAGAAGCTCTGACCAATTTATTTCACAGTATCAATTTGGATGACATTCTTAAAGGATCACTATAATGGCAGGAAAACAAACATGTATAACTATAAAACCCTTAGGTCCCCCCCCCCCACCATCCTCAGGGCCCCCCTCCCTTAAACCCCTTCAGCCACTTACCTTTATCCAGCGCCGTTGACCTCTCCTCCCCCTGCCGACGTCAGCTACCGAGTGGAGCGGAATTTCTCTGAAACTGCTATTTTTACATCTGAAGGGTTAAACCTGTGGGACCTGGCACCCAGACCACTTCATTGAGCTGAAATAAAAGCTGTCAGAAATAAAGCTAGTAGAGACATATTTTATCCTGCAATGTAAGCTTTGCATGTATCTACTAAACGTCAATGCTTTACATTACAGGGTTAAAATGAAAGGAGTCCAGCACCAAGATCACTTTGTTGAGATTTAGTGGCGTGGGTGCTTTTAGAGATTCTTTAATATACATTTGATACAGACTTTTTTTGGAGTGATCTGGAGGGAAGCACGTGAGAATTCAGGCGGAGTTGTAAATTCATATATGAAAGTACAAAGTGCACTGCTTACATTGAAAGGTCTTCCTTAACATAGGCATGTGAAAAGTGTGTATTGGGTGTCCTCTGACACACTATAATAAATCCAGTCTCCTGTTTACCTCTTTTTGGTACTTTTGGCTTGTTGAATTTTGAAGAAAAAAATAACTATTTCTTTATGCACCTGATCAGCATTGCAAAAAATATTCAATTTTATATTAGCATTTTAATAAGTGAGACACTCTACCAGTATACTTTGACCAAAATGTACTTTGTGTATTTAAGAACTGTTGATAAAAATCACGTTATCACTCTGTATTTTGTAATTTTGTCTTTCTTTTTTTTTAAATATGGACTGCGGGAAGATATAATGCCATGTGTACTTATGAATATACTAATTATTATATCTCTTGCTTTGTAACCTTAAATAAAGAATGGGGAAAAAAGCATGTCATCTGCTTAAACATCTAGCCACATCCACGCCCGAACTGTTATCTTCTCTATCCAGCTGTGCATGTCTAAAAGACGTTACGCACATTTTCGAAATTGAAACACATTTAAAAATATATATATATTAAAAATATTGTTGTGCTGTCTCCATCAGGCATATTTTAAAATTGTGATTTTTTTTTTAATAGTTCATACAGTTAAATGCTCCGGCAGTAGCATAGACAATGTTTTTATTGTATATAAACGCTATAGAAGAGTGAACTTACATATATTTGTTTTGCATTTAGCTATGACAGTGCATAATTAAATTCAAGAAACTGTTTTCGTCTTCCAAGAAATTTAATATTTGTAGAAATTCTTGGAAACATTCTGCCAAGTTTACTTGTCCACGTAGTGTGAATTTGCTTTCTGTGTTATAGAGATATACTAAGCATAGTACGGTAGAGGGATTCTACAGAAGTAAATCACCTGAGATTTATCTGTTAATATGGTAACCAAGATACCTCTCTCTTCTGTTACCGGATCTCTCTAAGATTACTAGACACATTTTGTAAGCGTTAATGAGGGTTTTGTTTAAATTTCCCAGGCAACTGAAAAGATGGACATATGTTTCAGCCAATTAGCAGCCAGGTACCATGTTGAAGCTACAGATAAGAAAAACCCAACTCATCATTTAAGTGTTATTCTGAATTCATATGGATGCTGAAAACATTCCAGAATGTTGTACCGCCGTGCCATCTTTGCCACATATACCTCCAACCCCTCTGGTCAGGGTAATCCTAGTGCCCAACCTGAGTTGAAAGTGTAAACATGGCTTTTGGGATAACTAATGGTGTTAGTTTGCTGGCACCCTCTTGCATAGTGCAGTAGTTCCCAACCTTTTTATCACTTGAGTACTCCTTGGCTGCCCATTTTTTATAAATTGTACCCCTCATATTAGCCAAATGTTTGTAATAAATATAATTGCTGTAATTTCAAATGTATATGTTTTTTTCTGCCCCGTCTATCCTTTTCCTCTGCCCAGGCTCCTCTGCCATGGCTCCCCAGTTTTTTCCCAGGCTCCCCTGCTTCTCCTCTGCCCCAGGTGTATGTATGTTATATATTGCAGATATACACACTGACATCCATGCAGATACACAGGCGCACACACTGACACTCATGCAGATACGCATACACTACACACACTGACACACAGAGATACACAGATACAAACACTGCCATGCATCCGGATGCACAGACACACAGATAGAAACACTGACATACATACAGATACAGACACACAGAAACACATATACAAACACTGCCACACATGCAGATACACAGACACAGATGCAAACAATGACACACATACAGTTACACACATTGACACACTATCAGATACAAAGACACATACATACAAACAAACACTGATGCATATGCAGATACAAAGATACAAACACTGATATAAATGCAGATACACAGATACATTGACACACATGTAGAAACACAGACACACAGATACAAACACTGACACACATACAGATTTACAGACACACAGATAGTAACACTGCTACATGTGCAGATACATAGACACACAGATGCAAACAGTGACACACATACAGTTGCATAAACACACTGATACACATACTGACACACATGCAGATAAACAGATACACAGATACAAACACTGCCACACTAGCATATATACATATACACAGATACAGACATACATACACACACTGACACACATGCAGTGCATTTATTGTGTATGAGTGTGTATATCTGACTGTGTATCTGTCTGACAGTGTGAATCAAACTATGTGTGTGAATGTGTATGTCTGGCTATGCGTCAGTTTGACAAAGTGTGCATGAGGCTCTGGCTGTGTGTGTCTCACAGTGTAGGAGTGTGTTTGATTGTGTGTACATGTCCAACTGTGTGTCTGACAGTGGGAATCTGTGTGTTCAAGTCTGTGCGTGGCATGTGTGACTGACAATGAGAATCTGTGTGTGTGTGTGTGTGTGTGTCTAACATTACCTACATATACATGACATTGTGTGTTTGTGTCTGGCAATGTGTATGTGTGTATTCTGATACAGTGTGTGTATGACAATTTATGTGTGTGGCAAGGAGTGTGTATCTAGGTAAAGGTGCCCGGCCAATATTTTTTTAAGGTTCATTAAGATATCTGCTGGCAACCCCTGGCTGCAGCATAATCTAGGTGAAACATCTGAGATCTATGTCCAGAAGGCTGCAGTTCAAGGAAAAGCTTAAGAACTGTGCAGAACCCTCAGTCTCCCAGACCTCTGATAGTAAACTCAGAAATAAGAACACAGAAAAATACCACCCATATGTGTTATTTGTCTGTAGAGGTGTAAATATTTGTGTGTGTGTTTATGACAGGACAAGGTAAATGTGGTTAACAATTTAACAATTTCTCATTTTTTAAAGCACCCTGTTTTTTTTTCTATGGAAACTTGAAGTGTTATCTTTATCATGATACCTATATTTTCACATGCAGATAAGAAACATTTTGCCTATTAGCTAGCTTTATATTTCCTTTGTACTTTATCTCTCTCAAAAAATTTTCACAAAAAAAAAAAAAAAAGGAAATTAACAAACACAATTTGACAAATATAGGGCTGGCCCTTTTTAGTTTTTACACATTGACATTTGCCAGACTGGTTATGTTGCCTAGGAGTCCGTATAGCCGCCCAGGAATGAGAATTACCCTCATCATGGCATACCATTTGCAAAGGTAGACAACACCAGGGTATTCAAAATGGGGTATGTCCAGTCATTTTTAGTAGCCACTTAGTCACAAACCCTGGCCAAAGTTAGCGTTCATATTTCACAGCCAGACTGCACTTTCACTGATCATATCATTATCGTGATACATTTTACTGTTTTAAAACACTTGTATTTGTGTTCAGCAGCTTACACAGTGCCGATACGCCTTTCACCATGAAAAAAAACATGCTAGTTAAAAACCCCTGAGGGTTAACTTTTATTTTTTATTTGGTCCTCAGTGGTTAAATTTAATTAGTTATTTAAATATATTTTATTTATTTAGCAGAGTGGATGGAAGTTAGTGGGAAATTGGGTGATTTACTGTTAGGCTAGTTAGGGGTTAATAGTAATAAAGTTTTAAAATGTTTAAAAAATGTTTTACACATACTACATTTTTTAAAGTTTTCAAAAGTTAACAGTTTTTTAAAGTTTTTTAAAAAAAAAATGCTTATTACCACTACACTTGGAACAAACTAGCATAAAAATCATTGAACGCTCCAAATTTGGCTTCTGAGATACCCTGAGATGACTTCTTTAGGAAATGGTATGCCTTTGTGGGGTAGTTTGAATTAGCAATTTGCTAACAAACCCCAAAATGGAACATGGACCCAGCGTCAAAACTCAAATTTTGAGAAAACTTAAATGGCTGCGCCTCAAGTTTGCCCCTTCAACATCCACATATATGTGGACATATGTGAATCCACATATATGGCAAAGGTACATAGGGGGGTATTGCTTTATTTAGACCTTAGCACACATAATGTTTGCAAAATATACCGTACAAACTCACTGTGTGTGTCAAAAAGGAATCATCAGTTTTGTCCTGTGCATCTGGGAACCTTGTAGTCTGCATTGAGAGAAAAGAAAGAGTTAAACCTTATTATACAGGGAGTGCAGAATTATTAGGCAAGTTGTATTTTTGAGGATTAATTTTATTATTGAACAACAACCATGTTCTCAATGAACCCAAAAAGCTCATTAATATCAAAGCTGAATATTTTTGGAAGTAGTTTTTAGTTTGTTTTTAGTTATAGCTATGTTAGGGGGATATCTGTGTGTGCAGGTGACTATTACTGTGCATAATTATTAGGCAACTTAACAAAAACAAATATATACCCATTTCAATTATTTATTATTACCAGTGAAACCAATATAACATCTCAACATTCACAAATATACATTTCTGACATTCAAAAACAAAACAAAAACAAATCAGTGACCAATATAGCCACCTTTCTTTGCAAGGACACTCAAAAGCCTGCCATCCATGGATTCTGTCAGTGTTTTGATCTGTTCACCATCAACATTGCGTGCAGCAGCAACCACAGCCTCCCAGACACTGTTCAGAGAGGTGTACTGTTTTCTCTCCTTGTAAATCTCACATTTGATGATGGACCACAGGTTCTCAATGGGGTTCAGATCAGGTGAACAAGGAGGCCATGTCATTAGATTTTCTTCTTTTATACCCTTTCTTGCCAGCCACGCTGTGGAGTACTTGGACGCGTGTGATGGAGCATTGTCCTGCATGAAAATCATGTTTTTCTTGAAGGATGCAGACTTCTTCCTGTACCACTGCTTGAAGAAGGTGTCTTCCAGGAACTGGCAGTAGGACTGGGAGTTGAGCTTGACTCCATCCTCAACCCGAAAAGGCCCCACATGCTCATCTTTGATGATACCAGCCCAAACCAGTACTCCACCTCCACCTTGCTGGCGTCTGAGTCGGACTGGAGCTCTCTGCCCTTTACCAATCCAGCCACAGGCCCATCCATCTGGCCCATCAAGACTCACTCTCATTTCATCAGTCCATAAAACCTTAGAAAAATCAGTCTTGAGATATTTCTTGGCCCAGTCTTGACGTTTCAGCTTGTGTGTCTTGTTCAGTGGTGGTCGTCTTTCAGCCTTTCTTACCTTGGCCATGTCTCTGAGTATTGCACACCTTGTGCTTTTGGGCACTCCAGTGATGTTGCAGCTCTGAAATATGGCCAAACTGGTGGCAAGTGGCATCGTGGCAGCTGCACGCTTGACTTTTCTCAGTTCATGGGCAGTTATTTTGCGCCTTGGTTTTTCCACACGCTTCTTGCGACCCTGTTGACTATTTTGAATGAAACGCTTGATTGTTCGATGATCACGCTTCAGAAGCTTTGCAATTTTAAGAGTGCTGCATCCCTCTGCAAGATATCTCACAATTTTGACTTTTCTGAGCCTGTCAAGTCCTTCTTTTGACCCATTTTGCCAAAGGAAAGGAAGTTGCCTAATAATTATGCACACCTGATATAGGGTGTTGATGTCATAAGACCACACCCCTTCTCATTACAGAGATGCACATCACCTAATATGCTTAATTGGTAGTAGGCTTTCGAGCCTATACAGCTTGGAGTAAGACAACATGCATAAAGAGGATGATGTGGTCAAAATACTCATTTGCCTAATAATTCTGCACTCCCTGTATTTCTCCTACTTGTCTGTAACTTGTGCTTTGGCTGTGCCTAGACTGAACTAGATTGTGATGTCATTTGCTAAGTCTTTCACATAAATTTGAAAAAAAAAAGGGAGCATCACAGGTTTAACACTATGTCATATTCAATGTTTTATTCAATAGTGTCCGTTCTAGAGAAGTGACAGTTCCCCTTTAAATCAGAGTGACTCATATTTGTGAAACCTCAAAAGTTTTTATTAATCAACTGGTATAGCATTGAATTACTGAGGACTAATGTCGTGTAGGCTTGATAAAGGATTACCAAAACATTAACCTGTTTCAGCTTGGGCTTCTAACGGCAAATAATGTATTGGTAATAACTCATTTACACACTTTGAAACAGGGATATGAAAATATTCATGTATATTATTATTATTATTTATAAAGCACCAACAAGTTTCATAGCGCTGTACAATGGGTGGTGTAATAGACACATATTTGTAACCAGACATGTTGGACACACAGGAACAGAGGGGTTGAGGTCCCTGCTCAATGAGCTTACATGCTAGAGGTAGTGGGGTATAGTGACACAAAAGGTAAGGGCAGGGTAGAAATCTATATTTGCATTCAAAGCTGACTACATGACACACATAAGTAACGCTCATCGTTGTTGCTCATATGGGTTTGTATTTATGTGTGTTTGTATGATGATGCATAGCTGTTCGTATTTTAATATCTTACAGATATCAATAAGCTTGAATTTCCCCCCCTCCCCCAAATCAATTGTACTATTTATTTATTTTAAATTTTCCAAAGGTTTTAGTATCTTTCCAAAGATGCTGTATTGTAACTGGACAGATGGTTACCAATGGTCTACAGCGCATATTTTAAGGTATTTGAGGAATGTTACTAATCAGTACTCATAGTGTTTTATATCAGATTTATTCTTTCACACAAATAATATCCACTAAATGCAATATTTGTTATAATAAATGTGGGCACTTTAGATTTTTGAATTAACTGGATTTAATTGACTGAATAGCTAAATGAGTTTCACACAGCAAACGTAGGGACGAAACTTTTGCAGTTTAGTGAAAAGACTTGAAAGAACACTGTAGTGTTAAGAATACATGTATTCCTAATACCATAGTGCTGGAGTACCAGTTTAGGTGCACGGCCCTCTCAGATTGGAGATATAAGGTAGTTTTTACATTGCCACACTGGTCTCGCCGCGGCTGGGCCCCTCGCCTCCGTAGCTGAGGAAAGCATTTGGAGGCTATTGTGAGCGTGCTGCCAATCACCATTTTCTCATGGAGATGCATTGAATCAATGCATTTCTATGGGGAGCATTCACACAATGCAGCACTATAATAGAAAGCTCCTCTAGTGGCCGTCTGGGTGACAGCAACTAGATGTGTTACTAGGCAGCAATGTAAGCAGCTTTTTCCTTGCTCAGCCTGCTGGGACATATTATAGAATACATTAAGCTGTAGTGGTTCTGGTGACTATAGTGGCCCTTTAAGATGCTCTAGACAGGTGTAAAGAAATGCTGTAAAGTAAGAATGCTTTAAAAAAAATATAAACATTAATAGTTTATTTTGTCGTAATGCAAAGTGAGTGAACACAAGGAAAATCTAATGTTCAGATAAGCTTAAAAAAGAAATTGCAAAAATGAATTAAATGTACTAATGTGTATTACAAAATACAAGGAAAGTAGAAGACTTTGCATGTCTGCTTTTGGTTATGGTATATGTCGGCAGTACGTATAACGTGTGTGTGTGTGTGTGTGTGTATAAAAATATAAATTTTCCTTTTTTTCAACTTTTTTTATTTTAAATGCATTTTTAAATTTATTTTAACCATTTATTAGTGAATTGTGTTAACGCTAACTTCTTTGTCTTCTATCTCTAGAATCCCAGTTGGAGGATTTGGCGCAGACCGGTTTTATTTGGGACAGTGGCGAGAAGGACTTGGAAAACTATTCAGCTTTGGAGGCCTGGGAATATGGTCTTTGATGTCTTCTCAGGGCCGCCATCAGAAAATTTGGGGCCCATGACAAAGCACAAGGTCTGGGCCCCCCCCCCCTCCTCGCGGGCCTGCCCACGCCCTACCTAGTCCGCTCACAATGATGCAGGACTGAATGTGGTGTGTGTATAGTGGAAGTGAATTAGAATGTGTGTAATGGATGTAGTGTTTGTGTGTATTAGATACTGTTTGTGCAATGAATGCAGAGTGTGTGTTTGTGTAGCGGATGCAGTGTGTATAGTGAGCGCAGAGTGTTTTTGAGTAGTGGATGTAGTGTGTGTACAGTGATGTAGTGTGTGTTTGTGTAGTGGATGTAGTGTTTGTATGTACTAGATGAAATGTGTTTAGTGGATGCAGTGTCTGTAGTGTGTGTATTAGACGCAGTGTCTGTGTATAGTGAATGCAGAGTGCTTCAATTTGTGGTGGATGTAGTGTGTGTACTGTGAATACAGGATGTTTGTGTAGTGGATGCTGTGTGTACAGTTAATGCAGAGTGTATGTTAGTGTAGTGAATGCAGAGTGTGTGTCAGTATAGTGAATCCAGAGTGTGTGCATAGTTTAGTGAATGCAGAGTGTATGTTAGTGTGTAGTGAATGCAGAGTGCGTCAGTGTAATGAATGTAGTGTGTGTTAGTGCAGTGAATGCATAGTGTGTGTAAATTTGTAGTGAATGCAGAGAGTGTGTTAGTATGTAGTGGATGCAGAGTGTGTGTTAGTGTAGTGAATGCAGTGTTAATGTGTAGTGAATGCAGAGAGTGTGCTAGTGTGTAGCGGATGCAGAGTGTGTGTTGTGTTAGTGAATGCAGTGTGTGTGTGTTAGTGTATGCAGTGTATGTGTGTGTTGGTGTATGCAGTGTATGTGTGTGTTATTGTATGCAGTGTATGTGTGTGTTATTGTATGCAGTGTGTTGTGTTAGTGTATGCAGTGTATGTGTGTGTTATTGTATGCAGTGTGTGTTGTTAGTGTATGCAGTGTATGTGTGTGTTAGTGTATGCAGTGTGTGTTGTTAGTGTGTGATCTGGGGTGAGGGGGAGGAAGGGGCATTTTAACATTAATTTTTTATTAATTTAATTAAATGTTTCTCCCCCCCTCCCTGCTTACCTGTGTCCATGGAGGGGGGAGATTCCATCCCTGGTGGTCCGGTGGGGGGCCCCCCGGCTCCCTGTTACCGCAGAGGGGGCCCAGGCAGGCAGGCAGCACACAGCTTCTCCTCTCTTCTCATAACTCTCGCGAGACCCGGTTACCATGGCAACGCTCCGCGGGTCTCGCGAGAGTTATGAGAAGAGAGAAGACAGGAGGAGAAGCTGTGTGCTGCCTGGCTGGGCCCCCTCTGCGGTAACAGGGAGCCGGGGGCCCGCGGCTGCACACATAGATCGCGATATGCGCTATCTATGTGTGCAGAAAGGGAAAGTGGGGCCCAGGACTGCCAGAGCAGTCCGGGCCCCCCAGGGCCGCCGGGCCCGTGACAACTGTCACGGTTGTCACCCCCTGATGGCGGCCCTGTGTCTTCTTAATTAGCGTTGGATATGTTGGCGCTGCTGATGGCTCTCTGTATATACAACTCTAGAGAGGCCTAATCTATTGACTATCTGTATACATAACTTAACAACTCCAGAGAAGGACAATCAGCCCTAATCTTTCAGAACATTGCATTTAAATTGTTATTATATATATTTTAACGTACGGTATCTATACTGGATCTACCTTTTCATTGAGGTGTACTATGATCAATTTACTTTTACATGTTTTCCTTTGTGAAATGTGTTTCAATGTCTGTGATCCTTATTTTCTATGAAAAGTCTAATCGCATGGGCTTAGTTTATGGAATATTTTGCATATATCTTTTTGTATGAAACTGTAAGCTTTTAAAGAGTTACTCCAAGCATCATGATCACTTTAGTGATTTGAAGTGGTTATGGTGCTTGGAGTGTCTATGTACAGCTTTTCACGAGAGGTCCAGCCTGGTTAATGTGTGTATATTTGCTGTTTGTCATCAGCAAACATAGAATGCTGGCGACCAATGGTGGCATGCCACTCTCATGCAGCCATAGTCCTCTATGACGTCTCTTCCACTACAGTACGCAGGAGGATCAAACTGCAGGGAGAACAACTTTGCCTTAACAGACTATTTAAATTAAGATTTTCATATATATATATATATATATATATATATATATATATATATATAAAAAACAAGAGGGGGTTGGCTGCACTCACCTGAACATGCATAAATGGGGGTGCTGCTGGGGGCCAAATAATACAATACACAAGATCCAGCGCACTCACCTATCCACTAAACAGCAACTTCAATGTTGAAAGATTTTATTTGGTTTTTTTTTAAACACCTAATCTAGGCAAAAATAATGGGGGTTTAGTTACATTATATGTATGCCTGCCACAACGTCAATGTACCCCATCTTTGGCAGGTCCTACACTAACAGCCTAATGTTTTCTCTTATGAGATTAACCTACTTGGGAAAAAAATTCCATCTGGGGCTCTCTGCAGTACAAGGCTCTTGTTTTATGTATATATTTGGGAGTCTAGCCAACTCCTTGGTTGTGCACCCCTCCCTGTCACAGGTGCCTCATCCCAGGGCCCTATTTAGCCTTGTACTGCAGAGAGCCCCAGATGGAATTTTTTTCCCAAGTAGGTTAATCTCATAAGAGCAGACATTAGGCTGTTAGAGTAGGACCTGCCAAAGATGGGGTACATTGACGTTGTGGCAGGCTTATGCAATGTATGATCATATAATGTAACTAAACCCCATTATTTTTGCCTAGATTAGGTGTTTTTAAAAAAACCAAAATCTTTCAACATTGAAGTTGCTGTTTAGTGGATAGGTGAGTGCGCTGGATCTTGTGTATTATATATATATATATATATATATATATATATATACATATACATATATCTATCTTTTTTTCTTTTAGTGAGGACCATGCCAGCTAGGGTTATTCCATCCCAAAACAGTTTGTTTTATTTTTTCATTAAAATGCAGTTTTTTGGTTGTGGTAAACTGTTAACTGCTTTTAGTTATTACAAGCTATTACTATATTGGCTGATTGGTCAGAGTTACCCATCAGATGAATACACAGCTTAGCACTGTGGCAATAAACTGTGTTATCAGAGGACAGTTACCAGTTGACATCAGTGAGATATTTTACATTTTCAAAGGGAAACAATTAAAAAAAGTTAACTTCATGCATTATGGAGCAAAAACATTACAAATATACAAAAAATTAATATAAATATACAGCTGGCAAAATTCCCATTTTTTCTGTGTAGATTTGGAATCCAGACGAGATTACTATGAGGCTGAGCAACCCACCCATCCACTATAGGTGGCCCTTTGGAGTTGACCACAAGAAAGCATAAATTGAGGAGTCCCTGGAAGCAGTTTTAGCAGTTAGTATTGCAAGTTAGCATGTAAATCTCCCATGTTAAAATTAGTGTAGGACCCACTGATATTGTGGTAAAGTGACATAGTCATGGGCTTAAACACAATATGACCGTATGGTGGAACTGAATCCCCATATTTGTTTGCTAAGATAGGTCATTTAAAGTAACTTTGTAAAAAATGTAAACTGTATTTTATTTTGTGTGTGTGAGCACTGTTCCTTTAATTTCAATTTTTTATTACCTCAACATATTGGATTCAAAAGAATACCTTCTGTCATTATTTTATTATGGGTTCCCTCAGATTCCCAAGGAGATTCTTGGTTACACCTGCAGGGAGGAGACCAAGATCTAACCACTGAGATGCATGTGATATGATTGTAAAAGCCTGCTGGTAAACCCATTACTTCCTGATTTCCTAGGCTATTTTTGGACCATCCTGAGCCCATGTAGAAAGCACAGCTTAGGGACCCTTACTGGGCTAAGAGGCGGGCTAGGGGGCGGGAGCAGTAGGGGATTGGTGGATCAATGTTTGGGGGTTGGCTGATATAAATGGTCGGCCATTTTGTGATTCCTCACTCTAATTTCTTACCTAGCAGAGTTGGTCCCTCCCTCCCTTTGTAACATTTTTTCCCCGCATGGTCACAGTGGCGGGGTGGGGTAAGGAACATTAAGGATAAGGGGCCTTAGTTAATATAGGCGTAAGGGGAGTCTGTGATGATAATATTCCATATTTTTCTTAAGAATAATTGATTGATCACTATTGAGCAAATTAAACTATTATAGTTAGTTAAGAGGGCACTGGTCTTAAATAAAAAAGAAAAACAAGATGACACGGCATAGAATGTTCTATAACATGTCGGGCCAATTTCCAAGATGGCAGACGTGCTTGAAAGTAAGACTTGGTGCTAGCAATGTCTAGAAAGACTGAGTATAGGTACCCTACGTGTCTGGCATGTGCCTTGGGTGATCATGACTGGCCTGATCAACCATAAACATTACTTAATGCACATGAAATATACATGCTGGACTGCATTGATAAGAAAGTGTGGTGGAAAAGTACAGACTATCCATCTCATTGGTAAAAAGGAATAAAAGACGGTGAAACTTGGCACTCACTTGGAGAACTACCCATCTATAATACGGACGCGTGTTGCTGGTCTTTGCTGTTCCCAGTAGAGAGGGTTCTTCCAAATGACTGCCTGAGTTCCCACAGTCGTGCAGCGGAGTGACATCCAAGCTTCTCTAATGGTAATGTATTCTTAAACTGATATATATAGATATTTAAGCTGTTAGATTAATTGAATGCGCATTATAGGTCAACCTGTTATATTATTGATTAAGTCCCTTTTGGACAATAAAGTTTGATGTTATTAATTACAATCAGTTTGTGTTTGTGTTTTCTTCTTTCTCAAATACTCAGTTTACTCACCACGAATAGGGTTTTGGTGCATGCCAATATCTTTGAAGACCTTAGGATTATTGATTATTGCTTTTTGATATTGGTGTTTCATGAATTTGATGTTTAGGCACAACACCGTCAGAACCGAAGGTATCCGAGGGGAGAGACTAAAATTAACAGCCAGGGACTAAAAAGGCGAGTTTGACTAAATAGGCTCCGCCGCCAGCACATCGCAGTGCTAATCCACCCAGAGCTGGAACGAACTCAGCGCCCAGGATAACAATTACAAACAGGGGAGGGAGGGAGAATTTCAGGTGACAGCAGGAACCGAAATGGAGTGACAGGAAACAAAGGAACCTCTTAAAAAGTAAGGGGAGGCCCCTTCCATCATACAGCAACATTTTCATGACTAAACTACAGTCCCAGGAGAAGATCCTCTTAATTACATTTCAGGCCCACTCCCAGAATCACCCCCTCTGTAGGCCAACATGACCCATCTGGCCCAGGATGGGGAAGAAGAGGCACAGATCTAATCTAAATGTAGGTAGGACCCAGGATCAGCCACCTGCCTCCCCAACCCAAGACCTTTAAACCCAGTTGCTGAGCAATAAATTGATTGAATTGACACTAAACTTGCCGCTGACATTGTAGGGAAATAGCTTATTGTGATCCTTGAGATGAACTTGACAGGAGAAGGCACTTGTCCTGCTAATATTCTAACAGTAACAGCTTGTTAAACGATAATTTCAGCTTTGAAATACATACAGTCAGAATAGTAATCAAATCCCACACCAACCTTATTTTACATTAGTAAAACCCAAAGAAAAAAGTTACCTGCGCTCTTCCCAAATCTCTATGCATATTTAAAAAAATGGAGGTTGTTTAGTTGCTCCAATGGCCATTGGGTTAATAAGCATGTAGGGGTGTATATAAAACGTGCCCCTCTGTCTTATTGGAGATATCTTTGCCAGAAGCTCAAGGAAGTAAGTTGAAAGGTTGGTGTAGGACCCACTTAAGAGGTCTGACTTGACGTGGCAGGTGGGCTAAACTCTCATGGACATTGGAGTAACTAAATAACCTCCATTTGTTTAAATATACATAGGGATTTGGGAAGAGCGCAGGTAACTTTTTTCTATGTTTTTTACTGTATGTATTGGGGCTGATGTATACTATGGTCGTTGCTGCCGCCCAAGAGTAGTGGGAGTTTGAGTGCAGGACTTGCTTTTTTTTCTTATTATTTTACATTATATTAAAACTAAATAAATAGAGATAGCTTTCCAGTTAAAAATTAGATAACAGTACTAGCTCCATGAGTGTACTCTGGGTAATAATCTGGATTAAATATCATGGCTTTAGATGATAGTTTGTAATATGCTGTATTAGACATATTAAAGAAATTAAAGGGACATTACAGACCTATAAAGCTCTTTAGCTTGTTGAAAAGCTTTATGTGTGAAGTGTGTCCTCTTTTTTTCATTTTGCAAACAGTGCAAATTTTATTAGAAAGTGACACGTTTAAAAATTAACATGGTTACACCCTTAGCTTTCAAAGAGACAACAGGTTGTGTTACTTCCTGGTTTCATTAGATCAGTGGAGCTAAACTCAAGAGGCAGCAATTGCCCTGTCTTGCAAAGACTTCTCATTGAAGTCTGTGATTGAACAGTCACAGAAAGTCTGGGCAGGGTTAAAATGTCAGCAGACAAGAGACGTGGGTTTTGCAAGCTGTTTTTATATATACTCCCAATGAAAAAATGCATAATTAAATGCATTCAAGTTTTCATTTTGGGGGTTTATCTGTGATTAACTAATTTTTATTTTTATTTATTTTTTGGCATTGGAGGGTCCCTTTATCTCGGTCTTTTATAGAAGCTGTTGTTCTGTTTCAATATTTCCAGAGGTGTTTATTTTGATTTGGAGCACAGGGATAGTGCAGTCAGAAGGAAGCCCATCAGGAAGGATGCCATGTGATATGATAATCGCTGTATGTACCAACAACAAGCAAACCCGAAATTGATCTCACAAAACAGAGAAAGGGTACCAAAACTACCCTGCCAAGTTTAAAGCCAAGCCTGGAGGTTACTTTGCAGTAATTAAAACTTCTTATTAATAGCAGTATTTGATATCTGCTTATTGACACCATTAATTTGTGGACAGAGGAGATATTTCTGCACCAAAAAGACAAATGAGTGTTACTCTCTCTCAAGGCCTCCTATCATTAAGTACATCTAAAAATAACATAGTTCACAAGTGACCACTCTCAGCCACACTGTGGGTACCTAATTCCTAGATTCTAAAATGGGAGTCATTTGACGTGCTAAGAATCATTCCAAGCATCATCACATACATAACTTTGTATGTGATGTGCCCAGAATCCACCAGCGCTTTTTAAATTAAGTTTTAAACCATTTAACCCAGTCACATGTCTGAAGCATTTGCTTGAGCAGGAGTGATATACTGAGAGCCTTAAATGACACTCAGCCCATCACTGGCTGGCCATTGTGAGTAATTATGCATAAAAGTACATATATACCATATTTAAAAGGAAGCAGGAACGACACCTGGGGGACTCCTCTTAATTGTTAAATCAATCGAAAACAAGACCTAAAGTGGTGTTTGTGCCCAAAGTGGCCAAGGACTTTTGATTCCTTACTTAGTAAATAAGGCGTAAAATCGTCTTATACTTACATATTATTAATGTTCCTAACAATGTATAATAGGGTTTCAGTCATTTTATTCTATGTTCTTTCTATAACCATAAGTCTATCCCATTCTTTTCTTTTTTTAAACAGATATTAAGAAATAAAGATGGAAGTCGACAGCAATGTGGTGACTCAAGATTACAGAATGCTCCATGGAAAATCTCTGGCACTAAACTGGAGAATTAATTAAAAATTCAAATATGTCCTGAAAGAGAAATTAAATTAATGAAAATAAAATGTTATATTGTCATTGTTTGGCTATAATTTTTTCCCAGTTTTGTAATAACAAATATTGAAAAAAATAGTTCCTTCTGTAAAGAGAGCTGGAAATTCAGAAACCAACATATTTTTGCTTAAGGATGAGCTAAATGAAAAGGTATGTCAGGTGTCAGAAAACTGAAAAATTCTTTCAAATTTTAAAAAAGACCACTCCATACATTTAGCTTAATTGAGAAGTATGGAGACAAGGAAGATGTAATGCTTCAGAAAATCGCAAGCTCAACAAGTTTTGACCTACTTCAAATTTAGCTAGTTTGCTTAATCCCAGTCAATACTGCAGCAATAACAAACAGAAATGTGTTAAAATGGCAGGGATAAAAAAAAACAAAAAACATTCTCTGTAGGTAATAGGACCCTCTGCACTCTGGCTGTTGTTGACTACATCTCCCATGATGCTTTGCCACCATTATGGCTGTAATAGCATTACATATCTGAAGGTAAAAAGACAAATGAGTGTTACTCTCTCTCAAGGCCTCCTATCATTAAATACATCTAAAAATAACATAGTTCACAAATGAGCACTCTAAAATAATTCCTAGTTTCTAAAATGGGGTCATTGGACGTGATGAGAATCATTCCAAGCAGAATCACCTACATGAAGTTATAATGGCCACTAAAGACACCAAAGCCATATCAAATCCATGAAGTGGTTATAGTGCCCAGAATCCACCAGCGCTTTTTGCATTATGTTTTAAACCATTTAACCCAGTCACATGTCTGACGCATTTGCGTAGTTTGACCATCATTTTTTATCAATTTTGTAAAAAGAAATATACATATAATTATTTATTACATTATACGCCGGTTTGTTTGTTGTATTGATATTTTACTTATCTCATATTGATTGTTCATTTTATTGTAAAATTTTAAATCTTTCAATAAAAACTATTGGAAAAGAAATATTGAAAAAAATGTTCCTTCTGTAAAGGGAGCTGGAAATTCAGAAACCAACTCTTGGTTTTTTTGCCTAAGGATGAACTGAAAAGGTATGTCAGGTGTCGGAAATAAACTTTAAAATTTGAAAAAGACCACTCCACACATTTAGCTTAATGAAGATGTAGTGCTTCAGAAAATCTCAAGATCAGCCTCAAGTTCTGACCAATTTCAAATTTAGTTAGTTTGCTTAATTCCAATCAATACTCCAGCAATAACAAACATAATGTTTTAAAATGGCAGGGTGAAAAAAACAACAACAACAACATTCCCTATAGGTAATAGGACAGGGTAGGCAACCATCGGCACTCTGGTTGTTGTTGATTACATCTCCCATGATGCTTTGCCACCATTATGGCTGCAATAGCATCCTGGAAGATGTAGTCCACAAGGTTGCCTACCCTTGTTATAGGTCTAACTTAGCTTGGGCAGGCTGTCTCACAAGAATTCAGTCATAGAATAACCACCTAACTCACTGCTTCATAACAGAGGCTTTCCTTTAGCTGTGACACCAAGACAAGCTAGCTTCATTTTAAGTTCAATTTTAACAGCAGTGATCTTACATTTTTTTAATTATTACTTTTTCAAATTTGCAGTTATGCCATCGCCAAACCTCCATAAGACATTGTATATATATATATATCCGAGTATTTATCTCAAACAAATCTTCTTGCCTTGTGGAACTAATATTTGCACTAATTAGGGACTTGTTATTGTCCTCTCTAAAATCCAGAGCTTGTTACATGCTCAAATAAGAATCAGAGGGTGATCTTAGAGTTCTGAAATTGGAATGGGTTTCAAAGCTTTTTCTATTGTTTCCATTAGTGTAAATAATAATTAAAAATATCACGTAGATGACAATCTTCATCAGTGAATCCATGAATTGGAGAGGAGGTGTGAAATAAGTAAACCTATTATTATGGACGGTGGCCTTTAGCAGAAGATGCCCTTCTGGTCTCACAGAACACACTAGATGGCCCTGACCATAGTGAAACCAACAGTTGCAATCTAAGTGACTTAATGCTTTTTTCTACCTTGGAACAACACATTTTAGCATAAAATAAGAATTATCATTATGTACTTATAGTGTGTAAACATGATTGAGCTGTGTCCATAATTTAGCTTTAAAGGTGGAACTTTTATTCATTCTCTTTGCTGAAAAGAAAAGACAAAATGGGAGACACTAGAAAAACTGGGACATTAGATTCTAACAACCCCATATATAGAAATTATATATATATGTATATCTCAATCTCTTGGCTTTTTCAGATCAGGCCTTTGAACAATCAAATGACATCACAACGATGAAGTCACAGACCAACTTCATGACTTATTCATATCAGACCTTGCTTGGTATCTGAAGTGGTTAGACATAACACTGCAGATTTAAAACCAGAAAACTCACTTCATAAAAAGTGAACATAGGGCTCTCCCTCCTAATTATCTGGATATCAGAGTCATTAGGTAAGTGCGAGAAGGGGTACAGTTATATAGAATATCTGGAGAATTTACACTATACTAAATCTGAAAAGGAGAGAATTAAAAAAGTCCAGAGGTAGTTGGATCATATTAGATATCCTACAGAACAGGGATTTTTCTTTTTTTAACACTAATTGAATCAGCCAATTAGTAAGAGCAGGTTTCAGGATCATATACGAATATAAGATATGGAACTAATTTAGAGCAATGTCTGAGGATATCAACACAATGGTAAATGGGACCGAAGAATTACAATTGATGTCCATGTCTAGAACACAGTATTTACTGGCCATCAGCATAATCTGCTCTTATTATTAAGCTTTTACTAGAATAAATAAGGCACAAGCCTATGAACTTCAGCAAATACAGTGGTTCCCAACCCAGTCCTCCAGTACCCCCTAACAGTCCAGGATTTAGGGATTACCTATTTGTGATTAAGGTGTTTTTAGAAGAAAAAAAACACTTTAGACACAACAGGATAATCCCTAAATCCTGGAGTGGTAGGGGGTACTTGAGGACTGGGTTGGGAACCCCTGCTCTAATACCTAGTGAGTAGGAAAGAGATGTTTTACCGCTCTGGAGTAATGATTCCAGTTTATCTAGGCTTTGACTGACACAGGAGATACAGTCTGTAACGGATCGAAGGCTGAACTTGATGGACGCAAGTCTCTTTTCAGCTATGTAACTATGTAACTATGTAACTATGTAACCTGGCACCCCGACTGGGTACCTCCGTTGAAGGATACTCCTAGCGCTTCCTGAGGGCTCCAAGCACTCCAGCCGACACCATAACCTATAACCTTTAACTATAGACTCCTCCAGAGAGGCAGAGAAATACAGTATAATACAACATATCACAGGGACCCCAAAATATGCAATAACCCCATAAAGTATATCCTCGGAACCGGGGGATCTGGGTGAACCACATATCCAAAATTCCCCCAGATCCGTTTAGTAGTTTGGAAGATGCAGTTTAATGCAGATTCCGCAGAACATATACAGGCTATATGAAAAATAACAGTGTCAGTGTCAGTGTCTGTGAGTTAAAATGGCCGCCATCCATTGTTCTCACCATGTGCCTGTGATACATGAAATGGTGGCCACCCAGTAACTCCACAGTATGTCCCCAGATGGTTCTTAAAGGGCCAGCAGCAGCATAATAAAATACAATATGCCAAAATACTGTATTTAAAGGGCCAAATCTCCCAGGGGCCATAGTCAGCAGGCAGGAGGCAGGCAAACAGGCTTCTCCAATGCCCAGTGGCGAGGTTGGTTTCGCCTCACAGTCCATAGTCAAATGACTATTTTGGCATCACTGGTCTAATGTGTAGGGTATCACCCTCAAGGTTACTTATTAAAGTGAGAAATGATGGGAATTAAAAAGGAATTTCAAATTTAAGGCACTAATAGCAAAATTGGAAAGACTCCTCAACTAAGCTATGCTCCCAGTTTAAAGGACCACTATAGGCACCCAGACCACTTCAGCTTAATGAAGTGGTCTGGGTGCCAGGTCCATCTAGGGTTAACCCTGCCTGCTGTAAACATAGCAATTTCAGAGACAACAATTTTTACCTTGGTAAATAACCCTGTAAGTCTCTTTCACCCACTATTGAAGGCTAGAAATGAACTCCGAGATTCAGTGTGCCTGGAGTCAGCATTATTCCATGCAAAAACATTAACTAAAAGTAACCTCACTCTAGCTACTACAAATTTGGGTTTTATAATTGGCAACATTAGTTCGGTTTGGATTAGATAAAGAGTTATTATTTTAATGATATTTTTTTTTCCCCAGCTCACATAATTAATTTTAGTTTAAACCAATTACCAAAGCTTTTTCGCTGGTTGATGCAAATCTATGAAGTACAAAAGTGATACTTTTTAGAAATTAATATTGATCACTTTGAAGAATTTTTTGATTAAATCATTGTATTGTTATGTATAAGGCTGGTACATCTGTACATATAAGTCTGTTTGAGACATCAAATACCAGCACCATGCAAAACAACTTGTTTCTATATATTTTTCAGACGACTTTATTGAATCAAGTGACATCATAACGAAGAAGTCCCAGACCAACTTCCAGGCTTATTCATCTCAGAACTTGCTTGGTATCTGAAGTGGTTGGACATAACATTGCAGATCTTACAAAAGAAAGCTCACTTCGTTAAAAGTGAACATAAGGAATTCATTCCTAATTAGTTGGATATAAGAGTCATTAGGTGAGTGCGGAAGGGGTACGGTTATATAGAATATTTGGAGTTTGTACAATCTCCTAAATCTGACAAAAGGGACAATTAACAAATAAAAAGTCCATAGATAAATTAGATACCCTACAGTACAGGGATATATTTTTAACACCAATTGAATCAGCCAATTAGTAAGAACAGGTTTCAGGATCATGTAAGAATATATTAGCAGATGAGATACGGAACAAATTTAGAGCGATTTATGAGGATATCAACACAAGGGTAAATGGGACTGAATAATGACAATTGATGTCCATGTCTAGAACACATTATTTACTGGCCATCAATATAATCTGATCTGATTATTAAACTTTTACTAGAACAAATAAGACACAAACATATGACGTTCAGTAATGAGTGAAAAGGAATGTTTTACCGTCTGCTTTATATGCTAATGACCAGACACCAGGATAACACCAATGGATCATGATGTAACATTCATATATTCTATTCCGCTATGTTACAATTCCAAACAGTTACTAATAAATATGAAGAACAAACAGTAGCATTTGTAGACAAATAATATGAAAAACATAGCAAGATAATCTAGTTGACGGTACAAACCGCTGAATAGTATTTCGGTCATTATTTAAGTAGTTACGTAAAAAGTAAATTGTAGGTTGACACTTATCTTAAATGTTATTAGGAGAATGACATAGTGGCAAAGGCACATATTTATAGGGGGAAAAAATGAGAAAAAATGATAATGTGGAAATCTTCATATTCTGACTATGGGAAAAAAGTAAAAATCCAAGTATTATAAATTATGTACGTTCAAGTGGAGGAGATATTTATAAACGATAGTCACTCTTGATTTTGCCTTCCCCCATAGCCTATTGATGTCTCAGTAAATCAACCTTCACCAGTGGTGGTCTGCCAGCCAACTCACATCTTTTATTTCTAAATAACAAGTACTAAACTTTTTTTTTTTATTGATGATATTTCAGGGTTCTTCCAGTAACGGAGAATACTAGAGGAAGCTGCTATTAGAAGACAATTTAGGATTATTTTGGTAGGTTTATCTATGTTACTAGAGCGGTTTTAAAATAGGCATAGTTCAGATGACAATGTAATTATGGACCCAACAATCATTTTAACTAAATTATGAATAGGATCCCAAAGATTTCTAATCTTTGCCCATGACCAAATAATATGGTACAGAGAACCAGTTTGGCCACAACCTCTCCAACAGGCACTACAGGCTAGTAGGGTCATCTTAAATAATCGAGATGGTACCATCTAAAAGCATTTTATAATGTTTTTCCAAGTGCGGGACGCATTCAAATTTGAGATTCACCATGAATTTGCTTTGAATTCCCAACTATTCTTACCTTGGTAAATAACCCTGTAAGTCTCTTTCACCCATTATTAAAGGCTAGAAATGAACTCCGAGATACAGTGTGTGTGGCCTCAGCACCATTCCATACAAAAACACAAACTAAAAGTAACCTCACTCAAGCCACTACTAGTTTTGGCTTTTTAATTAGCAACATTAGTTAAGTTTGAATCAGGTCAAATGTTATTGGAATGGTAGACATTTTCCACAGCTCACATAATTAATTCTGAGTTGAAACCAATCAACAAAGTTTTTTGCATTGGTTGATACAAATCTTATCTAGTACAATATTATAAATTTTTTGATTTTTAAATAAAATAATCTTATTGTTATGCGTAAGGCTGGTACATCTGTACCATCACAGACCATTACCATGCAAAACAACCTGTTTATATATATTGTTTTCAGACCAGACCTTTTTTTAATTTGTTTCAGATCAGAGCTATTACAACAGAAAGCTCGCTTCATATAAAGTGAACAAGTTTAATTAGTCTAATTAGTTGTATATCAGAGACATTAGGTGAGTGCTTTGGAGTTTTTACACTCTCATAAATCTGAAAAAGAGGACAAATGACAAATGGAAATTACAGAAATAGTTGGATCATATTAGATATCCTATAGAGCTGTGATTTCTTTTAACATTAATTGAATTAGCCAATTAGTAAGAAAATATTTCAGGATCATATAAAAATATAATTGCAGATGATTCAGATTAACATTTATTGTCATTGTACCACATACAAACAAAGGCAATAAAACCCAGTTGGGCTCTGAACAGATATGCAGCAGTAATCTAAAATACTTAAAAAAAAATAAAAATTTACTTCACGTGTAAGCTTTACAGTTAGCACTTGATACCACAATTCCCTAATACTTGAGAATACAATCCTTCTACATTGCTACCAATTTTAAGCCTAAAAATACATCGTCATTATAATAGCTCCACCACATAAAAATCCAACACACAATTTATAACCCCAATATAAGTAAAAATTAAGTGTACCAACTGTCATTCAGTTAACACTCTAGTGCAAATAAATGAGATGAGATAAGGAACTAGTTTAGAACAATGTATTAGCACAACGGTAAATGGGACGGAAGAATGACAATTGGTGTCCATGTCTAGAACACAGTATTTATTGACCATAGGTATAATCTGCCCTGATTATTAAACTCTTACTAGAATAAATAAGGCACAAAAATATCAGTTTCTGCAAATAGCCAGTGATGCTCTAATACCCAGTGAGTAGGAAATAAATGTTTTGCCTTGTGCTATATAGCTTTATATGTTAATCATCAGACACCAGGATAACCCCAATGGATCGTGATGTAACATTGACATATTCTATTCAGATATGTTACAATTTCAATAATTTATTAATAAATATAAAGAATGAACAAGAGCATTTCTATATAAATAATATGAAACATGTTCGAATAACATATATATATATTATACAGCAAAATAATCTAGATAGAAGGTACAAATGGCAGAATATTATTTTATTCATATTTTGACAATGGGGGAAAAAGTAAATATCCAATAAAAATACTAATGAAGCCAAGACAATATATATAATTCTTACCTGTATAATACATAATTCTCAGTCAATTAGGAAGACCCATTTTACATTACGAGAATTAGCCAAGGATGCGCCATATTCATGACATTTATTTTATTAAAGCTCTTGACCTCCCTAGGGTAATGATTCCAGCTTATCTAACCTATGACTGACACAGGAGATACAGTCCATAGCCGAAGGACTATTTTGGAATCGCTGGTTTAGTACATAGGGTATCACTCTCAGGATTATTTATTAAAGTGAGAAATGATGGGAATTAAAAATAAATTTCAATAGCACCAAAAGCAGAATTGTAAAGTCTCTACAACACAGCTCGGCTTCCAGTTGAACTAGTCTGGTCTAAAATCTGAGATTACATCAAATTAATTTTATTGAAAATTTGAACAATTTTGTAAATAACAATAAACATAATAACAATAAAAAGAAAGGGGATGAAACAAAAAAAACAACACACCAAATAAACAAATATATTAAATAATAAAATAATCCAATGATATCTGCATGTATGGTATAATTACCAAATAACATATATAACATAAGTAAAGTTTTGAATTAAAAAAACTTACATGTCTTGTGCACAGTGTGTAGGCATTGAAGTATTATACATTATGTACGGTCAAGTGGAGGCTATATTTATAAATAAAAGTCAGTCTTGATATTGTCTTCCTACATAGCCCATTGATGTCTCATTAAATCAACCATTACCGATGGTGGTCTGAATGCCAACTCACATCTTTTATTTTTGAATAACTAATATAAAACTTTTTTTATTGATGATATGTCAGGACCTTTCCGGTAACGGAGAATACTAGAGGAAGCTGCTATTAGAAGACGACCTAGGATTATTTTGGAAGGTTTATCTATGTTATTAGGGAATATTTTAAATATACATAGTTTAGAGGACAATGTAATTATGGACCTATCCATCGTTTTAACTAAGTTATAAATTATATTTGTATTTATTGCCATATAATTAAATTACTAATCTTCAGACAATCCCAAAAAACATGGTACAGAGAACCAGTTTGGCCAAAACCTCTACAAAATGTATTAGCGGCTAGTAGGTTCAACCTAAATAATCGAGATGGGGTTGGGTACCATCTATAGAGAATTTTATAATGTTTTTTGTCCTGGATGATGCAAATCTTATGGAGTACAAAAGTAAAGTGGTTTTAAATTTAGTATCGATCTCTGTGAAGAATTTATTAATTAAATAAATAATGTTATTTTTATGTGTAAGGCTGGTACGTGTGCATATCAGTGTGTTTGTGACATGTCATATCATCACCATGCAAAACAACATGTTTATATATATTTTTTTCAGATCAGACCTATTACAACAGAATGTTCGCTTCATAAAAAGTGAACATGGAGATCATCGGGATCTCATTTCTAATTAGCTGGATAACTGAGACATTAGGTGAGTACGGGAAGGGGCACACTTATATACGATATTTGAGTTTTTACATTCTTTTAAATCTGAAAATGCGAAATATATTTTATTTCGCTATGTTACAATTCCAATAACTTAATAAATATGAAGAATGAACAAGAGCATTTCTAGATAAATAAAATGAAACACGTTTGATTAACACACACACACATATATATATATATATTATATCAAAATAATAGATTGAAAGTACAAAATGCAGAATATTATATTACTATAATCTCCACCATATTCAAGGCATTTTTTTTATTAAAGTTCTTGTTCAGTAACCTAGTTAAGGTTGCATCACCTAATACATGCCACGGGCACGTCTAATCTATGGAATACTTACATATTAATAATGTTCATAAAATTCTGTGATTAGGATACATAAGTTTTATTTTTTGATCTTTCTCTAACCATATGTTCATTATTTTTTGTTTAAAACAGGTTTGACGGCAAGAAAAAACATGAAAGGTGATGGCTTTGTGGTAAGTGTAAGTCCTTCTGAAAAGAAGAGCCGCAAGAATGCCAAAACACTGATTCAAAATGCGAAGACGATTATAAGAAAAATCAAAAGGAATGTTGTAAAAAAACTTGAAATTTATGGAAATAAAACATTATGTGTTCAGATGAAGGTAAACAAACGGCATATCAGGTGCCAGAAGAAACCATGTGTTCCTCAAAAAGAACAACCTGTGTCTGGTATAACCATACAGGACTCATGTGGTGCTTCAATCAATCAAGGAGTCACTACTTCCAATACCGTGGAATTAGACACAAGAGATCATCTGAGAGGATGTTCTCTGAATCCTAAGAAACAAAAAGCAAAGAAAACTTTGAGAATCACAAATATTGACAAGGAAATATTACATCAAATTGCTGCTCATAACAAAAAAGAGGTTCTACATAAGAGCGAAACAACTTTATTGCAAGAATTATATCAGCCAATTGTCCCAGATAAAGTGGGTGAATCAACTTTTCCACAAAACGTAAATGAACCAACCGTGCCAGATGAAGTGGGTGAATCAACATTTCCACAAAATGGAAATGAACTAACCGTGCCAGATGAAGTGGATGAATCAACTTTTCCACAAAACGTAAATGAACCAACCATGCCAGATGAAGTGGGTGAATCAACTTTTCCACAAAACGGAAATGAACCAACCATGCCAGCTCAAGTTGATAAACGACCATGTGTTCCTCAAAAAGAACAATGTGTGTCTGGTATAATCACACAGGACTCATGTGGTGCTTCAATCAATCAAGGAGTCACTACGTTCAATACTGTGGAATTAGATGCATCAGATTATCTGAGAGGATGTTTTTTCCATCCTAAGAAACAGAAAGCAAAGAAATCTTTGAGCATCAAAAATATTAAAAAGGAAATATTACATCAGATTGCTGCTCAATTCAAAAAAGAGTTTCTACATAAGAGCAAAACAACTTTTCTCCAAGAATCATATCAGCCAATTGTTTTAGATAAAGTGGTTGAACCAACTTTTCCACAAAATGTAAATGAACCAATCGTGCCAGATGAAGTAGATAAATCAACTTTTCCACAAAACGTAAATGAACCAACCGTGCTAGATGAAGTGAGTGAACCTACTTTTCCACAAAACGGAAATGAACCAACCATACCAGCTCAAGCTGATGAACAACCTGTGTCACAAGAAACAGGTCCTAGTGACATACCTGAGAAGGACCAAGAACCACACACAGATGTGCATTGTGTTGACAAAAAGCAAGATGGGCAATGGCTACCATGGCTCAACCTCACACATGAGCACAAGGACATTATAATCAATGATAAGTGGTTAGATGACACAATAATTGATGCTGCCCAGACTCTTCTTAAAATGCAGTTCGATACAGATGGATTGCAGAGTTGTGTCCTAGCACAAATTGGCATGACGCCTGTGACCAGGGAGGCTGTTCAAATTCATTATGATGCGAACCGTCACCACTGGTTCACAACAGCCTTCAAGAAAGGGATTGTTGAGGTTGTGGACAGTTTAAGAACATCACACCTGTCTTCTTCAGCCAGAAGAGAGATTGGCCAATTCTATGGTAATGTCATGAAGAACCCACTTAAACGAGTTCACATGCGGAAAGTGGACCAGCAACCAAACTATGACGATTGTGGTGTTTTCGCAATTGCAAATGCTTTTGAGTTGCTCAGTGGAAGAAATGCAACATGCAAATATCTTCATCATCAAATGAGAAAACATCTCATCTCTTGCTTGGAGAACGGAAAAATCACAGAATTCCCAAAGAAATTTTAAGATTTAGAAAATAAATGATAAGGGCAAAAATGTCAATATCAGTTTAAATAATGAATGGTTATCTTCCTGACTGACCGCTACTCGCACACCTCACCCCTTTGCCAATCATTACACTGACTTTCTATACTTTTCAGTATCCAATTCAAACTGCTAACACTAACCTACAAAGCCCTCACAAATTCCACTCCAAACAAAATTTACTCTTCTCTCAACAGACCTCTTATACCTCTCATTTCATTGCCCTCATCAGTTCCCTCACCACCATAGCCCAGCTCACTCTCTCACCTGACACAGTTCTTCACACACTACTTTTACTAAATTATTTCAACACAGACATCTTATCCATCAATCCCCTCTGACATGCTGCTATTTCTCCTATGTGTCTTTAATTTGTGTCCATAATTTTCGACCTTGGGGGTTTTCCAGTTTTTGGCAATTGAGTTTTTAAAAACCATTACAATTGATATTAAGGATTGGTATGCTGACTTACAATTACCGTTTGTAAGACAGTAACCAATCCTTAATATCAATTTCTTTTTTCAGATCTCTACTTCACCTATATTTTGCCTTTGGGATAATTTTTCTCTTAATGGCATGTATTATAGTGATTCATATTGACAGCAATTTTAGCTCTTTTCCTTGCTTAATGATAATATTTAATTTGTCCACCAGACCACATGCATATCCCCTGTACACTGAAGCATTTGAAAAGCTTATAATGGTAACATATTTAAAGACTTTCATGCTTTGGTATATAGTAAGATTATTGCAAATTCTGAAAAATGTTAAGATATATAATAAATGTATAGGTGACTAAAAATATATGTTATAAAGCACTTTAAAATGTGGCCTAGTTGTAAAAAGCTTTTTAGTGATTTTAATCAGCTGCACTTACCACCTCAAGTTACCTTTTAAATATCTTTAAATATCCAAAAATGTGTAAGTTGTTATGGTGGAGCGCTTAGTGAATTATTCTAAAGTGATATTAATTTGTATAAATACCTTCTCAAAGTGCCAATCTTACAAAGTGCAATGTCAACTTTCAAGTGTTTGTGCAAATATTTCTAAGCAGTGCCAATCTTATAAAACATATTAATTAATCTCAAGCAATATACTTACCTTGTGGATCTACTATTTACACTAATTAGGGACTTGCTAGCGTCTTCTCTAAATTCCAGAGTTTGTTACAGGCTCAAGTAAGAATCAGAGGGTGATCTTAGAGTTCTGAAATCGGAATGATTTTTCATCAAAGCTGTTTCTATTGTTTCCATTAGTGTAAATAATCATTTAAAATATCACGTAGATCACAGTCTTCATCAGTGACGATGTGTAAAATGAATCCATGAATTGGAGAGGAGGTGTGAAATAAGAAAACCTATAGCAGAAGATGCCTTTATGGTCTCACATAGCACACTCGTTGGCCCTGACCATAGTGAAACCAACAGTTGCAATCTAGGTGCCTTTATGCATTTTTTCTACCTTTGAACACATTTGAGCATACCATAAATATGCCATTATACAAAAAGATTATTTTTCCAATATTAGCTTTATGTCGTTCAGTATGAACTTAACATTTTGTCCCTTATGGGGTTAAATAACTATTTACACTAAGTGGGAGTCAGAGCCCTCCAGGCACCATAACCACTACAGCAGATTGTATTAGGTACAGTGCCAGAAATCCCTATTTAAGTAGTCAATCCCTTTTTAAACAGTTTGACAATTTCCAGAAGCCCAGTGTCCTTCCAGGTCCCAGTTATAGCTAAAGCAGACGTTCGTACTTATTACAATATAATCTTTATGTACTTAGAAACATAGAAACATAGAAACATAGAATGTGACGGCAGATAAGAACCATTCGGCCCATCTAGTCTGCCCAATTTTCTAAATACTTTCATTAGTCCCTAGTCTTATCTTATAGTTAGGATAGCCTTATGCCTATCCCACGCATGCTTAAACTCCTTTACTGTGTTAACCTCTACCACTTCAGCTGGAAGGCTATTCCATGCATCCACTACCCTCTCAGTAAAGTAATACTTCCTGATATTATTTTTAAACCTTTGTCCCTCTAATTTAAGACTATGTCCTCTTGTTGTGGTAGTTTTTCTTCTTTTAAATATAGTCTCCTCCTTTACTGTGTTGATTCCCTTTATATATTTAAATGTTTCTATCATATCCCCCCTGTCTCGTCTTTCCTCCAAGCTATACATGTTAAGATCCTTTAACCTTTCCTGGTAAGTTTTATCCCGCAATCCATGAACCAGTTTAGTAGCCCTTCTCTGAACCCTCTCTAAGGTATCAATATCCTTCTGAAGATACGGTCTCCAGTACTGTGTACAATACTCCAAGTGAGGTCTCACCAGTGTTCTGTACAATGGCATGAGCACTTCCCTCTTTCTACTGCTAATACCTCTCCCTATACAACCAAGCATTCTGCTAGCATTTCCTGCTGCTCTATTACATTGTCTGCCTACCTTTAAGTCATCAGAAATAATCACCCCTAAATCCCTTTCCTCATGTTGAGGTTAGAACTCTATCAAATATTCTGTACTCTGCCCTTGGGTTTTTACGTCCAAGATGCATTATCTTGCACTTATCCACATTAAATGTCAGTTGCCACAATTCTGACCATTTTTCTAGTTTACCTAAATCATTTGTCATTTGGCTTATCCCTCCTGGAACATCAACCCTGTTACATATCTTAGTATCATCAGCAAAAAGACATACCTTACCATCAAGACCTTCTGCAATATCACTAATAAAAATATTAAAGAGAATGGGTCCAAGTACAGATCCCTGAGGTACCCCACTGGTGACAAGTCCAAGCTTCGAATATATTCCATTAACTACAACCCTCTGTTGCCTGTCACTCAGCCACTGCCTTACCCATTCAACAATATTGGAATCCAAACTTAAAGATTGCAGTTTATTGATAAGCCTTCTATGTGCAACAATGTCAAAAGCCTTACTGAAATCTAGGTAAGCAATGTCTACTGCACCACCCTGATCTATAATTTTAGTTACCCAATCAAAAAAATCAATAAGATTAGTTTGGCATGATCTCCCTGAAGTAAACCCATGTTGTCTCTGATCTTGAAATCCATGTGTTTTTAGATGTTCATCAATCCTATCCTTTAACATGGTTTCCATCACTTTCCCCACTACTGAAGTAAGGCTTACTGGCCTATAGTTGCCCGACTCCTCCCTATTACCTTTCTTGTAAATGGGCACAACATTCGCTAACTTCCAATCTTCTGGGACTACTCCTGTTAACAATGATTGGTTAAATAAATCTGTTAATGGTTTTGCTAGTACACCACTAAGCTCTTTTAATAGCTTTGGGTGTATTCCATCAGGTCCCATTGACTTATTTGTCTTTACTTTTGACAGTTGAAATAGAATACTTTATAGTGTGTAAACATTATTGAGCCATGTTCTTAATTTAGTTTAAAGGTGGAACTTTTATTCATCCTCTATTCAGTAAAGAAAAAGAAAATAACATTCACTGCTTCACTTGTGCAAATGATTACTGGGACCCTAGATTCTACCAACCCCAGCTCTACATTCATTAGTGGAAACGTTAAGGGCCTTTATTCATCGCCACATAAAGGTGAAGATTGAAAGATCCTATATTTAGTGTAACGGACCGCCTGGCACCGTTACTGGATGCTCCTAGCACTTCCAGAGGGTTCCAATCGCTCCGCCAGACACCGCAGACCCCACGAACTGCCATAGCTTGGATGGGGTCTCGCCGTCTCCTGCCCAACCTGGACCTCCTACAAGGCTCTAGGTTCCAGTGGGTGAATCTCTCCTTCAAGAGAGGGAAACAGGAACAAGCTCTTAAAAGAGCTTAGAAGTGATTATCCAAGGGAGCATGCAGAGCACAGCAATCCCTTGTAGTGATATAGATGGTTGCCCCCAATAAGAGACAGGACTCTAGATTGAGGGGGAAGAAGAACTGACTGCACTGAGCGTTTATTACTGCTTATATACAAGTTTCCCAGCAAGGTTACCACCCAAGTGGACCTTGTGGGGCACTGAAACTGTAAACGTTGCAACCAATCACGTACAGGTACATAGATAATCACACCCATTTATTACAGTAAGAATCCTCCCCTCTGTTTGGGAGATAATTGAGTTAATTACTGTATCAACTCAATTATCTCCAAGCTAAAAAAAACATACTTTTTAAAAAAAATTATAACTTTGTAATTATACATCCAATCTTAATAAAACAAATAATTATCTCCAAAAAGAAAAAAATATATACTCACTAAAAAAGAAAAAGAACTACCTAATGATATCTATATGTAAGCTGTCATTCTGATTATTATCTTTAATATATTAATGTTCCAAAGCTGTGGCATGGCAGATTGGCTGTGGAGGAGAACCAGCAATACAATGGTTTATGTCTGGGTTCTGTTCTTGATTAATTCATAAACAATTTGACCCAGAAAGAAGCAAAGGGAAGAAATCAATGAATGTCATTGAAATGATACTATAAAACTGATTGTATCAGAGAAAAAAAATATCTAAACTCCGTCAATGAAGGATTGGGGGGAAGCCAACAGAGAAAATACTAATGCAGTATAATACCCAGACACTTGTACACCGGTTACACATGTACACATGTACACTACATGAAAATACTCTATTCTAAATAAAGGATCCATAGATATTTCCGTATGAGACAAGCAAATATTAGAGCTTTTAACTATGTGGATACAACTGAAAACTCCCCGTAGACCTAGCACATCCATATCAGTAAATGGGTTTGTATTATGCGTAGACCAAAACAGACTATCACCTTTCACTGGCACAACCCCATTCTAGCGCTGCAACCTTCCGTTCCCGGTTTCTCACCTTTAAATAGTCACAACCAATTAGTCACTGGAATTGTCCCTTGTAATGTTCATTAACCATGGGCCATAGTGGCAACTTGAGAAATCAATATACCCATTTGTTACTACTTGTTTGTAAAAATAAATTGCCATTATACAAAAAAATTGTTATTTTTCCAATATTAGCTTTATGTCCTTCAGTATGAACTTAACTTAACATTTTGGCCCTTATGGGGTTAAATAACTTGACTATTTACACTAAGTGGGAGCCAGAGCCCTCCAGGCACCATAACCACTACAGCAGATTGTATTAGGTGCAGTGCCAGAAATCCCGATTTAAGTAGTCAATGCCTTTTTAAACAGTTTGACAATTTCCAGAAGCCCAGTGTCATTCCAGGTCCCAGTTATAGCTAAAGCAGACGTTCGTACTTATTACAGTACATATATCAGTTTAGCCCATCCCTGGATAATCACATGGCCGTATTAGCAAGCTATAAGACTGCCTGCAGGGGGACTGACTGGGGTGTCAGGCAAATCACCAAAGCTGAAATACACACTTCTTTAATTTAAAAACAAATAAAAAAATACTTTATATAAAGATTATATATATATATATATATATATATATATATATATATATATACATACACACACACACACACACACACACGTATAAAATGAAAGTAATAAAATAAATCAATACATAAAAGTATATATTTCCTGGCAATATCTATGGCAGAAATAAATGGGAATTGGGGGAACACCCAGAACATGCAATTATAAGCAGTGGTGCTGCCATAAAGACCAAAATGATCACATGGCCCGCGGGGGCCTAGTTTGCAAGGTGGGGGGGCGTCTGCCCGGGCTGTGAGGCTGCCCACCGGGTCAGATCATGGTGGAGGTGAGTGTCCTCCAGATCCTGGGGCTGAAAACCTTTGTGGCGTTATGGGGTCAAGGGCTTAATGGACAACTGTCACCTCAACACCTCAACACTATGGTTTAAATATAAAAATCCTTCGATAAAGCTTTGAAAGGAAATAGATTCTTTGCTAAATGTAGGAATATAGAAACTCCCAACCTTGGGGATATAACAGGATCGGTATACACACACCTCGGATAAGAGAGTGTTTGAAAACGGGCAGTCTCTATGGTCTAGCAGGAAAGACCATAGAGAGTATATTAACTATAGAGACTATATAGACTCTATGGTTAATATAATCTCTATGGTCTTTCCTGCATCGCTCTTGAAATCGCTGTTTATTGAATGAGCGAGTGCGCTGGATTGTGCACAGGGCCGGTGCAAGGATTTTTAGCTGCACAAGCTACACAAGATGCATTTCGCTTCCCTCCTCTCCCCCTTTAAAAAATAAATAAAAGACATCTTCACCTGTGTGTCTTGTAGTAACCCCACCACCACCACCTTTTTGAATATCTTACTCATTTTGTGCTCTGGTGTATTTTATTCCCCCTTTAATGTGTCTTACAACCCCCCATAGGCATGCGCATGGGGTGTTCCGGGTGTGCCTGGGAACACCCTAATCCCCGCGGCACGCCTATGTATATTGAGACCGGCAGGGGAGATCTCAGGATCTCCCCTGTCGGCTCATGCAGAGCTGGCACTATACGAGCGCCGGGGCTCTGCTCTCAGCCTCCCTCCCCACCGACCCACAGGCAGGGAGGGAGGCAGGAGAGGACCCGGGGGGCTCTTGCCAGTGTCTCTCGCGGGATTCTGAGCGTTGCCGCGGCAATGCTCAGATCTCGCGAGAGTGAACTCTAGCCCCGCAGGCTAAAGTTCACTCTCCACTGGACCACCAGGGATGGAAGCAGCAGAAAGGATCCCCCCTCCCAGGCATAAGGTAGGAAGGGAGGGGGGATATTTACTAAACGGCCCCCACACAATACACACAATCATACAGCACCCACATACAGCACCCCCCACACACAGCATCTACACACATACAGCACACACACACTTACACACACACACTAAGAGCACACACACACACTAACAGCACCCTCACACACACACTAACAGCACCCTCACACACATAGCACCCTTACACACACAGCACCCTCACACATACACACTAACAGCACCCTTACACACACACACACAGCGCCTTCACACACACACACACACAGCGCCTTCACACACACACACACAGCGCCTTCACACACACACGGCGCCCTTACACACACACAGCGCCCTTACACACAGTGCCTTCACACACACAGTGCCTTCACACACACGGTGCCCCCCCACACACAGCAGTATATGTTTGTGCTTTAGGGTGCACACCCTTATACAATAGGCTGCGCACGCCTATGCAACCCCCTTTGTATGTATCTTACTTCCCCCACCCCTTTGTGTGTCTCTTACCTCCAGCCCCTTTCTGTGTCTCATTCTTACACCAGCCCCTTTCTGTGTCTCATTCTTACCCCAGCCCCTTTCTGTGTCTCATTCTTACCCCAGCCCCTTTCTGTGTCTCTTTTTTTACCCCAGCTCATTTCTTGTCTCCTTGTCCACTGCAGTCCTTCCTTCTCTGGCTTTTTTCCCCTTCAGTCTGTTTTGTGTGTCTTTCCTCCCAAGCCACAGGCACACAGGCATCGTTTTTAAGGCACACAGTTAGTCATGCAGGTACACTTTCATACAAATACAGAAAATAATCATACAGAGATCTACAGACACAGAGACATAGTCAGAGACATACAGACACACAGGCAGAGACGTACAGACATACAGACACAGTCACACAGAGACATACAGGCAGAGAAATACACACATACATACATACAGACATACATGCATACAGAAACATGCAGGTATAGAGAGACATACATGGATACAGAGACATACATGCATACATAGACATATACAGGCATACAGAAACATACAGGCATACAGAGAAATGCATGCATGCAGAGGCATATCATCATACAGACACATACATACAGGCATACAGAAACATACATACAAAGACATACAGGCATACAGACACATACATATATGCAGGGCCGGTGCTTGGATTTTTAGGTACATAGGCGAAGATGCATTTTTCCGCCCCCCCCAAATCTTCACCTATGTGCCTCTTAACCAGCCCCTCTCCCCTCCCCGACCATTAGTGGTCCCTTCTGTTCCCTGTCCCTTAGTGTTCTTCTCCCCTCCCCCCTTTCCCCCTCCCCCCTTTTTTCCCTGTCTCTTGGTGTTTCTCTCCCATTCCCTCCCTGTCCCTTGGTGCACCCCACACCCCTTTAGTGGTCACACTTCCTGGTGTGTGCCTCCTACCTCTATTGTTGCATTGCCGAGCGGAGCAGATCCCCTAAAGGAGCTTCAGTTTTCTGTACCCGGACGGACTGACAGGGAGTGCTCTCTCTGTGAGCACCTGCTGTCAGTCTGGCCAGGTACTGGAAACAGAAGCTCCTGTACCGCGCTCTGCTCCACTACACTCTGTACACACTGACAGTCACACACTCAATGAGAAACACACAGACGTCACTGACAGACACAGACTCATTGATCTGACATACACTCTGTACACACTGACAGTCACACACTCAATGACAAACACACAGACGTCACTGACAGACACAGACTCATTGATCTGACACACACTCATTCATTGACACTGACAGACCCACACTGATTGACACTCATTGACAGACACACTGATAGTCACACACAGACTCAATGACAAACATACTCTCACTGATTTGACAGACACACACTCATACACTGACAAATACACTCATCATACACTGACAGACACACTCATACACTCACATGCACACACACTCATACAATCACTCACAGACACACAGACAGTCACTCACTCACAAACACACACTGTCACTCACAGACACACACACAGAAGCACACAGTCACTCACAGACACACACACACACACTGTCACTCACAGACACACGCTCAGTCACTCAGACACACACACTCATACAATCACTCACTCACACACTCAGTCACTCAGACACACATGCTGTCACTCACAGACACACATGCTGTCACTCACAGACACACGCTCAGTCACTTAGACACACACACTCACACACACACACTCAGTCACTCACACACACACACACTCCAGTCTCCTCCCTGAACACACACACTGTCACTCCCACAGACACACCTGCGCTGTCACTCCCACAGACACCGCAGCTCCAGTCACTCCCACAGACACACACACACAGACACACACACTGTCACTCACAGGCCACTCACAGACACACGCTCAGTCACTCACACACACACATGCACACACACTCATACAATCACATGCACACACACTCATACAATCACACACACACACTGTCACTCACAGACACACACGCTGTCACTCACAGACACACACAGAGATGCACACAGTCATTCATGGACACACACACTGTCACTCACAGACACACACAGACACGCTGCGGCTCAGAGTCGCTCCACAGACACACACACACAGACACACACACACTGTCACTCACACAGACACACAGACACACACACTGTCACTCACAGACACACACACACAGACACACACACTGTCACTCACAGACACACACACAGACAGACAAACACACTGTCACTCACAGACACACACACACACTGTCACTCACAGACACACACACACACACAGACACACACTGTCACTCACAGACACACACACAGACAAACACACACAGACACACACACTGTCACTCACAGACACACACAGACAAACACACTGTCACTCACAGACACACACACACACACACACAGACAAACACACTGTCACTCACAGACACACACACACAGACAAACACACTGTCACTCACAGACACACACACACAGACAAACACACTGTCACTCACAGACACACACAAACACACTGTCACTCACAGACACACACACACAGACAAACACACTGTCACTCACAGACACACATCACATACATTCACTAATAATTTTATAAATAAACATTTTCCACCCAGCCTCCCTACCTGGAGAGCTGGTGTGAATGATGGATCTGTCCCTGGGGCTGCTGAGAGGCGTGCGGCAGTGCTGTGATCAGGCGCGCGAGGGAGCTCTAATCTCCATCCTCTGCTCCCTCGCGGGCTGCCTACTGATGACGTCATATTCCGGCTCCCGCGGCATCAGTAGGCAGCGCGCGAGGGAGCAGAGGGTGGAGATTAGAGCTCCCTCGCCCGCCTGATCACAGCACTGCCGCGCGCTGCGCCGGGGGTCGAGATGGTGGCCTGGCAGGAGGGAGAGCTTCCCTCCTGCCGGTCACTGAAATATTGCGCCCCCAGAGCCCGTGCGCCCTAAGGCGGCCGCCTGTGCCGCCTTATGGACGCGCCGGCCCTGCATATATGCGTACATACAGAGATATACAGGCATAGAGAAACGTATATACAGAGGCATACATGCATACAGAGGCATACCATCATACAGACACATACATACAAAGACATACAGACACATTCATACATACATACAGAGACATACAGGCATACAGAAACATCAATACAGAGACATATATCCAGAGGCATACCATCAAAGAGACACATACATACAGGCATACAGAAACATGCATACAAAGACATACATACGTACATACAGAGACATAAAGGCATACAGTTACATGCATGTATGTATACAGAGACATACATGCATGCATACAGAGACATACATACATACATACATACATGCATACAGAGGCATACATGCCTTCACACAGTCACAATTACATACTTACATCTGATAAATCTGGTCTCTGGAGTGCATGCTGTCCGGCTCTGTGGAGTCCTGTCTTGCAGTCCAGCCGCATATAGGGGCGCCAGCCACGCTGTGGGGTACACAAGGAGCAGAGATATTATGTCATTCATATCCATGCCCCCTCCACACAGCCTGCGGAAGACAACAGGGTAAGTGGCTCGGCTCAGTGGGCGGAAAGCTCTGGGCTGCGCTCGGCCACTCTACAAGAAGTAACTGGCTGGAGGGGAGCGCAGTGTGCTTCCCTGCAGCCAGTCAGCCTGACATTGCACCCTAGGGCCGTTGCACCCTAAGGCGGCCTGGGCCACCTTATGATAGCACCGGTTCTGATTGTGCATTTTGTATATATTGGCCCCAGCAGCACTCTATAATATATGCATGTTCAGGTGAGTGCAGCCCTAGCCATCTTTGGTTTCATTTCTTTATATTTGGGAGTCCAAGCCAACTCCTTGGTTTTGCACCCCTCCCTGTTATAGATGCCTCATTCAAGGACCCTATTCAGCCTTGAGCTGCAGAGAGTGCCAGGAGGAAGCTTTTCCCAAGTAAGCGGATTAATCTCATTAGAGCAGGCATTAATCTGCTAGAGTAGGACCTGCCAAGAATGGGGTATATTGACATTGTGGCAGGCTTATGTAATATATGATCATATAATTTAACTAAATTCTTATTATTATCTTGCCTAGGTGAGGTGTTTTTTAAATAAAACTATTACAATCTCTAAGATTTGAAATCATTGTTTAGTAAATAAGCGAGTGCACTGGATTATGTATTTTTTATGTTGTATATATTGGCCCAAGCAGCACCCTATAATGTATGCATGTTCAGGTGAGTGCAGCCCTCTTGGTTTCATTTTTACATATATACTTTGGGCATTGATAATTATTTTTTGTAACTTTTTTTTCCAAGTTTGAGTTGTCAGGCAGTCCCCCTGCAAGCAGTGCTGTTCGGTCATGTGATCGCAGTGTAATTGTGATCACATGGCCCAGACGGGCCCTATTTGCTTCAGGGGTTGTCCTCCTTAACAACGTCAAAGCAATCCTTTTTCAGGACTGCATACTATGCCATAAGGCATTAACGGATTATATATAAAATAGGTACCTAATGTTACAAATTATACAAAATACATTGCAACAAATTATGTGTAACACTTTAATAATATGTCCAGATGTAAAGCACACACTATCTTTCTTAGATAAGGGTTTATTTAGAGGTGTTTTTTCCATTTAAAACAGTAGTTCCAAACCCAGTCCTCAAGTACCCCCTAACAGTCCAGGATTTAGGTATTACCCAGTTGTGTCTAAGGTTTTTTTTAGAAAGAAAGAAAAAAAAAACACTCTAGACCAGGGCTTCCCAAACTTTTATGGGCCGAGACGCGTTTTTGAAAACTAATTTTTTGAGACCCACTTGCTTCTAATGCATATTTTAAAAATGAACACCATGGCATTCCGCTTAGAAGCATACAATTGGCACACCATGGCAATCATCTTTAGAGACATACAATTGGTACACCATGGCAATCAGCTTTAGATGCATACAAATGGCAGACCATAGCAATCAGTTTTACGGGCATAACATTGGCACGTCATGGCAATCACTTTTAGATGCATAAACTTGGCACATCATGGCAATCAGTTTTAGAGGCATAAAATTGGCACACCATGGCAAACAGTCTTAGATGCACAAAACTGGCACACAGTGGCAATCCGTTTTAAAAGCATACAATTGGCACACCATGGCAAACAGTCTAAGATGCATAAAGTTGGCACATAGCAGCCATGAGCGGTGGGTGGGGACCCTTAATAAATAAATAATGTTCCCCCAGGTCCCCATCCATGAGTGGGGGACCCTTATTAATTAAAGGGGGACCTAATGTTCCCCCTGGTCGCCACCCATGAGTCGCGGATGGGGACCTTAATTAAATAAATAATGGGGAGGACCTAATGCCCCCTATAGGTCCCGACTCATGAACGGTGGGTGGGGACCCTTATGAATTAAAGGGGGGACCGGCGGGTTGGGACAAATAATAAAGTGACTAGGGGTCACCTTAGTTACTCCCCCCCAATAAAAAATACCCTACCTACCCCCCTCACCATAATAATATTGAGGGGGGGCAATAAACTAACCTGTAAAATAAAATGTCATACTTACAATTAGATGTCTTCTTTTCTTTCTTCAGCCCCAAAAAATGCCAAATAAAAATCCATAATACCCGTCGCAACTGTTAAAATTAAAAAAACTTGAACGCTGCAAAAAAATAAAAATAAAAAATGACAGGAAAAATAATCCATCTTCACCCATGGAGGGCTCTGCGCAGAATGAACTCTGCAGGGCGGGGGAAGCCTTATATAGACTACCCACACCCTGCTATTTGATTTAGAGCACTCTGATTAGTTGATTCCAAGACAACCAATCAGAGTGACAGGTAAATGAAGAGACTGACAGGTAAGTCTCTAGATTTACCTGTCACAGCACTCTGATTGGTTGGCTGGAATCCAACCAATCAGAATGCTCTGAGTCATTTTACACAGCGTGTGTAATTTGACTTCTAACACTCTGATTGGTTGCTTTAAAAAAGAAAAACATGCCCCTACTACACAAGGGGACCTGGCCCACGTAGGGACATGCGGGAGGATTTAATCTGTGCCAGGTCCCCCCTTATTGCACTAGTGACTGGGCAGCAATACCCATGAGTAGGGGCATGTGAGAGAATTTAACCTACATTTTATTAATATGGGGGTCATAGTGACCCCCATACTGTATTTATATCCAGTTTTAAATGACAGCAAGTAGCCACTGGTTGCTCGCTGTTTAGACGACATGCCCTATACTTGCGGCATGCCGTGAGTAGGGTCAAGCGGGAGGATTTAACCTCCCTTTTATTAATATGGGGGTCATAGTGACCCCCATACTGTATTTATATCCAGTTTTAAATGACAGCAAGTAGCCACTGGTTGCTCGGTGTTTAGACGACATGCCCTATACTTGCGGCATGCCGTGAGTAGGGTCAAGCGGGAGGATTTAACCTCCCTTTTATTAATATGGGGGTCATAGTGACTCCCACAGGTTTTAATGCAGGGAAAGGGTAGGAATGGTTTCTATTACAAGGAGGGAGCTGGTAGCGCTGCCGACTCCCTTCTTGCTTTTGGGGGTTTTTTTGTGCATGCGCAATGCTATTTTCATCCTAATGGACGAAAACTAATTATTTTTTTTATGAATTTCGTTTACGGATGAAACTCGGGATTGACAAAGGAAATTTTTATTTAGTACGAAATCATTAGTATGAAAATTTCACTGGTGCAAATTTCTAGATCATACCTACACTCAAGTCACATTACGGATAAAGCATGCTACAGACAAGCTTGCAACACTCTCTTCCATCTTAGAATCTTCCATGATTCTATGAATGAAATAGATAGGCTGAGAATCATGGGAGTTGTAGTTCAGCAACATCTGGAGGGCCGGAGTTTGAGGAAACCTGCTCTAGAATATGTTATTACAAGGACTTTAATTTGGACTCATCCACATCTTACAATGTTGATTTATTAACACTAAAAGAGGAAGATGTTATTGATGTTATGTTTGGGTTGTATACAATCTATGGTTAATTTTTCTGTTGCTGTTATTTCCTGTTTTGGTGTCACTTCCTGGTTGTTGTTTTTTTTATCATATCATGGTTTCTGTTTACTAATAGCTTGCACTGTCATTATTTACACCACATAAAACACAAGCCTAGGTTACTTTGCATGCATAGAGGAAATGTGTGTTTGCACCCTTATAAATTGAGAATGTTTTCGTGTGTTGCTCTGCACCCTCCAAAACCACTTTTTGTGTATAAGACAGATCATTCTGCACGCGCATCCATAGATTAGCCATATTCATATAACACACACGCGCACACATTCATAAATAGTTTTATACACACATACATTTGTGCACAAACATTCATATACACTCACATTCTAAGACACACACACACACATACGTGAATACTTCCAAACACACAAACATCCAAATTCATATACAAAAACACACACTATTACATACACTAATATTCAAATATATATATATATATATATATATATATATATATATACACACACAAATTCTCATATTCTTATACACACATTCACATTCATGTAGACAGACACAAACACTGTCAGTCACAACAATAAAACCACTGACAGGTAAAGTGAATGACATTGATTATATCGTTACAATGGCACCTGTCAAGGGATGGGATATATTAAGCATCAAGTGAACAAATAGTGACTGGGTCAGAGCATCTCCAAAACTGCACCCCTTGTGGGATGTTCCCTGTATGTAGTGTTTAGTACCTACCAAAACCGGTGCAAGGAAGGACAACCAGTGTACCGATGTCAGGGTCATGAGGCACGTGGAGCGCGAAGGCTAGCCACTCTAGTCCCATCATACAGAAGTGCTAATGTAGCTCAAATGGTTGATAAACTAAATGCTGACATGATAGAAAGGTGTCAGAACGCACAGTGCATCTCAGTTTCATCATCAGAAATGGAACATGAAGCGTTAGAAAAAGGTTGCCTGGTCTGATGAATGATGTTTTCTTTTGGATCAGGAGAGTTCGTGTGCTCCATTTACCTGGGGAAGAGATGGCAGCAGGATGCACCATGGGCAGAAGGCAGGCCAGCGGAGGTAGTGATGTGATTTGCTCTGGGCAATGTTCTGCTAGGAAACATTGCATTCTGGCATTCATGTATCATTTCTGGCATTTGACACGTGCGTTCTAGCATTTGACACATGCCACCTATATAGAGATCGCTGCAGACAATGTACGCCCTTTTATGACAATCAGGGGCCCTTTTTCGGCAGTATTATGCACCCTGCCACACTACAAAAATTATTCAGATATGGTTTGAGGAACATGACAAAAAGTTCAAGGTGCTACGTTGGCCTCCAAATCGCCCACATCTAAATCTGGTTGAGCATCTGTGAAATGTGCTGGAACAACAAATCTGATCCATGTTGCACATTGCAAATTGCAGGACTTAAAGGATCTGCTGCTAATGTCTTGGTGCCAGATACCACAGGACATGTTCAGAGGTCTTATGGAGTCCATGCCTCGATTCATCATTGCTTTTTAGGCAGCACGATTGGGACCTACATGATTTTAGCTGGGTGTTTTTAATTGCTGTGGCTGATCAGTGTACTCTCACTTTCACACGCACACGAATACGTATTTACTCGTAGATAATGCGCCATCGAATCTAATGCGCACCTCAATTTTTGAAACTTGGAAGCTGAAAAAAGTTTCTGCTGGCGAATGTAATGCGCATTTATACAAGAAGATACCACTATACAACATTGTGCTACAATGAGAATGTTTACTGCCATATACCATAGTAACATTGATGGTATTTAAATTTTAGTGTCTATTCTTTCTTAAGCCCTCTTTCAGGAACAAAATTTGCCTGTGTAAATTCTCCTAGATGAAACTTGCCTGTGTTAATTTGCCTGTTTGAATTTGTCTGTTTTAATTCACCTGTTTGAATTCGCTGGAATGCAATTCGCTGGAAATGTTTACATTTTGCCCCTAATGTAATGCGCCATCGAATCTACTGCGCATTCAAATTAGGGAAACTTTATTTGTCAAAAAAGGTGTGCATTACATTCGAGTAAATACAGTATATACATTCACATTCATAAACATACTTGATTTTTATCTTGTTTTTTTTTGCCTGGGGGAGCACTGGAGTGGATGCTCTTCATGGGGTCTAGTGGGGAGATGTTGACATTGATCTGTTCTGTGCACATATTTCACAGGTCCTTGCACTACCTGCAGCTTAGCACTAATGCTGGGGCTGAGGTAATACCATATTCTAGTTCCTCAGGGCATGTGAGGGAGCAGTACAGCCCACAGAGAAGCTCCCTTGTGGACACTCTGAAATCTGCACTATTACATTGGTAGTCTACTGGCATTGGTAGTGCTCTTCCTAATGATATAACTGGCTCTGAAAGAAGAGAGATACTCTGATCTCCCCTTGCCTCCTGGTACCCAGCGTGATCATACCCCCACTCGTCAGTTAGTGTGTCACTGATTACATGTAGGAGAAAGGTACAGGGTAACTCGTAATTGGAAGTTTGGAACAACAAACTTTCCACTTTCAGAAGTACACCTGCAAATTATGTATATAAATGTCTTTGTTAATTGAAGAATTACATTAAAACTCTTTAGTATGCTAAAATGTCATACTATTTATTCAGTGAGTGAATTAGAGCCAAGTTAAGTTATCCAAAAAATGCACATTCCCTACATGATTACTTTGCTACAGGATACATTGAACCTGGCACGGAACCTTCAATGGAATGTGGGAAATTAAGCTTAAAGGACCATCCACATCCATAAGACTTTTCAAGAGTATCCCAATAAAAAGACACTTGATAAAAATGTGGATTTTTTTGAGAAATCAGCACTTTTATTATTAAATAATGGAACACAGCGATGTCTTTCAATTAAATAGCCAGAGAGGTTTCTTCCTCCTTCCGTTCACTCCCCGAAGCTAATGGAAGTGGCAGGCGTGATCTCGTTCAGCGCGCCTACCTCCCCCTCGCATACCTCTTCTCAACCTAATGTCTTTCTGAATGCTGTGCAGTGTGTGTGCACATGTAGGGATAACTTCAGAGGCTTCTTAATGAGAAATCTGAAAGTCTCTTCCGGGGAAAAAGGAGAAGACTTGGAAAAGATGCAGTTCATAAGAATTGCCAGCTTTTTGCAAGTGCTTTTAAGATATAAACCCAATGACTACATGCATTAAAAAAGTACATGTATTAATTTACTAAATTGTGTTTTTTACATTTATTTTTAATGATTTGAAGTGTGGAGTGGTCCTTTAAGATTTCAACATTCAATACTTCTAATTTCATATAGTTACATATTTTTTTTTTACTAAAGTGAGAATTAAAAGTGAATTTCAAATTGAAGGTCCAAATAGCTAGACTGGAAAAATTCTGTAGGTCAGTAATACTTTAATACTGCAATTCTGGCCTTAAATTTGAAAAATTACTTTGATTTCCCTGTCAGAGAAATAGCTTATTACTGACCTTCATCAAATTTTATAAACATTCGCTGTCCACTGCTTCTAATGAACTTATTGGTGACTTTCTTTAAGGGACACTTCAAGGGAATTCAAACCACTTCATCTCAATGACATGGTCTGGGTGCCATGTCCCTGTCATCTTAATCACGCAGTGTAAAATATTGCTATTCTCCAAGAATACTGACATCCACTAAATGTGCTTCCGTCCAAGTAGACGAAAATTCCACAAGGTGTTTTGCCGCACATCCCCACTAAAGCATTGACTGAAATCATGTAGTAGCTTGATGATTTCAACCAACGAGTCAGAGCCAGCCATGGAGAGAGCACGGCGGTGAGGAAGAAAATATAAGTTAACACTTTTCTTATTCCTTACAGGTGGACTGGTCATCTTAATGGTGACTAGGATACCATAGCCTTAGGAATAAACATTTGTATTCCTACTGCTATAGTGTTCCTTTAACTGATTGGTCAATCCTGCAGTGTTTGTTCTGCATATTTCTATCTCAATATATTATTACCGGGGGACTGTCACTTCTCTTGAAATTGAACCATTCTATAAAATATTGGAAACTCACACATAACTGATGCTAACTTTTTTCATGCACTTTTATATATTGCATGCATATCAAAGATTTACATTGTCTAATTTTTCCTCTTCCTTCTGTACTCTGTGTAGGTGCAAAGTGCAGAGATTTTTAGGTGAAGATTCGAAGTTTCAATAAACAGGTCAATATATTGGTGTGGATTGCTACATTTATTTTATTTTGCAGACCTCACAAACACATATTTCCTAAAAATAGGGGCTAAGTAATGGTAATGTTAAAATAACCCCTTTAAAATGTTTTATCTAAAAGAGATCTATTTGCCTAGAACACATTTGTTTAGATAGGGATAGACATAGAAACATAGAATGTGACGGCAGATAAGAACCATTCGGCCCATCTAGTCTGCCCAAATGATGAATGATGAATGTGTTTAATACATTTTGAATTAGAAGGAAATGTTTACATTAAATTATAAAGTTGTAAAGGCAGGGGTCCTCAAACTCCTGCCCCCTAGATGTTGCTGAACTACAACTCCCATGATTCTCTCAATCACACAGAAATTAAAACATGTAAATCAAATTTTTCAACCCATGGAGGTCTGGATTTGGAGTCACACTCAAAATTAAAGTGGAAAAATACACTACAGGCTAATCCAACTTTGATGTAATGTCCTTAAAACAAGTCAAAATGAGGCTCAGTAGTGTGTGTGGCCTCCACGTGCCTGTATGACCTCCCTACAATGCATGTGCATGCTCCTGATGAGGTGGCAGATGGTCTCCTGAGGGATCTCCTCTCAGACCTGGACTAAAGCATCTGCCAACTCCTGGACAGTCTGTGGTACAACGTGACATTGGTGGATGGAGCAAGACATGATGTCCCAGATGTGCTCAATTGGATTCAGGTCTGGGGAACAGGCGGGCCAGTCCATAGCATCAATGCTTTCGTCTTGCAGGAACTGCTGACACACTCCAGCCACATGAGGTCTAGCATTGTCTTGCATTAGGAGGAACCCAACCGCACCAGCATATGGTCTCACAAGGGGTCTGAAGATCTCATGTCGGTACCTAATGGCAGTCAGGCTACCTCTGGCGAGCACATGGAGGGCTGTGCGGACCCCCAAAGAAATGCCACCCCACACCATTACTGACCCACCGCCAAACCGGTCATGCTGGAGGATGTTGCAGGCAGCAGAACGTTCTCCACGGCGGCTCCAAACTCTGTCACGTCTGTCACATGTGCTCAGTGTGAACCTGCTTTCATCTGTTAAGAGCACAGGGAGCCAGTGGTGAATTTGCCAATTTTGGTGTTCTCTGGCAAATGCCAAACGACCTGCACGGTGTTGGGCTCTAAGCACAACCCCCACCTGTGGACGTCGGGCCCTCATACCACCCTCATGGAGTCTGTTTCTGACCGTTTGAGCAGACACATGCATATTTGTGGCCTGCTGGAGGTCATTTTGCAGGGCTCTGGCAGTACTCCTCCTGTTCCTCCTTGAACAAAGGCAGAGGTAGCGGTCCTGCTGCTGGGTTGTTGCCCTCCTACGGCCTCCTCCACGTCTCCTGAGGTACTGGCCTGTCTCCTGGTAGCGCCTCCATGCTCTGGACACTACGCTGACAGACACAGCAAACCTTCTTGCCACAGCTAGCATTGATGTGCCATCCTGGACGAGCTGCACTACCTGAGCCACCTGTGTGGGTTGTAGACTCCGTCTCATGCTACCACTAGAGTGAAAGCACCGCCAGCATTCAAAAGTGACCAAAACATCAGCCAGGAAGCATAAGAACTGAGAAGTGGTCTGTGGTCACCACCTGCAGAACCACTCCTTTATTGGGGGTGTCTTGCTAATTGCCTATAATTTCCACCTGTTGTCTCTCCCATTTGCACAACAGCATGTGAAATTGATTGTCACTCAGTGGACAGTTTAATTTCACAGAAGTGTGATTGACTTGGCGTTACATTGTGTTGTTTAAGTGTTCCCTTTTTTCTTTTGAGCAATGTATATATATATATATATATATATATATATATATATATAAAGGCTACTAAAAATGTAAAGTACATTTAAAGGAACATTGTAGGCACTATAACCATTGCATCTCAATGAGATGATGAAGTTAGAAGTTAGAGTGCGTACAAAGCCCCTTTAAGAATGACACATAAAATATAGTTCTAAAGGGTTCACACTAACCCAACCTTGATGATTGCTTATGTCTAACCTTGTAATATCAGATTTGTAATAGGATATGGGGTTAGAATGACTGTGTCTGATAATTGTCTGGAACTACATTATTTCCTGTGGATGTAATTGCTGACTGTAAGTAACTGTAAAGATATGGATGACCTCACAGTGGCTATGTCAGTGTTTAGTTGAAATAGGAGAGGCACAGTAATCAAGCAGGTTTAGGTCATAAATTGGAACAATGTTCTATATAAGACATGAATAAATATTTGAAAGGATTGCAGGATGTTACACAGCCAGAATGAATACGTGACTCATACAATTCTGGAAAGAGTCATATTTGATCTGTTATCGTATCAAAAGAAATATGATACGTATCTGAGTGTATTATTTATTTACGTTACGTTATGACGGTTTAAAAGGGAGTTTCAGAGTTATACACTAAAGTGGGAATTGCTGGGAATTCAAGTCCACACCTCCCAACATTTGAAATGGAGAAAGAGGGAAACTTTAATTTTAAGGGTGTTGCCAGGGCCGGGATTGTTCTGAGAAAGTTTAGGTGACTTACTAATAACAATTTATACAACTAAAATGTCATTTATAACACGAACAATGTATCTTATTTACACAGACTGATTTCTAAACATATTTATTGTAGTTTAAAGACACATTACTGGGAGCATTATTGCTGTGGAGCTCTGTTAGATACTCAGACACACCAACAATATGGAGCTCCTAGAAAAAGAGGACAGTTGGATAAGAAAAAAGAGGGACAGGTGGATTTGAGGCCAAAATAGGGACTGTCCCTCCTAAATAGGGACTCTTGGGAGCTATGTCCAAGTTAGCAATGCTTCCAGTTCAGCTATGTTGGCGTTAAACCTGAATTTCACTTTTAATTACTGGCAATTCTCACTTTACTGAATAACTCTGATAATATTCTTCACATTTCTACATTAAAGAATACATTGGATAAGTTAATCAACAATATCCATGTGGAAAGTAGGAAAATAAATTAGATATATGTAATTATTAAATCAGACGTGTATCTTTTGAAATTAAAGCATATAGGAGTGATTAAAACTGTTTTTGCATGAATGTGATCACAGGGCTTATCGCTCCATTAAGCCTGATAGCATGTTTGTCTCTGTCACTATCGTTATTATCGTTATTATTCTCTTTATATCTGGAGCTGTAAAATTTGCTGGCGCTGTATAAAAAAATAATAATTAACTAACACAGGGTTATGTACTAAAGTGAGAATTAAAAGTAAATTTCAAGTGTAAAACCAGTTATATATAGCTCGATTATTTTAGCTTTAAAATTTTAATTTACTTTGACTTCTCAAAGTGAATTCAAGAGACACTCAGTAGAGCTAAACTTAATAAGCCCCAGTTAGCAGATCTGCCATGGAGATGCCGGGGGTAAGGGGGGCGGGGGTGGAGGATGGGTAAGGACGGTAGTTTCTTAAAGGGCCGGCCATGCACAGGTACCTGGGAAAAAGTGATGTCTATTCAGGTCTTTTCCAACACTCAAAATAAAATAGCTTGGGAGGAAGAAAAAGTCTAGCAAAGCACCCAGCACCAGATTCCTGCTGGACAACCGGAGCACCACCCTCCTGTTTTAAGGTAGGCAAAGAGGAAGGTGTCTAAGACTCCAAATTTTAAAATACCCAGGCAGAGGTGTAACTAGAAACCACCGAGCTCCGGTGCAAAAATTACCCTTCGTCTCATCTCTACCCAGCCCTTCTTTATGTCTCATTCCCCCTATTCCATGTGTCTCAATTCTCCCCAACCCTCCACGTGTCTCAGTTCTCCCCCAGTCTCTCCATGTGTCTCATTCCTCCATTCCATGTGTCTCAATTCCCCCAGTCCTTTCATGTGTTTCATTCCCCCCATCACTCCATTTGTCAAATCCCCCCAGTCCCTCCATGTGTCAATTGCCCCACCAGTGCCTACCATGTGTCTCAATTCCCCTCCCAGTCCATTCCACGTGTCTAAATCCCCCTCCCCCACAGTCCCTCCCATGTGTCTCAGTTCCCCCTACAGTCCCTTCTATGTGTCGATTTCCCCCCAGTCCCTTCTATGTGTCGATATCCCCCCAGTCCATTCCATGTGTCTCAATCTCCCTCCCCCCACAGTCCCTCCCATGTTCCTCAATTCCCCACAGTCTCTTCCAGGTGTCAATTTGCCCCCCACCCAGTTCCTTCCATGTGTCAATTCCCCCCAGTCCCTTCTATGTGTCGATTTCCCCCCCCAGTCCGTTCCATGTGTGTAAATCCCCCCTAGTTCCTTCTATGTGTCTCAATCCCCTCCTTCCCTCCATTTGTCAATTCCCCCCAGTCCTCCCCATGTGTCTCAATCACCCTCCCAGTCCATTCCATGTGTCTCAATCTCCCTCTCCCCACAGTCCCTCCCATGTTTCTCAATTCCCCCCACAGTCCCTTCCATGTGTCTCTCCCCCATTCCCCTCTCTACCTGCTCTCCGCTGTCTATGTAGCGTGGCCAAGTAGACAGCGGTACCTGAAACCAACGTTCAGGTAGGCGTGCAAAAAGAGGGCCCACCAATTTAAATGGCTCGATAAGGGGAGTGGTGGGTGGGCTGCACCAGACAGTCTCAGCCCAAAGGTAGGGGCAGCCTGTGTAATTATAGGCCAGTATATCCCCTCCCACAACTAAAGGCCCAGCCTTCTATATATATATACATATACAACATACAAGATCCAGCGTACTCATTCATTCACTAAACAGCAATTTCAAGACTCACAGAATTGTATTTACAACTATTCTCACTTACTTGGGAAATCCATCCACCTGGGACTCTCTGCAGTGCAGTTAATAAAGCCCTGGAATAAGACACCCAGGGAAGGGTACAAATTTGGGGGAGTTGGCCTGGACTCCTAAATATATATATGTAAAAAACCAAGAAGGCTGCACTCACCTGATTGTGCATACATTATAAGGGTTCTACTGCGAACAATTCATATCACATACACTCAACTATTCACTAAACAGCTATTTCAATATTCTCCTAAGAGCAGGCATTAGGTTGTTAGAGTAGGACCTTCCAATTGACGTTGTGGCAGGCATATGCAATGCATGACAATATACTGTAACTAAACCTCCATTATTTTTGCCTAGGTGAGGTGTTTTAAAGAAAAAAAACAAAAACGATTACATTGTGTGAGACTTGAAATTGCTGTTTAGTGTATGAGTGAGTGTGTTGGATATTGAATTGGGGGCATGTTTTCAGATGATTTAATAGGGTTTTCACAGCGGGGACTGAACATACATTATTAGACCCAATAGCGCCTTTTAGATTATAAAGGGGGGGGACCAGTAACCCTTTGGGTGCACTTTGTCAAATTCCCAGAGAAATGATATAACAATGAATAATAATTTTGGGCAAACATGAAATATCCCTTATTTCCTCTTCCACACAGTCAGCCTGCAGTTCAATGCAAGATTTAGAATATATAGAGAGAGTTAATGAATCCTGAAATTGTAGTTCTTTTGAAGAACAGCTGTGCTATGCATCTGAGGATCTTAGACAGTTCACTAGGCACAGGTGACATTTGGAGGAAAGTGACTTATAGGGCGTGCAGGGCCGCCATCAGAAATGTTGGGGCCCCTGACAAAGCACAAGATCTGGGGCCCCCCCTCCCACCCGGGCCCGCCCACGCCCTACCTAGTCCGCTGACAATGATGCAGGACTAAATGTGGTGAGTATAGTGGAAGTGAATTAGAATGTGTGTAATGGATGTTGTTTGTGTGTATTAGATACTGTTTGTGCAGTGAATGCAGAGTGTGTGTTTGTGTAGCGGATGCAGTGTGTATAGTGAACGCAGAGTGTGTTTGTAGTGGATGTAGTGTGTATACAGTGATGTAGTGTGTGTTTGTGTAGTGGATGTGGTGTTTGTATGTACTAGATGAAATGTGTTTAGTGGATGCAGTGTCTGTAGTGGATGTAATGTGTGTATTAGACGCAGTGTCTGTGTATAGTGAATGCAGAGTGTTTCAATTTGTGGTGGATGTAGTGTGTGTACTGTAAATACAGGATGTTTGTGTAGTGGATGCTGTGTGTACAGTTAATGCAGAGTGTATGTTAGTGTAGTGAATGCAGAGTGTGTGTCAGTATAGTGAATCCAGAGTGTGTGCATAGTTTAGTGAATGCAGAGTGTTAGTGTGTAATGAATGCAGAGTGTGTGTTAGTGTGTAATGAATGCAGAGTGTGTGTTAGTGTGTAGTGAATGCAGAGTGTGTCAGTGTAATGAATGTAGTGTGTGTGTTAGTGCAGTGAATGCAGAGTGTGTGTTAATGTGTAGTGAATGCAGAGAGTGTGTTAGTGTGTAGCAGATGCAGAGTGTGTGTTAGTGTAGTGAATGCAGAATGTGTTAATGTGTAGTGAATGCAGAGAGTGTGTTAGTGTGTAGCGGATGCAGAGTGTGTGTTAGTGTAGTGTGTAGCGGATGCAGAGTGTGTTTTAGTGTAATGTGTAGTGAATGCAGAGAGTCTGTTAGTGTGTAGCGGATGCAGAGTGTGTGTTAGTATAGTGAATGCAGAGTGTGTTAATGTGTAGCGAATGCAGAGTGTATTAATGTGTAGCGAATGCAGAGTGTGTGTCAGTGTAGTGGATGCAGTGAGTGTGTTAGTGTGTAGTGTATGCAGAGTGTATGTTGTATTAGTGTATGCAGTGTGTGTATTGTATTAGTGTATGCAGTGTGTGTTGTATTAGTGTATGCAGTGTGTGTGTTAGTGTATGCAGTGTGTGTGTTGTATTAGTGTATGCGGAGTGTGTGTTGTGTAAGTGTATGCAGTGTGTGTTGTGTTAGTGTATGTAGTGTGTGTGTGTTGTGTTAGTGTATGCAGTGTGTGTTGTGTTAGTGTATGCAGTGTGTGTGTTGTGTTAGTTTATGCAGTGTGTGTTGTGTTAGTGTATGCAGTGTGTGTGTGTTGTGTTAGTGTATGCAGTGTGTGTGTGTGTTGTGTTAGTGTATGCAGTGTGTGTGTAAATGTGCAAACTGGGGGGGGGGGCATTTTCCCATTTTTTAATTTTTTTTATATTAAATTAAATTAAATGTTTCTCCCTTACCTGCTTACCTGTGTCCAGGGAGGGGGTAGATTCCATGATCCCTGGTGGTCCGGTGGCATGGGGGGCCCCCGGCTCCCTGTTACCACAGAGGGGGCCCAGCACACTGCTTCTTCTCTTCTCTTCCAATAACTCTCGCGAGACCCGTGGAGCGTTGCCATGGTAACCGGGTCTCGCAAGAGTTATTGGAAGAGAAGAGGCAGTGTGCTGAGCCCCCTCTGCGGTAACAGGGAGCCGGGGGCCCGCGGCTGCACACATAGATCGCGATATTCGCTATCTGTGTGTGCAGAGAGGGAAAGTGGGGCCCGGGACTGCCAGAGCAGTCCGGGCCCCCCCGGGCCACCGGGCCCGTGACAACCATCATGGTTGTCACCCCCTGATAGCGGCCCTGAGGGTGTGCATACATTTTTTACAGGGCTGCTTTGTATTTCCAGTCTGGCTCTGTGCACAGGTTTAACACAATTTATGGGCGCAAATTAAAAACTATTGCATACCTCCCAACAGTCCCTATTTAGGAGAGACAGTCCCAAATTGTATCCCTTTGTCCATTTTTCAATCCTAATGTCCCTATTTTGTACGAGCTCCGTATTGTTGGTGTGTGTGAGTGTATAACAGAGCTCCACAGCAATAATACTCCCAGTAATGTATCTTCAAACTACAATAAATATGTTTAAATATCAGTCTCTGCAGATAAAATATATGATTCTTGTTCTAAATGACATGTTAATTGTATAAATTGTTATAAGTAAGTCGCCTTAAATTTCTCAGAACATCCACGCCCGCCCGTCCACACCCCCATTCACACCCCTAAAATTAATATCTCCCTCTATGTCCATTTGGAATGTTGGGAGGTTTGCTATCATACCTAATGCTATGAGTCAGAAACCAGATGCTCAGTGATGACAGTTACTTTATTGAGTAATATGTAGCTAGTATTTTAAATGTAATGAGAAATCTGGAGAGGGTAATGGAATTAACACCATTTAAATATTGATTGGTATTTGGGCATTAATGTGCGATAAAAATTTTTTCAATTGTTGAATTTTTCCTGGTAAGATAAGATACAAGATACAGTATGGTATAGTATGCGGTATAATGATGAGTGATTTTACTCATTTAAAAAGTACGTCTGTCTTTTCATAATGACTCACGGTAGTAGCACTGCTGGTTAATAGGTTTTTTGTTCCAAAATGTTAATACAATTGAAGTTTTCAGGTCAAACCATTTACAGTTTCTTAGACGGCGTGTGGTGTATGTGGGGTGTTAGAGATTACTCACCTATTTTACAAAGATATGAGACTAAGACCAGAATATGCGTTGGCTTTGTTACAATCAAACATGTTTTCTGCATGATTATTCTATTTTACGTGATTTCAGTTATCGATAATTTTACCTGTGTGAGTGTCCTCTGATTCTAGCATTATGATTGATGGCTGTCAGCTGTGATACGCACTTCTCATTATAGATGATATCTGTTTCCTTTGCCCTATATTATATGCTTATCCTCTTGTACTAGGTATGTGTTACCTGCCAAGATACCTGCAAACACTCCAGGTTATACTGTGCACTAAAGAGTAGAGAATTAAATGTCCTAACCTTATTTATTTTAAACGATGTTGTATTAGTTCCAGTATAGTGATGTGGTGGCCTTTTTAATACCGCGTCATTTCTGCACAGTGTTAATTATACAAAATACATAGAGCGTAATATATAAAAAGTGTCTTTTTTCTGGCATCTATTTGCACTTATTTACTCCCTAACTTGAGACAATATATTCTATGCTGTGCCTCCTACGTCACTTTACTGTTCTTTTTTCCATTTCACAAATGTGTCACTCCCGGTGTATAAAATAGAGGTGCCAATTTTTTGGCAATGTCAGAGTGGCAGTTTTCTGAGACCGGTATAAAGTTTCCATTGTCTTCCTTTTTGTTCAAGAAATAAAAAATCCTTATTATTTTTTTTTTTGTCTTACTAATATTGGTCATATTATTTAATGAATAGAAAACACAGAAAATAGTTACCAATGTCTAAACGGCATAAGCGTTTTATACATAAAAAAATAGCGCAGTCACACATAGCGATAATTCGGATATCTATATAGCCCCCATAGTATCAATGGCGTTATTTGAAGTGTATACAATACACTTCAATACACCCTCTAAGCTAAAAAGGAAAAAAATGGAGAAAGGCAATTGGTGTCTTATAACATGTAGCACATGATTCGTAGATCAATGCAAATAAAATAATAAAAGCCAAGACCCAAGAATAACTTTTGGCAAAGGCTGTGGTAACAGTTTTTTTAAAATAATAACCAGCACCTTAAGTGACTTAAACTGAACTTGACTGACAGATATAGGTTTGTAGTTTTCTAACTATCTGGCTTTACTCACTTTATACAATTAAATGTTTCTTCCCTTAATATTATTAAAAGCTCATATTTAAATTTCTTTCCGTTACCTCTGTTTCCTGCTGAGACCATCAATCATATTTTCATGTTTGAAACACCTCTCCTGTATACCCCTGTTGTGAAGAGCAGACTTCCTTCCTGTAACACTTTAAAAGTCCCCAACATTTATGTTAATTGTATTTTAATAATCATGTGTTCTTTGACAGTGGTGTAGATGGCCTCACGTGTACAATGGTACGACTTATACAATAAAATGATGTGAATCTCTGAATGTGAACTATCCTCTCATGGACTGGACTTTCCTTCTTGCGAACATACGGTGACATAAGAGATTATTTTTATTCCATATGTTGGTTATGATCAGTGGAGTGGCTTGAACCATATTATTATTGTGTTAATAATTTATGGACAATACATTTATTTATTAATACCATAGCAGTAAGTCATGTAAAAGTACTTTGTACTAGGGGAAGATTAACTAAAAATGCTGATTACGTTTATGAAATTTGAACACATGACAAATATATTTATTCTTTAGGAATGACTATTATTAGTTTAACAACTAATTAATATGCGCTGACACATGCTGTAAGGCACAGGTGCCCAAAATGTATTAAGCTGTAGTTGTTCTGGTGACTAGAATTTGTTTCAGAAAAAATAGAAGAAAGGTCCAGGCACTCCAGGATACAAAAAGGCAAATGTATTGAGCCCACTGCCACTCACAACGTTTTGACCTACACGGTCTTTGTCATTGGGATTGAGTGCAGTTCCACATCTCTGCTATGATTATTATGTTTCACTGACCAAATAGAAAGACCATTCTTTACTATTGTTACACCATAATCTACATTTACACCAGAATGGGACAGGATGCTGCAGGATGAATAATTGTCTGTTGAGTAGACAGGAATTACACCTAGAAGAGGCTTCTAAAATAATATTGGAATTTTTCATATTTAATGTAAAACCGGATGCGGCTGCAACAACAGTATGGTTGATGCATAAATTTGTATTAAGAGTTATTTTTTTTATACAGCAATCCTCTTTCTCAAAAAAAACCCCCCTCCAAACTAGACTACATACTCTGGAGGATTTAAACAAAAACAATTACACTAAGGCTACTACACTGCAAATCTCTCAAATAAAAGAAGAGATAAACTAATCGCATTTACGACAGACCGAATTTTTGTTGAAGAAACTTAGGGTGCTCTTTTATCCTATATGTAATAAAGCTGATATATTACCGGCGAATAAACTGCGGAAACAGAAAGCATCCCCCACCACCCCTTTCCTCATCGATACGGCAAAAAGAGTCTGTGATCCCAAAGGGATTGCAAACCGCTGTGCTGGTTTTTATACTTATTTTGTACAACCTTAGGGAAAATAGGAATACTCCACAGACTCAATTCAAACACATCACCAGGTATATCCAGGAGTCTTGGTTATCACAATTTTCCCATGACGATAGGGCTTCCCTTGAGCTACCTATCTCTGCAGAGGAGAATGTTGAAGCCATAAAATCTATGGCGAGTGAGAAGTTGCCAAGGTTCTCTGTGATTTATTATAAATACTTTGCACCTTAACTAGTTTCACATCTTTCGTCCACTTTCAACTAAATCATGTAATCTGGCAGTGTTCCAAGAGAATTTCTGGAGGCAGACATAGTAACTTTGCCAAAGTCAGGAAAACCCCCAGACTAATGTACAAATTCCCACCCTAATAGCAAGAGTTGTACCTACTTTGGTCCGTAATATTCAAGTGAGATGTGTGCGTAATAGGCAGTCTTCAAATGGAACTAGATGGGTAGTAGACCTGATACACTTTGTGTCTTTTCCTATCTCTTGACACGGGAAAGGTGTTCGACATGCTACATTGGGATTTCATCCCGGAATTGATTGTACATGCAATGGGGTCAATAGTCTATAGTGTTCCTTTAAGACATCTGTTGTTTATAAGATCACAGATTTTATTTACAATGCCAGAGATGGTTAGGATTACACTACAGACTTTTGACACATCTGGCGATTTAGGACAGATCTTATTTACTTTTAGATCATTGACACATGTGATGATGTAAGTCTTCAGGTCACACGATCTGTTGTTACTTTGTATAACCACTCTGCCTTTTCCCACAAAACATTGTGACATCCTTCTCGTATCCATGTTACGACCTCATTGCATCTGCTGCATGTTACATCTCATTAAAGGAACACTATAGTGTCCCTCTGTCTTAGCACACCATTTCCCCCGCAAGCCCACCGCCACACCTGCACAGTCAAGAAAGGGTTAAAAAAAACCTTTTCCCTGACCTGATTTGGGCTCCTCTCCCAAGGTCACAGCAATCTGGGATACAAATGCGCATGTGCATTTGAGCTTTACTATGGAGTTTTTAGGGCGCTGAACGTCTACTGTGTAAATGCAGGAAGCCCCTCTTGTGGCAGTTGTGATATTAGTTTTCATTGACTGACTGTGTGTGACTTGATGTGACAGTGTAAGTGTGTGACTGTGCATCCGACTGTGTGTATCTGACTGTGTGCATCTGTGCGACTGTATGCGTGTGTGTGAGTTTAACTGTGTGCTTACGTGCCTGTGTGTGACTGTATGTGGCAGTGGACGTACAGAACTGTGTGTGTTTGACAATGTGACTGTGTGTGTGTCCAGCATGCATATCCGCCATGGGTGCCATGTGACCTAAGTACGCTTCTATCATTTATAAAGCACCAGCATTTTCTGCAGCACTGTACAAAAAGACAATACAGTATAAACAGACCAATTCAAAAGGTAGAGGGCCCTGTCTGTGAGCTTACACGGTAAAGGTTAAAATGGGGAGACGAGACAAGGTAGGTAGCAGGGGAATTTAAATTGGAGTTGATGGCAGAGAGAAGTAATTGTATAATTGCAGTGACTGATAACATGTGAAGGGAATGAGGAGGTGATTGACTGTGGTTTCAAACAGCTGGAAGAGCATGCTGTATAGTTAGAAGGAACCAGGGTGGGCTGGTGCAAAGGTAGAGGTAGAGGCTGGTTGTAGAGTGTGTGGGTATGAGTCAGACAGGAAGTCACATGCCCACTTTTTCACACATGCAGACATGGCCACAGTATTCCACACAGACAGACAGTTTGTCATAGACAATCACATTCATCAAAAAAAAAATATGGTAATTTGTTTCTATAAATATCTGTGTGGGTTTTGTCACTATGACTGTATGAAACAACTACACAGTGCAAACTTGATAAACGTGCAATAGTAAAATAACGTGCTGCCGAAAAGACGGAATTGCCTTTCGCAATTCGACACAAAGTGTTTTATCCCTAGAGTTATGGTATTTTAAGGGCACTTTATTGTGTGATCATGTGTTACATTGGCACATATATTCTTGTGCCAAAGAATATATGACTGGATATATTATTTGTGTGTAATATATTAATGTGAGTGCATTTCTGTGTACTCTGTCTGTAAAGGTGCATGAGTGTATCTGTGTAATGTGTGTGTAACTGTGTTTATCTGTACAGAATGTAATTGTGACAGTGTTTCTGTGTATGCAATGTGAGCATTGAGGAATATTTGGCTGCAATGCTGGTGAGTGAGTAATAATCAATGTTAATTTCAAGTGTATATATTTTTTATGTACCAGTATATAGAATTTTTTTCTGAAATGTGTCCATTTTGAATATTTCTCTCTGTCAACCTCCCCTTTGTGTATTTCTCTCATAGTCCTTCTTCTGTGTGTGTGTGTGTGTGTGTGTGTCTCTCCTCCACAATCCCCATTCTTTGTGTATCTATTACTAAAACACTTTGTGTGTTTGTTTGTTTGTTTGTTTGTGTATGTCTCTCCCATAACCTTAACCCCTCTGTGTTTCTCTCCCACAAGCCTCTACCCTGTGTGTATCTCTCTTAGCCAGCACCTTTGTGTGTTTCTTCACAACAAGCACCTTTGTGTGTATCTCACAGAACACCCATTTACATTTTCAGCCCCCTTCCACTTGCTGCGATGTCCCTCTGCTCCCTAACATGCAAGTAATATCAGGGGGTCCGTAGTCACGTAATGTCATCTCCAGGAATGCGTCTTTTATCAGTTGCAAACTGCAGTTCCTTCCATATGGATTCGCACCATTCTGTGGAAATCTCAACCTTTGTCTTCAGTAATATCTTTGTGACTTTGTGAATTTCCACTCAGCCTCAGATATGTGACTGTTTTCTGAGGTTTCCCTCAAGCCATCATATGCCATTACCACCACCAATTATCTTCTAAATTTAGATAAAATTTTTCCCAACATCTGCAAGATGCAACCTCAACATGTTTTTATGTTCAAACTAATTAAAAGAAGAGGCATTCTGTGTAATGGAATTTGTCCAACCACCTACAACACATTTAAACACTGATCCTGTCTCAGGATATTTTAGTTTTAAACCAAATGTTAGATTTGTTTGTCAAGCTGTTAGACTGGAAGTGCAAAATGATAAAAAACTACTGATCCTTTGTTGGATATTGTTTTGTATTCTGAAAGTATTGTTGATATTGGATTTGAATGTAATCACCAAATATGCTATTGGTTACACAAAAATAGCTATATAAGAGATTGTCTGCGTATGACATATAGTATAAAAGTGTAACTGTAGTAAGAGCGTGTAAAAATTATTAATATAAAGAGGATGCATGCGTGCATTGGCTGTACCTGAACTGGTATGTGTTGTCATTTGTTAAATCGTAAATACCATATAAATTTGTATAAAATGGAGAATTCCAGGGAAAAAGATTAACACAAGTTGAATGTAATTTTCAATGGTTTAATTTCCAGAGAAAACGGTTTTACTTTAAAGCACTTTCATCACTTCATAGTTAAATATTTAGAAATAAACTATGTTTAAATCCAGCATAAACACAAAAGATGTAAACTAACACACTCTAAAAATATTTGTAGAGGCAATTTGCTTGTCTTGCAGGACATGAGTCAGAACTTGGTGATTAAACTATATTTTTAAATTAGTTATTTTGGTATACCAAAAAAAAAAAAGAAACCGTCTGCATTATTTTCTTACCAAATGGAGATATAAAAAACTTGAGATTCTTCATCTGTGACTCGTGATTCCAAATTTCCTGCTATTTTAATAATATTCTTACAGTATATTCAAGCTCTATTCTTGTTGTATATGTTTATTAATCTTTAAAGTGAAGATTCCAAGTGTTCTAAAAATGTATTCGACAAGTACGGAATGCTTAAAAAATATATTTGAAAATATAGTTGTATTTATTCGTTCGTTCATTTGTTCGTTCTTTCATTCATTCGATTGTTACTAGCTCGTGATTGATACACAGAGCCCCATTTGCAAAACTGTGAACTGGTGTGTTTACTGGTTGATATCGGCTTATTCAGCAGTTCCACTCATTCTATGTAATAAGCTAATTTATGGCCAGGTACTAACATACTGAACTATTTGTTCCAAAAACCTCTGCTGCACAGGGTTTTCCTCGAGACTTCCTTGTTCGGTACTGAGTGACAAAATGTAAATGAAGAAAGGAATCCACTTTACTACTTCTATCATTCTAAAGCTGATTCTTGTTTGAAAAGTTCAAGAGGTTGAGCAGGGAGTGACAACCCCATCTTGTTCTGCAAATGTGAGACCACGACATAAGTCAGAAAGTCGCATAAAGCAAGATTTAAAAAAGGAAAGAAAGAGAGACTCAAGTAATGAAAATAAAATAGGCGCAGACCTTGTGGTCTCCATTCTGCTATGCCTGTAATCAGGGGAGGGTTGGCAGCCTTAGGCCTGGGGGGCAAATCCGTCAAGTGGCCTTTTGCAAGAGGAGATAAAAACACCTTTCCCATGTCATTGAAAGGGGGGGCAGTCACCTAAACAGACACACTCACTGACTGTCAAGATTCCCCCACGTTGTTTGGGAATTTCTCCATATTTGACTCCAGCCAGATGGGTATTTAGCGATTAGGCCCCATCTATACTTGTAATGTCATCCATTCCTGAGTTAAAAGGAAGCTGCCAGGTGCTCAATCAATTTTGTTTGGTTTGTGCCTCTCACATACTTGCTACTTTGTCACATACTTGCTACTTTTTTGTCGCTGGAACGGAGCTTCTCTATTTGATTTCCTCTGAACCCTCCTGCTTGATCCTGACTACTCTTTACTCAACTCTCCCTGGCTGGATACAGACGACATTGGATTCCTACCTTCTCTGCGTACTACAGGGAACCATAATCCTCACTATCCTGGAATGGACTTCAGTGCTCATCATCCAAAGATGCACCCCATCCATGGATGCACTGGCATTTTGATGGCATTTTTTCTGTAATACACAGGATTATTCATAAAAAAAGACAATGGTAGCCTTATGGTAGCACTGGCCCTGCGGACAGCCCTGGATTTAGATAGGCCTGGGGGGCAATTGCCTCCTGGAGGCCTGGGGGATAATTGCCTCCCTGTCCCCCTCCCCAGCCCGCCCCTGTATGTAATTCGTAACGTGCGTTTATTTATTTATTTATAATTAAAATTAATAAATAGATTTTCTCACCCCTCCTGAGTGGTATGTTTATTCCTCATTCTTGGGTCCTCTACCAGAGGCCTGGGAGTTTGAGGGTTCTGTGCAGTATCTATGTCCTACCTGGAATCTGTTGAAGCCACTCCCTCAACTTGGGTGTGAGACCCCCGAGTGCTTCTATCACAACTGGGACTACTACTGCCTTCACTTTCCACATCCTTTCTAGTTCTTCTTTCAGTCCTTGGTATTTGTCCACCTTCTTCCTGATGTTATAGTCAGTGGGTATTGCCACATCCCCCACTACTGCAGTCTTTTGTTCCTTGTCTACCACCACGTTGTCTGGTTGGTTGACCAGCACTTGCTTGTCTGTTTGGATCTTGAAGTCCCACAGGATCTTAGCCCTGTCATTCTCGACTACCTTTTGTGGTATCTCCCATCTTAGGCAGGTCCAATCCATATTATGTGCAGATGTTTCGGTACACAATCCCAGCAACTTGGTTGTGTCTTTTCGTGTATGCTGTTACTAGTGCGGCTACTAGTTGCTGGACTGTCTCAGAGGCCTCTTTACACAGTCTGCACCTTGGGTCTTGCCTGGTGTAGTAGACTACAGCTCCTATTGATCTGGTGCTGAGTGCCTGTTCCTGTGCTGCTAGGATTAGTGCCTCAGTGCTGTCTTTCAGTCCTGCCTTGACATTCATCAGGCCCCGACCTCTTTCCTTCCGGCAGGTGTACAGTCTCTGGATGCTGGATTTCGGGTGTAATCCTCCATTCACAGCAAGTAGATTTCTGTTCTTGACATCTATGCTGACCAGTTCTTTCCTTGGCCGGGTTATTATTCAAGCTGTGTTCCTAATGACCGGTAGGGCATATGTGTTGATGGATTGAATCTTGTTCTCCCCATTGAGCTGGGACTTCAGGACCTGTCTGACTCTTTGGATGTACTTGGATGTTGGTATCCTCCTTGCCTCTACCTCATGGTTGCCATGCGTTTGTGGTACCCCCAGGTACTTGTAGCTGTTCTCTACATCTTCTATTTTGCCTTCTGGAACTTCAACTCCTTCTGTCCTGATCATCTTCCCTCTTTTTGCTATCATCCGCCCGCAATTCTCTAGTCTGAATGACATTCTGATGTCCTTGCTGTATATCCTAGTTAGGTGGATCAGTGAGTCAATGTCTCGCTCATTCTTGGCATACAGCTTGATGTCATTTGTGTAGAGTAGGTGGCTGATGGTAGCTCCACTCTTGAACCTGTATCCGTATCCACTTTTTTTGATGATCTGGCTAAAGGGGTTGTGGCCTATGCAGAACAGCATTGGGGATAGCGCATCACCTTGGTATATGCCACATTTAATGTTCACTTGAGTTATTGTCCTGGAATTGGCTTCTAGAGTTGTTTTCCACTTGCCCATCAAGTTCTTGATGAAGGCTCTTATTGTCTTCCTGACCTTGTAGAGAGCCAAGCATTCCAGTATCCATGTGTGTGGCATTGTGTCATAGGCTTTCTTGTAGTCAATCCAGGCCGTACACAGATTGGTCTGTATGGTCTTAGAATCCTTTGTGACTGCTTGGTCTACCAGTAGTTGGTGTTTTGATCCTCTGGTGTTGTTTCCAATCCCCTTCTGAGCATTGCTCTTAGATTGACTCATGTGCCCTTGGATCTTGGAGGCTATGATGCCTGATAGGAGTTTCCATGTTGTGGGGAGGCATGTTATTGGTCGGTAGTTGGTGCTGTTGGTGCTGTTGGTGTGAGGGTCCTTCATGACCAGTATTGTTCTTCCTTGTGTCAGGGTCAGGGTTGCGTTTGTGCTGCTAGGGGTTCATGCAGCACTGTTAACCTCTTTATCCAGTAGTTATGGATCATGTCAGGTCCTGACCAGCTCTTCATGTGTGCTACTCTCTGTTGGATATCTTCGACTGTGAAGCTGACTGGTTCCTGTTCTGGCAGCATGCAGTGGTCTGCTTTCAGGTCTAATAGCCACTGGGACTCAGTGTTATGAGATGATTCTTACTCCCAGATATTCTTCCAGTACTGTTCAGTCTCACCTCTGGGTGGGTCTTGTGAGTAGATGTGGTGGTTATACCTTGGATGGTTCTTTGGTAAAGAGGGCATTGATTCTCTTCTTTGGTGTATCTGCTCAGTCTGGTTGCCAGTGTTGTTAGTCTCTGTTTCCAGCGCCTCCGGTATGGGCATATCCTTGTACTTCCGCAGCAGCCAGGATCTATCTTTGATCTTTCTACCTCTGTTAAGTTGATCCAGCGTACTAACTTCCTTCCGTGCTGTCTTTATCTTGGCTTCCAGTCATAGTCATGGTGGGCATTGTTTCTCTTTGAGCCTGATCTTGTAGTCAAGTAACTGGAGGACCACTAATTCTGTGGCATATATGAGCCTGTTCGTTTCTGTGATGGTGCAGTATGGGACTGTGAACAATCCTTCATTAACTGCAGCTATTATGCTGTCTGGTGGTTGCTTTCCAGTGATCTCCAGTAGTCTTGTCCGCAGGTTAACGACCACTAGTTTTTCTAGGATTCTTTCCCTTATAACTGTTGTTATGCCATCTTGGGGTATGGATTCAAGCTGGCAATTCTCTGCAGGTAAGAATGTGGGTATGGGAATTTCTTCCTCCTTATGGTGTATGGTTGATTTCTTCTGTAGTCCATTTATTTCCAGTTGTCACACTAGATTTCTCTTGAAGATGTTCAAACGTTGTGTAAGCAGCTGTTTTAGTGTTAGGGTAGATGATGGTCTCTTATTCATCCATAGCTTCCACATACATTTCATGTAGCCTCTCTCATTCGGTCTGCTCTTGCAGTAGCATTCAAGCAGGTCTAGGTTTTTTTTGGGGGGGACAGTATTCACTAGAGGTCTTATTGATCATAAATAATAGATGGAAGGAATGAGATCCCAGACATAATGTAACTGATTCCCTATTTGCAATATCTTCATGTGTCACATGATGTCATGTCAAATGATGGCATTTTTTCTGTAATACACAGGATTATTCATAAAAAAGAAAATTTTCAGGAATTCAAAGAAAAGTTAACATTTTAGGCCAAAGTATTTGAACTGAGAAGATAGCTGCCTTGGAGACTTTATCAATTTCTTCCATTGTGAACTAACATTTTTAATTCATTTTGAATTAATTTTGTATTCCCAGCAATTCATACGTTAGTGAATAACCTTCTTATAGAATGTTTAGGATTAGATTGAAAGCAAGGGTAACAAACTATCTGAACACATAGAAATAAGAAAATTAACTCATATTAGCTAGTCCTGGGCCAAAAATCCCAAAACATCCAGATTAAAATCTGACCCTGATAGCATTGCTTTCTTGCAGGAAAATTATTATTTTGTATAATTTGTTTATTTCTCTGATACTATTTAATACCAATTAATGGTATGTGGTCTGAGGAGGGGTTATATAATCACCCAGACCACTTTATCCCAATGACGTGGTCTGGGTGCAGTGTCCTTGTCCCTTTAATACCGCAATGTGAAATATTGCCGTTTTAGATAAACCAGGGTTAAATCCAATTTTAGGGGCTCTCAGTAAAAATTGGTCACGTGACGCAGAAGCCCAATAGGAAAGCACTGATTCAAGGCTTTTCTATAGAAATGTTTGGATCATCTATATGAGGCGCACTGGACATCGGCAGAGGAGTCCTTCCTCCACCAAGGTTTCTTCTCTGGGACATCGTGGGAGGACGTCCCTCCACTGGGTTGTCAGAGGAGGATGTCCCCCCACCGGGACGTTGTGGGAGGACGTCCCATCTCTGGGACGTCGTGGGAGGCAGTGAGCAGAGCAGCACCGAGTGAGTTTCGGCTCTGAAAAAGAGTAAGTAAAACCTTTATTTTGGAATGGGGACAACACCAAAAAATTTCTAGGGACAGGAACACTACATCGTTAGGAATACAGATTCCTAACTCTACAGTGTTCTTTTAACTAGAAAGGAAAATATAGACTACAGTGGAAATGATTAATAGCTGTGTATCATATATGGCTGCTCCGTTGGTCATACAGGAATCGGACTGTTATCTATTGTGAAAATTATGAATACTTCATAGCAAACTCCCAATCCATGATGTTATATCCGCAACCCCCAGCATTTACAAATAAACACAGGAATGCTTTGATGTTCTGGTCTTCTTAATGATTTCAGATAAGTTAACGAACAATGGGCAGTTATTTATATAATAAGTAAGGAGACTGTAATTTATTTGAAATCATCCAAAATGTAAATCCCATATTTTCAGTGTGTGTAGCTACATTCTGAACTGGAAAATTTGTGGCAACTCAGGAAATTAACTAGATTTACTATTTTACAGACTGGACAAGAGAACCCCTGAATTGCCAAATTTTAGCCCAGATTAGAGAATCTGCCCAGATGACCTTGAATTGAGGCCAAAGGACCCAAAAAAAAACCAAACCAAAAAATAGAACAATTCCATGAATTAATTTTATTGTTTTTGCTTTTTAAAGTCAAAATTTCGCAAAAGGGTAAAATAAATTACAAAAGAAAAGTTCCCACCAATTCCTTATGTGCTGGGTAATGTGGGTGTTAGGAATACAACATTGTATTCCTAACACTATAGTTCCCTCTGGCCCCCTCTCCTTTGCCTCATCCACTTGCAGTACATAAAGGGTTAAAAGACAACAACTTTATTTACTTACCAGATTCCAGCGCCGATCTCCCTCAAGCACATTAGGAACCCAGACCACTTCAATGAGCTGAAGTGGTCTGGGTGCTTATAGTGTCCCTTTAAGGAATAGGATGAGGGGCTGGACTGTTCCAGCCAATCACACAGGCTTTGCTGCTATAAATCAGAGGGCGTAAATTATTCCATGCACAGATGGATACAATAGATATAAAAGACTGGATAAATAGATACATAGAAAAATAATCTGTATTTATACCATTGTGTTGTTTTGCTATACCCTCAGAACAACTGGGATATCCACACATTATAATAACACATAGTTAAATAAATACAGTTTAAAGGGGCAGTCTCAGCTCTGCACCCACCACAGCACTACATGGATAATGTAAACGTTTTAATTAAACAGCAGCTGCTCCCTGGGAGTGTAGCAATTTTCCCTAGAACATATCATCAGTTTCATGGCTACATTCCTGAACTAGTCATATCGCCTTGTTACTTAGTATTAATTTGATTATCTATTTTGTTTCGATATGTTATTATGTTGTACTTTTTTAAAGATATCTTCATGAAGTCAAAAAATGGCAAATTCATTGCAATGCATATTAAAAAAAAAAAAAATTCTCAGCTCTACAAACAAGTACTGTAGTGTGTTTGTTTTTTTTGTTTTTTAAAGGCACGAGGTAACCGTAATTTCTTTTCAATGAATTCCAAAAAGCACAGACCCAGCATTTACAGTACAGTTACATGAGAATTTGGAATCCTGGGAAACAATGGACAGTTAGTGGTTCACAATATTCACCTCCCACAAGAACCACACCAGCATTCCTAAATACAAGGTCAACATTCTCCCTCAATGCAGTTAAGCCATTAGAAATGCTAGATAATTCATTCACTTCCTGCGTAGGAATTGGTTAGCCTGTGACGAGGGGTTTACACCATGAGAACACAAAGCGCTTTGGATTTCATTTAGCCTGAAGGCCAGCTGTTCTTCTGATGACATATTGCTTAGTAATTGGTTACAAAGTACTCTTTTTAGAGACGCTACTTTCAGTAACAATAATGTATTATTTTGACCTAGTGGTCTGTCTAAACATTTGAAATCAGCCCATGTTATAAGTATCTTTTACAGAAAATTATGTGTGATTTGGGAAAAAAAAACAAAAAACACACTATTCGTATTAAGCAGTAACTCTCGTCAAGTGGAATTTCTAAACTTGAGTTGGTAGTGAGCCAATTGCAACATCTGGAATGGCTCATATCATTAAGGTGTGCACCAGGAAATTCTTCCCCTATCTTATCTTTTAATGTTATGCAATGTAAATATTTATTAAATTGTTTAGTGGATATGTGTCTTGTATGTGTAGGGTGTTTGGAAGTGTTGTAGCTGTGTGGCTTTCTGTGTGTGATGTATAAAGCTGGCTGTGTGTATGGGAGTATAGCTGTGAGTGATGTGTGGGTAGCTGTGAATGGTATGTTTAGCTGTGTGAGTGATAAATTTGGTCCACTGCGAGTGATGTGTTTGATAATGAGTGATGTGTGGACAGCTGTGAGCAATGAGTATTGCTATGTGTGGGTAGCTGTGAGTGTGGATTTGTGTAAGTAGCTGTCACGGATGACTTGGGCGATAAAACAGACCTAGGCATTTTATGGCACAGTAGCCTATTTTCACATTTTACAAATACAACTTTTTTTTTCTGATTCAATAATATAAATAACAAGACCTAACTAACTCACACAAGTATACACATATAGAGACTTTTGGTACTGCGGACATAACAGTCTATACTGTTGAAAGTAAAATGAATCCCGAGGTTAATACTAAATTACGTCAGTATATCAGAAACAAGAAGTAAGTTACTCAGACTTATCAAGAAGTGTTGTCAATAGTCCAAAAAGAACATGTGTTATGAAACATGACCCTGTGACAGAATCGGGGTAAAAAGGTTACTTTTTAAGGACACACTCTAAATGCCAGGACAGATACAACCTAATGCAGGGGCTATGATGCAAAAACCTGTTAATGCTGCCTCTGCACTCTAATCTATGAGAAAAGGCAGTATTTACAATATTCCCTAAGGACACTGATAGTGATTGTTGCTCAGACAGCCAAGAGTTGCTTCCAATAACAGTCTGCAGTTTTTGCTCGTCCGACGTTTGGCCTCTTCATGCTCTGAGCTAATGAATCTCTATGAGGCAATACTGATTAGCATATAGCATGCTGCACATGGGTGTTACATGCATTGGTTAGGTCTACTGTGCTGAGATACTGGGCCCTCTCCACTAATTATTTAATTCTCAGCATAACATATGCCACAAGATTAGAAATGGAGTTCAGTTTCTAAGTAGGAACTTCCATTAGCCATGTGGCTGAGAGTGATCAGCAAACACCCTCAGCCAATAATGTAAGTCCTGTAGTTGTTATGGTGCTTGGAGAGTTACTTTAATTAATAATCCACGTTTGCTAAAGGGTGTGGGATGATTAGAGAGTAACTACTCTACTAAGAAACCCACATACCACATCCAGTATGTGTGGACGTTAAAGTGTAACTGTAATTTCAGTAAAAAAACATACACAAGTTCATTCACCAACTTACGAGTCCCTAAAATGTCCCAATTTCAGCAGGACCGTTCTGATTTCAGACTCCAGTCCTGGCAAGAATTTGACCCCAAGCAGCATAGCATGATGACAGCATCATTAGAGTTGCTCGCCCTGTGATAAGGGCTCTAGGATTATGTAGAGAGCACTTCAGCAACAACTCAGTAAGGACTGCTCTGAGTGGGGCTGACCAGGGGAATCTGTCAGTCAGCCGGTGTGCGTTCACTCCAGGCTGACACTCCAATTCTGTGTTTGGCTCATCCCCTTTCCAGATGGGCTGTTATATTTGGGCATTTCACTGAAAATGTAGGTAAAATGACTGTGATGTGACTATAGCTGATTAGAATTTTGACCAATCAGATCTGTTTGCCTGTATCTTGCCATTTGGATTTCAATTTTCTGAAAGTCAGTGTTTAGTAAAAAAAAAAAATCCTTATACCGTGTAGAACACAATAAAATCAGAACTTAAAATCACGGTATAACTGCATTCAGCATCGATTGGGAAGTACAAATGGGAAGCGTGTCTCGGTCTCCTGTGTTTTATGTCTGTGTGGTAGAAACTTGGCCGGCTAATTGAGAACTACAGCCAAAAAACAAAACAAAACAACTTTTTCAGACACACCGCATTTCACAAAGTTATAAATAGGCTGAAAAAAAAAATTGGGTCCATCAAGTTCGACCTTTCTATCTTAGTAAAAAGATATCTCTGCACAGTGACTATGTGATTTTAATTGAATCACTGTGAGAATGGTTCAGTATACAGAGTAGTCCACTTCATAATCAGCTAGTCTGACAAGCTTCAGACTTCCTTTACTTATGGTTAAAAAAACATCCTGGGATTTTCCATTTACAGATACGTAGGCGTTCATTATTTAGGTTTACTGAAGTTCCTATATACTTATTTTTTTTGTGTATGTGAGAGTATGGGTTAGCTTGTTCTGTTTTTGAATAAAAGAATGATTATCTCTGTATACACCGAGTTATCACTAAAGCAAAAATGTGTATTCTTTACCTTATCGTTTAGTATTTTTCAAGTAAAGTTTACTTGACAAGTTTCCCTCATCCTACTCATTTCACTGTACACACCTACATACTCATGTCTGGCTTAGTCAAATAAAACCTTTTTCGCAAATATGCTTTAACTAGTTGAGAGGGTATTTTACGTCCCACATGTTTCTGTTATAATAGTAAAAAAAAAAAAAATGTCTGTGAGGTCAATTTATATCACCGTTCTCAGCAATACATAGATATTGGAAGTGGTACTATCAGATTAACAAAATCCCATATTGCATACTGCGGTTACACACCTACGTTTTATTCCACAGTTCTTATTAAGATTCACTTTTACATTACTCATATTTGGATACAGATGTGAGCTTATGTGTATAACTGGCGTACTGTGAGATTAAGATCAGAGGCAAATTAAGAGAAATTTTTTTGTGTAAAAACAAATATACTGAGAGAAACTCAGGTGCGTAATTATTGTAAGTCTTTTTCTTTTTATATTTTTGTGTGGTCGTCCCCCACCCCATTTGGCAGGTGCAGGTTTTTCCTTTTTTTGTATTTTTGTATCATTGTATTTTTTTATTCTCTATCCTCTAACTCCCCTGAGGGAGATAGAATCTGCATTAATTGACATGTGCTTGAAGATTTTAGATATTCTTATTCTGGCTATTATTATGATTTGTTGTTAACCATTTTTCTACAATAAAGTATGCACTTTCCATGATCTACCTGGTAGATTACTCTGAGATCTTTAGGAACGTGGACTGTTGGCTGGTAATGAAAATAGGAAAGTCATACTGCCATGTCATCACTGGTTCCTGGGGATTACCACAATTCCGAGATGGGTGGAATAAGCTGTGGGACAAATCATGTCTTCCTTCTTAGAACCACTAAGCGAAACCACCACCCATAGTGTGAGTAAACAGGAGTAGGCCACATGCTTCCTACCCCAGTTAACAAGGGATCACAGAAACCCTTTATTAGATGGTGGATGACTGATGTTGTTTGGGTATCTAATATCTGCTTTTTTATCTCTTGTGAACTATTGATTTTGATTCCCTCCTCCAACCTCCTTCATTTAGGTCCCTTATATTGTACTTTCTGAGGTTTGAGTGAAAACTTTCTTTTTGGAAAGAAAAGCAGATGGCAAGCTCACAGCACCAGGGAAAATGAGAATCGAGGACAGTTGTCTGCCCATACCGAAGAACATAATGAACGAACATAAGTAGAGAATAAAAGTTTTTTAAAAAGTGTTATATTGGCCATGTTGAAGGAAACAAAAATGGGAGGTGCAAAGACCATTTACACAAAGCCATGAAGCCAATAACATGTGCAGCTTCAAAGAAAACACCCAAAGAGACATGGGTGTATCACAAAGGAAACAGATGTTGATAGAAACCTGAATATTAAGGCCACCACCTATCCCTCCAAATTGCACTCTTCAAGGAAGAATTGGAGTCAAAGAAGAGTGCAATTTGGAGGGACGGGTGTTGGGTATATAGGAGAAGACCATGTAGAGGAAGCCATACACATCAGTGGATATTGTATTTTGGAAAATGTCAGCATCATATGATGCCTCACCATGTCAAAATGTATCTTTATGCTCGTGAAAGGGCTAAGATTTATTGAGGAATGGTAAGAACTAAGGCATCACACCACAGCAGAAAGAGTTACAACCAAAACTTTTGAGGTGAGTTTGGCAATGCTAATGACATATTCCTCAGAAGTCTGAAGTGGACGAATTTATCACAGTCTCTTTAACTCACCTATTATAAAACATGCTCCATATGGCCCTAGTATACACAGTCCCCACCTTTTCGTCTTGTGTCACATGGAAAACCCTTGATCCATGCTTAATAACCCGACTCCCTAGTAGTGATGATTAGTGACATTATGTGATGGAAGCACATGCTTCACCCCGAATATGATTTTAATCCGTATTTCTGTAAACTCCACCACAAGAACTGTTGAACTCCAATAATTTAACGTCATGTGCTCCACCTCAGACCCAGTGAAACATTTTGCCTTGTAAAAATGGGTGTTTTAAAAAAAATGCCCCAAGATCTTGACATGCTAACCTGCTCTCAACAGCTTCTCCAGACAGAAATAAATCAAGTGGAGATGGAAACTGCAGAACTGCTATTACAAATGAGAAATATACAACAAATTATATCAAAGGTGCAAGTTTAATTTTTATGTAAAGTTTGATGCCTGCTCCTCCTAGCCCCCCCCCACGGAAAAATATTGGTAGATCTTATCACTTTTCTTAAAGCTGTTATTTTATTTACGATTGAATGTGTCTCTATGGAAGATCTTCCTTTACTACCTGGTAGGAAGAGTTCTACAGTTAAATTTAGTCAAGTGATATTACACAGTTTTACATCAAATCGATTTACTGAATGTTAAATGTTTTAGTGATACATTTCTAATTCTTAAAGAATAAAATAGAGCTGACTACAAATGCAGTAAAAAGAAAGACATGAATGTTTTATTGAAGAAATACACTAATCAAAAAAAGGAATGTTTCATATGTTAAAGCATTAATCATGTATGAGTTTTAAATACAACACATATGAATAAATACTAAATATACCAAAAAGTGCCTGAACAGGTGGTCCGCCATAAAAAGCCAACTTATCAGTGGTCACCAGATGTGATCAATGTTCAGCAACTTACACACATACTGGTAAACATAGCAATAAATAAACAAACAAGGAATGCAATCAGAGATACTAACATCAATGAGCTTATAGTCACAAAATCATAAAAATAGATAATACTAGTTAGAAAACTATACAAGACCTATTTGTGCGGATAGAAAATACCTAGTAGGTAGTCTTCTAAAAGAAAGATTTGTTTTATTTTTCCCTAAAGAGATGAGGCATTATAATCTGATAGATGCAAACATTAAAAAATGTTCAACCATTCTATATGCAGAGCAACTAACACATAACAGGATATAAATCCAGGTTTAAGCAAATGTTTCAATATGCCATGGATCTTGTCAAAACTTTGTTAAATACTATGTACATTTAGGACAATTATTCAGAAAAAGCTGAGTCCAGAGGAAAGTGCATAGAATGCTACTGGATTCCTTGAAGTACATAACTGCCAAAATACTTGCCTCCCTGAATTGCAAGTTTGACCTTCAATTATGGCAGATTAATAATCAACTTCAACCCCACATACCAGTAGCTAAAACTCAGGTACTCAGACATAAGGCAGTCATTAACAAGCAATTAATATAATGAACCAAAATATTTTTCATGTATAAATAAGCCAACTGATGTTTTGATAAATAATGGTGCATAATGGTGTAGAATCTCCTAAAGCAGGGATAGGCAACCTTCGGCACTCCAAATGTCGTGGACTACATCCCCCATAATGCTCATACACCCATAATGCTGGCAAAGCATCATAGGAGGTATAGTACAAAACATCTGGCGTGCCAAAGGTTGCCTATGCCTGTCCTAAAGGTATCTTTATTTTATTTATTTTTACAGGACTATCCATATTCAAGAAATAGTTTTTTTTCATTCTAATAAGTAGCTATTGGCTACCTCAAGCAATCCAGGTGCTGTGAATTGATTCTCCCATCAGGTTCAGCCATACTGTGACTGTGTGTACTGGTGTTTGCTGTCCAACTAATTTGGAATGCAGAGACAGGGTTATCATACTAGAACGACAATCAGGTTTGCTCACTTGGGTTTCATAATCCAATTTCAAAGTGAACGGCAGAAACTGAGTTAACTCTCTTATTCAGCACTAATTTGAAGATATTTAAACCTTGCCACTGAAAGCCCTGCTTGAACTCAGATGGCGTTGTCAAGGATATATTTCAACTCTGAGAAGGATTAACAGAATATGAACATTCTGGATTCCAAAAGCTAACTTATAAAGTTCTACAAATGTCCCTGACTGTGTTTGCAAGGCATGTGATTTGCTAGCTCTGATCATTTGTACAGATATTGCATTTAATAGTATAGAATTGTAGGGACTTAAGAACACCAAATCTTGGCGTCCTGCTGGTCCATTAGTAGTGGAACACACTATCCTCGGCACTTTAAGTAGATTGTGTTTTTAATAAGCATCTCTGGTTAAAGGGAATGTTTAAAGGGAATTTAATTCCAATCCCATGGTATTTCTTTTTACAAAAAAAACATAAAATAATTTAAAGGTTTACAAAAATAGAATTACCTTTAAAGCCCTTGAGCTGCATATCGCCAGGAAAAGCAGCATCTGCAATAAGCTAGGACTTAACCAAGAATTGGCCAAGCAGTTCAGCTTCTTGACATTTCAACTTTCTAGGTGCAAGTGCTAAGAATATCCCCCTTTCCAGCAGGGTTTGAGGATACCGAGTTAAGCATCCTGTAGCAGTATGTTTTGTGAAAAGAACATGAGAAACTGTCTCCATTGTATTGCCAAACATCACAGACAAAATGAGGTAACTTTTAAAGCTTGGGTTCCAAGTAAGTAGTTTTTCTCCAGTAAAACAGCTATGGTGTTATGGGTAAATAGAACTGATTCGCCAAAAAAGCAGTTAAAGTAAAAATCAAGCACCAAAACTACTACAGCCTGCTGTAGTGGTTATGAAATCAGGAGTGCCCTGGGCACTGTTAAGGATATTTAATCTGGGAGGATGCCAGGGCACTCAAGATTGCAAAACCACTACAGCACATTCTAGTTCTCATGGTGCGTGGGTGTTCCTTTAAAAGAAGTACCCAGACCCCTAAAGCACTTCAGCTTGTTGAACTGCTTTATGTGTGAAGAGAGTGTCCTCTTTTTGCATTTTATAAAAAGTGCAGAATTCTATAGAAATAAGTACTTTTATTACACCTCTCCTGGCTGTCAATCAGGCAACAGGTCATGTAACTTCCTGGTTTGGTAAGCTCAGTGGCCAACTGCCTTGTAAAGACTTCTCTACGAGCTTCTCCTTGAAGTCTGTGATTGGACAGCCACAGAAAGTCTTGGAAGGGGGATAAGGGGAGGGCTTGCAAAGGCTGCAGACAAGAGATCTGCCACTTTTGTAAGACGGTTTTAGATATACCTAAATGGAAAAAATGCACAATTAAATGCATGCATGTATTCATTGGGGGTATATCTACCAAACAGTGATTTGTATCTATTTTGTTTTTGTATTTGGGCAGTAGAGTGTTCTTTTGAGCATGTACAATGAATTGTAGCAAGCTGAAAATAAAAAAAAATAAAAAACATTGAAATTTAAGTTTTGGCCACCCTATTCGTCTAGCAGGAGGATGGCCTCAACAGGATACACTGGGGAACCAGGCAGAGACATGGGTTACTTCTTCTCTCCTGCAAAGCTTCCTTCTTGTGTTAGGAGGAAGTGATCTGACATCACTTCCTCCTAGTGTTGCCATACAGGAAAGGAATGGTGGCTGTCATTACAGAGTGGCAAGGGGCCTGTGCCGTCACATGTCCATAATGCAGTCTGGTTACAGGAGATATTTACAAACCAACTCAGCTGCATGTGAGCCATGGTGTTCAACCATGCCCTCTAACGAGTACTGGCTGTATTCCCCAGGCATTTCACAGTATCATACATAGCGGTTTGGAGATGACACAATGTGCTGGTCAAGCATTTAAAGCAATAGCAGGCGCTGCTGGTCCCAGAATATCAATCCAACCAGTCAAAATTAAGGACTTACTCAGCAAACCCTTTCACACTGTGACCTTAAACTCCCGCTATTGCCATGCAAAATGGTCCACTAGTGTCCTTTAAACTTTATCCTTTGTGGAAGAATACATATTCATTGAAGGCATCACATAATTGTCACGGTAAGTAATGCTATCCACAGCAGCCATCCGATGGAATGCCTGGATGTGCCATTATCCACATTCGTTGACTCATGCTCTGGCTGAATAGCCAGGTTGAACCTTATGTCACTCACGGGAAGGCTAACTGGTTCTGAAAAAAACGAGAACAGAGAGAAAGAGTGTAATTAATTTACAGCTCAGTACAATTCCATAAGGCACAACAAACTTTATAAACATATGTCTGGGTACTTGTATTATATCATATACTTACCACTCGGACATCCACTTGCATCTCCATGTGTAATATTTTGCAAAAATGGAATCGTTAACCTGTTGATAGGAAAACACAGAGAAACCTTAATATAACAGTGCGGTTTGTTGCTGTTGTTTAGGTGAATTTTAGATTATGGGTAGGCAACCTTCGCACTCCATATATTGAGGACTACATCTCCCCTGATGCTTTGCCAGCATTATGGCTGCAAGAGCATCATGGGAGATTTAGTACACAGTATCTGAAGTGCCGACGGTTTCCTACCCCTGATTTAGATGTTCCACCCACTTGGTATCATATAATTTTAGTTTTAAAACAAAAAAAAGTCATAAATTGGCATGACGCATGGGGCACATAGTACATAAACCTGGGATAAAACAGAACTTTTGTGTATCGATTGTTGCTCAGTTATACTTAGAATATAGAATTATAGAACTTTATATAATTCTACTTTATCGACTATTTATTCAACCTTCATATAAATATTGGGGCACAACAATAATTTGTAATAATGTTATCCCTTATATTGGGACATTGGTTTAAGCAATTACATGGTGTCCCTTATTTTGATATCCTTTAAAGAGGATGTAAAAATGTTTGCTTAGATGCAGAAATACCATTTTGATGTCACAAAATTAGGTAAGCACAGTTACATCAAACATCTTTTTTGACACAGGCGTTTGAAGGCTGTCATTTCAGCCTGCAATAAATCCTGTGACCGTACTCAGTGGGAGTGAAATTTCTCTGCAGAGTTAAAGTGGAGTTGCAGAATAGAAGTACGTGTGAGTGTTAATGGGCCACATATCATTTGCATTGCTTTTCAAAATAATATAAAAGTTAGATCACATGCAAATGCTGTTGTGGGAGGTGGATAAAGGGCAGTATGCCTTATTAAAACAGTAAAAAAATTTTATCCCTAAACCCCAGATTTTTTAAAACTACAGCTTCCATGATGCTTTGTCATTCTAATAGCATTCTAAAGGCATGCAAAGCATCACAGGAGTTGCGGTTCTACAACATCTGGAGATCTACCTTTTATGCACCATTGCCTTATGGTATATTATGTAACACAGGGTGTTTTAAATATAAGAAAAGGTGAATTCTAGAATAAATATATGCATATTTTGCGTTTGTCAGAGCGCTCGGAAGATAATGTTCCACTTCCTCCCTACACTACTTGTATTGCTTTTAAAAAAAAAAAAAAAATATTACACCTCCTACCATCCTTCTTATCCCCCTCCCCTCGTTCCTTCACCCAGCACTGGTTTCCAGGTTTTTTAATTACAAGACAAATTAATAAATGTCATTCTGGTAAATGAATGGCCTTTGTCCGATGCTAGAGATATACTTATCTCATCTAACAGAACATATCTCATAGTGAAATATAGAACATACAAATTATCCCTTTAACATCAATAAGATAAACATTAAGTCTGCTTTATTGTATAATCTATGCTGGTTCTAACAATTCATTGACTGGATAAGGTCTTGAAATCTGGTCAGCACCAGGAGCCGACATCACAGCTATACTCTCACACATGGGCAAGAGTACAGCTTTGATGTCTATGGGGGGTCCCACTATACCACGGGACCCTTAATAGACAGAGCCAACTCCCTGCAGCCGGCACTGGTGATGGTGACGCTGGTAGAGTCTAGTCCAGGGATAGGCAACCTTCGCCACTCCAGATGTTGTGGACTACATCCCCCATAATGCTTTTACACCCATAATCATGGCAAATCATTATGAGAGGTGCCGAAGGTTGCCTATGCCTGGTCTCGTCCCTACTTTGTCTCAGTATCTCGTGACTGGGTTGGAATTTCAGTGAAATCCAAACACAGTCAAAATGAGTATTACATAAAATTCTATCGTTATGAAATACTCACTTTCTCTTATATGCAATTGTTTCTGAATACGTTTGTATATAACTATTTATTAAATCTACTACTGTTTCAGTTTTGCTATACTTCACTCTATGCATTTTTTATTCTTTCCTCTGCAGTTTCGAAGACACCCTAAGCTTGCCTTCACACTTGATTGCATGCAGATGTAGTTTCCAGAGCATGATAAATGGTGAAAGATATTATTAAAAAAAATATATACCGAGAACTGAAAGAAGAAGTTGAGTGTTGAAAAGGTGGTATGAAAACACCTTCTTCACAGAAACAACACATTTCCTAACAAGAAACTCTTGAATTTGAAAGTCTACCAAGGGTAAAATAAATCAATGGAAGATTATTTGAACTTGCTATATCAGCACATCTTCTAAATTGCTTTTTTAAAATGGGAGTACACTGTTGTTTTAAGGAGAACAAAAAAATTTTTTAAACAAATTACCACTATATGCATTTTCTTAATTACTTCATAAAGACGTTTCAAAGGGCAGTGACCTTATATACTGTAACTCAAGAATTTTTACGCCAGTTTTTATTGTGTCAATTGTTTTGCATTTTGTATTCAAGCAACACATCCCAATGATGGTTCCTCAATTTGTCCCCTAACATGGGCTTCCTGCTAAACTGCTGGTATATCATAAATAATTTCAAACAAAAACTAAAAAAAAAAAAAAAAAATGAAAATATATGTACAGAAGAGTCAGAGAAAGGAAAAAAAGAAAATAGGTCAGTTTCTGTAAAAAGTAGAACAGTTTAAAGGACCACTCTAGGCACCCAGACCACTTCAGCTTAATGAAGTGGTCTGGGTGCCAGGTCCCTCTAGCATTAACCCCTTTTTTTTTTTTTTATAAACATAGCAGTTTCAGAGAAACTGCTACGTTTATGTTAGGGTTAATCCAGCCTCTAGTGGCTGTCTCATTGACAGCCGCTAGAGGCGCTTGCGTGCTTCTCCCTGTGATTTTCACAGTGAGAAGATGCTAGCATCCATAGGATAGCATTGTGAATACTTTCCTATGAGACTGGCTGTATGCGCGCAGCTCTTGCCGCGCATGCGCATTCAGCCGAGGAGGAGGAGAGGAGGCGAGCTCCCCGCCCGGCGCTGGAGAAAGAGGTAAGTTTAACCCCTTCCTCACCCTAGAGCCCAGCGGGTGGGGGACCCTGAGGGTAGGGGCACCCTCAGGGCACTATAGTGCCAGGAAAACGAGTATGTTTTCCTGGCACTATAGTGGTCCTTTAAGTGTGTCAACAACACTATTGTTCAAAGCGAAAACAAAGAGTGTTGCATTATTAATAGTTAAGGGAATAAATAAAGGGCCTTAATCAATTATTCAAACACGTCAGAACCTGCGTTTAGACAGCACACAGGTTACTATAGAAATTGTGGAAAAACAATACAATATAATACACACTATACAAGCAATCTCTAAAAAGAAAGCAGAGCTTCACACCAAAATAGCACAAAATACAACCAAGAATTATCCTATTGAGAAAGGCATAAGCTTGCTGAAACGTTGAAGATTGATATAACGCTGCTATCAGCTCTGGTACTGTAAGTTGTGATCGCTCTCTCATTTTTGTAAAGTACTGCTTGTGCTTTTTGTAACGATGATTAATCTGGGCCCGAATATGTATTTTAATTTTAGTGAGTAAATAACAGTTATATTGTATGCTATTTTGGTGTGAACTTCTGCTTTATAATTTAGTCTTAAACATTCAGCACTGTTACAAGCAACCATACTTGTCAATAGTCCTGAATTTGGCAAGCCAGTCCTGATTTCGATATCCCTGTCTTGCCAAACGTGTGTTGAGATAGCTAAGGATTACAGGATATTTCAGCCCTTCCTCTAGAGCAGGCATAGGCAACCTTCGGCACTCCAGATGTTTTGGACTACACCTCCCATGATGCTTTGCTTACTATGCTAGTAAGAGCATTATGGGGGATGTAGTCCACAACATCTGGAGTGCTGAAGGTTGCCTGCTTAGCCACTCAGGCTGACATCCAGGCAAACAGTGTGGCATATTCTTTATGCAAAGTCGCAAGTTAAGTGACTGGCATACACCCAACCGGACTTTACTCTTCTCCAGTCTGGGCAGGACGATCATTAGCTTGACATGATTATCATAACAAGAGGTATAACTAAACCTCGTATTGAAGTAGTTACAACATAATAACAAAATATTTAGAACTCCTGCTAAAACGTATTGTAACTACTGACAGTGATGAGTCTAATGGGTTTAAGGGATCAAGGGAACAAAAAAAATATTTTTTTTCTGAGTGATCAGACTGACCTTTCGTGTTTCAGGATAGATTGGCAACTCCCATTAGCCCAGCCGCAATAGGGGTCCTGAGCCTTAAGACAGCTTTCACAGCTTCTATAGTATCCAGTACAATTATCTACAGGAAGTCTGGCCACTTCCCGTGTTGTTCCCACGTATAGTAAACGCTGCAGAATAAAAGCAAAAGGTTGAGCTACATTCACAGTAAATATTTACAGTGCGCGGTTATTTTGTAAAACAAACATTTTTTGTAAGAAATTCTACCACTATATAAATAGTCTGCCAATGCGACTGTATATTCACACTGTCTGTATACCACATTGTAGAAAAACAGACTAGAGGTTCCCTTTTATTTTGTAAAATGATCACCACGTTAAAGGGTCACTCCAGACCCCCTACCAGTACTCTAGCTGGTTGAAAAGCTTTGCATGTGAAGAGTGTGTCCTGTTTCTTTCATTTTACAAAAAGTGGAGATTTCAATATATATTGACACTTTTATAAATTCACCTGGTTACATCTCCCTCTTGGCTTTCAAGCAGACAACAGGTCCTGTTATACCCTGGTTTTGTTAACTCAGTGGATCTAAACTCAAGAGGCAGAAATTGCTCAGAGCACCTGCCTTCCAAAGACTTCTCATTGAGCTGCATTGAGAAGTCTCTCATTGGACAGCCACAGAAAGTGTGGGTGGAGTCAGAAGGGGAGGGCTTGGAAAGGCAACAGACAAGAGTTCTGCAGTTTTTGCAAGCTGTTTTTAGATATAGCTCCAATGAAAAAAATACATAATTAAATGCATGCAATTTTTCAATTGGGGTACATCAATTAGAAAGTGATATTTATTTATTTTGTATTTAGGCAGTGAAGTCCAGCTGCTGAGAAAGGGCTTTAATCGAGAAACGCATTTAGCATATTCGGATCCCCCCTTTCATAATGTTAAGTGTATATTTTGTTTTATTTGTTACTGGCATGTATTTCAATAATAGTGAGAACTTATCTTACCGAAATATTTTGTGTATTTATCATACCTATCCTAACAGTATGCTTAAACCACTGCATGCGCACAGATTCTAATTGTTTCTCTCAACATTATACTTTCTTTTCCTTTCTTTTCTTTACACATCATTGATTACATAATGTTTAACGCACAACCTGGCCAATAACCAAGTGAGATACTATAATAATCCCTAGGTCTCAGTCTTTTAATTATGTAGATCTTTTGTGAGGCATATTTTGCAACATTCCGTTTAGTCAATTCCCTCACCTGTGTAGGATCCAGTTCGAGGTATCGGATTCTTTCTGGTTGCTGGAGTGGACTCATCTGATGCACGAGTATGAGTTTACCATTTATCTCTACCATCTTGTCAACATATCCGTCATCTGCAGTAAAAACATGTTAATAGACGGAGGAAATTCTTTTTTAGAATTTGTGGATATAATGGAAGCATTTAAATGTTAGTACATTTAACAGAGGAATCAGTACAGGAACGGTCTTACTGTGAAGCATGAGAGAAGAGATGATAAAATGTAAGGCAGCCAACACAATTTTTCGGTCAAATTAATAAAAAAAGTGCCCCCCATGTCTAAAATAAATATCACCCGTAGATATAGAGCAATGCTTATTCAGTGCTGGTCCTAAATAGCAAATTTAATAGCAATCCATCAGAGTGAAAATTATAGAAAAATCTGCAACATGAGAAATGTGTAAAATAACAGAGGGTCTAGAAGAAGAACTTAAAGGGACAGTATAGTCACCCATACCACTTCAGCTCAATGAAGTGGTCTGGGTGCAAAGTCACCCAGGTTTTAACCCTTCAGATGTACCCTTCAGAGAAACTGCTATGTTTACATTCGGGGTTAATCCAGCCTCTAGTGGCTGTCTTCCGGACAGCCGCTAGAGGCGCATCTGCAACGCTAGGTGCGAATTTCACATCTATCGCGCAGAGCGTCCATAGGAAAGCATTGAGAACACTTTGAATGCGCACGCGGCACTTGCCGCGCATGCGCATTTGGCTCCATTGACGTCGGACAGGGGAGCGGACGTTGGACGGGGAGGAGAGGTCACCAGCGCTGAGGGAGCCTGGCGCTGGATTAAAGTAAGTAACTGAAGGGGTTTTAATCCCTTCAGCACCACGGGAGGGGGACCCTGAGGGTGGGGGCACCCTCAGGGCACTATAGTGTCAGGAAAACCGCTTTGTTTTCCCTGACACTATAGTGATCCTTTAATCCCTTTCAAAACACCTTATGTTATGTATAATACTGAACAATGAATGGACACTTTAATAGATATATAAATGAAAACATGCATGTATTTAATTAAAAAAATGCATAATTTGGTTTCATTTCTAAGAACAGCTTGCAAAAGGTGCGGTTCTCTTGTCTGAAGCCCCCCCCTTCAAACCCCACTCAGACTTTCTGATGCAGGTGCTCTGGGTAATTACCTCACTATTGAGTTTAGCTCCACTGAGCTAAACAAGCCAGGAAGTAACAGGACCTGTTTTCTGCTTGAAAGCATGGTGTGTAACAAGGTTCATTTTGAAAATGTTTGTTAAAAAGAAAAAAAGAAGACACAATCTTCACATATAAAGCATTTCATCAAGTTAAAATGCTAAAAATGCTATAGGGGTCCAGAGTGTCCCTTTAACTATAGTAAGTACAGTTATGGTGACTGGTTGGCATGGGTCTACTAAGGCTAAAAACAGAAATGTCCGTTACCTGTAGCCAGAAAGAGAACTCTGTAGGTCTCATTATCTACTGCTGTCACTTTATTCACAACAACATTGGTGTAGAAGACCAAACTTTGGTTCAATGCACTGCCTCCTGATGGCATCACCCAATCCGTTATCTCTGGGTTATTGGCGACCTCAGTAAATGTATCAATTGGTGTCCGCTTCCCAGATTCGAGGCACTGAATGGGGAAAGAAGATTGTTAAGATGATATAAGCACGGGATGGGGGAGATTGGTGCACTTAATGGATTACCAAAGGTTTGTGGAGAGAAAGCAAGGGAGACTAAAGACAAAGATGGAACAAACAAAAACAAAAAAATGACAGAATGAACAGGTGGCACAATTAGGTAAGTAACAGTAACTAAAGGAAGCATAGTTAGCATCAGCAACAAAAAGAATAGGAGGTAAGTGCCTCTCCCCCTATTTTTTTTTTTTTTGGGGGGGGAGCATAATGGAGACTATATACACATTATGGATTTGTCCCCCTAGAAAGTTTTCTGTGGACAACATGGATGGCAAACTAAAAGATTCAAAGACATGGAAATAAGAACAACACTAGAGAGATGTAAATCCAAAACGACATGCAGACTAAGGCTGCGTTAAAGTCGCCAAGGGTGTAAATGACATGGAGAGACAGCACACAGACACTATGTGTTCAGGGCACAGATTATCTCACCGTTCCTGGACGAATATTGAGGCCTGTTGTCTTTGATTGAAATAAAGTAGAATTGTTGAAAGTCTGCTCAATGTTCAGAACACTGTATGAGCAGACAGCAGTCCGATTCCTGGAAAGAGAGATAGATATTGGATGGATGGATGGATGGATGGAAAGAATCTACAATAAGTTGGCTACAAGCACTATATCAAGTGTTTGTTATTTACTTAAAGATAAAGTGCACCTTAAGTTTATATAAATACACAGTATATACGCACTGTATAGGTTAAGACATATAGAGGTTTGCCAAACCGGATACAGCCCAGTGAAAATGAAAATATTTTGTGTAAAGAATTTGGAAATTTATTTTGCACAGTTTTCCAGAACGTCCCATAAAAGATCAATGATGTTTAGGTCTGGAAGGCCACAAAAAGCATTTCCTCTCGTCCTCGTGTTCATCAATCATAGTCTCATCCACTTAGATTAGTCTAGCAGTGTGTATATAGACTATGGTAACATCACTATGAAACTGTGTATACACAGCGCACAGGGGGTCAGGATTTACTTGGTCAGAGCCGTTAGTCCAGTACTAGAGGTCAATAGTGTTGATCGGAACCATGAAAATGTTTATAAAATACAAATTAACAGAGATAAAAAGAAACGCGAGGATTCAGAGAGCACTCTGGTTGGTGTAATACAATCTTCTCATAGTAGCAGAACCGGAATATGATAAAAGCATTTCTCCAGATGTTAAATGTTGGCTCTTCTAAACATCAATTAAAAAGAGCACTTGCATATTGGGATAGTTTTATCGTTTTTCCAAAGATCAATATGTGGAGGTTTGTTTTTATTGGTTATTTCTACAGATCTACAATGAAAGGAATGTTGGTTTGTGCCAACTTTATTCTGTTTAAAGAGGGACAAGACTATGAAACAAGCCACAGAGCTATTTTGCTACTATTGATTTTCAGAAATAATGATCAATTCAGGTAATGGAGCTCTCATAATGTTTCTTATCCTTCCTAACTATAATAATTGAAAGGGAAACTATAGCCACCAGAACAACTACAGCTTATTGTAGTTGTTCTGGTGAGTAATGCCCGGCCTAACTGGCCTTTTGTTGTAAACACTGCCTTTTTGGTGGAAAAGGCAGTGTTTACGTTACAGCCTAGGAACAACTCTAGTGTCCACTCCTCAGATGGTGCTTTCTGGGTCAGCACTGACGGTTAGCATCTCCACGTTCTACATAGAGACGCTGAACTTTCCCCTTAGAGATGCATTGATGTAATGCATCTCTATGAGGAGATGCTGATTAAACAGGGAGGTTTTTGGCTCCATCCCAGCCTCCTCGGCTGAGAGCATGGGAAAGCATTGTGATTGGCTGAGATCATCAATTCAGATGCTGTCAGCCAAGGAGGCAGATCGGAAGCGGGGACAGACATAAGGAGCTGGAAAAAGGTGACTAAATCACCTTTGTCACTGGAATTCATTAATGATGTCAGATTCACTGAGCCATTTGGGACGTATGTTGTAATAGTTTTGTTATACTATTTTTCTTGTTAATTTTATGATACCTTAGATCTGTTGCACATTACACAATACACAGATGTGAATTTTAATTTAAAAATGGCAATGTACAATTTATATGCAGCCCGTAGACAGATCTAGTGAAACGAGTTGGAATAAAGTCATAATTTTGAGGATCTCACCATGCATTTTTGAACAGGCCATAGATCAGGTCTCCTTCCTTTCTCTTCAGCATAAAAATATCTTGTAGGTATGGAAAATACTGATTTTTCGCAGGATACCCACATACTAGTCTTGATTTCAGTGCTGTGCTAAATACATTGTAATTGTTGGTGTCATCGGGACCAATCTCATGCTGAGAGATAACATAATGAGACAAAGGAGATATTAAAAATAAATAAGTATATAATAGCGAGAGGGAGAGAAAGAATAAGAGAGAAAAAAAAAGGGTGTGAATCACCACTAGGGGCATCTGCTTTCAGCACTTATATTTGCCCTTTTGAGCTTGAATAGGCTGAGAAGTACCAGGAGCCTTGGCTAGTGTCCTTTGTGGTCCAGCTAGCCATAATAGCAGAGCTGCAGAAAGTGTTGCTGGTCCCAGCTCCTCATGGGTCTGTGTGTGAGGCTGGACAGGAAGTGGAAGGGATCACTTCCCATCTGCCCACTAACCGCCTCTCACACAGAAAATCTCTGACTAAACACTGGGTCCTAGGTGTCTGCCTAAAGCCACCTTGTAGTTTTATATGATTTGCTTCTTGGATAGAATTTATTTTTTGCAACAAGATCTCCTGTCCCTGACCCAAGATTTACTATAGTAAAGGTGCCAAAACCTGCAAAATCTCTGCAGCTATTACTCAATTCCCTCATTCAGATATCTGATTGGGGAAATCCATACAAATGATTATATTGATGTGTGTACACAAGATCCCACCTCCTCGGACACTGGCAATTTCCTACATGGAATCATCCAAATTTACAAAAGCTCAGAAAAAAAAGAGTACGTTTTCATAAAGAAGCAGAAACTCTTTATTTATAACAATTTTTGTGAAGTCCTCCCTAACTCAGCAAAGTCTACATGGACAAAAATCAATTAACCAATCAATTAATCAATCAATGATCAGTACAGTTTTTGCTTTATTTATGTTGGTGCCGAGTAAAACGCACGTTATTGATGGGTATTTAACACTCTAACTGTTGATAATTATATCCACAGTGGAAATACATTGAATCCCATTTCCTGATTATAATATTTTAGAATCATTATCTCCCATCATCCAAAGAATTTTCATGACAGCAAATTGCAATTTTGCTCACCTTACACATTTGGGCCACCATGGACAGCCTTTTCTCTGTAGTACGGGACAGACCACTATCCTCTATGAAGAAGAGTAATATTTTATCTTGATCCCTTGATTTACTCTCCACCACCAGAGATTTTACAAACTGAGGATCTAAAAGGGAAAAGTGAAGACGGGAGACGGTAGTAGAGGGTGATAATTATTTAATCAACAAGACATCACTAAAAAAGGAATTTCGAGAGAGCGTTAAAAATAAAAATGATGTAATAATTCTCTCTTTCTCCATTTTAATTCTTCTTTTTTTCCTGACATTATCTTTTTCTGTCTATATGCTCACCATTTAATACTCGTGTCTTCTGCCCACGTTTTCACCCTAAAACTAACTCACACACTAAATCGTAGCCTTGATTTAAAGCTTTTTGCGCCTTTGCCTTATTCTCATCCCTCTATTTCCATCAATCTGTTGCTTCCTAAACCCCATATTTTATACTTTCCTTTACGACTTACTTCTCATAAGGTTATCTCCAGTGTACAGCAGCGGTTTGGATTTATAACTTTTGTGAAATCTCGGCTTCTTTGTGTTTCCATTGCTAGTCTGTCGGACAACTGTTGAGTAAGCATCATTTCCTAAAATGGAGGGAGTCATGGAGGGAATACATATTGAGAGGCAGAATTAATAACAGTAGCAATCATTAAATAGGAATAATGTAAAAAGAAAACAGAATAGAGAGATAAGAAATGAACAGATACAAAGCAGGAGAGATAGATTGTAAATGAAGAAAAAAGATGTTGGCGAGGATTAAAAACATTCAATCAAGGAAACAAAAGCAGGACGTAGATTAAGCGTACTCTACTTGCCTACTTTCCCTGTCAGTGACAGTAATTAGCATCATTGTGATTATCTCCATGGCAACTAGACGTAGGACCCTTAAAGGGCAAGTCTCACCCCAAAACTATTTTTAACATATTAATCCTTTCATTAAGTTTTTAAAGGAAATTTTCTTTTTTAAATGACGTATATTTAAAAAAACAACAACAACAAAAACAAAATCGAGAACAACATATCCCTACCTTTAGTATATGATAGGATTCTTCAGCCATAAACATGCATCTTGGGTCAGACAGTGTTTGGAAACAGACATTTAATCTCTGTAGTCTACCCTGCTTTATTTAAAAGGGGTCAACTTTAAACCAGGGATACTTCCTTTTGTCCAAAAACTACTTAAGTGGCATCGCACAAGTTGTTAATCTTTAAGGGACACATATATCTATCTTAATACGGTTTACTTCTGCATTGCATCACGTGAAAACTAGGCATGTGCATGGGGAAAATATTCGGCTCGGTTCGGCATTCCGAAATTCGTGAATTCGGCACTTCGCCACTTTGGAACTTCAGATCTTAGACACTTCGGAACTTCGGCAACTTCTGAACTTCGGGACTTTTCTTGCAGCCAGTTGGTAGATAATTCCCTAATTACCACGGTATTAGGGAGCTATCTACCAAAAGGCTGAAAGACCTAAACTGGTCTTTCAGTCAAATTTACTAATACTAAGTAAAAATTTCTTAGTATTAGTAAATTGTGTCCCTACTCGCTATACCGCAAATAGGGGCATGTCTAGTAAACAGTGAGCACCGGCCTCCCCACCGGCCCCAACCCCTGAGCGGTGGGTGGGGGCCCTAAAAACAAGAATAAGGGAGGGGGGCCTAATGTCCTCACCCCTGAGCGGCGGGTGGGGGCCCTAAATACAAATTGGGGGGGACTTATTGTCCTCCCATCTAGCCCCCAACCCCTGAGCGGTGGGTGGGGGCCCTAAATGAAAATTAAACCCCTCCAGGTGACTAGGGGTCCCCAAACCCCTATTCACCCCCTCCCCATAAAAATAAACCCCTACCTACCCCCCTCACCCTAAAAATAATGAGGGACCTTTAACTAAGTACCTGTAAAAATAAACATAAACTTACCATTTGATGTTTTCTTTCTTCTAAAATCTTTTTTCAGCCCCAAAAAAAGGGCAAAAAAATCCATAATAACCGACGCAATAAAAAAAATTAAAAATTAAAAGCGCAAAAAAAGCTCCCTAATACCGTGGGAATTAGGGAGTTATCTACTTATTCATTCCTGTCATTACATTGACTGGCTAAGTAACTTACATTTTATATGAATGTACGTTACTTGATTGTTGTAAGTGTTGCAAATGCTTACAGCTGAATCCTGGCTATGTTTGTATACTTTTTATTTGAAATTGTATACAGTGTAACATTCTTCATTCTTCCACTGGGTAAGTAAATTAGTTCTTAGGCAATACTGTGCTTCGGAATTTCGGCACTTTGACACCTCAGAACTTTGGCACTTCAGCAATTTGGCACTACTACACTTCGGGACTTCGGCAATTCAGCTATTCGGACATTTGGAAGCACCCGAATGTCCGCATTACCCGAAATTCGGCCGAATTTTAATTCGGACCGAAACGAATTGCACATGTCTAGTAAAAACAAAATCATACTTTCCTTAGAGAATGCTGACTGAATGCTTAACAGTAATGTTTCATGTTTTCATTTGCATATCGGTAGTTCGAAAGGCAATGAAAATGGATCTGATATTGATCAAAGAGTGGTAAAGAGATGACTGTATACTTTCAAGTGTTAATAGTCTGCCCCTTCCATCCCATAGAAAACATATTTCTGACACTAGCATTGAGTTATATATATTATTGTGGGTTTTTGGATGCTTTATATGAATATGTTCTAGAAAGAGTTTATGAGGAGCAATAGAGGAAGCCTGGTGGTAAGTCAAGGAGAAACAGAAATTTAAATAGAGTAGTTAAACCTACCTGTAATTAAGATATTAAAATTGGCATTTGGCAAATGAGGGGAGAAGCCGTCATTCAAGTCTGATCGTTTCTCCAGTGTTCTGTTGTCCTGGAAATTAGAGTCAGAATTTATTCCTAATTCAACACAGTTCTTTCAGACAAATCTATATATATATATATATATATATATATATATATATATATATATATATATATATGCTGCTCTTTATGAACTAGCTGTTATACCCTCTGTGAAAAGAAATAACTTAAAGGGACAACTTTAGCTTAATGACGCAGTTTTAGTGTAAAGATCATGCCCCTGCAGTCTCACTACTCAATTCTCAACCATTTAGGAGTTAAATTGCTTTTGTTTCTGTTTATGCAGCCCTAGCCACACCCAGGGCCGGCGCGTCCATAAGGCGGCACAGGCGGCCGCCTTAGGGCACACCGGCTCTGGGGGCGCAAAATTCCAGTGACCGGCAGGAGGGAAGTGCTCCCTACTGCCAGGTCACCTCCTGGATCCCCGGCGCGGCGTGCGGCTGAATTGGATGCCGAGGTGGCGAGGGAGCTCTGATCTCTCTGATCTGCTCCCTTGCAGGCTGCTTACTGATGACGTCATATTCCGGCTCCCGCGGCATCAGTAAGCAGCCTGTGAGGGAGCAGATCAGAGAGATCAGAGCTCCCTCGCCACCTCGGCATCCAATTCAGCCGCACGCCTCCCAGCAGCCCCACTGGACCACCAATGAGAGACCCACGCCAGCTCTCCAGGTAGGGAGGCTGGGTGGGAAATTTTAATTTAATTTAGATGATTAATTACTGTTAGTGTGTGTGTGCATGTGAGTGAGTGTGTCTGTCAGTGTGTGTGTGTGTGTGTGTCTGTCAGTGTGTGTGTGTGTCTGTCAGTGTGTGTGTGTGTGTGTGTGTCTGTCAGTGTGTGTGTGTCTGTCAGTCAGTGTGTGTGTGTGTGTGTCTGTCAGTGTGTGAGTGAGTGTGTCTGTCAGTGTGTCTGTCAGTGTGTGTGTATGTGTATGTGTGTCTGTCAGTGTGTGAGTGTCTGTCTGTCAGTGTGTGTTGTGTATGTGTGTCTGTCAGTAGTGAGTGTGTCTGTCAGTGTGTGTGTGAGTGTGTCTGTCAGTGTGTGTGTGTGTATGTGTGTCTGTCAGTGTGTGTGTCTGTGTGTGTGTGTGTGTGTGTGTGTGTGTGTGTGTGTGTGTGTGTATGTGAATATGTGTGTGTGTGTGGTTCTGTCAGTGTGTGTGTGTGAGTGAGTGTCTGTCAGTATGTGCGTGTGTGCATGTGAGTACATGTGTCTGTCAGTGTCTGTGAGTTGTGTGTGTGTGTGTTTGTCAATGAGTCTGTCAGTGTTTGTGTGTCTGTCAATGAATGAGTGTCAGATAAGTGAGTCTGGCTGTCAGAGATGTCTGTGTGTTTGTCATTGAGTGTGTGTGACTGTCAGTGTTTCTACACCCCTGACTGTAGCGTGGCCAAGCGGAGTGTACCGTGGTACAGGAACTTCTGTTTCCTGTACCTAGCAGGACTGACAGGAAAAGCTCACTGTACCGGGATTCGCTCCGCTCAGCCACGCTACAAGAAAGGTAGGAGGCACACCAGGAAGGGGAGGGGACCACTATGGGGGTGGGTGGCGCACCAAGGGACATGGAGAAGAGGGGAGAGATACCCTAAGGTACAGGAAAAGGAGGGAGGGGGGAGAGGAACACTAAGCGACAGGGAACAGAGGGGGAAGGGGAGAGGAACACTAAGGGACAGGGAAAGGAGGGGGGGAAGGGAAAGGAACACTGAGGAAAAGGGAAAGGAGGAGAGAAGGGAGAGGAACAGTAAGGGTCAGAGAAGGGAGGGGACCATTAAGGGACAGGGAGAGGGGCTGGATGTAAAAGAAACACACAGCGGGGCTTGAGAAGGAAAGAGACACACAAAGGAGCTGGGAAGAATAAAAGACACAAAGAGGAGAGATAGGAGACACACAAAGGCAAAAATAGGAGATAAAATACACTAAAGGGAGTCAGATATTTAAAAGACAGGATAAGAAACACAAAAGGGAGGTTAAGAGGCACATGGGCAAATATGTTTTTGGGGGGGGGGGGAGGAAAAATGCATCTTCGCCTATGTACCCAAAATTCTTTGCACCGGCCCTGGCCACACCTCCCCTGACTGTAATTGGCACAGCCTGCATGAAAAATAAGTCAATTTTCAATCCGATGTTAACTTGCTTTATGTTTACTTTAAGTTTTTATCTCCTGCTCTGTAAATTGAAATTCAATCACACACAGGGGGCTCCTGTAGGGTCTAGCAAACTATTAACGGAGCAGGATATAAGAAATTCTAAATTAAACAGAATGTGCAATAAAAGGAAGTGTAAACATTAGATGTCGCTTTACAGGAATTGTTTAGGAAAGCTGTGCAAATCACATGCAGGGAGGTGTGACTAGGGCTGTATAAACAAAATGATTTACCTCCCAAATGGCAGAGAGTTGAGCAGTGAGACAGCAGAGGCATGATCTGTACACCAAAACTGTTACATTACGCTAAAGTTGTTTTGGTTCCTTTAGTGTCCCTTTAACTTGCATATTCCTTGTACACAGTAACACACTCTTATTTTACATAAATGCCTCTACAAGATTTAACTACAAGCTTGGTTTAGCACGGCTAGTTTAATCAGCATCATGAAATGCTGACTATGTGTTGTGAAGGCAACTGATTGTTTAGTGTGTTAACCTCTTGCTCTGGTGAGTACTGCTGACTGTGGGTTTACTCATTGTCCCATGCTTGGTGGTGGGGGACTGCTAATGTTTGTCACTCTTCTTTTTAAACATTCTATGGTTCTCTGGAGCTGAGCTATGCCATTTCTTATTATAGCAAAGAGTATACAATGCTTCATGAAAGAACAGTCACACCTATACTTGCCTTTTGTTAGAAGTTAACATTTTTAGTTTCATTTCTTTTAAAAAGAGGAAGTAATAGAATTTTTGAGAAAATGTAACTTTTTTCTTTTTATGTGGCTGAGCAACAATAACATTTCTATAAAAATAAAATAATACAATGCTTGTGCCTTCAAGACTAATTATACAGTTCTATTAATATCATAAGAGGACACGGTAGATCTGTAGAATATAATTACAGGGAAAATTGTCAGATACAAGAAGACCTTTCTGGACACCGTTAGAGTCAATACGAAACTGAAAATGTTTTGTTAAAGTGTGAACGAAAAAAGCCTGATCTTGTGTTGGTGTCTGAACCACCTTCCAGAATCTATCCCCATCTTGGCAGAGCCAGATAACGAGCCCATTGGGCCCTGTGCTGACAATTACAACAGTCCTATTTACAGAAACATCAACAGAATACACTAAAACCCTCATACCTTCCAAGCTTCATGTATCCGATGGAGGGGATGCTGGAGGACCATCGTAAGAAAACACTAATCTCTCACTTTCATCTCTCAAGCAAATCCATACCCCCTAACATCAGCGTCCGGTGATGCAGGGTAAAAGGGTTGGCTACTGACACAAATCACTTAACCAGCACTGCCCAAAGGGGCGGACAACGCCAAGAAAGGGGACAGGTCCGCCCGAAGTATTGGAAGGTCAGCTTGGTGTGAATGGATGTCAGGCTTCCCATCAATCACGCAGGCTGGCCAACTAAGGGCCTACTATGCAGACAGCGCACTGGGCTTGGCAAAAATGCGTCTAATGTTGCGCTTGCTCTACACTGCTCTGAGAACTGTCTTCCAGGAATTAACTTGTTCTCTCCTCTCCTTACCGTCTTACTAGCAGACAGAAGCTCCTTGTTTGCAGTCTGGGACAGAGCAAAGGTGGATGTAGTGGATGTATAAGAAAGGGGACATGCTGCAGTGTTAGAGAGACTGAAGAGCATTTGCACAGTGTGAAAAGTCAGCTGTACCTTAACTAATTTCATAGTTACTAAGTTTTGTCTCCCTACATCCCTCTTAAGTTTCCAGTCTTAATTCCTCTGCACAAAGCAAGTGCATGTGACGAGTAGTAAAAAAAAACAAAAAAAAAACAAGTATTTATTTTTTTGTAATCATTCTCAATGGCCCTATTCTATGGGCATGTGCCTGTAGCTTCAGCTCCATTAGCCCCTATGTTATTCCAGACCTGCTTCTCGGTTGGAATTCTATTCTCCAGCCTCCGAGTATTTCTGATTCTCCTGTTATCAAACTAACTTCTGCTGCAGAGTCCCACATAGCACACAGAGCAGTAGGCAAGTTAGGTTGAGCAACAATCGGTCAGATAACAGTAAATTGTGAATTACTTAGAGACAGGTTGCAAATCCACCCCCTAACGCTCGAAATAGCATTCCTACCAAAAACAGGAAAGAATAAAAGGTTTTTCAGACTCGACCTGAGCGTAAAGCTTTTTTTGTTCATGCTTTGACAATGCATTTTAATTTTTGTTTTGGAAATAATAGAGTCCACAAAGTTATTCTTACATTTATAACATGTCATTTTCCTGTAATTATATTTTACGGATCATCTGTTTCCTCTTATTATATTAATGTAACTGTATTATTTGTATTGAAGGCTCAAGGAAGGTATCATTTTATTTTTCTAAGAATGTTAATTCTGTCTTGGAACTTATATCTTATTATTTATTTTACTAATACTGTGAGAACTAAAATACAATAATTAACGAATAATACAAGTATAATGCAGTTTAGTATTGTGCGGTGTTCTCTACATACTAGTAGCCCAAGAGGTAAGTGCACCCATTGACAATCCTCCTCTGATCACATGTCTTTTTGCATTTACTATTTTAGTTTAAATTATGGAGTTATACTTTATGTGATATGGAAGAATGAACCATCAGACATTTTCATTTGTAGGCTCGAAAGACAGAACTACAAACTGGATAGAAACTGATGGGATAGCGGATAGAATTCCTTCTTGAAAAAGGTAGGCTGGCAAAACAGCATAAAATTATTTGATTTGTTAATTGTGCTGGTCAATTGGAATGTTGTTTCTACAAGCATATCATTAGTCCTACATTTTAATACTATTTTGTAATAATGTTCCTGTTGCGTACTTTTTTCTCTCTTCCTTCTACCATTTTTTCCACGATTATGAAATAAATGCAGCAGATTTCAGCGTTCTCTAGAAGCACAAATTAGGGAACGTTTTCATCGATAAGAAAATTGACACAACAATAATAAGACAAGAAATATGGATTCCTTGCTCCAGGAAGAAAAGTGAATTTAATGACGCAGCTATCAGTATATGTCAAATTATGTTCTGATGCTTCCAATGATTACCACGTGACATTAGAGATTACAGCAAGGTTGCCAAATAGGTATATCCCAATAGGTATTAGAGACCTACAACACCCATGATGATTTTCCAGACTTTAAATGGCAAAGCATCATGGAAGTTGTAGTCCAAAAACAACATTTTTGGTATCCCTGGAATTAGAGCCTATATTTGTAGAATCCGTATGTACTGTTTGTTCTCGCAATTCTTTCACATCCACGTTTGTCACTCTAGATAGCAACTAATGTGACTAAGCGTTTCTTGGGAACATGATGTGTAATCAGTACACACTGTATAACAGACATGTATATCATAACATTACAATCTCTCATTCTAAAATTAAAGAACTCTATGTTGTCTACATAGTATTTAAAATGTATATCACAAATGTTCTCTACTGTAAATTAAACATAAAAATAACATTAAAATAAATAGATAAAAATAACTGCCTGAATTATGTAGATAGTGCATTCTCACATACATATATCTCTATGTTTTTTATAATATTTTTAAAAATATATATTTTTTAAGTCTGGTTACTCACTTTAATACGCATTAACATTGTCTAAGTGTCTGGACCAGCTCACACCATAGATGTATTAAATACCAGTAAGTGAATTATATCCTTACCAGATTCCAGCACGTTGGATTGTTACCATTGGTCCCACAGACAAGAATCTTTCCCTCTAGCTCTTCAACAATGGTAATATGATTTGCACCATTCTAAGACATAGTACAAAAGTGATAAAATAGATTTAGTGCAATTTTCTCTTGACAGATTGGAATACATAGCTACTTTCTGGCACTTAGAAAAAACTTGATGTGACGGCAAAGTCCGTACAAGACAGTGAAAGAATATATGACATATTTAAAAACCAACATTCTGTAAAATTGTGTTTACAACAGCGACTGGCTCTATATATATATATATATATATATATATATATATATATATACACACACACACACACACTTCAGAAAGGTGTAAACAAGTTTAAAGTAAGCATAATTTCATATGGGGGCAATGTGATAGTGATGGGCTTGTAAGGCACTAGGACTAGCATAAATTAGAGGTATTGAGGAAAAAAAAAGTTAATATTTTCAAGTATCACACTTTTACTCTTACCTTGCTATTCACATCCTCTGATTTGTGTTCTATCTGTAATAATGGAATAGAGATAAAGTTTAGAACCCGTAGCTGGGTTATATATGCAAAACGTAGACATTTTAATACTAATTTAATGACATCATGTTCTTTATGTTGAATTCATATTGATTAGCTGAGAGTCATTTTAGTTGTTTTTAAACCTTTAACATATTTCAAAAGCTCGTACTTGTTTATTTATTTATTGTGTATTTGTATTTCACTGATAACCTGCTCATTAACATGACTGTACAAAGAACAAGAGGCCATCCTTTAGTTTAGAAGAAATAAGATTTTGTCTAAGGCAGAGAAAGGGTAATAAAGATCTGCCTAAACCTCTCTTTTATTAGAATATAATAAATGTTTTATGTTTTATGTTTGGCATGACAGCATCGAACGCAGGTAATACTTCTCTAACAGTCATTGGATTGACAAAGCACGGCCAATGCTGCACATGTACTGAAAGCTTTCTTTTGAGAAAAATCTAAATTGGGGACTTCACCATCACCAGAGGAGGATTGGGCTTAGAAAAGGAGTCTGGAGTATTCCTGGATTACATGTATGTTTTATGGTAATTAAAGGGACACCAGAGTCACCCAGACCACTTCAGCTCAATGAAGTGGTCTGGGTGCCAGGTCCCTCAGGTTTTAACCCTTCAGATGCAAAAATAGCAGTTTCAGAGAAACATTTGGGGTTAATCCAGCCTCTAGTGGCTGTCTTCCGGACAGCCACTATAGGTGCATCTGCAACGCTGGAGGCATATTTCGCCTCCATCACGCAGAGCGTTCATAGGAAAGCATTGAGAAATGCTCTCCTATGGACACTTTGAATGCGCTCGCGGCACTTGCCGCGCATGCGCATTCGGCTCCGCTGACGTCGGACAGGGGAGCTGACGGCGGAGGAGGAGGGGTCACCAGCGACGAGGGAGCCCGGCGCTGGATTAAGGTAAGGTTTTAACCCCTTCAGTGCCACGGGAGGGGGACCCTGAGGGTGGGGGCACCCTCAGGGCACTATGGTGTCAGGAAAACCGCTTTGTTTTTACATTTATTTATTTTTTACCATGGAGGGGCTATATATCTAACAAGAATAAGGAATAAATGTCTTTTAAGAAAATAATATGATTTAATTACTGTTCCTTTAAGCTACCGACACAGATAACACATATTCCAAAACGGATGTTACAGAAGCTCAGTGGGCTCTGAGCTGTATTACTGTATCCAGTTATGTGAATTTGAGTTGGATTTGTTTTGGGGTCTTGTTATTAACTCTTCTAGCATCCAGCACCTAGGCTTATTCTACAAGATGTGCCTTTGATTTGTATAAAATACAATGTATACCTGGCAATGTGTTATGAAGGCAGTATAATTCTAGAATTGTATAAAGTCATCGTGCTCAAGAACAAGTAGCCATCGATCATTTACCTGTAGGGCTTCCGTAGTTTTGAAATCAAAGATATAAAGAATTTCCTGGCCTCCAACGTATAAAACATTTTCATTAGTCAGATGAAATACAGGATTTTTCTGTTGATGTGAAAGATTAAAATGTTGACCAATACCTGTGGGGAAACAAAAATAGAGAGTTAATGTGTGTGAGTTAACGAGCAACTAGCAAAAAGCATGACCGAAAAGAGAGAATTAATGGCCATATCGGCTTTATACATATATCATACGGTTCCAGGCAGAAAAGCCATATTAAAGTGGATCTGTTGTGTTACATGCAACTTTGTTTATTTAAAGATAGAGGAGACACATTGTGTTAGGAAAGTTTCTAAACAAAAATGTGAATTTTCATAATAAAAAAAAACCATAAAAACATGCTTCCTCCACTCAATCAATGAATCCATTAATTCTCGGCACAGAAAGCAATGACTTAAAGGAACACTAATCATCAACAAAACTTTATCTTAATCAAGTGATCTTGGTGTATAGATCATGCACCTGCAGATTCTCTGCCATTTAGGAGTTAAATCACTTTTGTTTCTGTTTATGAAGCCCTAGCCACACCTCCCCTGGCTGTGACTCACACAGTCGTCATGAATAAAAATAGTCACATTGTCAATCAAATCTTACAGCACAGTGTGTTTATTTTAGAAGTTATTGTCTCGTATTCCGCTAATTGAACTTTAATAACACACAGAATCCTGCTATAGACTCTAACAAGCAATTAACAGAGCTAGAGACAAGACATTTTAAATGAAACACACTGTGCAAGAAAAGAAATTAAACTTTTTTTTTTTTTTACTTTTCCAGGAAACGTATAGGCCACGTATGCTGCAGGGGATGTGTGACCAGGGCTGCATAAACAGAGCGATTTAACTTTTAAATGGCAGAGAATTGAGTAGTGAGACTGCATTAGAATGGTCTATACACCACAACCACTTAATTAAGCTAAAGTTGTTTTGTTCCTTATAGTGTCCCCTTTAAGTGAGTCATTCTGCTCTACATCACAGCAACTACAGTACATGCACTCTGGTTCTTGTGCTTTTTCCTCTAGCGAATGTTTCTCAGACTCTGCTGGTGAAATATAAGGACATAGTTACAGATGTCATGTTGTCTGATACCTATGTGCTGCCAAGGAAGATAGCATGTTGGAAGCTCTGGAGAGGAGATAAGTATTTCATTTAAAGGGACACTATAGTCACCTGAACAACTTTAGCTTAATGAAGCAGTTTTGGTGTAAAGAACATGCTCCTGCAGCCTCACTGCGCAATCCTCTGCCATTTAAAAGTTAAATCCCTTTGTTTATGAACCCTAGTCACACCTTCCTGCATGTGACTTCCACAGCCTTCCATAAACACTTCCTGTAAAGAGAGCCCTATTTAGGCTTTCTTTATTGCAAGTTCTGTTTAATTAAGATTTTCTTATCCCCTGCTATGTTAATAGCTTGCTAGACCCTGCAAGAGCCTCCTGTATGTGATTAAAGTTCAATTTAGAGATTCAGATACAATTATTTAAGGTAAATTACATCTGTTTGAAAGTGAAACCAGTTTTTTTTTTTCATGCAGGCTCTGTCAATCATAGCCAAGAGAGGTGTGGCTAGGGCTGCATAATCAGAAACAAAGTGATTTAAATCCTAAATGACAGTGAATTGAGCAGTGAAATTGCAGGGGAATGAGCTATACACTAAAACTGCTTTATTTAGCTAAGGTAATTTAGGTGACTATAGTGTTCTTTTAATGCCTAAAGGAAATAATGAGACAATCCTGGCACCAAGTTAACATAGTTTTTTTTTATAGCTTTTTGCTTTGTCCTCTTACCTGGCACTGATCCCAACCTCCATTACTTCTGACAGAGAAGCGGAAGCTTCCGTTAGCTCTCCTGAGCTAAGCTCTACAGTGCAGTCAGCTGGTAACGTCAGCTGATTGCCCTCATCCACTGGTTCTCTGTCATACAGGAGGCAGTGAGCAGGGAGTGGGCGCCAGTGTACCCCAGGTAGAAAGTCTATATTTACCTACATTTGGGGACACTCCAGCCTCATAACCATTACAGCGCGCTGTGGCGATTTTGGTGCCTCGAGAATCATTTATTGACACATGCTTTTATTTACAAAACAACAGATTTGTTTTGCAAGCATGTGATGAGCGAGTTCTGCTTAGTACTGCACTGTCTACTTCCTATTTACTTTAGGGTCGGATTTACAGGCATTAAATAAGACAATATATTAGTTTTCAAGAGACAATGTTCATGGGAATAAAAGAAGTAATAATAATGAAACGTTTAACGCAATAATGAAGTATGAGTAAACAAATTACTGTAACTCAATGTCCATATTATAGCTAAGCATAGGTTCGAATAAACAGGATGTGAATTTAATTTACAGGAATAAAGCATGTATTTTCCCTTACTACATCTTTAACGAAACAAGATCTCAATACTATGTCTCATTGAAAATGACCTTTCTAGACTGATAGAGACTGTAGCAATATCTGTCCTTCTATTATGTTTTAATGGACAGTGCTTAGTCACAGCACTTACTGTAACGACTGTCCAGGAAATACACAGTGCTGCATTCTAATTTGTTTAGTCCATATTATTGTCTACCTCCTGTATATATTCTATAAATAATTGTTATAGGTCATACGTGACATTTGTCATCTCTGAATCCTATGAAAAAGACTGATTTGTCCAATGCAATATAAAATACAATTTAAAATATCATCTAATGTTTATGGAGAACTCGGAATTTAGGTGGATTCCTGTACTGTACCAGAATAGTATCTATTTATTCTACCTGTCTGTATATATATACACACACACACACACACACACTGTGTGTTAGGCAATTTTACTTCTCTATTTTTAAGAATTTGCAACCATTACTTAACCATTAGTAAACTTCCCCAAACAATCAGAGATAGACCTTTTAGAAAGCCACAACACCATCTATGCAGAACGTGTTAATGTATTTCAATAGTGCAGAGCAACACATAAACAAAATCAGAAAAAAATATTTTTTCATCCAAGCAAACTATTTAAAGAAAGAGTAGTTACGTATAATCAGCTGAAGACATTTATGAGTCTTAAGTAAGTATTTGAATTAAGATTTGATGAAGCTTCGAATTATAAATGTTGGATAAGCTTTCAAATTATTTCATATTTTTTAATTTTTTTTTAATTTAAACATTAAAATATCATTAAAATATATAAAAAAATACATAAAATAATATGTAAAATATTTAAAAATATTTGAAAGATTTAATATTTTATTCTAACATTATTTTAAAAGTTTATTTAAAAAAAATGTAATTGTTTGGAAAGCTTTTTCAACAATATTGAATCAAAGCCTTAGTCCTCGCTTTAATATTGTTGGATGAGCTTTCCAATTGATTGGAAATTTTTGGATAAACTTTTTATTTTTTATTTTTTTTTTGCAGCTTTTAAATTTATTGTTCCCTTAAAAATAACTTTTTTTTTCCCAATGTGTTTTATTTTAGGCATATTTTTTTTTTCATCATCGTATAAAACAGAATACGAGGTATATCAGGGGGTACAGAAGAGAAAGGGGAAGGGGGGAGGGGAAAAAGCAGCTTATATAGGTTTACACATATCATTCAGTACAGTACAGTGTAATACAGTATGGAACAGCTGACAATGCAATTGTCTGGTAATCCGTGGTAAGAGGACATTATAGGCATTGTAGGCACTACAATTAACATGTGATCCTCATATTACATATTAAAAGTGAACAAACATTTTAAAAGTGAACATACATTAGAGCATTCTGGCTTAATCGTAGGAGGGCTGCTATATGAGCCCATGGAGTAGGAGGGGGGGAAACCCGAATGGGGTTAGTGGTCGGACTACGGCACCTGGGGCGTCTCCCCCTCTCTATAGAGTACCCAACTTTGCCATCTTAATTTATACCTACTTTGGCTATTTGTCAGCCGGCTAGCCATACGTTCATAAGCATGGAATGAGTCCAGCCTGCTGAGGATTTCTGGCATTGTTGGTGTCAGTGGTGATTTCCATCTGTGTGCTATGGCAGTTTTGGTAGCCATGAGACAGTGAATCATGAAAGGGATTGCTTCCGTGGGAAGGGTATTCGGAAAAATATGTAGATGAAAGCACTCTGGGGATTGGGGAATTTGCACTCCCAGAATTTTATACAGAAGAGCGTGTACGTCCCGCCATAATGTGGTAATAGACGTACATGTCCAAAATAAATGTAAGAGGGACCCTTCGCTATTGTGGCATCTCCAACAGCTTGCGTCAGAGCCCGGATAGATACGGGCCAATTTGGTGGGGACTAGATACCATCGCATCGTTAATTTACAGTATGTTTCCCATTGATTAAGGCTATGGGACGCCTGTTTAGTTAATCTTTGGGCGCGATGCCATAATTCATTAGAAAAATGCTTTCCTAGGTCTGATTCCCATTTAGACATATACGGTGGTTTGGACAGTTTGTCTTGGAGCAATAGAGTGTTGTAACATAGAGATAATGCTTTGGTTTTTGGAAGCTTGCCCATGCATTTGTGGATGAAGGGCGGTGTAGAGTCGGGTTCCCTCAGGCTAATCCCGCTCTTCTGAATTATATTTTTTAATCTGAGATAGGAGAATAATTCCCGTGAGGGGATGTGGAATTCCCTGATCAGGTCTGGGAAGGACTTGATGCCTTCAGCGGACAGTAGGGAACGAACTTGGGTGATCCCCTTCTTAAGCCAGTTGTCTAGGTGTATGTTTGAGGTTCTTGTAGTCAGGGCTTGGAGTGGAGCAGCTAGGAGTAGGTCGTTATTTCGTAAGAAGAGCGGTGTAGTTTGCTTCCAGTTATGAAAGAGCGCGACTGTGGTGGGCAGCAGGGATGTGGCTTTGGGAAGTTTTGACCCGGCCCACAGGGAAAGTGGGATTGAGCCATTAGGTGTGCAGGCGTTCTCCAATGCCAGCCATATAGGGGGAGAGGGGCGTTCAAGGATCGTAAGGCCCTGGGCCAGCAGGGACGCCTTATAGTAAAGGGAAATATTGGGAACACCCAGACCTCCTTTTGTGAACGGGCGCCATAGTGAGTTTTGCGCTATCCTGGGGGGTTTTCTCTTCCATATATGAGCATTGATCATGGCCTGAAATTTCTTTAGGAGCGAGTTGGGGATTGTAATGGGAAGAGTGCGGAATAGGTATAAAATGTGCGGGAGGATCATCATTTTTACAGTGTGGATACGTCCTAACCAGGAGATCTCCTTCTCCTCCCAGGACTTAAGGAGTTGCTCTAATTTGTGAATGAGTGGCAGGTGGTTTTCGTGCGTTATTGCTGAGAGCCTCGTTGGCAATTTGATACCCAAATATGAAATGGAGGAGTTCCGCCATTCAAACGGGTATAGCGTTTTTAGAGGGTTTAGAGAGGTAGGTGGCAGTCCCAGTGCCAACGCTTGTGTTTTTTTGGCGTTGTTTTTATAGAACGAGACCTTACCATAAATTTCCAGCAAAGTTAGTAAGTTTGGTAGAGATTTTACTGGGCGTGATAAGAAAAGAAGGACATCGTCAGCGAATAGGGCTATTTTTTGAGTCCCGATGGGGGTAGATAGGCCTTCGATCGAGTTGTCCCTTTTGATATGTCTAACCAGTGGTTCCATGCAAATTATAAAGATTAACGGGGAGAGGGGACAGCCCTGTCTAGAGCCATTGGTTATTTGGAAAGACTGAGATAGGAACCCTGAATTGAATACTTTGGCTGCTGGATTGGAGTATAGGGCCATAATGCCTTTCAGGAAGTCTTGTGGTATGCCCACTGCAGTTAGGACAGCCCTCATGTAAGACCAATTAAGGCGGTCGAATGCTTTTTCCGCATCTAGAGCTAGTAAAATGCCATTTTGGTTGGTTTTTTGGGCCCATGAGATGAGGTTCAGGAAGTGCCGAGTGTTATCCCCCGGTTGTCTATGTGGGACAAATCCTGCCTGTTCTGGGGAGACCAGGTCCCTCAGGAGGGGTTGGAGGCGGTTGGCTAGTAATTTGGCAAAAAGTTTAATATCTGCGTTCAACAAGGAGATTGGTCTCAGGTTGGCGCATTCGGTGGGCGGTTTGCCGGGCTTAGGAAGTGTAACGATATGGGCTAGCAACATTTCTTTCGGTATTGTCCCTGAGTCCCTGAAGGAGTTGAAGAGGTTTGTGAGGTGTGGAGTTAGCTGTGTCTCAAATGTGGAGTAAAAGTGGTTGGAGAACCCGTCTGGGCCCGGAGCTTTATGTTTGGGCAGTTTGCGAATTGCGTTTCGTATTTCTTCCTCTGTGAAATTTGCTGACAAGGTTGCGCATTGCTGTGCCGATAGGTGCGGCAGCGCTGCTCCCGTCAAAAAGGTGGCTATTTCTGGGTCTAATGGTTGGTGTAAAGTACTGTCCTGTGCGAGGTTATATAGTCCCTTGTAAAAATTAGCTAGTTCGTCTACTATATCTTGTGGGTTAAACAACTTTGATCCAGTGGACGAGGTCATATATGGGAGTTTAGATTGTATGTATCGGGATTTTAGACGTTTTGCAAGTAGTTTGCCTGCCTTGTTCCCTTGCATGTAATAGGCGAGCTTTAATTTGCGGAGCTGTCGTTCCACATTTATCAGGGATATATTAAGTATTTTGTCCCTTAACTTTTCAATAGTACGGGATAGCTTTTTAGATGGTTTGAGTTTATTAATTTGTTCTAAGGATTTAAGTTGAGAAAGTAGATTATCTGACTCGGTGTGGGTTTTCTTTTTGTTTATTGCGCCTGCCTGAATTAGTAGGCCTCTTAGCACGGCTTTTAGGGCCAGCCATTTAGTGTCTATGCGTGTGCTGTCGGAAAGGTGATTCTCGAAAAATGATATTATGTTATCCCGAATTTTTGCAGCCGTAGTCTCATTGTCAAGGAGGGATTCGTTTAAACGCCAGGCACTGCGCCCCCGTGACGGGAACAAGGCCCTAAAAGTTGTGGTTACCGGCGCGTGGTCGGACCATGTCCGGTCACCTATTTGCACTTCTATTATATTGGATACCGTATTTTTATCTACCCAGCACATATCTATACGCGAGTATGTGTGATGGACCCGTGAGAAATATGTGTAGTTTCGTTCTTTCGGGTAAAGGGAACGCCATGAATCGTAAAGGTCGTGCCTGTGGAGTAGCGTGCTAAGGGTTGCGCTCATTGTGTTAGCAAGTTGGAGAGGTTGTTTGTTTGCTATTCGCTTAATGTCTAAATCGGGGTCTAGCGTGCAATTGAGATCGCCACAGATAATAGTGTGCCCCACACGGATAGTAGAAATTTTATTTAGTGCTCTTCTAATGAAGGAAATTTGGGAGTTGTTGGGTGCATAAATGGAAGCGATCGTAAGTTGCATTCCATTCAAAGATCCTACCACTACAAGGAGCCTGCCCAGCTCGTCTACATAGGTATTATCAAGATGAAAGACCCAATCAATATGGAACAGAATTGCCACTCCTTTTGTTTTGTTTGGGGCATGGGCATGAAATACCTGCTGATACCTGGATGAGCTCAGCTTGGGGGGGTTTCTTTTGCACATGTGTGTTTCCTGGAGGCAAACTATGGCAGCCTGGGAGGTATGAATGGTCTTAATCACAGAGCTCCTTTTAAATGGGCTATTTAGGCCGTTAACGTTCATAGAGAGACATTTAAATTGGTACGTCATCTTAAAGGGATATATAATAGAGCTTGTTAGTCACAGCATACTGTCTGCCAGCAACACTCATGGGACCTGTGGTTAGGTGGTGCGTAGTGTAGAATAAGGGAAGATCAGATGGCTGAATACGTCCTGCGCAGACATGGGACAACGTAGCTGCCAAGGGGATGGGAAGGGGATTAACAGGAAAGACAAAATCAACAAACAAAGGTATATACATTAACTCTCTAGGACGAGAGAAAATACTGGGATCCAGAGGGGAGCCTAAAGCTCCAAACACCTCGGATACCCTTGGGGGGTCGTGCGGAACAGGACCGCACCCGGACCAGATTCTCAGAGTAGGCAGGAATGGAGAGGAGAATATGCGCGAGAGGGGCTGAAACCTGGACAGCATTCTCGCCTGTGCCCCCTCTAAATCTCTGAAGTAATGTAGGGGAGAAGGGCAACGGATTTATGGTAACTTAACCGGGAGTACTGTGGCTAACTGGTGGAAGGGGTTTTTATTTTTATTTTTTTTTATTTTTTTTGTGATATATATTTCCCTCTGTTAGGCTGAGCATGGTCGATAGTGTATCTTAGGATGTAGTCATAATTCTCAGGAGGCGACCATTTGACCATGTGTGTGCTTAGCGTTCCATGGGGAGGGGGGGGCCTTGGGAGACCTAGCCTTGGGGCCTACTAGAGTACAGGAGGGATGAAGTGGTACACATGGGAGCCTAAATTCCTCCGTAGGGAGGAACGAACATTGTGACAGAGCAATTTTCCAGGGGGGGGTTACTCCCTTGCTAAACATTTCTCAGATAAAGCAGTGAAACATGCATGATCTCCCTCATGAGTATGAGCAATACTTAATGGATATTATATACATTTTTTTTTTTTTCTTTTCCCTTCAACTTTTGAACTATTCATGCCCTCCCACCCTACACCCTCATCAAACATTTTGCCACCGTGTATGTTCATACGATACCACTCGTAGCAACTGGGGTCTATGACCCTTATCGGTGTATAGACTTAGAGCCCTTGCGTAAGGCATAAGCCAGCTGGAGACAGTTCAGGGGTAGGTGGTTGACGACCGTGTCGGGCGAGGGCATCGACAGTCAGCATGGTGTCTTCTTGCGCGGCTGTAGAATACATCAAAGAGTAGAGGCAGGGAGATGCTGTCCTAGATGGGGTGGCTGTTAGCGTCGAACGCCAACCATCTGCCAGTCTGGCTGGGATCTCTTCAGGGTGGTCGAGGCGTCCGGTTGTTGGTGGGTGGTTTCTTGTTGGCCCCAAAGTCCCCAGTGTTTCAACGTGGATAGACCTTTCAGGGGGTCATCTATAATGTGGAGCTTATTCTGCCGCCAGATCAGTAGTCTCGTAGGAAATCCCCAGCGATAAGCCTGATTGTGGTTGCGTAGGGTTTTGGTAATGGAGGAGAATTCTCTGCGTCTTGCCATAGTGAGGGCCGATAGGTCCGCAAAGATAGAGACAGCGTTGTATGGGTCGGGCAATGTGGCTTGGGCTCTAGCGGCCTTAAGAAGAGCCTCCTTGGCTTTAAAGTGATGGTAGCGCACGATAATGTCGCGCGGGACGTCCGCGCCAAATCTGGGCGGTTTTGGAACCCGGTGGGCTCTGTCCAGCTCCCAGGTTACATCTGAGAGGTCAGGGACCAGCGTGGTACTTAGTGCGGTGATGTAGGCCGAGATCTGGTCTGTTGATATGGACTCTGCTACTCCCCGGAACCGCACGTTGTTCCTGCGAGAGCGGTCCTCCATGTCCGCCATTTTATGCCATAATTTGATATTATCTTCCTCTAGTTTCTGTATTCTATCTGCCATCAGATTGTGGGCAGAGGAGAGATCATCAGTTTTGCGTTCGACCTGATCGGTCCGGTCACCCAGCTCCTCTAGCTCTTGGTGGATGCCCGCCAAGGAGGTGGTGAAGTCCTCTTTAATAGTGGACCTGAGGTCCGCGAGCACTTGTCTCAGATATTCCTTTGAGAATTGTGAGTCGTCTGATAGCGAGTGCGTGGGCGACTAGGTGCAGGGGTCAGGGTCCGGAGACTGAGCTCTGCTGGCGGCGCCATCTTGGGCCTGCTTCAGTCTTTCCCTCTTATGTTGGCGGACCGCGTCCGTAAGTTTCGTCTGTTTTGAGGGAGACATTAGGAGCCGTGTAGCCTTGTCCCCCGCTGGTTCAGGGTAATCCGGCGAGATTTCCTCGTTAATAGTGTTTAATCTGGTCCGGGTGGTGCGGAGCTCCTACTCCATGCGACCGATCTTGCCGGAAGTTGGACACGCCCCCCTTTGGATAAACTTTTAAAATTATTTTTCCAATAAATTAAAATATCAAAATATTTATATCATATTTAAAAAAATATATATCAATATATCAAAATGTTACCAAATTAAAAAAGTTTTCATAATATTAATTAATTTTACAAGTTTATCTAAAACTACTAAATGATTTAGAAAGATTCTCCAGCAATATTAAATGGAGGCCTTGGTATCCACAGTATATATCAAAGTAAGGTCCATAGCTATTATTCAGGGATTAGATCAGCTGAAAGCTCTCACATAATGAACACTATTTAAACAGTTTCCAAAAGTGAAAAATAAGAATAACTGCAAAGTTAGCAATTTCACAAACTGTAAAAAAGAGGTAGACGTTTAAACACATTTAATTGAATTTATTTGTTCATTTTGAGGATAAATAAAGAGAAAAGAGAGATATTCAAGATCAGATATTTAGAAATAAAACATATCTCGAACGTTTAAAAAATACTGAATTGATTGACCCTCAAAAAATTGAAGACTGCAAAAAGGAAAGAAATAAGTTACAAAATACAGTTAAAGGGTCGCTCTAAGCACCATCACAACTTTTCAGGATTCCAAAGGTAATGGTAAATACGGTATCCTGAACCTACTCTCAGCTCTCATAAAGACTTAGAAGCTCTGCAATATTGTAATAGTCTCAGCTCCAGGTTACCTATATACATTGTGTCCAACTTAGACTGAGCTCTCTTTCATTCCAAAAAGAAAACCGTACATGCGCAAACAATGGCTCCGCCAATAGCTGCATGACTGCTACCTGTTTTTAGGGCAGTTCCACTCATCCAACTTGATGAATGAAACTGCTTTTTGGGGACAAACAAAAACACCCTTCTAGACAAGGGTTTGTAGGATTAAAAATACTCCAAAATGAGACGCTGAGTGGAACATCTTTAATAGGTATTTGAGAGGTTTAATTGCGACTGCATGCAGAAAAACTTTAAGATGTAGATTTCTTTTTTTTGTTTGTTTTTTTGCCTTTTTGCAAATGCATTCTCTAAATAATGTATTATATGCAGGGGGTCGGTTTTATTATTTTTAAATCAAATTCTATTGCTTTGTGATGATTTTTAAAGAGAATACAAAGAAAGGAATGCATACCAGTAGTGTCAGTGCACACATAATAAACACAACAATACAACAAAAATTGGAGTCACTGAATGACCTCCATTTGTCTAAATATACATAGGGATTAAGGAGAGGGCGCAGGTAACTTTTCTTTGGTTTTTAACTATATATTGGGGCTGATGTGTACTGTGGTCATTGCTGCCGCCCAGGAGTGATGGGAGTGAGCGCAGGACTTATCTTTTTGTATTTGAATACAACAAAAATTGTTGAGAGAATAAAGAAAAAAACAGAGTTACTTCTTAGACTCCGTTTCTTTCGGATAGTTCCTCTTTAAGTTGTTTATAAACATAGCTTCATTTTTTTAACACTGTATTAATGAAAGCGTTAACCAACAAATTAAACAGTAAGCTTCGACTTCCAAATGCTATTATTAACCCCGTAAGAGTATAAGACAATAGGACATGCATGCAACTATTGAAATCAGAACATTATTAAAGAATACAAAAATGTATTCTTAACACTATACTGTAGTGCTTGAGTAAATGTGTAGGTCCCAGGATGACCCTCATGTTGGAGCTAGAAGGTGAGTTTAATTACCTGTCTCCATTTCCATGCTAATCTCGCCGATGCTAGCCCCGCCTCTGTGGCTGAGATCTCAGCCAATCCAATGCCTTCCCATTGGAAAGTATTGGGAGGCTATTGTACATGTGCAGCAAAGCACCACCCTGCACAAATCAGCATCTCCTCATAGAGATACATTGAATTAATGCATCTCTATGGGGAACGGTCAGCTCCTCCGTGCAGTGCAGCACTTCCAGTGGCCGTCTGAGGGACTGAACCTATTGTTGTCTATAGGCAGCAATGTAAACACTGCATGTTCTGTGAAAAGCCTGAAGAGACAGACTATGCTCACCAGAACCACTACATTAAGCTGAGTGGTTCTGGTGACTCTTTAAAGCTAGATTAAGAAAAATCCTGATTTAAACTGGCCTAGAGAGACACTCCTCAGTCCGTCAGTGGATGTCACATTTTGCAGATAGTGAGCTGGAGAATGTTATATGATACATTAATGTGATATGAAGCACTCAAAATTAGCGATGTATCTAAACCATCAGCTGATACGATTGCAATTTTTTTTTTTTTCCAGTGTCACCGAAAATGTTAAATGGTATACGTCAAGTTTCTTGGATAATAGCTGTGTGTTTTCAATAATACATTCAGAACACTCCAATCTACGTGTTCTCTGGAAAACTGAGGGGGGTGCATTCAAAATATTGCTGCACAAATAGAACATTTTAAATCTCAAGTGGAGTTTATGTGATCCTGAAATGACAATGTTTTCAAAAATATTGCATTGTATAATATTTTTCATTTGTAAACAGCCTTTAAAAAAAATGATATGTGGAGAGCTAGGGTTACGGATTTGGAGGTTTAGAGTTAGTCTCTGGGGCTCAGGATTATGGTGTATCAAAGTCAATGGGGTGGCCAGGCTAGCAATGGGAGTAGCAGGGCCATTTCAACCAAGGTCATTTGTATAATGGGTTTTGGTCTGCAGCCTCACATAAATGAGAAGTAGAACGCAACACTGACGTCCTAGTTTATCATAAAGCTCTCCAGAGGATATGATACAATATAAGTTATTGTTCCCTATTTCGGAATAAATAACGTCTTTGAGATAACAATAAATTCATGTCATCATACCTACTAGGGGACAGTTTTTAAAGGAAGGGCAAGCCAAATAAGGAAATGCTAAAAAAATAATTATTCAAATCCCCAAATAATAGGAGGAAGCAATAACACTAACATATGGGAAAGAACCTGAATTATTAATTATGAATAATGCATAGTACGTCCTTGAGGTTTGGATTTTCTTGAAACACTAAAATCATTGTATGAATAGCATTAAAACCCCCCCCCCAAAAAAAAATAGATCAAACCGCTGCACTGTAAACCATTTTAATGCTGGTCGAGGGGCCCATATGTGGACCTTTCTACTCCCTAATCGGACTGCACCACTGAGTGTGGAAGGCTGCTGTTCTGAGATTCGGAGAGAAGATGGGGGGACAGTGGGTATGATCTATTTTGTACCTCACTTTCTTAACCTGCACCTATGGACACCTAGTAGGGAATTATTTTTAACACCAGAAAAATTAGCTAGAATGTATCTGGTTTGTTCAAGTTTATTTTGGGCGATATACAGTGACGGGTGTTATATATATTACATATTATATATCAGACTACTGGAACATCAGTATTTAATAAGACATCTGTCGAGTTATAGATCAAGCTAAAATGTAATTCTGTATTTTCATTAGACACAGTAAGCACGCAGCATCGTAAGAGAGGTTAAATAGCCCTGTGCTCAGTGCTTAATAGAGGAAATCTGGGAAATACACTGCAAATTATTGGTTTATGTAGATAAGGGGAAGCGAGCAAGAGGATTATAGTAAGGAAATAAAATAGAATGTACTGTTTCTTTACTGGTGTAGTACCTTTCCATGACTGTGTAATGTTAAAGGAACACTATAGTCACCTAAATTACTTTAGCTAAATAAAGCAGTTTTAGTGTATAGCTCATTCCCCTGCAATTTCACTGCTCAATTCACTGTCATTTAGGAGTTAAATCACTTTGTTTCTGTTTATGCAGCCCTAGCCACACCTCCCCTGGCTATGATTGACAGAGCCTGCATGAAAAAAAAACTGGTTTCACTTTCAAACAGATGTAATTTACCTTAAATAATTGTATCTCAATCTCTAAATTGAACTTTAATCACATACAGGAGGCTCTTGCAGGGTCTAGCAAGCTATTAACATAGCAGGGGATAAGAAAATCTTAATTAAACATAACTTGCAATAAAGAAAGCCTAAATAGGGCTCTCTTTACAGGAAGTGTTTATGGAAGGCTGTGCAAGTCACATGCAGGGAGGTGTGACTAGGGTTCATAAACAAAGGGATTTAACTCCTAAATGGCAGAGGATTGAGCAGTGAGGCTGCAGGGGCATGTTCTATACACCAAAACTGCTTCATTAAGCTAAAGTTGTTCAGGTGACTATAGTGTCCCTTTTAAATACCAGAGATTCTGGGCTTGTTAATGGGAATCTGGGCTTGTTAATTCTCTGCTCAGGATATTTCCAACATTGGGCACTGTTCTCCCAAGACAATCATGGATTCTGGATCTGCAGTCCCGTGTGTTACCCACATCTTTGCTCAATTCTGACACCAGACGCTGTACTACTATAGCTTTTCATCTCTCTGACATTTGCATCATTGGGCACCCCTTTGACACCAGCAAGGACTCAGCTTCAACATACTGGGCGACACCAGAGTGTCCCAAATCGTTTCCATATTTAAACTCCCTTTAGTTTTACTCTGTGCCATTTCGGGGTTCTTTCTTGACCTAATAGCACACTCCGCTGTACTTCGTGATTTCCTGGTTTTGACTCAGCTTGTCCTTGTGTTTGCATTCTTCTGGTGTCTTTGACCCAACCTGATAAACTGTATTTGGGATTCTCTTATTCCCTGAAACGTAGGCTTTGTTTCTGAGTATGATCCCTCTCCCGTCCACGAAGGTTCCATGCATTTAAGGAACACTACTGCATTAGAAATAGAAACCTGAATACCTAACGCTTTAGTGTCCCCTTGTCCCTGTGTATATTCAGGTGTCCTCCCACCAAGTGCAGTAAAAATTAAGAAAATAAACGATTTACCTACCCTTTTCCAGCACAGAGGCTGCCTTGGCACTGCGTACTTCTCTGCCTCCCCTGATGACATGGCCGCCTCTATAGCTGAAGCAAAGGTGACCTGATGTACATGCGCAGCCACGCACACATCCAAGCTTCCCCTTAGGAAGACATTGAATCAGTGCTTTTCTATGGGGGCGTTCACATCACGTGACGGAGTTTACTCTGTTTCACTCAGTTCCACAGAGTTTTACTCAAATCCACGGAAGCGCCTCTATAAGAGGTGGATCTAACCCTGCAATGTAAATATTGCCATTTCTATAAAACTGTAATGCTCTACATTGCAGGGTAACAAACACTACTACACCCAGACCACTTCACTGAGTAAACCTTTAAGCCAGACATTACAAGTGTCGCTATTACACCTCTATCATTTTCCTATCGTCTAGTTTTGATCCTCACCTGCTTGAAGGATTCCTGACTCACACACCTTGTCATCCCAAACATGTACATTTCCTCAAATATTAGTAATGAGGTGAGCTGTTGTCCAGCTGTGTCACAATTTGTAGTTGACAAATATGGCTGATGAACAACGGATATGATGACATTATTATTACAACAAACGGATAAATGAAGGAAGGAAATGCAACAATTTATGAAAGGATAGAATATGAATAGGAGGCTATTGTCTAGTTAGCAAAAATACTTACAGGGTTGTTCACTAAAGTAAGAATTCAAAGTGAATTTAAAATTTAAGGCCAAAGTAGTTGAACTGTAAGCATTGCTGAATTAGACAAATTTTCCGGTTCAACTATTATAACCTTAAATCTGGAAATGTACTTTGAATTGTCGTTTTAATAATTAAACTTGATACTTTATGCTCTATATAATGTCCAGACAGACTGACAGAGGATTCCGTTTACTTACGTTTATGTAAAGAAGGACAGCTGAGCATTAGTCCCTGCCATTAGATACCCTCAGCAAGTTCTTTAGATTATGTCAACGCCATTAATTACTGCAAAGTATGTTCTAATGCTGGATGATGATGGCCCAGCTTTATGCTAAGAATGAGCCTTTGAAGTGTGAGATCAAAAGAACGATCATAACACTCAGAATGCTGACGTATTTTATGTGACTGGAGTCTATCATTTAAATTTTTATTTAATTTAAAAATTCGTCATTTTCATAAATTCTCGCTGAAAGATCTCCACAGCTGGGCTTGTGGCTCCAGCACAAAGATGTCTCAGTGAGAAGCCACTGATTGGTCAATAGATCTGTGTCACATTTAAAGAGGAGGGCTTACAAAGGCTGCAGACAGCAGATCTGCAGCTATTGCAAGCTGATATTTTTAACCCCCTCGTGTTTTCTTTAGGGGTACATCTACTAAATAATAGGGAAGACTATTTTCCGATGCAGCGTTACGTTATATCCAGCACTTATGTTTCTATCTGACCAGCATGTTTCTCGTTGCAAGTACAATGGCTTGAGGCAGAGTGGCCTCCATTTTATTCCTTCATCTGTGCTGTGTGGATTTTAAGCAGGCGTTCAGATTGTCAGGCAGAAACAATTACTTCTGAATTAATTTCACAGACGCTGCTGACACAAATGGGGGGTGGGGTGGTTGATACTAACAACAGGAATGTAAGAAGCTAGCGTGAAAAAGACAGAATGTAAGGGAATACAGCATTTATAATTCAGGAGGAGTACTGAGAAGCCATGAAAAGACGACATTACGCATACCTTAATGGTTTGTTATTGACGACAGTAAGGGGTAAGGATAACGTAGAATCAGTGAGGGGCAATGGTTGGGAATCTGATATGAATGAGGCAGGTACTTGATATAACTGAGGCAGCTCTCCCCTTAATTCCTTGTCCCTTACTTCCTCCATCTGTACTTTTTCCCCACTGACTGTACTCCTTCCTTCCAAACAACCCCCCAACAGAATTTAGTGGCTGTTTAGTTTACCTGTTGTACAGAGCTGCGGAATATGTCGGTGCTATATAAATAATTGTAAGTATAACGGGATGGATCACTGGAAAAATGTGAGGGTGGAGGCATCCTGTATGAAAGGAAGAACAGGTGGTATTTTATAGAAAGGCCTGCTCTGCCATGCATGAGAACTAATAATAGGGTGAGATTTGGTGAGGTTGAGGAGGCAGCTGCCATTAACCATGTGTGGTTTGTCATGGATGAGAAGAAGTAAATGCCGTTTATAGCGTGGTAGATGGCATGGATGAGACGGTGCCAATAAGAGGGTATGAGTTGGTAGGGATTAGGGGGATAGCGGTCATTGATACAATAATATGATGTAGTAAAATACAGGTTACAATTAATTGCCATTGGCATTAATGGCTTTAACAAGAAGAGGGTTGGCATGCATGACGGGAGTGTCTGCCATTAAAAATATGGGACCTCGTATGAATAAAGTTGAGTAGCAGATATCGAAAGGATGTGAGTTGGCATGGTGAGTACCTACTAACAGAGTAGCTGCCAATAATAGAGTCACTGTCATTAATAGAGTAGCTGCCAATAATAGAGTCACTGTCATTAACAGAGTAGCCATCATTAATAGATTAGCTGTTATTAATTGAGTAGCTGCCAATAATAGAGTCGCTGTCAATAACAGAGTAGCTGCCAATAATAGATTAGCCGTCATTAATAGATTAGCTGTCATTAACAGAGTAGCCGTCATTAATAGATTAGCTGTCATTAATTGAGCAGCTGCCAATAATAGAGTCACTATCATTAATAGAATAGCTGCCAATAATAGATTAGCTGCCAATAATAGATTAGCTGTCATTAACAGAAAGGGCGCTGTGTAAATGATTCTTTTTGTAAAGTAAGCACACAGTAAGCATCTCTCTACTACGCTGATTATGGCAAAACTAGGATTTGTACATATTGCATTTCACAAGTGACGTCCAAGAAAGAATGCAGTTACTGATAAAATAACCTTTTGGAAAGATTTCTCCTTCCTATAATAATTAATCTGCCAACCAGCAAAGGAGGTAATCATTGGGCTTATTTACTGCAACGGGAGCAGGGTACAATGCTTTTTGCCTTAAATTGAATATACTTGGAATTCCGAACAATGCTAACTTTAGGAAAGAAATAGCCCTGTGAATATTTTGTGAACAACAAGCAGAGTCATTCAGTATAGATTGGACTGTCAGGAATTCTAACGTTGCACCACCTATTGCGCTGAAACAATACGAAATACACCCAGCCTCCCCTCCACGCCAGCAGGGTGAAACACACAACAACCAGATTATTCACTAAAGTGAAAATTTTGGGAGAATTCCGTAGCCAAATTTGAAGCATTTGGACTGAGGAAAAAAAAAATCCAGTTTGGCTATTCTGGCCTTAAATTTAAAAAATTCACTTTTAATTCCCAATAATTCTCACTTCAGTGAATAACTCTGTAAGTTATAGTATGTGAAATCAATATTACAGATTGTTACTTCGTCACAGTATCTGAACTCACTGGGGGCATGGGATAAGAGAGCTGGCTACTGACAGAAGAATCAGAATATACTCTTAATATAATCAGTTGTCTTTTCCAATACGCAACAATATATATTTAATTGTCAATATTAATACATATATAATATTTAAAAAAACTTAAGGGGGGAAATGGTTAAATTAAAGTCTACGCTTCTCCCTTTAATAATGAATAATTTAACATCCTCAAATTATATTTATTTTGTTGTAGATTTGCAAACACAGAGATTTTCTTTTAATTAAGTATATCTGTATATTTGCAAATCATGTGTGTATGAAGGTAGGTAGAAAGATTATTAATAATGTTATTTTAACCCCTTAAGGACACATGACATGTGTGACATGTCATGATTCCCTTTTCTTCCAGAAGTTTGGTCCTTAAGGGGTTAGAAGAGTCACTGTAGGATTATGCAATGCCTGGTGTATGATAAGGTGTGCAATAAAAAAAAACAACATAAAAACAGTTTTACAATTTCAGAAAATATACAGAATGGTTATTATAGCAGAACACAAACTGTTTCCAGAGCTACTAAGCTCCTACTGCCCAGCAACCTGATTAACCTAATTATATTAACCTGGGGTGGGGGCAGAGCCATCTGTTCCTCCAAACTGGACAGACTTCTGGTAGAGTAAGGTCATAATAAACAAACGCAATATTATAAAAACAATGTTATTTGTTAATAATACTAAAAGAGATAGCAATATTAAAACCAGTTTAAAAAAGAAATTCTACATCACTATGAGACAGACATGGATTGGTACCCACAAATAATGATGGGGGATGGCTCTTACCTTCATTGGAGTTGATAATCCCTCTTTTAGTAAGGAGCTGTCCAAAAGTAGAGCCTAAAAACAAATAGAAATATGGTATTACACGGAGTAAGTCCATGGCTGCTTGCTGGTGCTGTTAAAGTCTCTGACTGAATGAGAATGCTGAACTATCACTAAATATCATTGCAAGATGCATATTCATTTTAACAGAGTTACCGCCCTCTACTGGTCATCAGGACGGAGCATGTGTGTTCACTAGTTCATATGTAAATGTGAACCAGTTTAGTAGCTATTCTCTAAACTCTCAACAAGAAAGGGACACTGTAGGCACCCAGGCAAATTCCCATCACCCTTAACCCATAGTATGTACTTATTGTAGTTTTTATAAACTGTAATAATTACCTGCTAGGGGTAACTCCTCCTCTAGTGGCTGTCTACCAGAAAGCCACTAGAAGGACTTCCGGTCACCTAAAAGAGGCTGGATGTCCTCAAGCTATGCATAAGGATTTCCTGTGTCACCGGAATCCCCATAGGAAAGCATTAAATAATGCTTTCCTATAGGGAAATCTAAATGCGAGCATGCGCATGAGGGCTCCCCGGCTGACGGACGTCGGCAGGAGAGAAGCGTGCTTGTTTTCCTAGCACTATAGTTTCCGTTTAAGAAGATGCCTATGCGTGACAATAAAAGGAAACTCAAAATATAATGAGCCGCTATTCATATGAATTCAATCAAAAGTATTAGGGGATCAATTTGCAATACTAAGGTAGAACATAAGCCTACAAAGCCAGGCTAGTAGAAAAAAAAACCCATTTAATCTTAGACAGGCTACACTAGGTAGGAGATACCCTTGCCTGCAATGTGGAAGAACCTGGGACAGAAGGGACAATTTATCAACGTTGTTCCACTTATGTTGCACTTGTAACTGCAAGGAGTCCGGCAGTAGTCCCACAGCACTAAGAAAGTTAGGCGCATCTGCCGGATGCGAGGGAGTAGGGTTTCCCAATTCTCTCCACCCATAATTGGTGCGGTCCCCACTTATAAGAAATCTCCTTGTCCCTTGGCAATTTGGTAATTGGAGGACAGTCTGCCTGGAGACTATCTATAGAAGGTATCATCCCGTAAGTGCATCCCTATCTGAGTCCTTCAGATATTTAAGCAGAATATCCCTGGAGGCCTCCCTAAGAGCTTTTGCGGGTTCGGGAGCGTTTTTTCCTGTTTAGAAGGTACAAGCGTAGGGAAAAGGTGACGAAGGTAGTGTAGCAACTCTTCACTAGGAACAATTTAAGCGCTCCCCTGATACGGACATTCCGAGTCCTGGCCCTATCTTCAAGTAGCACCATCTAGGTTGGTAAGTCGCCATAATTCTTCTGTAATGAATGCATAGCAGAATTCATAGCAGTCTGTCCCACTCTAGAAATCCCCTTCAACCGCTGCAATGCGACCTGTTATGGTGGCCACCTCTTCCCTGACTACCACTATGTCCAATTGAAACATATGTCTTTCAATAAACATAGAAACATAGAAACATAGAAACATAGAAACATAGAATGTGACGGCAGATAAGAACCAGGATAGCCTTATGCCTATCCCACGCATGCTTAAACTCCTTTACTATGTTAACCTCTACCACTTCAGCTGGAAGGCTATTCCATGCATCCACTACCCTCTCAGTAAAGTAATACTTGCTGATATTATTTTTAAACCTTTGTCCCTCTAATTTAAGACTATGTCCTCTTGTTGTGGTAGTTTTTCTTCTTTTAAATATAGTCTCTTCCTTTACTGTGTTGATTCCCTTTATATATTTAAATGTTTCTATCATATCCCCCCTGTCTCGTCTTTCCTCCAAGCTATACATGTTAAGATCCTTTAACCTTTCCTGGTAAGTTTTATCCCGCAATCCATGAACCAGTTTAGTAGCCCTTCTCTGAACCCTCTCTAAGGTATCAATATCCTTCTGAAGATACGGTCTCCAGTACTGTGTACAATACTCCAAGTGAGGTCTCACCAGTGTTCTGTACAATGGCATGAGCACTTCCCTCTTTCTACTGCTAATACCTCTCCCTATACAACCAATCATTCTGCTAGCATTTCCTGCTGCAGTATTACATTGTCTGCTCTATTACACTGTCTGCCTAGTATAAAGCTTTACTACCTGCTTTTGTTAAGGGGGGCATTATCCTCCTTGATCAGGGGGCTGTTTGCACTAACCTATACCAGTGGATGAGCTGTTAGGTCATCTTCTTGACTGTCATCCTCAGAAGGCTGGACAATAGGCTACGTCTGGCTCCATCTCAGCTAGAGCAGGCATCTGAGTTTGCTGAAGTAGCGCTCCTATATCATGCGAGCTATAGTCCAGATCCAGTCTGTACTTTTTTTTATTTTCTCCCTGTCATTAGACATGTGCAATTCATTTCATTTCGAATGCAAATTCGGACGAATTTCAGAAATTTGGACATTCGGATGCTTCCAAATGTCCGAAGTGCCAAAGTGCCAAATTGTAAAATTTCCAAAGTGACTAATTTCCGAATTGCTGAAGTGCCGAATATCTGAATTTTCGAAGTGGCAAATTTCAGAATGCTGAACTGAACCGAATTGCCGAATTCAGGGTAGGGTTAAGGGTTGGGGTAGGGTTAGTGGTTGGGGTAGGGTTAGGGGTAGGTTTAGGGTAGGGTTAGAGTTAGGGGTAAGTTTAAGGGTAGGGTTAGGGTTAGAGTAGGGTTAGGGTTAGAGTAGGGTTATGGTTAGGGGTAGGAAGTTCCAAAGTGACGTAGTTCTGAAGTGCCGAAGTCCCGAATTTCGGAATGCCGAACCAAATATTTTTCCCATGCTCATCCCTACCTGACATATGCAGCTGACATGGTGTGGCAAAAAACAACCTCACCACTGGGCATTGGAGAAGCCTGTTTGCCCGCCTCCTGCCTGCTGACTATGGCCCTTGGGAGATTTGGCCCTTTAAATACAGTATTTGGGCATATTGTATTTTATTATGCTGCTGCTGGCCCTTTAAGAACCATCTGGGGACATACTGTGACTTTTAGGAACAATGCCCCTTTAAGACTGTGTCCCCTGTCCCCCTAATATACTTTGTTTGGTTACTGAACCAAGTACCACACAGGCGGACCACCCAGAATTGGAAGCGTACAGGCAATTTACCTCCCAGGCTGGGAGCCTGCTGTAGGTAAATTGCCGACCACTGGGGGGCCGCCGTTTGCACAAACGAACACGTGGTGGCGCCATCTTTTTTCATTCAAATGCGGTCAGCGGTGTGTGGAGCCAAATTCATGGAACTGAAATTGGCTACACAGTTCCACGAACACCGCTGACCCTTACCTTCTCCTACACTGAATTTTCAGCTGCAGAGACTAAGTCCTGTTTGGCGTTTCGAACACACGTTCGAATGGGACTTAGTAATTTTTTCAGTGTGAAATTGACCGACCGCACAGCCCAAATCTATGGAACTGTTTTGGGCATGAAAATGTGCTTGCGGTCGGTCATAAAGGACTTCCAGCTAACTTTTTAACCCCTGGATGGAATTGGCTGAATTTTGACTATGTTTATAATTAAAGTGTACTGAATAATAATATGTAATGAAGATTGAATGCATATTTTTAAAGTTACAGTAAAAACTGTATTTCTCTGCCTGTGATAATTACATTAACCCATTGTGTTCAGTAATTATATCACAGGCAGAGGGGAGGGTGTTGTGTGGGAGTGTCTGTGGGTATTGTACGTATTGATTGGTTGTTCTGCAAAACCCTGTGGGCAGTACTATGTTTGTAAAATATGCATAAAAGTAGAGTGTTTGATTAAAAGCTTCAGTTCTACTTCACCCTCAATTTGGAGTGCCGTCTCTTATTGGGGGAATCTGCTACAAGGGATTGCTATGCTTGTCATACTCACTTGCTAAATCACTACTAAGCTCTTGTAAGAGCTTGTTCCTGCCTTGGTCTCTGGATGAGTCTACGGTGGTTATGGTGTCGGCTAGAGTGCTTGGAGCCCTCAGGAAGCGCTAGGAGCATCCATTAACGGAGGTACCCAGTCGGAGTGCCAGGTGATCCGTTACACATGGGTATCAAAACAATGTTAGCTAAAAGAAGACATTTGGGTGTATATATCCTGCAGTCTCACTGCTTAATTCTCTGCCATTTAGAGGAATTGCCATTCTCTGTAATTGTTTCTGTTTACAAAGCCAAAGCCACACCCTGTGGTGCATTTTCGTTTGGGGTGCTGCCCTAGATAGGACAAAACTCGGGCACACCCCTGCCCCCTCAGTGTCAGACACACATTCAGTAACAGACACACATACACAGCTGACAGACACACACTGATAGACATACACATTCACTGACAGACACGCACTCTCAGTAACAGACACGCATATACACACTGACAGACACCCACTCTCAGTGACAGACACACTCACACTGACAGACACACATTGGATTCTCTATTTCCATGGGTTCCAGTGGGGATCCTTTAACTGCTGGGCGGGCGGGTGGTTAATGCAGGTGGCGAGGGAGCTCTAATCTCCTTGCTCAGCTCCATTACACGCTGCTCGGACCGGAATTACATCATATTACAACTCCAGAATCACTGTGGGGCGCTAGGAAGCTGAGCAGGAAGAGCTCAGAGGAGCTCCCTCCCTCATGAGCAGATGCCAGGCTCGGAGGGGGGGGCGGGGCCTCAAGGTGGCCAGCAAGCCGGCCAGCTCTTAGGGCCCCCCAGGACAAGAGGCTGATAAGGTTTCTAGCCTGGCGGAGGTCATTCAGACCATCTACCTTGCTCCTACAGAAGCAAAATATTTATTACCACTGGAGCCTGTCCCACACACTCATCGTCCTCCATGGTGACACTCCGGAGGGCCGTCTTTCCGCATGGGCAAGCTAGGCACTTGCCCGGGGGTACCACAAGCATAGGGAGCCCACAGCGTTGCTCATGTACCAGGCCAACAGGGGAGATCCTTTGATCTCCCGTGCCAGCCCACGGAGAGCCGGCCCTGTTCACTTGCTTTGGGCCTTCTCGGGCCAGTGATGAGAACAAAGATCTCCTTCACTGGCAAAAGGCCCTTAGTTAGTGACAGGGAGGGAGGGAGGAAAGAGCTGGGATGAAGTTCCTCTGTGAGTATGCTAATCACAGTGTTGCAGTGCTTTGCTATGGCAATGCTCCGACACAGCGCTCACTTCGTGGGAGAAGTATTAGTCAGCCTGCAGCCACAGGAGCTGCAGGCTAAAGAGCACTACTCACCACTGGACCACCAGGGCTGGCAGTGCCCCCCCCCCTCCTTCACTAAAATGACTTACACTCACACACATTGCCTCATACACTCACAAGTGTTATTGTTTTTTGAAATTTTTATTTAAATCCACCTAGCTTCCCTACCTTTGGAAGAGCTGGGGTGGATTCTATTTCTGGGATCAAGGGGGGCTCCTGCTGGGCTTGATGGAGCTGCCGCTATGCTTGGTAGGATTGCTGCTTGACTTGCTGGTCGGTCAATGTTGGCAGCGAGGGAGCTGTAATCTTCTTGCTCGACTCCCTTGCTCGCCACTTGTCAGGAGCTGGAGTAAAGTCATATTCCGTCTCCGGCTTCACCACTGGGCGCACGAGGGAGCTGAGCAGGAAGAGCTCAGAGGATGGCTCTCCCTCACCGCCAGCCCGCAATAATAGCTGCCACCAGCTCTTTGGCCCCTTATGAAAGAGGCTGACAAGGCACCTGCCAGGGTTTTTTGCTGCCCCACTGAAAGTGCCACCCAAGGTAAATGCCTTGTTAGCCTCGAGGAGATACAGCCCTGACTCAAATCACTGCTTTTTATTCTTCAGGGAACAAAATGTGTGTTAGCTATATTGAAGGAAATTTGAGATTTGATCATGTTTTGCAGATACTCCTGAGAACTCATTTCTACCTTTTCATCTTTTTTTTTTTTGTCAATATTTGTTTTATTGAGGTAATATCGTAGGTAAACAATATTTAGAATTAATGCAGTGATAGCAGTATTTAGATTTGCATGAGCGATAGTGTATAGCAGTGATGGCGAACCTATGGCACGCGTGCCACAGGTGGCACGCCGGGCCCTTTCTGTGGGCACGCGGCCACAGGTTCGCCATCACTGCAGAGTAGGCACCTGCCCGAAACGGCAGGCGCCTACTCTGCTTCCGGGTCGGGAGGCAGGGGGAGGGCTCTAAGAAGCAGCTCCCTGTCCTCCCGCGCGATGCTGTGTGGAGCGTTGCCGCGCGTTCCACACAGCATTGCGCGGGAGGACAGGGGAGCTGCTTCCTGGAGCCCTCCCCCTGCAGTGCTTACCACCACCGGACCACCAGGGATCGCTGTGTGTCCCCCTCCCCCCCCCACTTCATTAAAGGTAAGAAGGAGGGGGGGTATACTGACACAGCACCCTACCCCCCCAGCAGTAACCCCTACCCTCCCCAGCAGTAACCCCTACCCCCCAGCAGTAACCCCTACCCCCCCAGCAGTAACCCCTGCCCAGCAGTAACCCCTCCCCAGCAGTAACCCCTACCCTGCCCAGCAGTACCCCTAACCCCCCAGCAGTACCCCTTAACCCTCCCCGGCAGTAACCCCTCCCCTCCCCAGCAGTACCCCTACCCCCCCCCAGCAGCAACCCCTGCACCTCCCCTGGCCACACAGTACTCTACCCCCACACAGTAAATTCCCCACCCCCCAGCAGTACCCCCCCTACCCCCCAGCAGTACTCCTAACCCCCACACACAGTACCCCTCTAACCCCCACACACAAAAATTCCTACCCCAACACAGTACCCCTCTTAACCCTCCTGCAGCAGTATCCCTACCCCCACACACAGTACCCCAACCTCCCAGCAGTACCCCTACCCCCCCACACACAGTACCCCTACCCCCCCCACATAGTACCCAAACCATCCCAGCAGTACCACTACCCCCTCACACAGTACCCCTACCCTCCCAGCAGTACCTCTACCCCCCACACACAGTACCCCTACCCCTCCGCAGCACCCTTACACATATAGCACCCTCACATACAACACTCACACACGCACCCCCACCTCAATGCAGTATGTGTGTATTCAGCAGTCTGTGTGTGTTTGCGTGTATTCAGCTGTCTGTCTGTGTTTGCGTGTACTCAGCTGTCTGTGTTTGCGTGTACTCAGCAGTCTGTGTGTGTGTGTACTCAGCAGTCTGTGTGTGTGTGTGTACTCAGCAGTCTGTGTGTGTGTGTGTGTGTGTGTGTACTCAGCAGTCTGTGTGTACTCAGCAGTCTGTGTGTGTGTGTACTCAGCAGTCTGTCTGTATGTGTATTCATCAGTCTCTGTATTCAGCAGTCTTGTGTGTGTGTGTATTCAGCAGTCTGTCTGTGTATGTATTGCATTTGTTGGAGATACTAATAAATATAAGCTTAATTTTATCTATTTATATCATTATTTAAAATTTGTATCATTGAACTCTGTGTTCTTTTAAAACAAAAGTTATTAGTTCGGACAACAGTACGAGTTGTTTTTTTCTAAACTTAAACCTCAGTATTTGGGTTTAATTGCCGTGTTGGCACTTTAAGGAGAAAAAATGTTGGTATGTATTGCGGTTTGGGCACTCTGGCTCAAAAAGGTTCGCCATCACTGCCCTATTACTTTCCAAAAACTAAGAACATGTTAACGTTGGGTATTTCTAAACTCAGGACAAAACTTAGAAATAATTTAGCACGGGTGTTTTTTGGCGGTTGTAGATGCGCAACAGATTTTGGGGGTCAAAGTTGGAATTTTTTTTATTATTTTCATCATATTATAGTAAATAAAATATGATGAAAATATTGGTATCTTTTAGAAAGACCATTTAATGGTGAGAAAAGGGGTATATAATGTGTGGGTACAGTAAATGAATAAGAGAAAAATCACAGC
>OW240914.1:44626248-44836725 GCA_933207985.1 Pelobates cultripes
CCCAGCAGTACCCCAACCCTCCCAGCAGTACCCCTACCCCCCACACACAGTACCCCTACCTCCCCGCAGCACCCTTACACATATAGCACACACACAGCACCCCCCCACACACACAGCACCCCCACACACACACACACACAGCACCCCCCCACACACACACACAGCACCACCCCACACACACACAGCACCCCTCACATACAACACTCACACACACACGCACCCCCCACCTCAATGCAGTATGTGTGTATTCAGCAGTGTGTGTGTGTGCGTGTATTCAGCAGTCTGTGTGTGTTTGCGTGTATTCAGCGGACTGTGTGTACTCAGCGGACTGTGTGTGTGTACTCAGCAGTCTGTGTGTGTGTACTCAGCAGTGTGTGTGTGTGTATTCAGAAGTCTGTGTGTGTGTACTCAGCAGTCTGTGTGTGTGTATTCAGCAGTCTGTGTGTGTGTACTCAGCAGTCTGTGTGTGTGTGTGTACTCAGCAGTCTGTGTGTGTGTGTGTGTGTGTGTGTGTGTACTCAGCAGTCTGTGTGTGTACTCAGCAGTCTCTGTATTCAGCAGTCTGTGTGTGTGTGTATTCAGCAGTCTTGTGTGTGTGTATTCAGCAGACTGTGTGTGTATGTATTGCATTTGTTGGAGATACTAATAAATATAAGCTTAATTTTATCTATTTATATCATTATTTAAAATTTGTATCATTGAACTCTCTGTGTTCTTTTAAAACAAAAGTTATTAGTTCGGACAACAGTACGAGTTGTTTTTTTCTAAACTTAAACCTCAGTATTTGGGTTTAATTGCCGTGTTGGCACTTTAAGGAGAAAAAATGTTGGCATGTATTGCGGTTTGGGCACTCGGGCTCAAAAAGGTTCGCCATCACTGGTGTATAGCATTCAGCAGTGAAAGCCTCTTTTATTTTATTTTTTACGTTTGTGGTTCAAATGGTGCTGGCTGGCAAGATTTGTATTAAAGACACGTTGTATCAGGTGCTGATACCCTTTTCGTAGCAATAATGGTTGAAAATAAAGGTGAAAATAAAGGTGAAACACATTACATTGATGTCTGACAAGTCAATCAACTGACTAGTAAGGCGAGGAAATATGGCTTGCGTGTGTGCGAGCTGATGGGCGCTATGAGGAGTGGAACCTCTGTTATGATATCAGGTATCTGCAGGTTGGGGTTGAACTAAAGACCCCTTACCATGGTAGATACGGGGGAAAGGGAGTAGAAAATTGCTGATAGGTTCTGTCATGGCCATTTTGAGCCAAAGTGATCTCGCTAACTATGATGGCATGCCCAGCCTGGGTAAGTAGAAACTGACCGCAGCCAGGGCCGGATTAACATAGGGGCTGATGGAGCTGCAGCTCCAGGCCCAGGCCCAGGCCCAGGCCCATGGAATAGGCCCATTGATTTATAAAAAAATAAAAAATAAAAAAAACATTTTTTACATTTTTTTTTTTTTTTCACACACTACTCTTAGGGATTCCACCTGGCTTTTATTTTATTGGCACAGCCAGTATTTGAGGCTACCTGGCTGGTGCCAATATTGCAGCCATACTGGCAATACAAATGCTGGTATTTTTATCAGTATAAACAAGAGATTACTCTGCAATACCAGCACTGGCCAGTAGGGGTCGCTGTGTGTGGAGAGAGGCAGGGATAGGAAGTTCCAGCATATCCCTCCCTGCCTATCTATACTCACTGATCTGCAGGGGTGCAGCTACAGAGAGTCCAGACAGCAACAGCTCAGGGAAGTAAGGGATGGGGGGAAAGGCTGCAAGGAGACATGGGGACACTGAGACACTAAGGGACACTGGGAGACATCATTATGGCACAGACACATGGGGACACCGTGCCCCCATGTCTCCCAGCCAGTGTCCCTGGTGTCTCAGTGCCCCCTAGTCTCCCAGTGCCCACAGTCTGCAAGTGTCTCACTGTCCCCATGTCTCCTAGTGCCTCCATGTCTCCCAGTGCCTCAAGTGTCTCAATATCCCCATGTCTCCAAGCTAGTGTCCCTAGTGTCTGTGGTCCTGGTGTCTCCTTGTCCCCATGTCTCCCAGTGCCCCCATGTCTCAATGTCCCCATTTCCCCCAGCCAGTGTCTCTAGTGTCTGTGTCCCTGGTGTCTATGTCCCCATGTCTTCAAGTGTCCCCTATTTTCCCAGTGTCCCCATGCGTCCCAGCCAGAGTCCCCTAGTCTCCCAGTGTCACTGGTGTCTCTGTGTCCCTAGGTCTCCCTGTGTCCCCAGGTCTTCCTAGTGACATGGGGACACAGGGAGACACTGGGAGACATGGGGCACTGAGACACTGATACATAGGAACACTGATACCTGGAGTAATTGACACATGGGGGCACTGGGAGACATGGGGCCACTGGGAGGAATCAATCTATACAACAGAATCAAACTAAGTAGTTTTTTGGTGATTTTACAGCATTCTCTTATGTCACTCCTTGTGATTTACATCATGTGATGTCACCCATACATATTTAATTGTGCAAATTAGCAAGGCCGGTATGTTTTTCCAAGAAAGGTGGCAACCCTAACTACTTTTCACATACTCTTACTTAAGTATGGAAACTTAAGAGGGATGTATGGGAACAAAACTTGTGTGGACTGGCTGACAATGAATATAGTTAAAGGGACACTGGAGTCACCAGAAGAACTACAGCTTATTGAATTTGTTCTGGTGAGTAGAATCATTACCGTCAAGCTTTTTGCTGTAAACACTGTCTTTTCAGAGAAAATGCAGTCTTTACATTACAGCCTAGTGATAACTTCACTGGCCACTCCTTAGATGGCTGTTAGAAATCCTTCCTGGGTAATGTCTGCCTAAAATGCATCCAAACATTCAGTGTCTCCTCCCTCTGCATGCAGACAATGAACTTTCCTCATTTAGATTCATTGATTCAATTCATCTCTATGAGGAGATGCTGATTGGCCAGAGCTGTGTTTGAATCATGCTGGCTCTACCCCGATCTGCCTCTTTGTCAGTCTCAGCCAATCCTATGGGGAAGCACTGTGATTGGATTAGGCCATCACTTCTAATGATGTCAGCAGACTGCTTGTTTTTCTGAGTCTAACAGCATGCAGAGTTACAGCTTCAGGCTTGAATACAGTAAGATTTTGCTATATTTATGGAGGCATGAGGGGCCCAGGGGGGCTAGATGGTGGTGTTAACACTATAGGGTCATGAATTCATGTTTGTGATCCTTTAAGGTAATGCTGACTTTGGTCTCTCTAACACTGGGTCATGTTCCCTTTCTTCTACACTCACTACATACAGCTTTTCTCTGTCCCAGACTATATACCAGGAGCTTCTGCCTGCTAGTAAGAAGGTAAGGAGACAAGTGGACCAGCGAGTGCTAGGGGACAGTCCTTAGAAAGCGTTGAGCGAGCGCATCATTAGATGCATTTATGCCAAGCTCAGGGTGCTTTCTGCATAGTATGCCCTTAGTTGGCCAGCTGCATGATTGTCAGGCAGCCTGACATGCATTCATACCAGGCTGGCCTTCTAATTCTTTGGGCAGACATATCCTCTTTTGGGGAATGTTCGCCCCTTTTGGCAGGTTACATGATTTGTGTCAGTGGCACACCCTTTTACCCCGCCCATTGACTTCCTGCTTGACTGGACACTGCTGTTAGGGGTTATGGATTTACTTAAAAGATGAAAACATAAATTAGAGAGAGATTAGCCTAGTGTACGTGTTTTATTATAGCGGCTGTTTTCTTTCTCTCCAGCACCATCTCCATCAGATACATGACGCTTGGGAGTGTTTTACTGTTTTTGGTCGATATGATTCTGTAATTAGGCCCGTCATAATTGTCAGCACCAGGTCCACTGGGCTCTTAATCTGGCCCTGACCGCAGCCTGTAGGTTTAAACAAAAGGGATGTAACAACATGAAAACATAAGAATAAAACAGTACACCATAATGTGTTGCTCTTGAGGCTGTTAAGGTTGCCGCTTTAGGCTTCTCTCCTCCTCCAGGTCGAAAAGGCTGCGTTCGTGCTGGGTCCAAGATGTGGTTGGTGAAGGAGGCGTTCGATGTGGCTGTGTTCGGAGTGATCCCCAGTGTTTGGAGAAAGGCAGTGGCGTCTGTTAGGGAGGTGAGTCTCTGCACTCTACTATCCGCAGTAGTAGCCATAAGGGATCTTGGTAAAGTCCAGGGGTATTCAACACCGGCCTCTCGCAACTGACCTGTGACCACTCCAAGAGACCTCCTTCATTGCAGTGTATTCCTAGTTAAATCTTAAAAGAATGTGAGCTCGGATGCCTCAAATTCATATGGGGTTTTACCCCGCACTCCTGCAAGGAATCGTTTTTTTGTCCAATAGGGAATGATTTCTTACTATAATGTCCCAGTTTGCCTCAGTTGGGACCCTGTCTGGACTTGTTGATTCTGTAGCAGCCATCGAACACACCTGTCGAAAAAAGGATTGTTTCTGTCAAGTGCCGCAAGTAGTGTGGCAATTCGACTGGGTTAACAGTGTCTGGAATGCCTTGGATCTTAATATTGGTACGCGTGTTGCGGTCTTCAGTAATATCTACTCACTGCATCAGAGAGGTATGAGAGATATGAGAGGCTTTGCATTTGCTCTTTCAGCCCTTGTACATCATGCTTAAGGTCCATGACCTCCTATTCAGTGGCTTGTGTGCGCACTGTAATTATCTGTACTTCAGTTTGGACTATGTCCAGGTCTGCTGCTGACACCTGTCTGAGCTCTCTTGGGAGGTTAGCAATGTCCTGTTTAGTGGCAGGGGCTAGGGGGTCTTGCTCTGCCGTTTCTTTGAGCAGTGTCATGGGGGAGGTTGTGTCTCCAGCATCTGAGGGATCTCCATGGGAGTCTGCCCTGTTCATCCCACTTTTCGACCGGGCCGCAATCTTAGATGAAGGAGACTTTGCTGGAACACGCCTGTGGCTTTTGGCTTTTGGGATCTACGTCCAATGTTGTCAGTAAACATTTAAAAATGTAAAGTCAAAATAATTACATATCCTCGCGTATAATAGGTCAACAAGACTATATAGTCTATGTAAAATGTGCACTAATTTATACACACATGCACATGGGGGTCATTTGGACTGCTTTCCCTCCTGGTTTGGATTTGCCAGGTTGGGATATTCTTGTTTTAAAAACATTTAATTTAGGTTCGTTATGACTCTGCATTGCCCTCTTTTGCTAAAAAAAATAAAAAATGAATTGATGGCATAATAGCAATATGCAAATTAGAATATTTAAAAAAAAACTGACATGTTGCATCGATATATCTCTCTCGGTTTTCCAAAAGTTTGGAAAGTTGTAATTATGCCACACATCTCCACATGTTTAAGGACTAGTCCCCAAAGGCTAGTCATAGTTAAAAAAAAATGTATTACATGTGAGTTCCTTTTGGAACTGTGTGGAACTGTGTGTTCTGTGTGGATTTGTTTAGGGATCCCTGTGACATTTGTCGGACATGTTGGCTGGTTGCGTGGTCCCTGTAGCCGGGGACAAGTGCAAAAGAGCTAGGCCTAAGTAATATAACTCCTAAGTGGCAGAAAATTTAGAAGTGAAATTGCAGGGGCATTATCTATACACCTAAACTAGTTCATTGAGCTAAAGTTGCTTTGATGCCTATAGTATTCCTTTAAAATCTAAATGGCAACATTCAGACTAAGATAGCAAAGTTGTAACATCACAGAGTTAAAGAATTCTGGTTTTCAATTTCAAATATGTATTTTTAAACATTATTAAAATCCCATTTAATACAACATATTTTTTTAATGGTACAAAATGGTACAAAGTACAGGGTGCACAATAGTGAACACCAACACACGGTGAGATATACTTATGTCAGGGAAAACGTAATGATGTACCTCTACTTAATCTGTAAGACATAAAGACCTTACATAGCATAATACTGTATATATATATATATATATATATATATAAAAAAAACATAAAACACAGAGTTAATGGGTCACTCACACTTCCCAGAGCCACTGTCAATAAATGAAGCTGCTGTCATGAGATATAGGTCCTACTCAGGGAAGATCAGCTCCTTTTGTGCACTGGATCCAAATCTGCATTGCTTGCATTTTGCCGCCCCGTGTACACTTTAACAAACCTGCAGTATGTGGCCTCGGCCTCCTATTTGCATATATATGTATATATATATAGAGAGAGAGCGAGTACCGCTATATTTATATGCAGTTCTGGGCCGATGCTGGAATGCACAATGAAGAGGGAGGAGGAGTCTGATCTTCCAGCAACAGCAAGTCCTCTACTTTCGCGAACTGCTGGTTGCCTCCAGTGTGCATTGCTTGCTGCATGGAGCATTGCCATGGCAACCAGCGAATCGCAAGAGGAGATGACCTGCGGCTGCTGGAAGATCAGACTTCTCCTGGGCCTGGCCTCCCTCTTCATGATCTTAAACAGCAAGTTCCACTGAGCCACTAGACCACCAGGGAAACAAGTTTCCCTGCCCCCTCCCTGGTCACAGGTAAGAGACAGGGACTTGGAATAAGCCCCATGATTAAAAAAAACCAAAAAAAAATGGTTTACCCCACTCAGCACTTATCCAACTACAGAAACACACACTACATCCAGATACCCCTTCCACTATACAAACAGTGCATCCACTACACAAACACACTACATCCATTACACACACACTACTTCCACAACAGTCACTGCATCAATTACACACACACACACACACACTGAATCCGCTACACACTACATGCATTCCATAGACACTGCATTGGGTAGTCTGTGATTGGACAGTCACAGAAAGTCTGGGCGGGGTTAGAAGGGGAGGGCTTGCAAAGGCAGCAGACAAGAGAACTGCAGCTTTTTCAAGCTTTCATTTTTAGAAATAACCCCAATAAAAGGAAACGCCTTATTAAATGCATGCATGTTTTCATTTAGGGTATATCCTTTAAAAAGTGATTTTTATATTTCTTTGTATTTGGGCAGTGGAGTGTCCCTGTAATGCAGGGTTTTATTTGTGTGTATTGCAAGATAGTTGTGTGTAGAACCAACATATGTATATGCAGGCGTTTATTTACACGTAGTCCAGGTCTGTATCTGTGAGCAGTGACGGTCTTTCAACACAGGTGTTAAAGAGGATCTAGCCCTTGCTACTCCCCATGTGATATGCTGCCAGTTGGGGCGGGCTTGATAACGCACTGGTTGTGTAGCCAGTAGAAGATAGATCTGCAAATGTGCAGATGGTGTCTGAAAGCTTTCACTTACTGCATCTGTGAGCAGAGGAGTCCTTGTGTGGTTTCAAAGGAGACCAAGGTGTTCTTCACAAGGTTATTAGTGAATATCCCTGACAAGAATTGATTAAATAAAGACTGTTGCTTGACCATAAAGCAAAATAGGCCCACATGTGTTTATCAAACTCTTCCTGGCCTCATCAAGGATATCCATGACCCTCAGACTTTATCCATGTGTCTTCAGTTTCAATGTGAGAGACACGGATACAAGCATTATTTATTTTGATAGGGTTGAGCCAATAGTAAGAACATTGCACTCAAGTGGACCAGTTCCAGGCACCTTTTAAGCACTTTACTGAAACAGACATTTTTCGTGTGCTCTCGGCTGTAGCACAAGAGTGTTAAGGTGGATCAATGGATCCGTCACAAATGTAGTACCAGGAAACCCAGGTATACTTAGAGATGTCATTGTTGGTAAGATGATGCCACCATGACCAGGGATTACTTGGCTACAGGTAGATAGTAAAACTTACAGAACACCAAGCCTCCAGACATAATGTGTACTATACAGTTCTTTTTATTTGTCCACACACACATGCATTCACGCGATGTATGGGCATAGCCTTGGAGGAGCCTCTGTTATTAGAGCAGTGGGGTTTTACGGTTGAAAATAAAAACGCACTATCATCTTAAATATTGATATTTGACTTGCACTAGTCCTGACTCCTGACACCTATTTATGTGGCTGGGGCTTGGTTACCAATGCCGTGGTTAGAAAAAGTATTCACAGTGAGATCCTACAGGCTGCCCTTCCCAAGGACCCCTGGGTGTCACTTCATGATCACTCTTCGGGTAACCCACAACTTACAAAACTTGCAGACTAGTTTGGTTTAATATATCTGTGAAGGCATGAAACTCAATGTGGAAACATTTTGGAAAAGAACCCTTTCCTACGAAGATAAAACACTTTATACAGAATTCTATCACAAAGTGCTTTGCTGCTTGCCTGACAGCTCTGAGGGGCAATGTAGACATGTGTACAAATGAGTGCGGTTATAAGCCAGATTCTGCCCCCTTGACCTTGCACTTACATAAAGTTGTGATCTGATTGACTCTTTAACAAAGCATTCAATTAACACTATAGGGTCAGGAACACAAACATGTATTCCTGATCCTATAAATGTTAAAAACACCATAGAGTCTGCAGGGAATGATTATACTCACCAGAACAAATAAAAATAAGCTGTAGTTGTTCTGGTGAGTACAGTGTCCCTTTAAGGTTTAAAAAGAAGCCAGAACCAACCTCTTTATTTGAAGCGACTCCATTTGTTTTGAGATCACTCCCATTACAGGAAGGTGGTAAAGGGCAGTAAGTAAAAATAAAAACATACAACAACCTTGAAACTGAAGGACCAGAATTGAAAAATGCATGTATTCAAGGGAAACTGATAAGGTTCTAAAAATAACCTTGTAAACCTATGTCATCTTTATTTGTCTCACGCACATTATCTAGAAGCAAGGCTGCCTGATTCCAAAGATCATTAAACTGGGAATTGTGGGAACTTACCAGGGAATTGCAAATTTTAGTCCGAAACAACAGACTTATTAATTAGTAATAAAACAGCGAGTACAAACAATAGTAACAAATCCTGGGCTTTTTTTAGACTAAAAACACAAACCTCTAATTCTTTCTCCACCCTTATCAAATTGAGTGAATATACACCACAAATGTGGGTTTATCTCATGGGGTAAACAGTTAACCTGGGTATACAGCTTTATATAAAAAAATAAAAAAAATTATTTTAAAAATCCATTTGAACAAGTGCCATTTTTAGTTGTTCGTTTGTATTTAATATGTCCTGAATATGCGATTCTAACAGGGTTATTTACTAAATACTAAATTGATGAATTAAATATGGAATGTCAAAATTGCAAAACTAGCCAAGGTAGATAAACTGCCCAAATCCGCTGATTTGGCTCCTCAGTTTGGCTATCCTTCTATTCTAAAAGTCAGCGATAAGTAATAACTCTGCAAGACATTTAGACATTTTACAAAGAATGATTGTTGAGATTCCAAATGTAATTTTTTTGAAAAGGAGTTTATTTTTTTATATGTTCTTACAGAATGTAACAAATTAGTCTCTGTTAACAAAGATGTCCTTCTATTTTGTGTTTGTTTATTGTTAATCTTTATTTAAAGTTCACAAAATAAATTAGAGTCAAAAGACTTCACTGGCGTCACGGGTTTTATATAACCATTTCAGTCCCGTTTGGTGAGCAGAAATGTAGAGTTTGTCAGTGGTCTTAAAACCGGAATTTCTTGGAGTTGCAGGGTATTGGTTAGAGCGTCAGTGAGTTCAAAGTGCACCCCCAGCAAAGATGAGCTCCAGGGCTGCTTGTATGTCGCCCCCTGTTGCCTGTAAGGCCCTTAGGCTAAGCTCTTCATCACGTATGCCCATGTCACGCAACTGTTGGAGCTGTGCCTGCCACTGGGTCTGGTGGAGAAATGAATAAAAACAATTGTATTAACAATGCCAACATTTAGTTGTAGGATGTATTGGCTACTTTCATATAGATGCAGGAATCTGAAACGTTTTACAGACACTTAGCAAGACCAATTTGTGAAATGTGGCAAGCTGACCAGCACTGTAAAAATATAAGAATAGACAAAAAGGGGGGGAAAAAGCCATGAATCGGAAGATTTGATTTATTTGTTTAGCAAATTCTACTATTATTGCCCAATATTTATAAAATATGTTATCAACTTTACTGTTTACGTAAAGTTTAAGTTTAAGGTTGCAATGTATCAAACCGAGATACATTTCTATTCTGTGGTTCTTAAAAGCCTAGATTGGTATTGCTGATAGCAACATGTACGAGGATATTAAGATAAGGTACACGCAATATATATGTTAATACGCATAACAATACTATTCCTCCAAGGATAGATTTCCAGTATACCTCATTGTATCCTGCAGCATTTCAAACTTTTTTCAATGCTATTTATACAACAATAAAAAAAAAAAAAAAAATGATATTCCATGTGTGTGAGTGAACTTTATATTAAAAAAATACAAGACCAAAAAATGCTGTATCTGCTGTGATAAGATGGGTAGAATTCATAAGGTAAGCATATATAAAAAAGAAAAAATAGGGAAAAAGAAAGTAAAATGCAAGGACCACACATGTGATAGCATTCATTTTTAATGATTAATATTCCGATTGAAGCTATGCCGGGCTTCAGAAAGAAGGGCCATGAGATAATCCAGGTCCCTTCTTTACTAAATCTGTACATTTAAAATAGTACAACCGCTTCTGTTAGCTTAGCTAACATCTTAAATCATGTTTTAGGAAGAAGGATAACCTTAAGTAACATACCAGGTGCCAATGCAACTGGATTCATGCATTTTAAAGATTTTGGCCCAAATAATTTGTTATTCACATGCCAAATTTCGTATGGTTTGCAAATACAATTTAAACGTTTGCACCATTCTTCTCAACTCTATCCACTGTCCTATTATTCCTCATTTTAAAAGATCTACTCCTTGCTCCTTGTACCAGTACACTCTCTATAAATTGAGGCATGAACTTGAAAAAGGCAGCCGGCCCAGGGGCAAGGGCTGCAAAGGTGCAGGACATTATTGATTTGCTCTGGGTTGAGTGTACAGAACATCTAAAATGTGATTCTTCTGTGGTTAACAAACTTAGGAAAGCAGAATGGGCCACTGAGACTGTAATGGTCGTGCCAAATCTTGGACTGTTTGGAGGCGTGACGTACCAGTGTACAGCTACTTTTCTGACTCTCCCTCCGCAGTGTCTACTAATTATGTTTTCTCCGTCATCATGAACCAGAAGGTTTGATAGGAGTTGTAGTTCAGTTCTATTTATGAAAGCTCAACTATAAGTCTCAGAAACTCCTGCTCTGTTCTACTCAAAGAGCTATCATATCTAATTTCTGCAAACCGAGGTAAGCAGCTAATGCCTGATCTGTACTTTAAAGGAACCCTCCAGGCACCATAACAACTTCATTGGGTTCACCTTTCACATCTTTACATCTATTTTCAGAACAGAACTCTATGAAAAACCTGCTTTACTTTGTGAGGCTATTAAGCACGGGAGAGGAGCCAGTTATTGCTTTTAGCTTAAAAGAAAAAACAAAAAAAATACTGCATCTCAGTACAGAGAGGTCATTGCACCATAATCAATACAATGCATATAGGTACATGTAACAGACAAAATCATTCCCATTGCTATTTGCGTGTTTCATTTCACCTGCCTAGTGCATGAGTACAAAAATAAAACGTCTGACACAGAGTTTCTACATGAAGTAACCAAATCTACACGATAACACACCTGTAGTGAAGTTTGGCTTGATGCTTGTAGGGCATGCTGGAGGGCTTGGCTGAACAAGTCATTTGTGATTGGTGTTCCTGATTGCACACTGGATGACATTGGGGATGTCCCCGAGGAGTGACCCTAAAGGAGAATCAGCAAGCATGAGATGAATAATTTGTTTAAGATTAGAAGAAACAACACATCTGTTACAGAATATCTTTTAATAAAGGTTTAATAGTGGATTATCGAGAACAATATCAGATAATAAAAGGGATTGCTCTGACCTGTGTCCCCGGTGTTGGAGTATGTGAACTGCTCTCTGGGGTGCTGGCAAGGGCAAGAGCTGTGGCCAGTTCACTTTGTGTGATGGGACGAGGACCTGCTGCCCCTGTATATCCTAGAGATGCTGGGCGAGACCCTGATGTGCTACTTGAAGGGCCAGAACGGGAGGCCTTGAGAGGTAAGAGCAGAAAAACAAAAAAAAAGAATAACTACTTAAATTAAAGATTGATACAAACCACATAGTACTTATTTCTGCAGAACTGAAACAAACGTTTAAATTAGCTGATCTATATGATCCTTCCTATTACATCCGAAAGCTTTTACATCTAATCCTAGCTAATGTTTTCAGATTGATGGGGAAGGAAGGAGCACAGCTGACTGGAAAATGAAAACTCTATTCAGCAGAAATCGTTTTACATAAGCAAACAGGATATAAACGATAGACAATTATTATTTTTAACCTCTTCATTAGCAAGTTATTGCCATCAGCAGAAAATGAATAAAATTTGACTAATGTTTGGGAATACTTAAAATGTAAATTATGAATATACATACAATTTTATTTGTTTTATCTATTCATTCATCTTTTACAGAAATATTGAGGGATAACCATTTTACAGATTATAATGTATACCATATCTTGCAGTGTCACGTGTAGAAAATGTGACAATAATAAACAAAAATTCCTCTTATGGGTATTTTTCCAGGACTGAAGCTTCCTAAACTTACAAACTAAATGTAATTGTTATATCTGTATGTAACCAAAATGAGCAAATACAGTAAGTACAGATATACAGATTAGCTGTAGAATCCAAGGACATAGCAAGCTGTTCTTACAGACTGCAAAGAACTCCTGTAGTGTACCACTTCAAAATTTAAATATAGAGACTAAACAGATACAATGGATTTTTTTTTTTTAAGGAAAGAGGGAGGACACCAAATTAATAAAACAAAATACATGTATAATTACATTATAATAGGCAAAAAACTAATAAGTAGAATCAATATAATTGGTAAAAAGTAAAAGTTGTAAAGTTGTCCAGTCGGAATGTGGACATCTAAAGGATTTGACTTGCTGCGTTGGTCAGGGCAAGAAGAATCAGAGGAGGTGTGTGGGGCGGGGGAGGAGCTTTGTAAAATAAATAAAAAAGTAATAGGAACAAGAGAATCCCCAAGAAGAAGTCCAGGTAAGGCACATTTAGGAATGTAAGCAGTGCAATGGTGTCTCTCATCCATTAGGGCAGCTATTGATTTCTCCAGTATCTGCAGCATCTCCACCTTGTCCACAAACACCCTGTAGGAGGACACCCAACCAGAGTGGCAGTGGAGCTCTACCAGATATCTGACTGCTAACACCAGACAACAGCCCATGGAACATTTGAAGTCCATTATGGAGGTAGGGGTTTGAAAAAGGAGCAAAAAGTCAGCCTGAAACACCAGGTCATCGCTGTTGATCTCAGTCACAACCTCATTGACATAAGACCAGAAAGCCCACCAGTTATGGAAGTTCCCGACTGCTTGTTGTCCGCAACAAAAATTTGGTCACGGTGTTAGCCCCTTCCAGGTTTATTGGGGTGCGATACCACCACAAAACGGCTAAAGATTGCATCTGATATAAATTAATTCGACTATATTTTGCACTTCCAATCCATTCTATAATGATTTCAAGAGGGAACCAGTTTGAGGGCACAATTTAACTTTTAATTAAGGAGTTTAAGCATGCGTGGGATAGGCATAAGGCTTTCCTAGCTATAAGATAAGGCCAGGGACTAATGAAAGTATTTAGAAAATTGGGCAGACTCGATGGGCCGAATGGTTCTTATCTGCCGTCACATTCTATGTTTCTATGTTAATTTCCACATATCCTTGTAAACCTAATAGAAATCAAGCAGGATATCCTAATCAGTATAGGCAGCAGAGATATAATGGATGTTAATGATTAATGCTATTCCATGCCAGTAAACACATTACACTGCTATATACAGCAAAACGATAACCGTAAAAAGGGTAAAAACAGTTCCGCTTTAATGCAGGAAGTAAAGATTCACAAACACTTACAGTTAAAGACAAACAACTTACACCACAAGATATTGTTTAGTTCATCTAAAACATTCTCCAACCCAGCTTTTCTGTTTTCAGATTGGCACACTTTTATCCTAAAATTAGCAATTTGTTTGTCTACTCTCCAAATTTAGAGAAAAAACTTCTTGGTCCGTAATGTGAGGAAGGCTGAACTTGATGGACACATGACTCTTTTCAGCCTATGTAATTATAAGAAACCCATATTCCTCCTGTTGGTATTAAAACCAACTGCAAACATAAAACCATAATTATTTGCCAGCTTTGCAAGACAGCATTTCAATTTAGGATGATTCAATTAAATAGGTTTTACCTGAGGAAAATCATCCTCATCATCTGAAAGACCATCAAAGAGGAACCCACCTGGAGGGGGGAAAACATTAGCATTCCAATTATTTCAGATCAACAAATCGTAAAACTAATTGTTCAATGCAAAAATACATGGGGTTATGAATTGAGGTGCGGATTGTCAGTAGTTTAAAGTAAATTCAAAATGAATTTAGTCAAACTGAAATAATTTGGAGACTTTCACCTATTCGGTTTTTGGAGTTTGAATTCCCAACAATTCCCAATCTAGTGAATAACCCGGACAAGCAAAATGAGAAAAGAGCTCTGCTCAAATGTCTTGTAATACAAAGGCCACATGTAGTTAACCAGGAGGAACGGGACATTTTAATAAAACACTTTATATATAGGCAATATTATTAGTCACGTGTAAGCTTAGAGTAAAAAGGTTTAGTAAAGTTAGCTCAGACAGTGGGAGGCAGAACTAGAAGGAGGAAAGTTAATCTATTCTTAGATTTTTATGAAGAAGTGGGGTTTTTGTTATATTGTATATATTTTAAAAGGTTGATGACAATGTATGACAGTCATACAAAAGAATTAAAGGTAAATAATAAAGTGTATATGACAAAAGAAAAGGGATGTAGATACAGGAAGACCATATATAGCAGGCAAGAGGAGAAGGAACACAAACTAGAGACATACAGGGTGCGCTGGCTGTCCAAACAACGGTTCTGAGTTTCTTACCTGGCATGTGCAGGGTGGCAGGGGGGACCGTGTGTGCGGAGGAATCTGGTGTTGGCAAAGTAGAAGAGCCGCTGACAGAGTGTAGAATCAATATGATTGCATTAACTAGAGCAGGATGAGAGGTGACCAGCCTAGTAGGGAGAAACATGACAGCAAGTGTTCCAGAATTACTTTTTTTTTGGGGGGTAGGGGGTAAAATAGTTCAGAAAACTTTCTGCAGGTCTTTCACAGATTGACACTTTAAGGGTTACACTTACGTATCCAGCATAGTGGGGTCAGTAAATACAGTGAAGAGATCTTTATCCTGTAGAACGCCTGTAGAAGGGGAAAGTGACTAAGATATTGATATTTAGTTGGCACATATCCCAAGCTTTCTTAACCCCTTAAAGACCAAATAAAGACTGATATAAGCTTATCTAGCAGTTCCAATCATCCTATAAACAGAATTGCTGCCAGCCACTAACAAACACTCCCTTGTCCTGGCCTGCAGCAGTTTTAGCTATGTTTAAGTTTAGCATCTTATTTATTTAAAGTATAAATATTTTTGCATATGTTTGAAACACATGCTGGTCACTTTTAACCTAGAGAATCCCTTTAAAGAATATATTTTTATGACGGCATAGGCTGCCATTGATCCTCAAACCCACAACCACATGTTCTGTGAAATCCCCTATTTCATTTCTTTCATCTGCTATTTTTTTACCCATGGTTTCATGTGACAGTTCTCATTCTGTTTTCCCAGTGAGATTTCATCCTAACCTACACAAGTCATGACTTGTCTCCCTCCTTTAATGATCCTACTCACCCATAGCCACAGAGTCAGAGCTCAGGCCTGGAGTGGCCACAACTATCTGTTCCAGGGACTCCCGGCTACCCAGAAGCTTGAATACCTAAACAAATGAGAATATTAGAGGAGAATGATATACAATGTATTTATTGTAATTCTACACAGTAACTGGTTGGTCGGAGACTGTACGGTTTCAAATATTCACAAGGATTCGTAAGGAACACAAGACTAAACATTCCACAAAGATCAAGGTTTTACAATCTTGGTACACATTCATGGCTCACAAACCCAATACTGCAAAAATTACCTTGGACAAGCTAGGGGGTTTTGGAGGCAGTTAAAATCATTAGGCATCAGTCGCAACATTAAACAACTGAATGTACATGTATGGTCATTGGACAGTAACTGGTAGGACATTACCAGAACCAAGCTACGGATATGCCTTTCTCTACCTTATCCAGTGGTTAGTTGGGAATTAAGGCAGATGGAATCGACTGTTAACAAAAAATGATTGAGAAATTTTTTTTACACATTTAATTAAATAAAGAAAATCTAAAAAGAGTTTCGAGGATGAGGCTCTGACACCCATCCATTTCTTTGTTTGAGGGACAGATCAAGGCCAATTGACCCCCGTTTTTATAGAATTAAAGAAAATAAAGTTAATGACTTCACATACACCTGCATTCATATCTACACTATTTGCATTTCCCGGCTGGAGGAAGGGGGGATCCCTCTTGTTTCTACATTGTAAGCAGAAGCAACAGGCAGACCCCTACCAGGCTGGAAGAGGGCTTCACCAATGAGAGCTTATAAGGATGATCTCAAGACTTTTCTAGCCCTATAAACTGATAAACCAAGGATCACAGGAATGGAAAATCCCTATAAATCTTAATTACATGCTGGATTACCCTCTGACCGGAATTCCACTCACCACATACTGTAGAATAAGCCGAAATCAGACAGAGGCCATTATCAGCCTGCTGACTTTGGAAAAGCAGTAGTTGATCACAGTTTATGGGATAGGTGTGGATACCTGCCTGGGAAAGGAGTTGAAGAGGAACAGGCAGAGGGGACGACACCTATTTGGAAGGAGAAAGCTACAGGCTGGTCGGGTGGAAGAGTTCCTGAGAGACCCCAGTCAAGCTTCGGCAACTGGGGCTGAAACATTCCAGTGTCCCTGAAAGCGGCTAGGAAGCAGACAGGGCAGAGATACTCAGTAGGAGTATGGGAGCTCTGTCTCACTATTCAATGCATTTTGGCTGAAATTAAGCAGATGTCTGCAGTTGACAGAGACACAGGAACTCGTTCATGACCTACCTAAGTCACTGCAGAGTATTCCTCGAACATCTAAAGATCTTGTTCATATAAAGGTCATAGCCTCTATACCCACTCTCTCTGGGAGTCCTGGAAAGACAAGTCGTGTTTCAATCGTAATTCCTGGAGGTCTATTGCCAACTACCACATACTCTGGCTGCGAGCCTGCAATGGGGACGGGGAACTCCCGAGATGCAACCCATTCCCTTGCATGGAACACAACGGCCAACAACTGACATTACCTTTCAGAGATGCTGATCTGGGCGACAGGAGCAAGCCGGATCAGTGGACATTGCATACAGGCTCTCGCTGAGGCCTGAGACCGGTGGTGTAAATGGCTCTTGATGAATGGGATGGTGTCTCTCTACTGTACTTCTATTACTTTTATTCCTAGCCTGGGTGTAGGGTGACCACAATCAGAACATGGTCAAGAGCAGAGCGTTGTTGATATTTTCTTTAGTGCACTCAAATTTTAGTATACTGGTATACTTCTGTGTTTCAATGCACTGTATCTACGTAACTAAATATGCCTTTTAACACCGCTATGGCTGGCAATTATTTTACCTTATACAAATATTCACGTCTTTCTTGCATTTAGTGCATTTATTGTTGCCAGTTTATTTTGTGTAATAAATTATCTTCTCGCGTCATTCATTTACATGACTTACTGATAAAAAGAGCTGTTTTCAATGTGCCAGCTCAGCTTATGATAACTATGATGTATAATTCTTATAAGTTAAACAGATGCATGTTGGTGATTTCTTCTGCTTGCTAAATGCCATCATCTCAATAATATAAATAAATGTAATAATTTGGCGGCATCTTGTGGCTAAACTATGTATTACACGTCAATTTGAATTTTTTTAGACTACTTATTTTACCCATTAAGAAGAATACATCTATATGCTTTATTCCCCATATATGGGGTTGTCCACATATTTTGCAGGTAGAAGCGTAATACAGACAAATTCCTATTCATGATTAAAAACATTTAGGGACAGCGTCAAATACATGTAACCAGTCAGGTGCCCCACCAACTTGAAAAGCCACCAGCCACCACTGCCCCAGCCACTACTCGGATACATATAAAGTTTAATTTACAAAAAGAATTAATCTTTAAACACATTCAACAGTATTATACTGCCACCCAGTGGCTTCAGCTGGTAATGATTAGGAAATGCCACTACACAAGGGCAAGTTCTGCTTTATTACTGGCATAAAAACTAATAGAGCATTATTAATATTATCATCATTTATATAGCCTCAGCATACTCTACAGAGCTTTACAATTATAACTTATTATTTGACAACTAATTTACATACGGCATATGACAAGAATTAGAGAAGGCCCTGCTCAAACGAGTAAAACATCTGTATTAAAATAAACACAACCCCCCCTCACATAATTACAGATTAATAATCCAGAATGGATAATCTGCATGGACAGTATCACACCATCTGATATAAAGTGCATGCAATGTCCATTCCAGATTTGCACAGAATTAAAACTCAAGCCAGCAAACTGCAAGTTACAAGTTTTTTTCTGATTATTTCTGAATCTGGCTGAATATGTATAGATTATGCTTGTTCTCAAAGAAACACTGTATTTGTCATGTCATGTCGGATAGGGGCGCTGTTGATTGGCTGAAAGAGTCAGCTGACGCTCTAAGCCATTTCTTAGCTCTCCATTCATAAAACAGCTTGAGAAAAATAAGTATGTTTATTTTTATTTGAACACAGTTGGAAAAAAAAAAAATAAACACTGCAGGGGTTCAACTTGGTGATTAAGTGTCAAGGAGCAGCATCTAGGAAGTGTAACGCGTTTCACGCCTCGAGAGATTAAGCGACGGTTGTTGGAATAAAGCATTATCTTGCTCATTATAAGATAATATCTATGGAGGCTCGCAGGATCCTCCATAGACATCAGTATTGTACTCTTGCGCATGTGTGAGAGTACACCAATGATGTTGGCTCCTGGAGGATGAAACTCCAGGAGGTGAAGATCAATGATGGCATCTGCTGAGGAAATCATTAGGAAAGTATAACTCCCCTTCACATCACCTCAGGGTCACCACACACACCAAGATATGCAAAGGCCCCCAATGGTGACAAAGCCACTTTAAACATCTCAAATAATTCCCCTTAATTTCAGCCTTCATAACAAAGGCTTCTGTTTCAATAAGAAGGACAGGATTTGTGACAGTTAACTTTGCCTGAGTGTTATGCATAAGTCTACATATAAGATTTGTGACGACTAAGACCCCTAGTGACAAAAAGTGGTTACTACACATAGATATAAATGTATATTCTTATATTATGTGAAATTCTTTTAGTGTAGAGCTTTCTTGTTTTACACTTCTAATGTCCATGAAATATTGCTAAGGTGGTAAATAGCGCATTTATTCACTTTGTATATTTTGTATATTTTTCCTTTTTTGAAGTAGATTTTATCATATTGAAGAGTTTAAACCCCTTGGTGGAATAGACTATTTATATTTTTTTTTATATCTTACACATAATAATATACTCGTACATATCAGTTTATTCTCTAAAAACAGAATTGTAATGAATGAAAAGCTAAATTGCAATATTTGGGCAAAAAGGATGAATGTGAGAAAACATTCCAACTCAACTGGTCACAGCCTAAATATTTCAACCTAAATTTTGCAATTAAGTTTTCAATTCTCTGCTGCAATTGAATGTTTAGCAAATAAACCTATGCTTGTTTTGTGTGTTCTGTTCCACTGATCTTTTGAGTTAAATAAATCTAAACACAAGCTGTAGATGGGATACTCACCGCATCTCGGTAGGCCGAGCTTGTGTGGAGGGCTGTGTGTAGAGCACGGAACTCTCGGGCAGCGGCAATTTTATCTACAGGCTCTGAATGAAATAAAGAATAGGTTACAAGAGCAGGATCTGATCATACTATGTAACTAGTTTAGAAGCATCACTTATTGTGGGTGGGAACTAGTAGGTATGACACAATTATGCAAATACCAACGGTTAAACCTAATTTAGAGTCACAGAGGTTGGGTGACTGACTACTCAGCTGCCGTAAATGGGAACAAGGGTCATGCTAGAAATACATCTGCTCTCATTAGTTTTCTTTCATGGGGATAAACCATAAATGATTAACAAATCTAAACACCAACAAAGACCCTGATTAACTGAGACGTACTCAATAAGCAACTTCGCTGGTAGGCTTTTAAAGGAGCACTCTAGGTGCCATAACCACTGTAGCCCATTGTAGTGGATCTAGTGCCCGCATTCACCTGGCACTGACACCTGGTTCTGTGTCAAACAGTTTTCAAGCCGTTTAAAACAAGCAGAGCCCTCCCCCTGAAATGCAGGGTTTATGGGTCTGCCCTATTTATCAACAGTGGGAGTTTTTTTTTTTTAGAAATTTGGATATTATGTTACTTTCTACAACATGTTTGCTAAGAAAAAAAAAAAGTATCAGGCAAAAATACTAAAGTAAAAGTTACAATTTCTTGGTGAAGAGGCATATAGCATATGACAATAGGAGATAAAAGCTCTAGTGGCTCTACACAATTTAATTTTGACAATATATTAAAATCAAATCCACAGGTTACAATGGAACATCAGAAAATGTTGCTGGTAAAGAGGCTATAGCTTTGTATTCGGTACATACAAAAAAAAAAGTTAACTTAAGGATTAGCCTGGAAGCCAGTTTATGTTTACAACATAGAGATTGCCATATACCTGGCCTGGGTGACGGTTCTGACCACGCTCTCCGCAGGACATGCACAGTACTTCCTGATTGGACACCATAGTATTCTAAAGTCTGATCATCCCTAAGCCTCCGGCCACAGTGTATGAGATCTGAGTGGGAACATTAAAAAAAATACCAATGAGTTAATGACAGCTCAGTTGTGGGAACAGTACAAAGCAGAAAACACAAAGAGGAGGCTGTACAACTACATTGACCTGTTTCTTTTATACTTCCTTACTGTTCAGTATGTGGATGTACAGTATAGTAGACTGCACAATGTGGAAATGTGATTGCCTATTTATGGCACAGTGGAATTGATCTATTTGCCGAGCAGATTGTGTGAATTTGCTGGGTGCACTGTTTACAAAAGTATACAGAGACTGTAATGCAAATACGGCGACGGGTACACTGAGGATGTTTAAAAAAGCTGAGGAAACAGCACATTGTGAGCTGAGGCAGTATGGTTTGTAGATACTAAAGAGGAAATGTCACCTTTCTGGTAGCTCCTTCTGTACTCTCACCACCAACCATTAAAGAAAAAAAAAAACAGCTCTTTTTAGGTCATGAAATACAAACACCACCCCCCCCCCCCATAGATAATTTATTGAAAATAAATTATCAAGATGTGAATGGACACTAGGTACTCTTTCCAACTGTCCATTATTACCTTAAATGAACACTACAAGTATTGTCGAGACTATAATAGTTACAACAGTATTCTATGACTTCGTGTACACAAGGTAGGATTAGGGATGCATGTGTATATGACAATCCTTTTCAATGATTTCTAATGCAAGAGTGTTCAGTGGACAAGTCACAGCAGAAGGTTGCAAGAGAAGGTAGAGATTTGCATTAAGATGTGTTTTAGCATAATGGTCTATCAATGTATTCTCCACCAGGTACATGGAGGGGATTAACAAGAGCAGAGAGTTTATTCTAACATTTTGAATAGCCCTAGTAACTCTCCTAAAGCACTGTGATATACACCAACTATGCCAGGGAGTGCACAATGAAGTAGGGAGAGTTTAGGTCACAGCAAGGTCATGTGATAAAGAGGCAACTCACCAATCAGTTCAGGGTTGGATAATGACTCTGGCATTGTGGCCGCTATGAGCTGTTTAACAGCTGATACTTTGTGTCCCATGGTGGAGCTTTGTCCTGGGAGATGCACGACAGATTTGAGGTATGGGGTCTGGTCTGCCAGTTGAACACAGATGTGAAGCTCAGACATCATTAGAGATATGTAGTGCTTGGTCCTTGGATTTCTAGGGAAAGAAAAAAAATTATTAATGGAGCTCCGTTGAAAACCAAAATACTGATCAAGGCCACAGAAAAAGAACACAATAGATAATCAGGTTCAGAGTCTGCAGCTAACACATTCTCATGGCTCCAGGGTCTGACACCAATAAAATCAATCAGCGACAACGCTAGCTACTAAGACATAACATAACATCAGGCTGTGAACCTAATGAAGTTTCCATTTCGTGACTCCCCCCCGCACTCACAAACCAATACTGGCAGACATTCCTTTAAACAGAACGGTATCTTACTACACTCTTTTGGTGTATACCTGAGAAATCATGCTGAAAGCTTATGCAATCAGACTAAAAGACACAGCAGAAGGTGTTACTGCAAACAAAAAGGTCGAACTTACAGGGATCCTATATAAAGAGCACATTTTGGGGAATTGAACATTATAATCCAAAAAAGCAAAAGTGAAAACATAGCCAACTTTAATAAATCTGGATATTGTCTAAAATTTGAATTCACACTGATATTTTACAGAATAACCCTGCCAAAGTCAGGACACTGTACACTAAAGCAGTATGTCATGTGACTCCATCACTAAAGACCTTATAATATAACCAGGCATCCAAGTATCAAAAGAACATCAAACCCACTACGTAAAAGGACATGCGCTTTATACATCCCAGCTTACATTTCAGTGGTTTATGTCCCCTGTGAAATGAACTGGCCAGTGGATAAACACTACGTAAATAGATAGGATCCACGGCAATGGATAGCATATCTATCGCAAAAGGCACATGTTTGTTCCTTGTATATTGCCCCATTGCTTGTATAAGAGAAGTGCAAACAAAAATATTGTATTGGCTTGTTTATCCATAGGTAACACACCACACAGAAAAATGTGGAGGACTGACAAGTAGACTGCAAACTTTAAGTCAAATGTCAGGATTAGAAGAATAGCAAATTATTTAAAAAAATGCATGTTATCTGTTGCTGTGGAAGATGCATTGATCTCCGGTTTAGATTCCCTGACTATACCACCAATGTTCCTTTTGCTCCCCAAAGTGTAAGTAGGCTAGGGATACCTATATTTCCCTGGGACAATGTTCCACCACAACACAGACCCTGAGAGGACTGAAATGTATCCCTGGGGGAAATGATAACACCCAGGCATGCATATATGAACTAGGTTTAGCTCATTCATCCACGAGTAGGCACTATTTTGTAGTTCTCACACTCATCATCTTAATTCATGCATATTGTCCTATGTTTCTTTTACGTTTTTACACTCATATAAGCTACAGTCTGGACATACACGAGAATCTTCTTTTGTCTATGTATGTTACACAATTTTCTTTTTCTGTACAATACTAGAAATGGATATCCTTGGCACTGCTAACTTTTGGTGTCTGTTTTGCAGTGATCATTAATTTACTTGTAATTTTTTCCAGATATAATAAAGGCCAAATTAATCATAATTGTTTTGGCCTCGGAGATTTGTTCCAATTTAGCTATTATGGTCTAAAACTCCCTTAAAGTCTCCACGATAACCCTGTCACCACTGCCAGTTAAAGAGGGCACAGACACATCCGCTTAGTGAAAAAGAGGCACTGTGCACTAAAACATCCAAAGGTGTTGCAACAACGCTGTTTTTGTCGATTAGTGAGGCAGTTCATGAATAAAATTTGATTGGCTCCCAAGTTACCTGATCACTTTGGGAGCCAGTCACTGTGATGACACTACGCTGCAGATAGCCATGGAATGTAATCATTGTAAATGGCTATGACAGTTATCACTCAGCCTGAGGCCAATCTACTAAATAATATGCTATGTTTTAGGAATAGACAGCATTAGAAATAGCATCAAGGGGGGCGGAGCCGAACAGGCAAGCTAACAAGACGCACATTGCATGAGCTCCTGCAGTGTAGGCCCAAATTCTACAGAAATCTGAGGAATAACTGCTGCGAATTCCCCACAAACCTGCCTGTGAGCTGGGGGAAGCAACCACGAACATGCCGGTACCTAACCTGAAGCCTGACTTGACCGGGAACCGCAGCGGTAAAATGAGGCCTAGTGGAAGTAGGGGGGAAGGACGGCCGCCTTCCCGCTGGATTCCAACTGCGGCACGCGGGTACAAAACACACACACCCCCCCCCCCCCTATGGACCGGTGGGGGTTATCCCGGTCCCCGCCTGGCGGGCTATCCCGAACCCTGCACCAACAGACAAACATAAAGATCTCCATAAGAAGCGAGGGGACGGGAGTGCCCAAGATGGCGGATCACTCCGACACGACAGTGTCTGACAAGCGACAGCGACCTCCGGATGCAGAGGACGCCGGGGACCACGCAAAAGATCCCATCACAATAATCTTTGACCGCTTCTGGGCCAAATTACAGACACGCTTACAGCCCGCAGGGCCCTGCCAAACATCACCCATGAGGGTAAGAGCAATTGGCGGATGGGAGCATGGGAGTCCTCCTCAGGGCAACTTTCAGACCCTGGCATCAAAACCCCACATCGTAGGCCCTCCCGAGCTGAGAGCAAGAAGGGGAGTCCCCCAGAGGCGCTGGCCACACAAGCGGAGAGAGGCAAGACGAACACCCAAGCGACCCGATCTAAATCCCGGCACCACCCCGAAAGGGCCGACCCTGGACCATGAAGGTTCCCAGGCTCGTGGCCTATGAGCGCCAGCTCTCCCACAGCTCTGGGGCAGGAGAGAATTCCCGCAACCGAGACACCGCGGCTCTACACTAATGGGACGGAACTCTGGCGTGAGGACCAAGCCTGGACGACAGCCGACAACAGGAGGTTGCCGAGCATGCAGCGACAAGACTCTCATCCCGGTACTAGATCAAGGGAAGAACTCCCTCCTCACCGCTGCTGCCTTGAGTGACTGCCTGGATGTCCTCATCCGCACCAGACAGGCGGAACTCTGCACGGCGAGGCAGCAAGGACAGCGACCGATGAACCCCAGGGACGATACGGACCTACCAAGCTGGGGCATCGGCTGACAGTGCCACGTGCTCCCGAGCGAGGTACCCGTGCCCCCCCTCAGGACTTACTGCTATATTCCAGCTGTTGATACCCAGGCAGACAATATTGGCAAGCTACTGCTACCTGCTCTTAACATACCAACGCACAGTTAGTTACCAAATATTTTATGACTCACAGCTAGTGCCTGCCATTAATCTCTGTTGAACAAGTCTTCATACGCTAACCAAAAATAGTACAAATATCAATGTAAACTCCACTGTTACTAATCTACTTTATTATTTTACTTAATATTATATCTAGTTAGAGCTGCCTGTATAACCATCGAGTTTACCCTGAATAACATAAGATGCCTAACCTATGCCAAATTACTTGGTAGCCTCAGATGGTGCTTAAACCTGACACCCATTTAATGTTCCACGCGAAATCTATGTGGATAAGCAATTGATTCCACTCAGAACCTAGATCTAGACCCAAGTTAAGCATGTGTTAGATCGTTAACTATTACTATGTAAATGCTCAACTAATAGGCACTATTTTACTAGTTGGCGTGGAATAATATAGCAACCCCAGCCTGTTTAAAGTCTATAGAGAAAATGAGGGCTTGCCTGTACGTACACCTATTAGACTGTATAAATGTATGTAGGCTTATGTCAATTCACACCCTAACCATACTATTACGCATTGTTGCTATTATGTCATAGAAGAGACTAAGCTACTACAACACATGTTGTTTAATACTCGACTTAACCACACATATATATATATATATATATATATATATATATATATATATAAAAACCTGTGCTAGAATTTTCCTGTACCTTCACGTTACAATGTTTGAAATGTGCTAGAGGATTGCCGTTGGGGTACCTCACAAGCAATTGTTATAAACTTACGCACAACAAAAATAAAGAATAAAAAAAAAGAAAAAAAAAAAGAAATAGCATCAAAGTTTTACGTTGATCACTATGGTGACGCAGATAGTGTTACTTCATCAAAGCATCTCTGGGGATGAAGACAGTAACTGACACTAAAGGCTCTCCAAAACCTTGGAAAAGCTGTAGCCAGGAGATTCATAGAATGGAAAAATACTGGGTGTCTGATGAACATGGTGTGTAATCCCCAATTAAAATTAAACACACACACACACACACAAAAAAGCAACTACTAAATCTGGTAGAAATTTGTGCTGATATGGGCAATAGAAAAAGACTCAGAATAGCCATTATTAAATAGATCTCCTTTTAAACACATTATGCCATGATGGAGGTAGACTGCAGTTGTAGGCAGATATTTTCTCCTCAAAAGAAAAAAATTGTCCCAGTAATTCAATTGGTGCAAATTGGGAATTTGAAAACTGAACTGCATCTGCATCACCGTGTCCCTGCCTTGTAATGTGACATATTAGAACAGGGGGGTGACCTAATATTTGACATGACTCCAACCCCCAGCTACAGATGGACTTCAATTCCCATGATGCTTTGGCTACCACCAGTGGGGTGATAGGGTGAGGGGTATCTAAATGTTGATAACTTGTAATGTGATGTTTTAGAACAGGTGTGGGGGTGGGGACCTAATAGTCAACATGACTCCAACCCCCAGCTACAGATGGACTACAACTCCCATGATGCTTTGGCTACCACCACATAGGGGAGAAGGGGGATCTAGTTGTTAACTTTTAGAACAGGTAAGGAGGACCTAATAATAGACATGACCCCCAACCCCCAGCTACAGATGGACTACAATTCCCATGATGCTTTGCCTACCACCACATAGGGGAGAAGGGGGATCTAGTTGTTGATAACTTGTAATGTGATGTTTTAGAACAGGTAGGGGGGGACCTAATAATAGACATAACTCCAACCCCCAGCTACAGATGGACTACAACTCCCATGATGCTTTGGCTACCACCACATAGGGGAGAAGGGGGATCTAGTTGTTAACTTTTAGAACAGGTAAGGAGGACCTAATAATAGACATGACCCCCAACCCCCAGCTACAGATGGACTACAATTCCAATGATGCTTTGCCTACCACCACATAGGGGAGAAGGGGGATCTAGTTGTTGATAACTTGTAATGTGATGTTTTAGAACAGGTAGGGGGGACCTAATAATAGACATAACTCCAACCCCCAGCTACAGATGGACTACAACTCCCATGATGCTTTGGCTACCACCACATAGGGGAGAAGGGGGATCTAGTTGTTAACTTTTAGAACAGGTAAGGGGGACCTAATAATAGACATGACCCCCAACCCCCAGCTACAGATGGACTACAATTCCCATTATGCTTTGCCTACCACCAGTGGTGGGAGAAGGGGGCTCTACTGGTTGACCAATGTTAAGGTTTGATAATTCACCAGCCCAGGTTATTGAGAATAAATCCCTGCTCACAGTCACAGCCATAGCACAGCTTCCCATGATACCTTATAAGCTGATGGACTGATCACAACCGGTATTAACATGCACTGTGTCCAGGTATTGCCATAATATTATAATGGCTGAGGTTATACTGACCGAAACAAGCAGCACTCAGCCCTCTGTTTACAATCCGACCAGGAAGTGACTCTGCTGCAATACAGACACACAAAAAGAAAAAAACTACACTTCCCGACATTCCCCACCGGAAATGCCCTGCAGAGTATCGCCGGTGTGTGAAATCTCGCGAGAGCTTGGTAATCACTGCGGACTAGGAGACGCTGACGTACAGAGCGTTCCGTACAAAGGCGGGATCCAAGTAACTCCAGCGATGCCTTGACAACCAGAGCGCAAAGCATCACGGGAGTTGGAGTTCTTCAGCAGATGCTGGGAAATGTATCATTTTTCCCAGCCCTGCATTGTGAATCATTGATATTACAGTGTGGCAGTATAGAAACCAGTTACAGGGTTAATCACTGAAGGGAGAATTCAAAGCAAACTTCAGATTTAAAGGGACACTCCAGGCACCAAAACAACTTAATCCAAGTGAAGTTGTTATGGTGTCAGGAGGCCCCAGAAGCTTTCTTTCTTAATTAAAGGGAATGGTGTAACCCCAAATCTCCACTACCCCCCTCCTCCACTTCCCAGGTGGCAACCAGCTTTTGAATTTTCAGATTCAGGAAGCAAGGTCGGAGTGCTGCCGGGTAGGGGCACCGCTGATTGGGGGTCATTGGAGAGCGCCGCTAGAGGCAACTTGGGGGTTAAACCGTTCTCAAACGGTTTAACCCCATGAGATAAGAGAGCATGGCACCATAACAACGTCATTTTTAGATTAAGTTGTTTTGGTGCCTATAGTGTCCCCAATTTGTCAAACTAAAAAAATATTCTCTAGGTCAGCTATGCTTTTGGTTTCTCCGGCTTTAAATTTTTAATTCATTTTGAATTCTCACTTTAGTAAACAACCCTGTTAGACAGCTACAACAGGGACTTATTAACTAAACACTGAATTCTAGTGAATTGAAAGCTGCATGGAAACACTAACAAGGTTATTCAATAAAGTGAGAATTCAAAGTGAATCTCTAATTTAAGGCCAAAGGAACCAAACTGGGCTTAGAGAATTTTCCTCTTCAGCTGTGTTGGCCTTAAATTTGAAATTCACTTTGATTTCTCACTATAGCAAATGATCTGACGTAGCCCAATAAGCTGTAACTATGGCTAAATCGAAAAAAAAAAAAAATTCAAATTGTATCTTTTTAGTATAATCTACTGCTAAAAAAAAATGTGTTGGGCGTTGCCAGTGACGCAGCTCCCTATAGAGCCACCCGTACCTGATTTCATACCTTGCGATGATGGGCAGTATGCTTTAGAGAATGACCCTGACAGTGTTAACATTTTCATATTATTTCTATTGCACCATCCCTATACATTGTATTGCTTAGTGACAGTTCCTGTATACATTAAATATAGGAAATGGCTCCAGCACAAAGAGAAAGCGTATTAACCACTCAGAATCTTTCTGATGGAATTTTGTGCTTTTTGTTTTGCACGCAATTATCGGGATATGCTATGTTGATTTATACATCTTCCCTGATAACATCTTTCTTACTCATCCCCATCTGCACTGAACTAGTGCCTGTGGTTCATCCATATTTTCAGTATTATTCATTAAAATGGGAATTATCTGGAATTCAAAGCAAACTTCAAAGGTGGAGCCAAAATAGCCAATTTAAAAATAGAGTAGTCTTTGACCAAAAAATAAATAAAAATGAAATTCACATTGAATTCTGACTATTCACACTATATATCATCCCTCCCCCTAATGATGTTGCAACTCAGTGCTCCGTAATCATTATACATTAAACTCCAAATTGTGGTGACACAGCCTCCCCTATAGGCCCACCTCTTCCTGATTTCATATATCCCAGTGGTGATCCTGTCTGTGTTAAGATTTTTATTTTATTATTGTGACGGAACACCCAAACTCCGACTGAATACCTTTGGCACTTCAGCTTCCTCTCTGCTATCAGGGACTCTGATGCACTTTAGAACCAGTCCCCGAATCTTAACTGGGTTCTCTGATGACCTCTTCCACTGGACCAAGCTGCAGTGAATATAGTTCTAGAGACCCTCTCTCCTGTAGCGCAGTGATTATAGCTATACACAGTAGACAAGTCTGAATGTAAGGGGTAAAATCTATAGTCTCTGCTTTACAGGAGAGAAGGTCTTCCGAGCTATAATCACTAAATCCTGGTCCGTTAGAAGAGGTCTTTGGAGAATACCAGTTAAGCTTCAGCAATTGGGTATGAAGTTCTCCACTCTGGGACTGTGGAGGTACACAGTTAGAGTTCGGTAGCTCCATTACAATTATTTCTAGAGGGCCACATCTATTCATTATGTTGAGTTTAGAACATCCTTTGATAGTGCTAAAAAAATGTTCTGTCTTATCCTATAAGCAGTGGACATTATTACTTTCTGGTAAAAAAAAATAAATCAATTTTGCAAGCTATTTTGGGGGGAGTAATAAGCCTTCCCCTATGTGATTTATTAGTGGCTTTCATGCTAAAGCTAGTGTTAATGTATTGTAAATATATGTTATAATTACATTAGGGATTTATTATCTAAACAGTGAAGTAAAAATTGAAAACAAATTTTGTGGGGGAAAAAGAAGCCACAAATGTACTATTCCCTGGTCAGTTTCATACAATTTTGAATAACACTTAATATTTCTTAACCACAATTCAATTTGTTTTGGGTGAGCTTCAATGGTCACTCTGAACACCATAATCACTTCAGCTTGCGCAGCATTTATATTAGCCATATCATGATGTATTGTTTTTGCCTCCATAGCCTGACAGCCTTCGAATACACCAGAAATATTAACCCAAGTACTCAGAATGCACATGTGATGAACTCAATATTACTATTTCGTTTCCCAGTTAACCAAGCAATATAAGTTTCCCCTTAATTCAGTATTTTCGTTTGACCGAACACTGACCACCCCCTGGCTTGTTAACGTCAAAAGAAACACTTAACTCACATGTTCTCTCTATGTGGCCGCCATTTATATAACCAAAAACACGTGCTATAGGAAATGGCGGCCACTTTGTCTCCTCGACTTGGTCGTCGAGTGCATGGAACTCTATTTTGGAGACTTGGCCTCGCGAACCCCGGGAAAATTGTACCGTTGCCTGCTCCATTCCCAGAAAAGCCAAGAGAGTGCTTTCCGGGGAAAAGACACTCCTGAACGAGGAAAACACTCTCTCGCTATGAGCCAGGGGGAACCTTTGTTTGTTTTTGCATAGGAACTCCCAAACGTTGACCGGCCACTTCCTCCTTTTCCTTGAAACTATGTTGGGCAGCAGCCATATGTGCAGTCGTTCAATGGTTTACCGCAGTGGCGATTTGGCTATTCTACATGGATCTGAACGCTATTTTGAAAACTTGGGTGCTCAGATACCGATGGGGTTCCTACCGATATTGTGGGGGTTCCTACCGATATTGTAGTATTTTGGGGTGTTTTATGTATGGTACCTCGAGTGCCTGGGAGATAATTAGTTTCAGCTAAAGCAAACTCTCTTATCTCCCAGACACAGAGACGCCTCGTGGGTTTACCTATGTTTTTGCTGGAGACCCCGTGCTGTGGGTCTGTTTGTATGAAAAGGCAACTTGGCCATAATAAACCAGTTAATTTTGTACCCTTCATCAAGTCTTGCCTGATGTTTTGGTATGCGAGAGTTATAATCACTGCTTCACTACGGCACCTGGGAGAATCTACGTGCTCTGTTACAGCACACCGCCAAAAAAAGGCTCTAAAAGGCTGGTAAAAGTTTTTTTTGTGAGCCAAAATGTTGTATAAATATGTTTTGCTAATAAACCTGCTTTGAATCGTTCTTATAATTTGTGACCAGTGCATTCTATTCTTACAACGGATAATGAATATAGATAATAAAGGCGTTTATTTTCTTTTATTCATTTTCAGACAAATATTCAGGAGATTCTGACAGAAGTGAGTCTTCTTTGCTTAGTGACAGCTCCCTTTATAGACCACATATAGGAAATAGCTCCACCACAAATAGAAATCTTATAAACCACACTGTGCTCAGAATCTTTCTAATGGAAGTGTGTGCTTATTGTCAACATTTGTGCGCAATAGATCAGGGTGTGCCACGTTGATTTATACATCCTCTCTTATAATAACTTTCTTACTCATTTCCATCTCCAATGAACTAGTGTGGTTCTTGCATATTTACAGGGTCGTTCAGTAAACCGGAAATTGTCTGGAATTCAAAGGGAATTTCAAATTTGAGACCAAAATAGGCAAACTGACTTGAAGAATTTTTTTCCAATTCGGGTATTTTGACCTAGAAAAAATAAATTCACTTTGAAATCCTGAATATTCACACTAAAGTGTGAATTCAAAGTGAGTTTCAAATTTAAAGCCAGAGTAACAAAACTGAAAGTATAGCTGACTGACTCAGAGAATCTCTCCATTTTGGTTATTTTGGTCTTAGTCTTGAAGTTTACTGAAGCAGTGCTCCATGGTCATTCAACTCCAAACTGAGTTTAATTAAAAATAAAATGCAAATTGATTTAACTCCTAAATGGCAGATTATTGAGCAGTGAGAATGCAGGGGAATGATCAATGCACAAAAACTGCTTTATTAAGTTGTTTTGGTGCCTATAGAATCTCTTTAAAGTTAGACAGCCCAGAACGAGACACAGCCACTAGAGGCGGTTCAGAGTTGTTAGTTGACTTTTGGTCGCCTATCTGAAAATAGATATCCTCAGGCTGTGCATGTCCATCATCAGCTGAAACCCCAAAGCATTGTTTCGGTGCTTTACTATGGGGTTGTCCAAATGCGATTGCGGCAATTGGGTCCCCGATGTCTGGGGAGGATAAGCAAAGGCGGAGCCTGACCCAGCGATGAGGGCCATCACTGCTGGATTCAGGTAAGTGACAGGTTTTTAACCCTTTCGGTGCTGCGGGGGGATTTGGGTGGGATTGACCAGTGAGAGGGCACTATAGCGTATTACAGTGCTAGGAATACAATTTTGTATACCAGCCTATAGTTTCCCTTTAACCCCTTAAGGACACAACTTTTGAAATAAAAGGGAATCATGACAGAATGCTTCCGTCATGTGTCCTTAAGGGGTTAATGACACTTCCAAAAGTGGAATCACACCACTGACAGCAATGTGCTTTAACTCCTAATGTGCAGTGTTAATAGCTTAACCATTTAATTATATATTTTTTTAAATACAGGAAAGGTAACATTTCAGCTACCACTGGGGTCATTAAAGAGATAGTATAGTACCAGTTATACAAAGCTGTATTATTATTATTATTGTATTATTTATATAGCGCCATCAGATTCTGTAGCGCTGTATTCCAGGCACTATCGTTCCACCTGCCTCCCTCCTTTCTTCTGCCCCTCCCGGTAAATAAAGGGTTAAAACCCCTTTATTTACTTACCTGATCCAATGCTCCACCCCCTCCGACGTCCCACGACGAGTGGGCTCTATTAGACCTCCCCATAGGAAAGCATCAAATCAATGCTTTCCTATGGGGAAAAAATCTGACGCTGGATGTCCTCATGCAGAGCGTGAGGACCTCCAGCGTCAGATATCGGTCCATATCAAAATAGCTGGTAGACAGCCACGGAAAGCAGACTTAGAGCTGTAATGTAAACATTGCAGTTTCTATGTAACTGCAATGTTTAACATTGCACCCCTTAGTGCAAAAGGGACATTGCATCCACACCACTTCAATGAGCTGAAGTGGTCTGGGTGCTTAGTGTCCCTTTAAGTTTTCAAACGACCACAGTTTTGGGTAAAACCTTGCCTTTCCTGCACAGTGGCAAAGTGTATTATTACTGAGTTTCTGGGATATTTGATAGAATCCAGTCTTATAAGCATTTCAACAAATAAATGACCAGTTCAATGCAGTAAGCAGACTACGTTTTAATAATTTTGTTCACACATTTGGGACTCTCTCATGCTCACTGATATAAGATATACACATGCTGAATTTCAAAGGATGCCCATAGGCAATATCTCTCTATGCCGCTATATTTTTTTTTTCTGTCATGCTAATAAACAGCCATATTTGTATTAGATCAACGCTTTCTGAGTAATAACATTTGGTCGCTTAAATTAAAGTAAATGAATGGAAAATAACTCGGAAACGTGTATTATAAAATCCCAATACATTGAGAACAATTTTCATGTGCCAAACAGTGAGGGAACAATGCTGTTGTACCCTATTAAACAATGTTGAATCATATGTGACATCAAGGTATTGTGGTTGTTATAGTAACAATTTTGACGGATATCAATATGGAAATGTTCATTTAGAAGTGTGTAGAGCAATGGAGGGTGGTCCATAGGGACAGGTGGGGAAGCAACCCCTGTAATAAATAAAATAAAATCTATATTTTCATGGTAAGCACCAATGATAAGTATATCGAAACAAAATGCAGATTCATTCCACCTCCCTTGTCCTTTATTCCTGGCTTGATATGATTCGGAGAGGCTGAGCAGGTAATTGACTGCTGACTACCCAAGGAACACCCCCACCCGTTGCCCAATAAAACACGTCAGACTTTGTTATGTTGGGTAAGGGCAACGGACACAGCTTTATTGATAATTAATGCCAGCAACTATTCACCACTGTCGGCTGTTGGGGTGGTTCACCAACAGACAGGTCTATCCTATTAAACCATGAGTCCAGAGCAGCCTGCCTCCGCCATCTGCTCCCGGCAGGCTGCGACTCCCCAAGCCTCCTCGGCACCTTCTTCCGCTTATGACTGCGCTGGCCAGGGACTCCCGCATGCTGTGACAAAAGAAGAAGAGACAGAAAAACCAAAGCACACACAAACAACGACCAACAATTTTTACTAGCCCCTAGGGAGGGAGGGAAAGTCAGGATCCCTGCACTTTTCCAAGCTGACTGGTAAGTCCCCACCCAGCTGTCCCCTATATATATCCAGTCCCCATATTGTCATATTGTATCCATGTTGTCCCATCTCCTTATCTCTGCATCAGTCATGTCCCCCCTTCCTTATCAGTCCAGGGAGGGTCTTTTGTGAAGATTTTCAAAAAAATGATTTAAAAAAATGCTCAATTTTATGGTCTTAGACATGGTATGTCTGTTCTAGCAGGATTGCTGTCAGATGTTGCTTTGTATTGGGCCATGAGACCTTAGATACCCTAAAACAGAGGCATGTGTATTGTCCTTCTTCCACAGCTGTCATTGAGTAACAGTATCAGGGAGTAGGGTTTGACTTATTTAATATGGTTGAAGTTTTCGTAATATAGCTGTCTATACGTCTATTATGTTGAAGGGGCATTATGCCTTATTGGATCAGATGTTGAGTACATTGGGTTAAATGGGCAGAACCTGTAAGTTAATAGGCATTGTCAAATTCCAATGATAGGGTCTCACGTCCGCAACAAAATGTGCCTTCAACAACTTGTGTAGAGTAATTTTGTGCTATAATAATTGAACTCAATGCTAGGAACATTCAAGGAAAGGAGCAATGGACAGTATATAATGGTTTAACAAGGATCTCAAACGTTATAAAACCATGGCATATTGTTCTGATGTTGCACTACAATGCATGCCTGGCATGGACAATATATCTAAACTGATCTGCTTAGCACTATAACAACTGAACTAAACTAGATATTACCTAGTAAACCACTAGATAGAATGGTTAGGAATAGTTTATAAACTCTTTGAGTGCAACTTGTCCCATGTGCATTAAACCATTTTCAACCATTTGGGAAAAAACAAACAATTGATGAGTCTTCATCACATGGAGGACCCTTCATTGGATTGGGATATCGTGTGAGGACGTTTATAAACCTTAGGGATGTTGTAGATATTTTTATTCAAACATCCCTAACATAACTTTCTGTGTCATTGTGGACTGTTATGCAAAGTAGGAAAAAAGTATGTATATACCCAAACTGTAAATAAATTTGACAAAGTGTTTCTACATCTGTACTGGCAATGGGACTACATTCCTTGAGAATCAAGTTTGATAAGTTAACACTAATGTCGACTTTCAACAAGAACATGAAGGAAAACTGTAGGCACCAGAAAAACACGTCAAACTGATCAATGTGGTTATGGTGCTTAGAAACTGTGATGTTGGGTCCTGCATCACTGCTATAGAGTTTACGCACCGTTTAAGCAGATATACCCTGTCTCCCCAGTCTACCGCCTGGCCCCCAATTACAGTATTTCCTTCCTCGATGGTTAGATTAGGCGTTAATTCCACCACAGTTGGAGCAGTGTGTCTCCTGCCCTATCAAAGCACCAGCAAACGTACTCAATATATTGATCGTAACCCAGCTTTTTTTTTTTTTTAGCTCCTCCCTGGAGGTACCATGTTAGTTAAAATGAAATAGCTGTAAAGAGATCAGCTGAAGTAAAACAGTCCACTCAGAAGAACTGTACCTACTGTCAGTTTGTTGGAAAACACTTGGAAACGATTGAGTCTTATTGGGTATTTTTAGGCAGACCAACTCAGTATAAACACAACTTCCCAGAATAGAGATTTTATATTTTACACTCTGCCCTTCTATAATAATGAATAGTATATGATTTATATAGAATATATAAGGTAAGGTTGACATAGATATTATGATCACTACATGGTACGGTGACGGACCTCTTTATTGCAACACCCAAAACTCATTTTCATTCATACGGATTTCTATGGAAATGTAATAATAACCATTGTGCATTACATACTCCATTTACATTACCTTACTAGGAAGTTGTAACAGGCTTGTTTAAGGCACTGGTATAGCCTGATAAAGCTTTCAGTGGCAGTTAATAAATAATCTTTGTACAAATAATCAATATCAATGTACAAAACAGAAACTAATTAAAGAAAATATATATTTACTTACAGATATAAATATTGTAAGAAACTGAATTGATCTGCAGGGCATCTATGTTGAAAATGATTCCCCTTTCCTCGTATTGCTAGATTTCAGCATTGTTTTGTGGTCTATACGGCATAGCAGCTGTGGGGAAGGGACTTAGTTGATGTTGGGTCTTGGGAACATTTGTGAATAACCCTATTAATGGCTGCTACCAAAGTGAAAATTCAAAGTGAATTAACAGTGAATGTAAACATTTTGGTCAACTGGAAGGATCGTTGACTTAGAGATATTTTTTAATTTAGCTAGTTTGCCTCTTTCATTAAATCCTCCCCCTGTGCCCCTACCTATGAATTCCTCTCTCAATCCCCCTGACTCCCTCTAATACATTTAGTGGTCCCAGGTAACATACCTTTTCTTCCATTGTGCTGGTCCCACTGGGTTTTCTTCCAGTGTTGCAATTTTGGAGTCTCTATGATAGAGATAGCTGGAATCAGCTTCCTCTGCCCTTTCAGTACTTCAAGTTCCCAAACAGACAGACATTGAAGAAGCAATGTGCCGCTGGAAGGACGTCACAACTTGAAAACCAATGGTAAAAGTTAAAAAAAGGACATTGAGCTAGATTAAAGCTCCACCCTTTGTCAACTAGCAGGTTATACATAAGAAAAAATAGTCGATATTTTTCCTTATGTGCGACTTCAAAAATATAAATTATTTTAAAACTTAAAAAAAAAAAAAAAAGAGAGAAAACAGGGCTGCCGGGGGTGGGCAGATTTGGCCATTGTAAAACTAAAAAAAAAAAAACCTTTACATTTCTAATTTTTTTAATTCTCACTTTAGTAAATAAACATGTAAGTCGCCTTCAGTAAAAAAATTAAAAAAAAAAAACCAACAAAATAGTGAGTTTAATGGCTTGACACAACGTAAACGGTCAGTGTAGGTACTATGCTACTAGGCAGATTAGGTTATATAATAGCAAGCACAGTGGTAGTAGCTTAAATAACAGCAAGTAAGGTTTTAAGAATCCTAAATAAAAGTATTGTGATTCAAACATAAATGCAGTTAGAGTGATTTATTTATTGGACTCTAATCTTACCTAAACATATCAGATTGGTTTTTTTTGTTTTTTTTAAAGCACATTCTAGAATACTAGATCTATTGCTATTCTCTATCAAACAACCCAAAGGGTGGAGAAAGGCAAACACTGGATTTTGCCTGTTTACAGATAATCCCTTACCCCCGCACACAGTCACACGCAATGGAGAGAGAAAAAAAAAAAAATCAAAATACAAAAATCACAGTAATATTAGATAATGGATGAGTCCAGATGGTAAAAAGATGCCACAGGCATGATTGCATGAAGTAGCATTAAATGTATTGTTTGCAAATGCAAATACATAATCCCTGATCAACAGTGTAAATGAAACAATTCCTAGACACGAATATTGTAGAAATAATATATACACAATATACATATATATATTTTTTTTTTCCTAAAATCTGTTATTAAGGGTAATCTGACTTCGCACTGTCTTGCTATCATTATTTTCAGCTATACAGCACAGTTTCCTTGGTAAGACGTTGGGAAGAGCAGTTTGTGTTGTTCGAGAAACATTGTTGCCTAGTATCACTATCCTATGCAATAGAAAAATCTTCTCCCACATAGTTTAGAGACCAGAATAAACCCATAATAAATTAGTCAGACAACATACACTCCCATGAGAAAATGAGTAGATTTTTGGCAAGTACCACGGCACCAAATTAACTACAATTTTTTTTTTTTTAAATCTAGCAACGCAACAGGATTTGTAGATAAAATATTTGTTTAGAATGGGAAAAGTAGGTCATCTGCAGGTATTTATAGAAGGCCGTATTTGGTACAGATTCATGTCAAACAACATTTAAAGAGACACGGCAATGGGGTATAAAACACATTAGGACAGGAAATAGCAATCAAATAAGCTGGGAGTGAAGCAGAGCTGGAGGAGAGAGTAGAGTGCTGCCCTTTAGGAGAGAGCAAGAGACAGGTATGTGAGGTAGAGATTACTCTGGGAGGCCATAAGCTTTCCTAAAGAAATGGGTTTTAAGGCACTTAAACGCTTGAAAACTAGAGGAGAGTCTGATGGCTGTAGGCAGGCTATTCCATAGGAAGGGAACCGCCCGCGGGAGGAGAGATATATCTGGGTGTCATCAGAGTACAGGTGGTATTGGAATCCAAATGAGGTAATAAGTTTGCCAAGAGAGGCAGTATAAAGAGAAAATAGAAGGGGACCAAGGACAGAACCTTGGGGGACTACAACCAAGACAGGACGAGGGGAGGAGGTATCATTAGAAAAGAAGACACTGAATGAGCGATGGGAGAGATAAGAGGAAAACCACGAGAGGACAGAGCCACAGAGACCAAGTGATTGAAGAGTTTGAAGAAGGAGAGCATGATCAATGGTGTCAAAGGCAGCAAAAAGGTCAAGAAGAATTAGTATGGAATAGTGGCCTTTGGATTTAGCTGCGATTAGGTCCTTAGTAACTTTGATAAGAGCAGTTTCACTAGAGTGGAGAGAGCGGAAGCCAGATTGAAGAGGGTCAAGGAGAGAGTTGGAATTGAGGAAGTGAGGCAGACGGGTGTAGCGGAGATGCAATATTCCCTAGGTTATCTCCGCTTATAATCCAAGTGAGGCTCAGGAACAAGTAAATAATAAATCCACAGGCAAGGTTTCCAGCAGGTAAAATAACAGCAATATCCCCACAGCAATCCCAATAACTGGACGACACACAGTTTCAGGAGCAGAACTGAAAGCTTTAATCCACAGTCTCCTTTTAAAGCATGCTCCCATGCAAGGGAGGGATTTACAATCATTAATACAGTAGCCAATCCTGTCCTGGTAACCTCCCACCCATCTCCTCCCCTCAGCCAGCATCATAATCCCCTTATCCAGTACAGTAATTCCCCCCGTTTCTGGATGTACCCCTAAACGTAGGGGTACCTCTTTAAATCCTACATCCCCGGATAGCCCTGATCTGGGTGAACAACATATCCAAAAATCACCCAGATCAGACCAGGGGTTCGGGAAATGTATGGAGGGAATAAAATGACCGACCGCACTAACTGAGACAGCCGAATGAGGTTCCATGCGAATGGGCCCTGCGGTCAGTCCTGGCATAAGGGAACAAAATACACAAAAGCCTCTAGCTATAGAGGCTAGGGGGGGTTCACCTGAATCCCCTCGTTCAGTTCTTTCTATCTACCGAACGAGGGGCCGTTCGGTAGTTAGGAACCGAACGGACCGGGCTTGTGGAGGTCTCAGCGGTGTTCGCCTACTCGAGTGTCCGATTTTAGTTCCAGACACTGGACGGCAAAACACCGCTGTTCGGGAGTTTTAAAATGGCCGCCGCCACGTGTTCGTTTGTCGAATGGCGGCCACCCCCGAGAACAAAGGACGGCTACTTAACTTGTCAATTACCCGTTCGCAACAATGTTGCAACGGGTAATTGAGGACACACTTCACACAGGGTCTGGTTGTTCGGTAGTTTCACTCGAATAAACTAAGGGAATGAAACTACCGAACAATCAGATGAATACAAGTCTTTTAAAACATATAACACAGTAAATCACACGAATGCAGTTATGCACAATACATTTGCAGGACAGCCCGGGGCCATCCGCTACAACGGGTAAAGACAAGTCTTTCCAGAAGCTTTGAGGGAAAAGGGAGCAGGGATATGGGATGATAGTCAGAGGGGGAGGACGGGTCAAGAGATGTTTTTTTTTTTCCAAAATTGGTACTACAGTGACATGTTTAAAGGAACACTACAGGCACCCAGACAACTTCAGCTTAATGAAGTGGTCTGGGTGCCAAGTCCAGCTAGGTTTAACCCTTTTTTCTATAAACATAGCAGTTTCAGAGAAACTGCTATGTTTATAATAGGGTTAATCCAGCGTCTAGTGGCGGTCTCATTGACAGCCGCTAGAGGTGCTTCCGCGCTTCTCACTGTGATTTTCACAGTGAGAAGACGCCAGCATCTATAGGAAAGCATTGTGAATGCTTTCCTATGGACTGGCTATATGCGCGCATGGCTCCTGCTGCGCATGCACATTCAGCCGAGGAGGAGAGTCCCCTGCCCGGCGCTGGAGAAAGAGGTAAGTTTAACCCCTTCCACCCTCTTGAGCCCGGCAGGAGGGGGCACCCTCAGGGCACTATAGTGGTCCTTTAAGGTCAGCAGGGACAATGCCAGAAGAAAGAGCAGTTGAAGATGTTTGTTCAGGAAGGCACAAGACGGGGGAGAGAGATCTGATAAGGTGAGATTGGACAGGATAGAGCAGGCAAGTGGTGGGGCGAGAGGAAAGGAGAAACACAGCCACCTCTTGGTCAGTAGCCAGGGAGAAAGTCTGAAGGGTAGGAAAGGCATGATCTATGTGTGGTTGAGAAAGAGAACGGCAAGGTGGGTAGAATTCTTTCCTTAGCTGTTCAATCTTGTTGGTAAATTAGCATGCAAAGCTATCGGTTGTAAGGTTAGTTTGGGGGGTGGCCACAGCAGGGCGAAGAAGAGAGTTAAAGGTGTTAAAGAACCACCTGGGATTGCGGATGCATGAGAGAGAAAAAAGTATGACTGCAGGCGAGGGAAAGGGCTTGCGCTGTATGAACACAATATGAATCTATAATGGATATAGTCTGCATAGGTTCGAGACTTCCTCCAGGAGCGTTCAGCACAACGGGAGCGAGTTGATTTAGTATGCCACGGTTAGGGGCGTGTCCTCCTCGGGGTGCATGTTTCAAGCAGAGTTGCAGCATGCAAGGCAGAGGTGAGGGTAGCGTTATATGTGAAGATGGCCAGTGAGGGACAGGAGAAGGAAGGGATGGATAGCAGTTGTGAATAATTTTTTGTGGGGTTAAAACCCCTTCTGCCCCTTACCTTTCTCCAGCGCCGGGCTCCCTCTGTGCTGGGTAACTCTCCACCCCCTGCTGACCTCAGTTCCGAATGTGCATGCAAGAGCAATGCGGGCATTCAAACAGCCCATATGAAAGCATTACTTAATGTTTTCCTATGGACGTCCATAGCTAATTGGCACGGGGGCAGGGCCAAATTCTGTTTTGGCCAATCAGGGCCTCCTCAGAGATGCATTGAATCAATGCATCTCTATGAGGAAAATTCAGCATCTCCATGCAGAGCGTGGGGGCGCTGAACGTCATGGCTGCTTTTTCGACAGCACTGATGCAGGAAGCTCCTCCAGTGGCCATCTAAGGAGTGGCCACTTGGAGGTGTCCCTAGAGGCAATGTAAACACTTCCCTTTCTCTGAAAAGGCAGTGTTTGCATGAAAAAAGTCTGAAGGGAACAGTTATAATCACCAGAACAACTACATTAATCTGTAGTTGTTCTGGTGACTATAGTGTCCCTTTAAGATAAGGCCAAGGACTAATGAGAGTATTTAGAAAATTGTGCAGACTAGAAGGGCCGAAAGATTCTTATCTGCAGTCACATTCTATGTTTTTATTCAGAACGGAGACTTTTTGGCATTTTTGCTATGTTTGTTCCACTGTAAGTTAACATTTTCTCTTTGAGTGCACTCACATATGTTATATATCTTTTTGAAAGACAGATTGGGCCAAATGGCAAAATTAAGGAAAAACTTACTTGGGAATTTTCTCATACCCCGCTATGGTCACAGCTTGTCAGTTTTAACCTGAATTTAAATGAACTGCTTTTTCAAAACAGTTCTACCTGCTACCACTTTAAAAGAATAAAATAGATCCTTTGAATTCTATGTCTTAAAATAAGTCGATGTGTGTAAAAAAATATTTTGGAGCTTCTGCCGGTGAAAACAGATGCTAATTTTTCCGCCACCTCTCTAATTGTGATTGGGAAATTTTCTTTTTCAGAGAAGGTCACACCAACTAATCACTTAGACAAGAAATTCCACACATTGTAGAATATTCAGTTGCAAAGTTATTCCTTAAAGGGAAGCTATAGTCACCAAAACACCTTTAACTTATTGAAGCAGTTTCTTTGTATAGCTTGTGCCTCTGAAGTTTCACTGCTCAATTCTCTGCCATTTAGAAGTTATATCACTTTTGTTTCTGTTTATGCAGCTCCCCTGGCTGTGACTGACACCGCCTGCATGACACAAAAATGTTTTTTATTTTCAGTCAGATGTACTTTTTTTTTTTTTTTGAATTTTTTATTTTTGTTGTGCATGGTTTGACAGTAGGATATACGTTGCCACAACAGCAAACATAATCACATCAATAACATAGATGTACACATATGTGGCATAGAAATGAAAGCACATTTTTAAAGCATTTTTTAAACGTAGTAAGGCAATCTAGTGGTATATGTTATGCACGTATCAACAATAGTTAATTCGTCTTTTAAGCAGTGTCGTCAATTAAGCTTAGCTAGAAACAGGCTTGAACAGTGATAACCATGAATTTACACTACTATGCGTGGACACTTTATGCTGTAAGTGGTTTGGTTAGCAGGCATAGAAAACATAGGCTTGCAACATATTATAGGTACAGAAAGATTCTGGGCGCTAGCCGGCAATGACCATTTGCAGATTTGGGTTGCGGTAGGGTCACCCTGCTTCGGAAATATATGCAAACTTAAAAGTAAAAAACGAAACAGCACAGGGTAACATTAGTTCAGGTATTTCAAATATATCTGAGGGGTGCTCGCTAGGTAAGACCTGGTCGACGGTGTCTGCAGGAGAAAGTCCCAGCGTGTAGGAATGTATAGCTCGCGTGTCGGTCTTCCGGCCTGCCCGCGCCCGGCGCTGAAGGGCTGGTGCATCCCCAGTGAGGCCTGTTCAGCCAATACCCCGCTTGTGCATGGGTGTTGCAGTGGATGAAGGTGTCCGGCTGGGAGCCGCTGTGAACGGCTTCGTGCAGGGTGTTACAGTCCCTTGAGTGAGTGATCTCTGGAGTGCTGTGGGTATAATGTGGGTGCTCCTTGGTCGATCCCGTCCCGACCGGCTGGTATAGTGGGGTTGGACATGCTCGGATCCCCCAGCCCGGGATGTAGCAGAGAGCACTTCCCTGTGTCCTCGGGTCCCTCTCCTACACGTGGGGGGACCGTGGGCCCTCCGGAGCCTCAGTCTCCTGATGCCCCTTTGGGTGTGTGGACGGTGGGTCGGATTTTGGTCCGGTGTGCTCCCCTGCCCAGAAGGGGATTTGTGGCTCCGAGCCGTAAAGTGTGATCGCTGTCGGGCTTGTTGGGGCGGACGGGAGTGCTTGCCTTGCTGTGTCCGCTGTTCGTCTGCCATTTTGTGCCCTCCTCGTGGTCGCAGTGAGGGGTGAGTTACCCGATTACTCTCGGCTTGAGTGCATAGGCGCCGTGCCAGCCTGCGCCAGAATGCTGCGAAAATTTTGTTTATCCTTGCTGTGTAGTCAGCTGGGTTAGTGAGGCTAGTTTTTGGCTCCTTTGTGCTCCCTCTGTGTTGCTTGGGCGCCATCTTCGCCTCAGTCTCAGGGGCATTCCGGAGCCGTTGCGTGTCCGGCTGTGGTGTGGGGTTAGTCGCCCCCAGCGAGGACCGGGATAACCCCCACCGGTCCAGAGGGGGGGGTTGCAGGGCCCTGTCGATTGTTCGCTTGCCCTGTGTCGGGGGATCGGCCGCCTCCCCCTACCTGCAGGTCCCGCTCCGGAGTAGGCCTCATGGCCGGTCCATGTATGTTTATGTGGTTCCGATATGGGTCGGGTATCATTGTGTGCCCCGTGTGGTCCTGGTTTGTTCTCTGGACTCCGTTTGCTGCCAGCACCGGTAGTTCCTGCAGAATTTGCGTTTTTGTGCCCTGTATTGCAAGAGCTCTCAGAAAGCACGACCGGCCATCTTGGCTGTCAGGCCCCGCCCCCCAGTCAGATGTACTTTAATGTAAAAGTTTGCATTTTCTGCTCTGTAAATTGAACTTTAAATACATGCAGAGGACTCCTGCAGAATCTAGCAAGCTATTAACAGAGCAGGAGACAAGACATTCTAAATTAAACTAATTGTACAATAAAGAAAGTTTAAACATTAGAGGACTCTTTACAGGAAGTGTTTAGGATGACTGTGTGAATCACATGCTGGAAAGTGTGACTAGGGCTGTATAAACAACGTGACTTAACTCCTAAATGGCAGAGAATTGAGCAGTGAAACTGCAGGGGCATGAAATGTACATCAAAATCACCTTAGTAAGCTAAAAAATGTTTGGTGACTACAGGGCTCATTTAACCAGGAATTGCCAGAAATGGATCAAGAAGTTTTAGGCCAAAATGAAATGAAAAAGATCCAAGCTATTTTTCCAGGTCAGTTAATTTGACCTAAATTTTGCCATTGGGTTTTTAGTTAATTGTTTAGTGAATCAAGCTTTAAACGTTTCTAACCAGCTGGTGGAAGTAATGGTCTGGGAGGAGATCAAGCGTTATCAAATGTGTTCTGGAAAAGGTTAGCACTTTAAATGGGGTTATTCACTAAAACCTGAATGACTCGATTAACAAAAATTATCCGGTCCAGACTGCAGATTTCAGACATTATTCTCAAGTTTTACCAATGTCCAGATTTTGCAATACAGTCTCCTAATTAGACAAACAGGATTATTTACTAAAGTGAGAATTAAAAGTGAATTTTAAATTTAAGTCCAAAGTAGCCAAACTGGAAGCATGAATGATTTAGAGAATTTATTCAGCTCAGCTATTTTCACCTTTAACGTGAAACTCATTTTGTATTCAGCACACATGATTATTTTAGTGACTAACTGCCAATTTTAACTAGATTTCAGATTGATCTAACCGTACCTAAACACTTGAAATTTGGGACCAAAGGATGGAAAAAAGCAACTGAGCAGTGATTATTAGTCAGACCGAATAAGACACTGTCATTAACATCACTTTGATAGATATTGCTGTAGGATTCACCTTCAAAAAGTAGTGGACATCAATTGGACTTTCGTGAATAAACCCAAAGTCTTTTCATGTAAGAATATATTCTTTTAAATATATTTTTGTAGGAATTGGGGTGAAGGTGTTGGCCAGTTTTAGAAACGGATTCCTTTTCACTTGGACAAATCCGCTACAGCCATCCTCATGTTAGGGGGGACATTTGAGGTCTTTACCACTTGGACCTAAGTTATAAAAAAAAAAAAAAAATCCTTTAACGAGTCTTAGTTCACTCATGTTATTAAAGTGACACTATAGGCACCCTAGACCACTTCAGTTTAATGAAGTGGCCTGGGTGCCCTGTCTCTGTCTCCCTAACCCTGCAATGTTAATTATTGCAGTTTCTGAGAAACTGTAATTATTACATTGCATAACTTATATCAATCAGACAGCCACTAGAGGCACTTCCTGCTTGCTAAGTGACTTTTGGTCGATTGACGCTGGATGTCCTCAGGCACTGCATGAGGACATCCAGCATCAGAGAAAACCCCATTGGAAAGCACTACAGCAAAGCTTTCCTATGGGAAGGACCTAATGCGCACGCGACAGCTCCGTCAGAGCACCGACCCAGCGCCGAGGGAGAATGGCGCTGCAATCGAGTAAGTGCAGTAAGGGTTTTACAGTACATGGGGTGCAAGGGAGGGGCCAAAAGCGTCAGGGCAGAGGGAAGTATGGTGCTAGAAATACAGATTTGTACTCCTAGCACTGTAGTATCCCTTTAAACTAGTTAAAATGCTGTAGCAGTTTCTATAGGCATGCATCAGATCCCAATCAGTATAAACATGGCACATGCCTGATATGCCACAGGCCTAAATGAATCCTAAAATTCCAATGACAACAAATAAGAGGTCAGTTATTGACCTGGGTAGTCTCTGCAAAAGGGAAAAAAATGATAAACCACTGTTTTCTATTTGTAAATATGTTAACACACTATTATCATATTGCATTAAAATAAACGGTGGCAATTCAATCCTGGTGTGTCCTTATAAAGTAAATACATGGCTTCATACGGGAACAGGTTACCACGGTAACATGCAGCAACATGGAGTACCATTCTTTTAGTCAGCTGCCCTCCTGAACAAAAGGAGAAAACCCAGTGTTGCCATGGCAACATGAACATTCATGAATTCTTCTGGTCTGAACTGCATCTGTTTGAGAGTAAAGCATAGATTCCTGGAATAGAATGTTGGCACCTGCAGGTATAATGATAGAGGGGGAAACTTTTCTTACCTTATTTACAAAAACTATTGGAAAGATCCCTGTCAGGTTACAACACAAATCATTTGTACACAACCAGATTTATATTTTTAGGTTTCGATCTCTTTAACTGCCCACTCTTGCTTTTCTACAATCTTCCTGTTTTGACAACCAGCAAACAAGAGATTAGCAAACAGTAAACTGCCTCATGATCAGATGCTTGCAATTTTGGCAAACTATGCAAATAATGAGCTTTGAAGATAAAAACACAGCAGCTGGTGCACACATTATATAAATTTATACCAGCTAATACACTGGTGCAGCGTTGGATATAATCTATATTAGTGGTTCATATGGGATCTTTATTTTGGTTGTCACTATGTGAATCGTGTGTACATGATTACCCCGGAATTGTGTGTACACAAAAAGAAAAAATGTGTTTATTGCAAATTAATTTTGTTTGCAATTGCTGCTCATACAGTTTAGTCGTCGCTGACATAATAGCGCTGTCTGTGCTGAGCACCCCCAGCAGCTCCATGGGACATAAACACAACGGACGAGTTTCCCCCATAGTCATCACACACAGACACACACAGATAAGCATTCAGAGACATATACACACCAACACTCAACCACACAAGGATACTCATTGCCAGACACACACTCTCTGGCATATACACAGGTGCACAATGTCAAACCTGATCATAAAGATACCAGTACAGAATTTATGGGCCAAAGTATATTTGAGAGGAGGATTATAGGAGTATGACTACGCGAGGATTACCGCTGGGTAGTGAAGGGGTTAATACCTTTTCCCAGCTAGTTTCTGCACCAGGGCTCGCTATTAAAATGGTCCTGTCAACTCCATTATATAGCAACATTAATTTCAGCTATACATTATGCAAGCCTGACATCTAGCACCGGGGTCAGAAATACCTCACACGGTTATTCACCAATGTGAGAATTCAAAGTGAATTTCAAACTTCAGGCCAGAGTAGCTGAAATGGAAACATGGCTTTTCAATTCAGTTATTTTGGCCTTAAACTTGAAATACATTTAGAATTCTCACTTCATTACACATCTATTGCCAAGCTCCTTGACACAGGAAGAGTTCCAAATATGGCTACTAGAAAGGGACAATAGTGCATTTGTGTGCAGGTGCCTATCCGCAAATGTCAAAAGTGCTCTACGTTATGAGATGTCATTCACATCAAGTCACTAGCATGCCTTTCTTTGTCATCTTAAATGAAGTATAAGCATATATTTTCCTCTATACATGTATTCGCAGCAAAAGAGAGACATGATGTGTTTACCTACCTGTCAATGACCTGTGCCATTTGTCCGTATTCAGTGTCTATTCATTTTTTTCTAACCACAGTTTAGGCAGCCTGGTTGTCCAGAAGGTGGTTTTTGATACAAGCAGCCATGGTACCAATTTAGAGGGATATTATAGGCACCAAAACAACTTTAGCTTAATGAAGCATTTTTGGTGTATAGAACATGCCCCTGCAGCCTCACTGCTCAATTCTCTGCCATTTAGGAGTTAAATCACTTTGTTTTTACCACCCCAGTCACGCCTTCCTTAATTTGACTTAATTTGTCTGCATAAACACCCCACCCCATTGTAAATTACCTTTAGACCTAAACTGCTTCATTAAGCTACAGTTGTTTTGATGCCTATAGTGTCCCTTTAACAATGTATTTTGATGGGTTTTGTTTTTGGATTTTTATCTTTGTAAAAAATCCATAAATGAAGACTAAACCATGGCAAAGGGGTAAGAAAAGAGAGCTAGAGAGGAAAAAAATACAAAACAGCACCTACAGCCCTAGAGTATAACTCTCACGAATCTCAGACAGACAAGAATGTCCCAGCACTGCTCCTCTACTACACAAGGAAAGTAATACTCATAGATGCAATCACCCATGTGCACTACAGGTTTGATAACATGATCTGCCATGATACATGATCTCACTCTCTCTCTCTTTTTGTACATATGTATTATGGGGAAATTATGCAATTGAGGGGTTCAGTAGACATATTATTAAACCACAAGTCTGAATTAATAGCGCCAGAGAACAAAACTGCATTATTTTCCCCAAATGCGTGATTCACCACTATGTTTCTTTTCTATTCCATCATATTTTAGACTAAGATTACTGAAAGGGGTTGTGCAAGGGTTAGGGTAAAGTACATGGTTAAGGAGAAGAGCTAAATGTTAGCGCGGAACCAGAGCATACTTATCTTATGCTGCCTGTTATTAGTGGGAGCTACATTCCCCAGCAACAGCTATTTCAGCTGCTGCCAATTATTCAGTAAGAGTAACCCTCACCAATCTTGGGCAGGCTGGGACATGTACATTTACAGGTCCTGCACTGCATAGTGTTAGTTACACTAATATAACACTTGTTTTTTAGCACTGTGTGACACATTGTAGATTTGAAAACATTATCTAATAGGGAGCAGATCATATACAGTTAATTAGCCATAAATGCTCTTGAAATGGAAAATTCACCTTCGAGGCTCTCTGCAGTGCAACGTTTAACAGGGGCCTCGTGAAATCTATCTGTATCACATTTCTTGTAAAAAAAAAAAAAAAAAAAATCTGGGCTATTTTAAACAATATCATTATCTAAAAACGTACATAATGTTTTGGAAGGGTTTAACAGAGAAGTTTACTTTATCTGAAGATCAGAATTTCCAAATTCAAATAATTTTACCTCCCAATGTCAAAAGAAAAATATAAAAGAAACCACACGGACACATAGCTCACTATGTTACCTACCCGAACACCAGGCATAGATGAAATACACAGTTAGGTCAGTGCCATATAGCAGGTTTATTAACACAGTAATAATATGAACATCAGCCTTCAGGATAGGTGGTTAGGTCAGAGTACCACAACAAAACCAGACGGAGTAAGGGGGGGGGCAGGAGACTGGGGGCACCCACTGACAGATGCTACCCCCATCCTCTCCCATTCCTCCTATAACAGAGGAAAAAGAAAGCAATGGGGTGCAAATTCATTCTTGGGAACTGGGTAACCTTCTGGTGAGTAAGGTTAACAACTTTTCTGAATGCAATGATACACTCAAGGTTCTCGAGGGTGGGAAGAGGTTAGGGGTTCACAAAATCCTTCTAAAAATCTTGGGACAGCTAAACTGGCAGTACACAGATTAACCCTCAAAGTGCAACACATTAAGAAGAAATGCACCACTCATCTCTTGGAGGGTTTAAATGAGTGTTCTCCCCTTACTATGGCTAGATGAACTCAAAGTGTTAATGACACCTCTGTCTTCACAAAGTGTATATAGATAAATATATGTCATAACACTATGGGTGTGTCTTGCTTATGTATACTGTACGTGTGTTTGTATATAAATATAAATATGGATTTATGGTATTAAAAGCATTCAGAATAAAACGTTTCATATTAATACTAGTTCCGGTAATCTCATCCTTCACAGAGAGGCAGTGTGTGTGTGTGTGTGTGTGTTTGAGCGCACTGTGCGTGTATGTCTGCCAGCAGAATTTCCGATCAATAAAACAGGGATCATGTCATCGGTTTGTGTGCATTAGTGTTGTTTTAGAAAGCATCAGCATGTAATCTATGCATGTCTCTCGATCACCGATTGACAGCTCTGACACACCACATGTTCGTGAACAACATTATTTAAAGGAGAACTGTATGTGGCTACACAACGGTAAGAAAAGTTTCAGTTAAAGCAGGCGAGGTCTAAAAGTTATTTGCCATTTCAAGCTTAGAGGGAATGCGGCACTCTCATTGGGGGTTGTGGGGGGATTTTTACTCGCCAATTCTAAAATTTCACTTGCCAATGTCTGGTGGAAATTTTGAGACCTACTGTCACTTCCATGAAAGTAAAAGTTCCCCATTCACCGAGTAAATGCCACTGCAATGTTAAGAGAGGCGAGTAATGCATTTGAGGGAAGTAAAAACATTTATCCCTGTAGCACGTCCATGTGCGGGGCAATGTTAACACCCCATGTTTTATGGGCATTTATACATACACTTGCACGTGCCCACACAAATGGCACTGTGGGGGTTAAATTAAGTTGCATGATTTACTCTGGCTGTGCCAGGACAGCGAAGCATAGATTTTAAATTAAAATATAAAGAAAAATTCAGACTGTTTTCTAAAAAAAAAAAAAAAGAAGAAGAAAAATAGCACAATCCATATATATTTCATAAATAACAGATGTGTTAAAGTTAGTCATCGCTGCTCTATGTGGTTATATGCAGAGGAAATAGAGTAGGAGGAATGATTTAGCTCAAAGGCCAACAAATAAAGACCTCCAGCTATTATTTGACTATAACCCTTGTAAACCTCAGCCAGCCACACAGGATGCCAATTGGGTTCATTCCAGTTACAGTTTAACAATTAGATGCACTCATTTGGCTATACCAGATTTGGACCACTCTATGTCCCCATATGTCCATGGATACCATTACTATTAGGCCTGGCAAACAAGGTCAGTAACAATTCTGCAAGGAGGCTATGGGTGCAGTACCACTAGGCTTTGAAAAATCGTTTTTTAAGAGGTCTGATAATATAACGTGAATCTCCCCTGCACCCAAAGTCATCCCCCCTCTTTAAACAATTTGGTGTTACTGAACTGACACAGAGTCTATGTCATTTCAGCAGCGCAAAGCTTCAACATTATTACAATGGCCATAGAAGATGTGGGCTTTAGGAGCTGGGACGGCCCCAATGAGACATCCAAAGACTTCTCCAAGAAAAACCATAAGCTGAAGTGGTTATGGTGCTTGGAACAACCTTTCAATGCATAAATGTAGATACTGATGCAATGTGCGCAGTGTCTGTGACATGTATGTATATCAGATGTGCGTAAAGAGCATAGTTGTGTCTGCCTGCCTGTGTAGGGAGGAAGTGGTATAACACTGAAAGTTCAAGCTTCTTAAACGGAGCCTTGTGGGAAAATCCCAGCTATTGCACACTGACTGACTGAAATGAAGATGTAAAAGGAGGCCATGCGCATCAACGTTTTTCCAGTAACCGCAGGGTTTGTGCCAGTCCTTGGGTTGTGCCAAATGCAAGGTATTGACAGCACAGCCAGTCCTCCAAACTGACCCCTCCTTCCCTCTCAAGAGCGCGCTCTGCTAGCCTGATAAGCAGCAATGTTCTCTTTACTTCTAGCCAGTTATTCAGAGCACCTGGTCCTTGGATTGCTTCATCACGAGGACCCCAGATCAGACAGCGTAAACCTGCCTTGGCCTGGCCCACCTGCAGCCTGTCTGATGGGCTGTGATGTAGTAGAAGTCCTGCAAGACGGCCAAGACCATGGGAGTATGGAGACCGGCGTGGCACAGCTGGCAAATCACACGGGCCATATTCTCTTTCCTTCAGTCCCCCATCCAAGAAAGGATTTAGTAAGTGTAGCATCTCATAGATCAGTATACCTGTTTGGAACTCATCGCTCCTCCTATATTGAGTGGCCCCTACAATCTCTGGAGCCAAACGTGAGGGATCACCCAATCCCTGTGGGCGCCATGTTCCTTGGCTCTTCAGCTTGGCCTGGTTAAAGTTGGTGAGGAGAAGGCGGCCTGCACAGGTGGACATTGCTCTTTGCTCAAAGGCACCTATCTCCTTACCATGCTCACTTAGTTCCTCCTTAGAAGAGTCACGACAAAAACTGCAGCCTGACTCACTGGGCCGACAGCTGGCAAGCAGCAGGTTATCTAGCCGTAGGTCGCAATGGGTTATGCCTTGTGCCTTTAGGTGCTCCAAAGCCCCACAGAGTTGGAGAAGTAGCAAGCACACTTTCCTCTCATAAACCTCTGGCTCTCTTCGGTGCTGGATCTCTCCCTCCCGAACAAAGTCTGCAAGTGTCTGCCTGGGAGGTTCTCGTGTGATAACTACTATCCTGCTCCTTCGTTTTCCCAAAGAACCCTGGTTTCCTGATGCAGGCTGCTTCTGACCCCCCTTTAGTGCTGGTTTGGATTCTTCTGGGGTAGAAACACTTTCTCCTTCTTGCGTTTCTTCCTCTTCTTCTTCCTCCTCAGACACGGTGGGATCCTCCCATGGAAGCAAACGTGCAGGCACCTCTGCCAGGAAATGGCCACAGTCCTGCTGGATGTTAAAGTGTTCTGAGAGGCCTTGCCGTACTGCCAAACAGTGATAGTATTCTCGTTGGGCCTGCTTTGCCTTGCCGCGGCAAATCTATAAAGGAAACAAAATGTCACTGAATGCAATACCAGGGGTAGCCACAGGACAGAGTAACAGGTTTATTCTCTCAAGTGAAATTTGTGATAAATGTCAAAATTAATGTCGAAAAGCCAAACTGGGAAAATCCAGATATGGTTCCAATTCAGCCAATTTGGCCTTACATTTCAAATCCTACTTGAATTCCCAGCAATTCTTAATTTAGCGAATAATCCTGTAAATGTTTAATAATCTAGTACAGAATATGCTAACACTACTTATTTTAGAATAAAGGGGGTGGGGGATGGGGCCCTATAACTTAAAAACTAGAATGATAACCTAGAATACTTCTTTTAAACTGCACAAAAGTGGTAACAACATACAGCAAATTCTCAAACCCTGATGTAGCTGTTTTGGTGAAAAAAAATAAATCAATATTTAGAAGAGAAAATCATACCACTTCACTGAACATGCAGAGAACTTTAGGTTTATACACTGAACAGCACCTTACGGTTAGTTGGCAACCAATTTAGGTCAATTATCACAAATGGAAATCCTAGACCCATCTCCAATTCAGAGGAAGGGTATGTGTGTTTGAATGTGAATATAATTTTCCCACCAATGAAAATTTACTAGTAGGTTGCCAGAGCACCACAACTTGCTGTTTAGAGAATAAACCCTTGTGAGAATTGCCAAGGGTTCAAAGCGAATTTCAAAATTTAAGGTCAAAATATCTAAAGTGAAAATAGAATTCACTTGGAGAATTTCTTACTAACTGGGCTATTTTGGCTTAAATTTCGAAATTCACATTGAATTCATGGGAATTTTCCCTTAAGTGAATAACCCTGTTAATGTATAACCTACAAAAAAAAAAAAAATAATCAAAAAAAATAAACCTGTTCATAAATAAATAGGTTATTTTTTCACAACATTTCGCCAATAGTGCAGGTTACTTTGTGTAAACAGAGATGGTTTAATTAGTAACCTGGCTGTCTACAGATAGAAATGTAAATTATTATAGTTTGAGAAAAACATGTAAATGAGTAAATTTAAAGATACTGTAATTAAACTTTTATTACTTAAAGGGGGGTGATCATGAAACATGCATTAGTGATGTGTTGTGGCAAACATTATATATGTTGCTTTTTTAACGTTTTAATAGCCACAACCATTTACTTTAAAACATGTAAGTGTTTTACCTCCTCATCCAGCCTCTACTTGTGACAAAATTGAAAAAGAATGTTTCAAAGAACCAGGTTCAGTGACCCAGCCAAACTATCCCCATACATTGACATAGAGTGTGTGTCTATGTTCTGACTGACACATACCTTCTCTGAGGTAAATAGGTATATCATTCACCTTCCACACACTTTATTTTTTATAAAAAACACACACATACACATCCGAAGCCACAGTCCCAGAAAGCCATAGTGCACATCATCAGAGCAGTTGGTTTTCCCATCAGTGTTAATTTTGGCGGCAAATTTAAATTTAGTTTTAGTCATAGTCTTTGGACTATAAATCCATTTTAGTTTTAGTCGTATTTTAATCATCTGAATTGTTTTAGTTTTACTCGATTAAATCTCTAGTAGATTTTAGTCGACACAATTAAAATTTAATGGGTTTAGTTAAAGCCTCTATCTGTCTCTTTTGCCCCACATTCAGCCCCTCTGTGTCTCCTTGTGTCCTCCAAACCCCTCTAGGTGTCTCTCTCCCAAGCCCTGATCTGTCTCTTTTGTCCCTTCCACAGCCCCTCTGTGCAGTGTTAATTTTGGAGGCAAATTTCAATTTAGTTTTACTCATAGTCTTTTGACTAAAATGCCATTTTAGTTTTAGTTGTATTTTAGTCATCTGAATTGTTTTAGTCTAGCTTTAGTCGTCTAAATCTCAAACATTTAGATAACTAAAATTTGACTAACATATTAGTCGACAAATGAACACTGTACCCCATCAATACTGCCTTAACTACTGCCCAGTCAACCCCCGCAGCTAATCTTCCACCTTCTGCGTATGGCTCTCACTTTTATGTTAATATATGCTGCAACATAATTAAAAACAATAAAACATCTTTTATAAAGTTGGTTCTATGATGGTACACTAGCTGTGGTGGGGGAGGAAGGGGTGCATTATTTATATGGTTACTTATCGTTATATTTGTGATGGTACTGTTTACATACTTATATACATTTTGTGGTGGTGCTATTTATTTGTTTATTTAACTTCATATTTTATATGATGGAGCTGTTTATATTGTTATTTTTCTTTATATTTTGTGATGGAACATTGTTTTCTATGTATTTTCTATTTTTTGTAATCATAAGTAATGTAGAAGTAAATAAACAAGTACATTGTGAGATCAGCAAAAAAATAAAAGAAAAAAAAGGAGGGGAACTTGTAAAGTGTTACAATTCGGGAAAAGGGAGGGGACACCATCGGTCAATATGATTCACTATTGACAATTTTAGTTAAGTAATCATTACTTGTCTCACCAGCACATAAAATGAAAGCCTGTGTACAATGTCTATTGTAGTAGAGGTTAACACAGTAAAGGAGTTTAAGCATGCGTGGGATAGGCATAAGGCTATCCTAACTATAAGATAAGGCCAGGGACTAATGAAAGTATTTAGAAAATTGGGCAGACTAGATGGGCTGAATGGTTCTTATCTACCATCACATTCTATGTTTCTATGTTTCTATTAGAGCTTTTTTTTGCTCAAAACTATGACCAGTAGTGGGGAGTTCGATAAGATTAAGGGGGGGTGGGGAAGGCCCAATGTAGAAGATGTGGAATAAGAGTAGAAGGTCTAGTTTGACTATGATCCTGAGAGTTAGCGATCACATTGTCTATGGTTCCACGGTGCCTGTTTAGGAGAAGTAGGGTGTTAGGAGGGGGATGACGGAGTAAAAAGGGAATGAAAACTATTTACAAATCCCATCGGTTGGGATATGGGGTTAGGAAGGGATGCGAATAAGGAGAGGTTCGAGAGTATATTGTTTTTTTATCTTTATATTTTGTGATGGCGCTGTTTAAATGGTGTTTTGTCTGTCAGGGTTGTTCACTAAAGACAGAATTTTCTTGAAATAAATCCAAATGGAAAACCTGAGACAAAACTCTTTAGTTTAATATTCCATAAACCTCCATGAGTACCGTTACAATTTGTATTTTTATTACATATGGCATAAGTGATGTATTTCTAAACATAATTCCCTATGCACCTCTCCAGTTTTCCTCCCACTCCCCCCCTTACCATATAAACTACTGATATTACCGTCCCATGAGTCTACTAAGGGGGAACAGGCCTCTCTAACCAACTCTCTGGTATTAGAGGCATCTAATGCACCCTGCCCCGCACGTATCTATAGAATACCTGTCTCGCAACCTTTAGGCAGGTGCTGCACACTAGTTACCTAACGGTTTTACTTTTTACTAGTAATAGTATTGCAATATTTAAAAAATGTGCTATGATATCAATGCCAACAATTGTTAACCCATGATGAACAACTTGCACTAGCTGCTGTGGCAATGCAAGCCTGTCTGTACCGTTTATGCACTACTAAAATAAAGTATTTAAAAAAAAAAAAAAAAACTTGCATAAAACAATAAAATAAATCAGCCATAGTCACAACTTGGCTATTCCGCCCCTTGTTTTGGCATTCAGATTTAATTCATGAAAATTCAGACGTGAGTGAATAACCCTGTTTATATTCTGCGGTGGTGCTATTTACATGACACTGTTTAGATTATTGTTATTCTTGTATTTTGTGATGAAGTAGTTTATTTGGTTATTTATCATTATATCTTGTTGTGGTTCTGTTTATATTAGTATTTTTATATTATTTAACCTGATATACAGAAGTTTATGGGAGAAGAACAGACTCCATATATTATAATAAGATGCTCTGATTTGGAGTGCTTTTTGTTGAGAGCAGCACCCTCCTGTAGCTGCTTTTACTGTAATTTTTGAATAAATTATCTATTCAGTGCATTGATATATAGGAGGTGGTTTTAACCCAATAGTTTTTCCTTACAATGATAAGTTTTACTAAATATGTATTGTTAATAGAATGGCTCTTGTGTATTACCTTCACAGCGTATAGGTTACCAGGGTCCCGTGCGTATGATGCTCGGTAATACACCGCGTCCCCAGCCAGGCAGCAAGGAGTCGGGTTAGTTAGGCGAAAATCAGGCCAGCTCTCCAGTCCAAAGCTTATTGGCTCTCTCTGCCCTGCCATGAAAATGTCCTCACACCGCGCGTAAAACCTGCGCAAGGCCTCGGTCTGTAATTTAGCAATCCGACCTCCACTCCCCTTTAACCTTTCAATGGAATCTCCTGACTCACTGCCCCCAGCCTCCCAACTCTTCTCTGTGTCATAGGTAGGGTTTGCAAGATTTAGTGAAGTTCCAGGTGTCTTCTCAGGTGTGAGCTGACGGGGTGTTGTGTTCTTCTTAGGGAGAGGTGGAGGAGTGGGATGAGTTTCTTGATCTTTAGGAGGGCTCCCACCTCGTGTCTGGCGTGGCTGCTTGTATGGGATCATGTTGGCCCGAGAATGACCTGTCGGAGAAGAAGCTTTCATAGTTCATCACATATACAAACACACTGCAGTTTTTTTAAGCAATGCCTCTTTATAAACAAATACTTTTGTTTTCCTTCCCACATTCTTAGCCTAAGGTCATTTGTAAGTGTTCCACCACAATGAATATACTGAGATTCCTATCATTGTTAAGTATGAATGAGCATACATAGTACAAGAGAGTTACAAGTAGTTTTGCATACCTTTTTTCTAAACATTAGCAGTTATTACAGTTTTGGGTTGACTGTACAGAGAGGCAGATTAATTCATCCATCCCCCCTCACCAAAAAAATTAAGTGTGACAGAAGGCTGTCTGACCTGTTTGTAATAAGATATAAACAGTGCATTATTGTGTTGGCAGTGGGGCAAAGGTTACTGGAGGTGAGCGGAGCTGGAGCGAGCATACTGCTCATGTATCATGATTCTAAGAGGTGAGGGGAGCTAGAGTGAGAATACTGCCAGGTATTGTGATTCTAAGAGGTGAGGGGAGCTAGAACTAGCATACTGCCAGGTATTGTGATCCTAAGAGGTGAGGGGAGCTAGAACTAGCATACTGCCAGGTATTGTGATCCTAAGAGGTGAGGGGAGCTAGAACTAGCATACTGCCAGGTATTGTGATTCTAAGAGGTGAGGGGAGATAGAATGAGCATACTGCCAGGTATTGTGATTCTAAGAGGTGAAAGGAGCTAGAGTGAAAATACTGCCAGGTATTGTGATTCTAAGAGGTGAGGGGAGCTAGAACTAGCATACTGCCAGGTATTGTGATTCTGAGAGGTGAGGGGAGATAGAATGAGCATACTGCCAGGTATTGTGATTCTAAGAGGTGAGATGAGCTAGAATGAGCATACTGCTAGGTATTGTGATTCTAAGAGGTGAGGGGAGCTAGAACTAGCATACTGCCAGGTATTGTGATTCTAAGAGGTGAGGGGAGCTAGAGTGAGAATACTGCCAGGTATTGTGATTCTAAGAGGTGAGGGGAGATAGAATGAGCATACTGCCAGGTATTGTGATTCTAAGAGGTGAGGGGAGCTAGAGTGAGAATACTGCCAGGTATTGTGATTCTAAGAGGTGAGGGGAGCTAGAACTAGCATACTGCCAGGTATTGTGATTCTAAGAGGTGAGATGAGCTAGAATGAGCATACTGCTAGGTATTGTGATTCTAAGAGGTGAGAGGAGCTAGAACTAGCATACTGCCAGGTATTGTGATTCTAAGAGGTGAGGGGAGCTAGAGTGAGCATACTGCCAGGTATTGTGATTCTAAGAGGTGAGGGGAGCTAGAACTAGCATACTGCCAGGTATTGTGATTCTAAGAGGTGAGGGGAGCTAGAGTGAGAATACTGCCAGGTATTGTGAGTCTATGAGGTGAGGGGAGCTAGAACTAGCATACGGCCAGGTATTGTGATTCTAAGAGGTGAGAGGAGCTAGAATGAGCATACTGCCAGGTATTGTGAGTCTACGAGGTGAAGGGAGATAGAATGAGCATACTGCCAGGTATTGTGATTCTACGAGGTGAAGGGAGCTAGAATGAGCATACTGCCAGGTATTGTGAGTCTACGAGGTGAAGGGAGATAGAATGAGCATACTGCCAGGTATTGTGATTCTACGAGGTGAAGGGAGATAGAACTAGAATACTGCCAGGTATTGTGATTCTAAGAGGTGAGGGGAGCTAGAGTGAGAATACTGCCAGGTATTGTGATTCTATGAGGCGAGAGGAGCTAGAGTGAGCATACTGCCAGGTATTGTGATTCTACGAAGTGAAGGGAGATAGAACTAGCATACTGCCAGGTATTGTGATTCTAAGAGGTGAGAGGAGCTAGAATGAGCATATTGCCAGGTATTGTGATTCTAAGAGGTGAGGGGAGCTAGAGTGAGAATACTGCCAGGTATTGTGATTCTATGAGGCGAGAGGAGCTAGAATGAGCATACTGCCAGGTATTGTGATTCTACGAAGTGAAGGGAGATAGAACTAGCATACTGCCAGGTATTGTGATTCTAAGAGGTGAGAGGAGATAGAATGAGCATATTGCCAGGTATTGTGATTCTAAGAGGTGAGGGGAGCTAGAGTGAGAATACTGCCAGGTATTGTGATTCTATGAGGTGAGGGGAGCTAGAACTAGCATACTGCCAGGTATTGTGATTCTAAGAGGTGAGGGGAGATAGAATGAGCATACTGCTAGGTATTGTGATTCTAAGAGGTGAGAGGAGCTAGAGTGAGAATACTGCCAGGTATTGTGATTCTAAGAGGTGAGGGGAGCTAGAACTAGCATACGGCCAGGTACTGTGATTCTAAGAGGTGAGAGGAGCTAGAATGAGCATACTGCCAGGTATTGTGATTCTACGAGGTGAAGGGAGACAGAGAGAGTATACTGATCAGGTTTAGTGGTTCAAAGACATGAGGGGAGCTAGAATGAGCATACTGCTCAGGTATCATATTTCCAAGAGGTGTGAGGAGCTAGAATGAGCATACTGTTCAGGTATCGTAGTTCTAAGAGGTGAAGGGAGATGGAGAGAGTATACTGCTCAGGTTTAGTGGTTCTAAGAAATGAGAGGAGCTAGAATGAGCATACTGCTCAGGTATCGTGGTTCCAAGAGGTGAGGGGAACTAGAATGAGCATTCTGTTTAAGTATAGTGGTTCTAAGAGGTGAGGGGAACTAGAATGAGCATTCTGTTTAGGTATAGTGGTTCTAAGAGGTGAGGGGAACTAGAATGAGCATTCTGTTTAGGTATAGTGGTTCTAAGAGGTGAGGGGAACTAGAATGAGCATTCTGTTTAGGTATAGTGGTTCTAAGAGGTGAGGGGAACTAGAATGAGCATTCTGTTTAGGTATAGTGGTTCTAAGAGGTGAGGGGAACTAGAATGAGCATTCTGTTTAGGTATAGTGGTTCTAAGAGGTGAGGGGAACTAGAATGAGCATTCTGTTTAGGTATAGTGGTTCTAAGAGGTGAGGGGAACTAGAATGAGCATTCTGTTTAGGTATAGTGGTTCTAAGAGGTGAGGGGAACTAGAATGAGCAATATCTATTTGAGGTATAGTGGATTTTAAGAGGTGAGGGGAGCTAGAACAAGATAGCGTGCAATTCTATAGACAGCCTACTACTCAAGAGGTGTAGGGACATTTAGACATAATGTGGTATAAAAAAAGAAAAAAGTGGTGAGAATGTCTGCATCCAAGCATTGTCTAGTTTAGCTCTTAATTCGTCCTATTTATTTATTGCTTTTAGTAAATACCATTATGATAGACTAGATATAATTAGCACAAACACATTTTAGAAGGTGTCAATCCTTCTGATCTTTTGTCTCAGTCTCTAAGAAGATCAGTATCCAATCATCACAAATAAAGATGTCTCAGGTAACAGGAAAAAAGAAAACAACCTCCACAAATCTCCTTTATTGCTCCACCCCATCATTTCTTCTCCTGTTTCCCAAGTCCAACTAGCTAGACAGGCTGGCCAGGATTCATTGCACTGTATACAGTATACAGCACCCTAATCTGCATCAGTGTGACAGCAAACACTGTCAACTGGTTCTATGTATTTTTGGTAATGACTAGAACACCTGCCTATTTACAATTTTGTTTCAAATGGAAAAAAAAAATCTTCTTGATTTTAAAAACAAAAGGTTGTCATCTCTCCCTTCCCCCCCACCAATCATCAACATATTGTGTTTAATTGTTAGAATCTTGTCTATATAAACATTGCTATACTGTCAAACAATATTATGACAAGAGAGAATGGCAGTATACCATAACATCAACAACAATTCTAGAAAACACAATAACATATGTGCATGTGCATCTCTTACTGGTGCAATGCTCTCCAGCTTCAGCAGGTGTGTGTACAAGTATTTTACATGTGCAATAGTCTGCAGTGGTAGCAAATGACGGAAGAATATTTTACTGGAGCAATATTATGCAGTGGTAGCAAATGACATGTTTTGCTAATGTAAGGCATGGAGTAATCAAGATATTTCCTGGGAAAGGTGATCCGTGAAACGACACAGTAATATACCACAAAGAGTGATTATACAAAGACCTAAACAGAAAAAGAGATAAAGAATAAATGCTCTGCGGGTCTTTGCACAGTGTTCTACAGGAGGACAGGATTGGATGAAAGGCAGGATAAGTCTATTTGGGTGTTAGCAGAGAAATGTTCTGTAGGTCTCTGGTTGAGGGATGGTTATCTCATCTCTCTCATGTATTGCACTACCTTGGTAAAAATAGTTTGCAATGAGCTGCTCTGCAGAATTTCGGTATTGTCTAACAGTTCAATACTCTGCAGGTCTGTCTTAGGTAAGTAACTAGAAATGCAATTATCTGCAGTAATGGGGTGGTTTACAAGGCAATGCTCTGCAGACTTTCATTATGGGTAGTGGTGTGACACTCTGCAGTTTCTGCTGCTCAGAATTGTCAGTTTGCAGATTAATATAGAGTGCAAGGTTCTTCTGCTTTTTGGTAGCTATATTATTTCTGGTTAAACACTTTTAAGGGTTCTACGTGCGAACAGACTGCTGTATTTCTCACCTAGATTGGTATAGGTCACTCCTCCAGGACTGCAATCAGAGGAATGGTCGGAAGCAGTGCCGGACTCCTCTCTAGCCTGCATCTCTGTATTAGTAGGTGGCGTCACCGTGCCTGTCTCAATTTGTTCATTAGAAGGTGGTGACAAAGTGCGGGTTGAAAATCCAGCTGGAGGGGTCTCCTGTAGAGGTGTATCATCAGGTGTACTGCATAGAAAATAGACAAGCCACAGTCAGACATAACTGGTCGCCCCAAGGCAGGTCTCCCCACTGTATCACGGTCTAAACCAACACATTCTATCACTTTATTCTATTTATCACAAGAGGTTGTGGTCTGTCAGAAAGGGGTTAAATAAAGATACCACTGCCGAGCGGGTTACTAAGGAAAGAAACAGAGACCTGATAAACAAAACACAGGAAAGCTAAATTAAAGTGGGACAGAGAAAACGGATCTACATAAAACTGACAGCATACAGAAAATTAGAGATTAACAGCACTGAAGAGGAGAAAAAAAAAAAAGCTGCAACTGAATGGAAGAGCGTTGACAAATGAGAACAATTTGAGAGGATTAGAGAAGTGAAAGTTAGCAGGAAATAGAAAAGCGTAGGTATGATCTCACCGTGTCCTGCTACTGACACAGCTTCCCATTCTGTGACAGGGGAACTGAACACTCATGGAAGGGGTAGCAATGAACTCTGACTTTACCTGGGAAGGAGTGTCTATAGACACCAAAACACTGTTACAGCCTAGCAGTTACACACACCTCTCCACACCCTACGTGGAATGCTAGATAAGAGAGTAAGGGAGGGAGAGTCTCCTCCTCCTTCAACCAGAAGGGGAGAAAAAAAACACACACACCTACAGCTATAATCTGTACATATGAACAGACTGGAGACCTGTACGTGTATTGGAATAGGAAAAGTTTAAAAGGTTTATTGGAAAAGCATGAAAAGAAATGTTACAGAAAAGAGATGATGTTACAGAAAAGCATTATTGGGAAGGAAGGGATGCAAGGTAATTCATTAGCCCAGGTTATTTTGTATAACCTCCTTACCTATAGACTGTAAGCTCGTTTGAGCAGAGTCCTCTTCAACCTATCGTTCCTGTAAGTTTTCTTGTAATTGTCCTATTTTTAGTTAAATCCCCCCCTCTTATAATATTGTAAAGCGCTACGGAATCTGTTGGCGCTATATAAATGGTAATAATATAATAATACAAATTGTACTGACCCGAAATTGGGTCTACATATTAGTCCAGTGGTACTCGGTGTTTGGAACACATACGTCACAATCATCACACCAGAGGCAACAGAACACAATAAATGGTTAACCATAGAAGCATCACCTTCCTTTTGGCACTGGGAAGAGTCTAATGAATGTGTTTAACATAAAGTATTTTGCCGTATATTATAGCAGAATAAAAGAGTCACTGACTCATTTTAAAATTAAGGAATATCTAGTAAAGCTAATTTCATACAGGCAAATTGTGTCCCTGCGGACAATAAAGTTAAGGAACTCTGCGCTAAACAAAATCACAGAAACAGAAGTATGACACATTATAAAAGAGATAGAAAAGGAGGCAGTAGGAAAGGAGGAGGCTTTGACAGAGAGTTAATTAGGCAATTAATTTAAAGACAACGGGAAATGAAATAATAGATTTGGGAAGATGCAAGAAGAGGGAAACAGTGTGTGTGTGTGTGTGAATACCTTATCTTGGGGAATACAGATACCATTAACACTTTACTCTCCTTATCTTTTTATCACAGAGATATTTAATTGAATGCTGATACAACATCTCTTTTTGTTAATATGCTAACTAAAGTTATGTAAATAATTTACCTGCTAGATCTGGTCTCCGTGCATACACTGTCCTGTGGGCTGCTGGCCGCTCTCTCTTCGTCAGATTGACACATAAAGACAATAGAAGGTTTCTCTCCTGGTCCAGTACGGCTTTCACTAAACCAATGGTGACGCTGGACGGGTGGTGGTGGAAGCATGTGGATGACTGTTCCATCCAGTCCAACTAGTTTGCCATCATCTCCTCTTTCTTCATTTGCCCCAATCCCACCTCCCTCTTTCTTCCTCCTGAAAAAGCTCTTGAAGGAGATCCAACGACGTGGCTTGGCATCAGCTGGTCGGCGTGGCTGAGTTGAGCATTCGGTGGGAGAGGGACGATTAGTTCCAGTAGGCTTGCCACGAGTGGCAAAGTGTTTATGTAGCATACTTGCGTGGTATGGTGAAGAAGTGGAGCGTGGTGGTGGGAAGGGAGGCAGTGGTTCTGTGTTAACTGGTACAGTTGGGCTGTCATCACTGGAAGGTATCGAGGATGACTTGCTGAAACTAAGAGTTCCCATTGTTTCACTTTGCAGCGGGAATAAGGATTTGGGTCTGCCTAATGAACCTGGAGCAATCTCAGGCTCTGGATGGGACAGTGGAGCGTGGTGCTCTTCACTGCTGGCAGAATCAGGAGTCATAGCCTCTGGTGGAGAACGAGGTGGCTGGATTGACGCCACAATTTGAGACAGTACCCTGTTTGCACTCTCCCTGGGACAAGTTGGGACTTCTGGAACCACTTCGTCCTTGAGATCCTCTTTTCTCTGACCTTTAGCAGGTGTTTCAATTTCCTCGTATGTGTGGCTGATAACACTTGCAGTCTGACGCTTTTCCTTGTCAGGAGGTGGTGGGAATCCTCCTCCAGCACCCACAAAACTTCTATATATTGCCAGGTTATCATAAGCACTAGGATTGATAAGAATGGGCACTTTGTCGGCACTCTTGCAGCTATGGGCGTACTCTGGTTCATCGTGAATGATAATGGGGAAGGGTGGCATTCCAGCATTATTGTAGCTGTTGAATTTTATCTCTGACAGATTGGGTGAGCGGACAGGTACAGTGTGAGTGCTCAATCCAGCAGTGGGTGAAGTAGGGGCCGACTTGTGACAATTTCGCTTGGGGGCTTCCACTAAATCAGTCTTGGCAAGCTTCTGTCGGGGACTGGTGCTGGATGTCCAGACCTCCTGATAGCGAGTGGAACTTCCTTTTCTTAATCTAGTACTAAGCGGAGGTGGGCATTCTCCAGCCATAGCAGCTGATACATCAACAACCGTGTATGGTTTACAGACAGGCTGCTCTAGACTTACCACACGATATGGCTTGGCTTGAGCCATACCTGCATCTTGGACAACACCTTGTACGGTCACATCTTGTTCAGTACCCTCAGGTTTCTCAGCTTCGACTGTACCATTACAATAAAGCCCTCCTGAGGAAGAAGAGGAGGAAGTGGATGGAGGGCAGGACAAAGATTCTGATACAGAAAAATCTGGAGATGGGGAAATAGCATTTATATCTGCACCTACATCACAGCCATTTAGTATCTCATCATAACTATCATCATAATCCACGGCACACACCCTCTGCAGTGACTTCTGGCGAAGCGGCACAGTATTCCATTTCTCTCTGCCTCCTAATCTGCCAGGCACTGGAGACAGGCTTCCTCCCTGCAGGTTGGCAAAACGTGGTTGCCCTCTCATGCGAATTTCCATGGCCAAGAGTTCCTCATCACTCTCTTCCCAACTTTCCCGCTCTCCCTTCTCAGTATCGCACTCCTCATCCCAACTGTCCTCACCGCTGGAAAATTCTGGGTAACAAAAACGCCCACCATCTCTTGAAATGACTGCCCCCTCTTCTCCACTCATCGCCACTCGTTTCTCATTCCGCTTTGCTCCCCTTCCTTCATGATGGCTTCCAGAAAGACAGCTGGCTGATGGTTTTCTCTCCAAGGAGCGTCTGTAGCACTGATTGATCCTGCATAAAAATGTTTCTCGGGCTGTGCCTTCTGGGGGTGGTAAAGGAGCAGACGGGCTCCCCAAACCTGCTATTTCCTTCAGAACTTCAGTAAGACCACTGTTGTCCATGTGATTGTTATTGGTCACCAAGTGTTCTCCACCTGTGTTGTTATTTGCTTGATCATCAATACATGTGACTGAAGGTGCCTGGTTTTGGTTCCGAGCTGTTACGGGGGGAAGCGGTACCCTAGCTTGCCCCTGTGTATGGTGGCCCACCGGTCCATCTACTGCCATCATAGTGGGCTTGACAGCAATGGTGGGCTTCTTGGCCACTGGGGGTCTGAATCCAGTTGTGGTACGGGGCCTTTGATTGGTGTTGACTTTGGCATGATGAGCCCGATAGGGAGGAGGTGGTGGTGGCGGAGGCGGAGGCTGTCCAGAATTTCCCCTGCCAAGAGCTGCCAGCTGGTGTTGTCCTTTGGGCTGAAAACAGTTTTTGCATTCTCCTGGTTTCCAAACATGCTCTGTGAATGAGCCGCAGGCCGACATGATGGAAGGAGCTGTAAAGCATGGCACCGGGGCACACAGATGAGCCTTTTCCCCTAAATCAAGTCGTCACAGGACACCGGTCAGGATCATCGTCACACATCCAGAGTTACAACAGCCACTTCAAATAACTGTAGGGAAAAATAAAAGAGAGGGTTAAAGTCCAAAAAAATTATACAGGTAAAAAGGTGCATTTAATTTTTAAATTCTTTGTTTTGTTCTACAGAGTAATTATAATCTAGATGGAAGCAATAAAGGAATGTTCAGAGATGAATTTAAGTACTGTCTGTCACTTTCTTCCCGCTGAATAACGCACATGCGCAGTGGAATTACTGCTCAAATGCACATAAACTACTATGGGGGTAAGAACGTCAGATAGGCACCAAGCAATGCTCCTCTTAAAAATTATCTACAATATTGGTAAAGGCAGAGGAGCAGCCCTGGCGTTCTTTTAGAAATGCCTTTTAGAGTTTGTAACTTTCTTTCTATTAGTTACCTATATTGAAATGTTTGAAGTTTAATGGAAAAGGAAAAGATACAAATGTTTTCCTTTAACCCCTTAATGACTGAGCCAAATGTACATGTTTTGCTCAAAATAAAACGTAAACTAAACTTGGAATTTGACTATATGTATGTTCAACCTTAATTCCCCTCTTTCATATTAAATGCACCCACACTTATTATATATCATTTTATTCAGGAGAAATAGGGCTTTCATTTAACATCAAATATTTAGCTATGAAACATAATTTAATATGAATAAAATATAAAAAAAAAAAAAATTGAGAAATGTTGTTATTTTTTTTAGTTCTGCATGACATTTTAACTGTGAATGTCATAATACTGTTTGCTTTTACTGCAATAAAATACACATATTTGTATTCAGCAATGTCTTACGTGTAAAACAGTACGCCTTACATACAGGTTATATGGTGTTTTGGGAAGTTACAGGGTCAAATATAGTATATTACATTTTTCAGTTTTTTCACATTGAAATTCGCCAGATTGGTTACGTTGCCTTTGAGATCTATATTATATATTTAATTAATATCATTCTACGTGTACTTTGATATTAATATATAAAATCCAAAACATGATTTTATATATATATATATATATATATATATATATATATACATACATATATATGATCTAAGTATCTCTATGAGGACATGCTGATTGGCGCAGCGTTTTGCTGCGCATGTGCAATAGCCTCCAATGCCTGGATTGGCTACGATCATCAACTTTGTTTATCTCAGCCACAGAGGCGGAGCCAGCTGCTGTGAGATCGGCACGGTGTTGGAAAAAATGTGAGTATTACTACTCTGACACTGGGCCGGGTACCTAAATAGTGGGTTTAACACTATAGTGTCAGAAATACAATTGTGTTCCTGACACTATAGTGTTCCTTTCAGCACAATTGTAAGCTCAATTTTCTTTTAGAAGGCGGCTGTTGATCAGATATGCACTAAACATTTAATTAAAATAAAAAATAAAGAAAGTATTGCCGCATTAATGTCACAATGACCTCACTTTCTTGCCAAAAGGTGAAATTCCAAAGCTTTCAGTTGAGCAGTGGGACCTTCTAACTGACTCATTAGCTTGTGCAACATTATTAAATCCCTGAAAAATTTGAAGCTAAGCAAATCCCCATGCCCTGATGGTCTCTCTGGTCAATTTGAGACAACACAATAGTACATCACCTGACAGAAGATTGCTAATTACTTGCATCAATCCATCGGAATCCCAGAGGAGCTTAAATTGCTCTGCATTATACTATTACTGAGAAGGGCACAGGCCTTCCATTACACACAGACTGATTCAGTGTTCAGGAAGAAGTTTGAGAGATTGTAAACAGAATTCTATCTGAAATACTTTTACAGAAAAAAAAGAAAGTCTTTTCCTCGACTGGATCTAGTCAGTGGTAATTTTGACAGCAAATTTCAATTTAGTTTTAGTCATAGTCTTTTGACTAAAAAAAGCCCTTTTAGTTTTAGTCATATTTTAGTCATCTGAACTGTTTTAGTTTTAGACGACTAAATCTCCAGTAGATTTTAGTTGACACGCCTAAAATCTAATTAGTTTAGTTAAAGCCTGTGTCTCTTTTGCCCCTTCCCAAGCCCCTCTGTGTCTCTTTGTGTCCCCGCAGCATCTTTAGTTGTCTCTCTCCCAAGCCATGGTCTGTCTCTATTGCCCCATTCAACAGCCCCTGTGTTCTTTTTTTTTTTAATTTTTGGTGGAAAAGTTCCATTTAGTTTTAATCACAGTCTTTTGACTAAAAAGCTATCGTAGTTTTAGTTGTATTTAGTCATCTGAAAATGGGCTTGAATTTTAAAACATAGTCTAGTTTTAACAGAGAAAGTAATGAGGAGAGCTCCTCGTGAAGCCGGGATAGTTCTCCTCGCCACTACTACCCCCCCCCTCCCCCCCCCCGATAAATCTCAAATAATATTGGCTTAAAAACTGACAACGTTTATTGAAACAAAAATAATAATAGTAATGTTTATAAAAAAAAACACATAACCAAAAAAAGCACCCATTCACCCTAAATAGTGAACAGTTAAAACATAAAGACTAGAGACTACAGATCTAGCTGGTAAAGTATTCAGGCAGATTGCTTGTATAGGCAAGTATATAACAATGTGTCAGAACAGTGTCATTTTTATATAGTTGCATGAGACAACTGAATACAGTTGCAAAAAGTGTATACCAAAAAAGTCCAGCCTGTTGATAGTTAATTACAGCCAAAAAACAGCAATAAGCCTTCCCCTAATGGGTTAAAATAGGGAAAACTGAACTTAAGTAACCTCTTCAATAAAGATCCCTGATATAGGGAAAGATGGACTTAGGTAGCCTCTTAAAAAAAAAATCCCCGATTTGGATATCAGTTTCCAACAGCGAAAAAAACTCCTTGTATTAAATCTAGCAGAAGTTAAATCGAAAGGATAGGGAGATAAGAGGTAGAAGAAACAAATAGATTGAAGAAAATGCTGTCTAGACAGGGTCCAGTATAGAAAAAAGGGCTCTGTCACCACACAAGCTTATATCCCTATAGTATATAGAGAGACCGCAAAAATAGAAGATCTCTCAATAGGGGATATCCAGCAGGCTGTAGTCTCGGTCAAAAAACAGCCAAAATCATCATGTCATTACTAAGTAGTCAAAAAGTATACATGTCATAACTAAGTAGTGAAAAAAAGTATAAACACAAGTCGCCCAATAGTCTAGTTTTAGTCGACAAAATCTCAAATATTTTAGTTGACTAAAATTGTTAGTCGACAATATTACACTGGATCTAGTCATTTCAGTTACCTACATTAAATACATTGAGAAAGGTAAAAATGAAACCGAACCAAAACATGGACGCAATTCGATTCAGCAGTTCATTTTCTGACTGATGTCCCCTTTTGCCACTGCCTATCAGAAGTGCTTTAGATCTTTTCTTCGATATTGTTTCATATAAGTCTGTTGAGAACAGTACAATTCACGGTGTTCACATAAAAATGGTTACAATTGGATAATACATGGTATAGTTTCAGGACCATCCATTTTGACTTCGTCATGGTGTTATGTAATAATTATGTATTAAACCCTATCACTCACTGACCAGTCCCCTATCATGTCTGCTTAAAAGATTCACAGATACTTCCTCCTAGGGATCTTCAGATGTTAATTTAAATTTCAAGCCCATTTTCAGAACATCCTTCAGTAATCAGCCTCCGATATGTAGGTCTTCAACTCTTTTCTATAAACCATGTCTGCCATACTCAATGATGATGCCAGAGCAATGGAGATGAAGGTTCGAACCAAGAAAGCTAACAGAGGAATGCAGGCGTATGGGGTATTTTGCATGAGCCCCCAGTATACATTGTAACATTGATACCATATGAGCTCAATGACAGAACAACAAGTTGGCGTCTAACTAGAGCATACTGAGGTAGGCGTGGACCAGTTAGCTTGTTAAGGAAGGAGCGTTCCTGTTTTTGTGTTGTTTCTAACAATAGGGGGCAAACGTGAAATGAAGCCATAAGTGAACGGATAGTAACAGTAGCCACACTTGGCAACAATAAAGATAATTGAATACTGGTTTTGGCACTTATTCATGATAGTAAATTGGAGGAAACCGCACTCACCAGGCTACCACGGTGCACCAAATCGGGGGCAGGCCAGACCCCACATGGAATGTGAAAAATAAAGTGATGGTTAAGGCACTCAAGTAGATAACAGAACAGCAGCTTCATCGGAGCAAACACACAGCAATGTTTTGACCCGACCGGGTCTTTTGTCAAACTTGGAACATCACTTTATTTTGGCACTTATTCATGACCTGTTTCCTGACTTAATCTGCTGCCACTTGTGCAATATTATCAAATCAAAATCTGAGTAAGTATTTATCTCCCACTGAAGATGAGTGCCAAGACTGTCTGGAAGTACTTCCTGCTCTGGATAGAGCTCACTACAGAGACTGCAAATGCTGGGGAATAACAGCAAACATAGCATTGTTTTGTTTTTGTTTTTTAGAAATTTGTGATACATTATCTATAGAATACAATCGAGGTACAGAACACTGGTGAGACGTCACTTGGAGTATTGTACGCAGTACTGGAGACCGTATCTTCAGAAGGATATTGATACTTTAGAGAAGGGCTACTAAACTGGTTCATGGATTGCAGGATAAAACATACCAGGACACTCTTGGCAAGGGTGCTTAGGCCACGTCCGAGACGTGGCCATATCACCTCTATCAGACATCCTGACGGCTCCGTCAAGACCTTGCCGGTCGAGGTCGCAGAGGTATTCACTGACTTTTACAAGTCCCTCTATAACCATTCCCCAAGAACGCCCCCACAGGTAGCGACAGATATAGAACACACAAATAGATTCCTCTCCGGGCTGGAGCTCCCCAAACTTTCGCAAGAGGCGCGCTCCAGGCTGGCAGGGGAAATCTTGCCGGAGGAGGTGGACCGGGATTGGATCTCGGAATTGAAGGGGAATAAGGCTCCCGGACCAGATGGGTACGACGGGGCCTATTATAAGACGTTCCGTGAGGAGCTGACGCCCCAACTGACGACCCTATTTAATACCTTTAGGGACGGGGGGACGCCTAACCAGGATATGTCCTTAGCTACCATCATCTTATTACCTAAACCCGATAAAGACCCACTTCTCCCTGAGAGTTACCGCCCCATATCCCTTATTAATCACGACATGAAGATACTAGCGAAAATACAGGCGACGAGACTTAACCCATACCTGACTGAACTAGTCGACGCTGACCAGGTCGGTTTTATTCCAGGAAGGCAACTTTTTGAGAATACTCGCAGAAATATTGACCTTATCTGGAAACAGGTGACTACTAAGACCCCGACTCTATTACTCTCCCTCGATGCTGAAAAAGCATTCGATAGGGTCCAGTGGCCATATCTGTTTACGCTCCTGTCCCACCTAGGATTCCCTGAGCAATCACTAACGCTAATAAAAGCTATGTACGCGAACATATCTGCCCAGGTCAAAATAACGGGCGCCCCGCTACGCCCGTTTAAGCTTCATAATGGGACAAGGCAGGGTTGCCCTCTCTCCCCTTTACTGTTCGTGCTGTCGCTGGAGCCCTTGCTCCAGGCGTTGCGACGACATCCAGATATTCAGGGGGTTAAAGCGGGAGGACGGGAGTTCCTGGTTTCGGCCTATGCGGATGACGTGCTCCTGACGGTCACCAGCCCCATGGGCTTACTGGGGGCCCTTCATACTGTACTGCGGGAGTATGGACAGATAGCGGGCTATAAAATAAAGACAATAAATCTTATTTATTATCTTGTTTTATAGGGTTTGAGGGATTCCCTTTTTAAGGTTGCTGCAATAAGTTATTTAGCGCTGTCTCATCTCTCTTATTTACTATTAAGATAGCGGGCTATGGTGCAAATATGGTGAAATCAAGTGCTTTGCCGATTAACATCAGTGGGGGTGAGGCAGACGCCATACGCAATACCTATGGCATAAATGTAGTGCACCAATCGTTTAAGTATCTGGGGATACGCCTGACGGCGAACCCAGAGCAGCTATACAGTCAAAACTACACACCACTATTTAAGAAGCTCATAAAGGAGCTAGAGACGTGGTCAGATAGACCGATCTCATGGATGGGACGAATCCATGAGGTCAAAATGAACCTTTTGCCCAGGCTCCTATTTCTTTTTCAGACCCTGCCCCTCCGTGTGTCTAAGACGCAATTACTCCCACTGCAAAGAGCAATTGGGACCTTTATATGGAATTCAAAATGGCACAGGATATCGAGATACATTCTATATAGGACAAAAGACAGGGGGGGTTTGGGCCTTCCCAGCTTACATGCCTAATATCTGGCGAGCCAATTAGCTCAGGTCGCTATGTGGCACTCACCCCCAGGAGAGAGAAAATGGGTGGACTTGGAGTCTCTTATGGTGGGGGCGGACCTTCCACAGTTACTCATGTGGGTGCCTAAGGCACACAGACCCCAAATTGGAGTCACGTGCCCGGCTATTCTTAACTCCATGCGGTTGTGGGATAGTGCGGCTTCTGTGTACGGCTTGGCCTCGACTCCTTCCCCTCTCATGCCATTTTTGCGTAACAAAGAATTTCTCCCGGGCATGGCGGCCAGGAACTACCGTAACTTAGAGAGAGTAGGGCTCCAGCGCATTTGCCACCTCTTTAAGGGTGGGGAGTTTATTTCGTTTGAGTCCCTGAGACAATTAGGCCATCTTACCCCAGCGGATTTTTTCCGCTATCTACAGATCAAAGATTACGCAATACACCCACACATTCAAGCAGCAGCGCAACAGAAAATGACATTCTTTGAGGGCATATGCCTCCAGGAACGTATGCCTAAGGGCTTGATCACGCTCCTTTATAAGCATCTTTGTACCGAGACTAAAGAGTGGGACACCGCACATACATAACGCAATGGGAAAGGGATCTAGGGGAACAACTGGAGGGGGTGGAGTGGCAGGAAATATGGGAGGCCAATCATTCCTCTTCGGTTTGTGTTACCATGCAGGAACAGTCGGTAAAAACGATGCTTCGGTGGTATACCACCCCTGTTCAACTGTACCACATGAGGAAGACCCCCACGGACCTGTGCTGGAGGGGGTGCGGGGCCAAGGGTACCTATAAGCATATGTGGTGGGAATGCCCAGAGATACGTACATTTTGGAAGCAAGTTAGGGAGGTGATCACTCAGGTTTTTTCCAGGGCCCCGGAATTAGACCCGTGGGTCTACCTACTGAGCAGGACGATAGAAGAGTGGACCCGTAGGGAACAGAAACTCCTGCATAAAATTACCCTGGCATCAAGGAGAGCCATTGCGGCAAATTGGTTGAAACAGACGGCCCCAACGATTGGTGGAGTGCTGTATAGAATTCGGGAAGTGCATCTTATGGACGACTTGACAGCTCGAATACGAGACACCCTACCGGCCTTTCAGAGGGTCTGGGAGCCATGGGAGAGCTCCCCCGCCTCCCCTCTTTTCTTCCTTCTCTTTTTCTTCTCTGTTTCTTTGCGATCCTACTCCTCTCTCTTGCGATTCTGGTTTCCATCGGAAGATTAGGTTAGTCACCATAGGCCCACTATAGATAGTGTAGGCAAAAGGTTCTGGTGTGCCCAAATTGGGGACTTGGGGAGGGACATAGCAAACTACACAGTCATTTACTCCAAAAAGCAAGACGACCGGTTGGTAGGTGAATAGTGGAGTTCTTATCTTCATCTGCCGGGCTGTTATAGGGAGGTCGACAGGACAGAGGACGGAACTTGGCCCAAGGAATAGCGTTCCTCCTCGGGGGGGTCGATGGGGGTAGGGATGGAATGGGGGTTCAGAGGCCTGGGGTGACTAGGTGATGGATTTAGGAGGAGGATGGGGTCAATTTCATTCTTTCTGGTTTATTACTGTTAAGTTGGACTTCTGAGTAATGTGGTGTTGACATGGGAAGGGACTGCTAAAGAGCTGAGGGGACACACATACAAGCCAAAACTCTGAGCAAAGTGCACGACCATGGGACTGGGCTCGAGGAGCGGGAGCTGGGGGACTGTGGTCGGGGCCCGGGCCTTGGGGTTTTTTCTGTTTTTCTTTTTTCATTAGCAATGTAATCAGCAGGAAAATGGGGAATATATGTGCGGCAGTTTGCTTGTTATGTCATTGCCAAATGTTAAATAAAGAATTTTTTTTTTTAAAAACATACCAGGAAAGGTTAAAGGATCTTAACATGTACAGCTTGGAGGAAAGACGAGACAGGGGGGTTATGATAGAAACATTTAAATACATAAAGGGAATCAACACAGTAAAGGAAGAGGCTATATTTAAAAGAAGAAAAACTACCACAACAAGAGGACATAGTCTTACATTAGAGGGGCAAAGGTTTAAAAATAATATCAGGAAGTATTACTTTACTGAGAGGCTAGTGGATGCATGGAATAGCCTTCCAGCTGAAGTGGTAGATGTTAACACAGTAAAGGAGTTTAAGCATGCGTGGGATAGGCATAAGGCTATCCTAGCTATAAGATAAGGCAAGGGACTAATGAAAGTATTTAGAAATGAATGGGTAGACGAGATGGCCCAAATGGTTCTTATCTGCCGTCACATTCTATGTTTCTATGATGTGGGAATGAACCTAAGCCCATAGAGTCCCCTAGATAGCATCCTGAATGTTACAGAATACAATTGTGATGTTGTAAACATAAGGCATACTGTAACTTACTATAACTTTACTTTAAAAGATGATAAGGACTCTGAGAATGGTACTCTGTGTGTTTTATTAGTTTTCTTGATAACATGATAGCCATATTCGACTATAATCTTGGGTTAAGTTAGGGACACAATGAGCCCAGAGTTTTCTTTTAATTTAATATTCTGTAGTTATGCCAAATTGGGATTAGTCAGAAAGGCAGTAAATCCCTTTATTATTATTTATTATTAAATTATGATCTACTTAATTACACGGTTTCATATAATCACAGTTAAAGCACTTACTATGCAGAGTCTTGTGTCACTGAGAATGAACTTGTGACATCATCAGAAAGTCAGTAAATAACTCAAGCGTGAATGTTGCGCACAAAGGGAGCACTTGTGAACCAACAACCACTAGTTTGAGAAGAACATGTCCAAGAAATGCCCAGGCCTATTGCACAGAAGCTTGTAAGGCAGCTAGTATATCATACAATGGAAAGCAGCCAGATGCTATGCACCATTTGTCTTCGAAAAGCTAAAAAAATATTTCTGGGAAACTAATGAATATAAAGCAGATTCACAAAAACACTTTGACTTGATTGTTTCTATAAACCCCTTATAAAACTACATGAACCATTCCTTCCATGGTGCGGTAAACGATAATGTGTCTTCACAACACTCATGCATGGTAATTTGCATGGTATGCCAGCTGTGCCTTGACAGCCTGGCATATGATTTAAAATAGAAATAAAACACTAAAAATAGCACTACTCGTTGTTAGCTACTGGATTATATCAAACAAATACCTCTTAACCGTTTTGAAGTTGCCTAGACAGTACCAATTTTGGGACCATATTCCATCATGATGGATTGGTTTTCTGGTGTTTTCACTCCTTGAGATACATCTTCATAGATGTCAGTGCAAGCACATCACGGCTTAGAATATCCACTGTTCACTAACCATTGGCAAGTGAAAATTTAGCCCATGTGAGTAGAAACTGACCACTGGTAAATATGCCATGGACTCTTCAAACTTAAAGTGGTAAGTAACTTTTAAGGACTGGGTAGGAGTGTAGAACATGAAGCTTAAAGGAACACTATAGCGTTAGGAATACAAACATATTCCTAATGCTATAGTGTTCCTTTAAGCTTCAAGGTGAGTGCTAAAAATTGATTAAGTGACCTCCACCCTTCCCATGTAATTTAAAAATTTATTTTACTAATCACTAAGCCCACCGTTCTGCCACCCAGTCTCCCTATCTGAGATCATTATGATTGATGATCTCAGCCAATCCAATGCTTCCCCATAAGGAAACATTGGGGTGTTAGCGTGCATGCAGGAAAAAGCAATAAGCTGTGCTAATCAAATGCTCGCATTGACCGACATTTAAATGCGAACTAAGCCTTAATTGGTTCTCTCAGGGTAAGCCCCTCTAGTGGGTTTCAGGAAACCAGCCACTACAGGTGTATTTTACCCTGCAATGAAAACATTGCAGTGCTATTTCTGAGAAACTGATCAAGCCACTGACAAGTTCAGGTCAAAATCTATTCAGTGACTGAATCTATTTTACATCCGCCATTAAAATTCAAAGTATGCTGAGGCCATACCATAGGTGTGGATCCACTGCTTCTCTTTGATACGTATAGGGTTCAATAGTTCTCATAGAGAAGCAGTGGATTGGTGAATCGTGACAATCTCTATGAGAAGCATTTCATTGGACATCAATCCTAAATCTTAACGATCTCACAGTAGGAGGATCGAGTTTCAGAGAGGAGTCTCACCAAGAACTCAAGTCCCACCAAGAAAGCTCAATGGTAATTTAATGGTGGCTCAGTAATTTAAACTCATAAAAGAACACATTAATTTTTTTTTTAATTAGTGTGTTCCTTTTTACTGAGCAAAGTTAAAGCATGGGCAGCCCTGAGGAAGGGTTAACTGGAAGGAACGCTAGTCATTTGTGTGTGCATATATGCCTTTTCCAAGAAGCAGCTTTTTAGGAATATAAGAGCTGCTGGGTGGACAAAAGAAAATAAATAAATTAAAACTAAATTAAAAAAATACTGTGATTGGTTGCTTGTTTTATTCAACCAATCAGAATACAGATGGAATTCAAATCATGGTCAGAGACCAACAAAAATCTATGTATGAGGATAACTAAAATGTCAGACGGCTGGTTGATGCATATTGCAGACTTCCTGGAGTGGTACAAGAAAGAGTTCTGAATCCTGAGGACGTGGCAGGTTCTGGACCTGAACATGTGGAACTGTTTTACAGACGTCACCGTCTACTGAAACTATTTTTATACATTGTTTATGATAGAATTCTTAAATTATAATTGCATCAAGTTTTATTTCTGGTCCAGCTGTCATTGTGACAGCAAGAATGTTACACACAGATACTAATGAAATCACTTTTCTTACAGAAACACATTTATACATCTCCCGGTATCTCATTTTCCTCTGGTTTCACAGAGTCACTTTAAGTATCACAACAACTTTCCATCATCATGAAGCTTACAGTTCAAATAGTAAGAGGCTTATAACTGAAAGGATTTCCAAAAATCACTGCAGTTATAATCCAGCCCCTGGCCCCTGCTGGAAAAGGAGGAAATTTACTTCCTGCATTACTGTCTAAAATCCATCCAAGTTATGAGTGTCTCTCTCTTCTCCTCCTTGCAGCTTTGTTGATACCTCAAGAGATACTCAAAGCACCATAGCCCTAGAATTCACTGTAAATATATAGAACACAATATATTTGTATTTAATTCACAGAGCTGTTAGGTGTGCATGCAAACAGGTCAAAAATAGTATTTATGCAAGAAAGATACAATTTCATTCTTGGGTCTTGTGGCCATTATTGTCTAAAATACTGATACTCATTTTATTGGCCTTGAAAGGAGGAATGTCTGAGTGAAATATAAATTATTTTTCAATTCAGCTAATTAGGCTTGACATTTGCAACCCTCTGGTCATTCCTGCAGTTCCAGTTTTAGTAAATATTCTTGTTAGAGATTACTGGCATGAAATCCATTTATATAAACGGATTCGTATAAATTTATTTAAACTTATAAAATCCATTTAAATAATCATTTCCCTTTTATAGATAATTTGTTTCTAAAGAAAACAATCCTAATATGTTATGAATAGAATATTCCAACACCCCATTTGTCTATTTAGCTGAATATCAGTGGACCCTCCAAAAATCCCAAAATGTGCTTGCTTTTATGGTTGTCGCAAGCATTTAGTAACAAGTCAGTAATGCCTGTCGCTGTCGTTAATGATGACCAGTTGTTAACCTGTCACAAAGGTTTAGTGACAGGTAATTAGTGGCAGCTAAAAGTTTTAAAGGACCACTATAGGCACCCAGACCACTTCAGCTTAATGAATTGGTCTGGGTGCCTGGTCCAACTAGCTATGTTTATAAATGGGTTAATCCAGCCTCTAGTGGCTGTCTCATTGACAGCCGCTTGTGGGTTTCTGCGCTTCTCACTGTGAAAATCACAGTGAGAAGACGCCAGCGTCCATGGGAAAGAATTGTGAATGCTTTCCTATGGAATGGCTGAATGCACGCGCGGCTCCTGCCGCGCATGCGCATTCAGCCGAAGAGGAGGAGAGGAGGCGGAGAGGAGGATGAGAGCTCCCCACCCGGCGCTGGAGAAAGAGGTAAGTTTAACCCCTTCCTCAACCCTCAGCGCCACGAGTATGTTTTTCTGGCACTATAGTGGTCATTTAACTCCCACAGAGAACAACAGGAGACACCAAATGCTAACTAATGTCTGGTTTCTAGCTACCTCACCTAGGTGTAAAGTGGAAAGGAAAAGTTAATACATGTGCTTTCAATACAGCATGCATTAAAAATATATATATATATATTTATTTCATATTTAAGTATAATTGAACACTAAACGCTACATATGAGCATGGTGTACATAAATTACAATAAATACAATTTAAAAGTTTGGTAAGTCAGGTGTATGGAAACAAGAAGGGCAACTTGCACAGACAACTGTAGGTTGTCTTTTATTGTGTCCTGGTGGAGATGCTATGACAATATATGGGACATTTTATCTTCTTCAGGAGGTATATATATATATAAAAAAAACGTAAATGTTGTAGTCCACATCTCCACATCCGGAGTGTCGAAGGTTGTCTACTCTTGCAGTAATTGGTAGTCAGTAACAGTGGAGATGGATATAAGTATTGTGCAGACATTAAAGGGACACTATAGTCACCCAAACAACATTAGCTTAAAGAAGCAGTTTTGGTGTAAAGATCATGCCCCTGCAGCCTCACTGCTCAATTCTTCCTTTAGGAGTTAAATCACTTTGTTTATGCAACCCTAGCCACACCTCCCTGCATGTGACTTGCACAGCCTTCCTAAACAATTCCTGTAAAAAGTCATCTAATGTTTACACTTCCTTTATTGCAAATTCTATTTAATTTAGACTTTTTTATCCCTGCAGGAGCCCCATGTGTGTAATTAAAGTTCAATTTACAAAGCAGGAGATAAAAACTTTTAAAGTAAGTTACATCTGATTGAAAACGAAACCAATTTTTGTTTTCAGGCAGGCTGAGTAAGTCACAACCAGGGGTGATTTGGCGAGGGCGGCATGGACAGAAAAAAAAGTGATTTAACTCCTAAATTGCAGAGAAGTGAGCAGTGAGACTTCAGAGGCATGATCTATACTGTACACAAAAAAACTGCTTTATTAAGCAAAAGTTGTTTTGATGACTATAGTGTCCCTTTAAACACAAGTAATGACCATGCATACTGGTCCATATTCTTTTTGCCGCAAAACATCTAACAGCCGTTGGCATTTACAGTGCTTTACAGTTGCTTTTCACTGACAAGAATGGAAACGCGTTAACAACTGCTACAAAAATCCATGCCATATCATTACATGGAAACTACAGTTTGTAATGCACATTTATGATGACATCTGCCAATTACTTAATGGTCCATAACTACATACAACTTTTTTATTTTTAGGCAACTGATTTCGAAAAATAGGCTATGCACTTAAAACACCAGTGCGTTTCACATTCTGCTTGCTGCCAGAAACATTTGAAAGCTGATTAAACTTGAGTGACGCTGTAATAGCAATGCATTAAGATGAGAACAGCATCTTTATAGATCCATTAAAAGCAGTTTAAATTGATGTCATTAAGGCTCTGGTTGGGGGAGTTTAGATTTAGGCTAGGGGGTGTAGAATTAAGCAAAATTCCTAATCTCTAATTATAACTTGCACTACTTTTTAATCAGCATTATAAAGTTGCTGCAATGACACTAACCTTTATAATGTTCACATTTTAGAGAAAATACTAAATAGTAGCTTCAATGACTACATCGCAGTACTAAGCAGCAAGTGGCTAATGATTTTGTATTGAGGTGGCAACCAAAGTTGCAATTTAAGAACGATAAACAGCCTTTCTGCATGGGAAGTATATACATGGTAAATCAGATTTTAAGCTCGGAACCGCTGAAAGCTGGGGACCACTGTACATTATGGGGAGCATGTGGCCAGTGTGCCTTCCAATTGGCAGCGGCCTGAACAGCACTGACTGCAAATGTGCCAAGAGCCCATTGACTCAGCTATATCGCGAAACACATACATCGTGAGGAGCATGACGCCTACCTCGCACACTGCTAAAACTGACATTATACAATATGTATAAATGGAGGAGCCAACAACCCCCTCAAACAAAGTTCTGGCCAATCTCTTCATCTCGAAAGGTATAAGAGAAAGATGTACCAGACTCCCTCTCACTAGCTGTGCAATGTATTCAGAACAAAAATACAGCGTAATACAACAGTGCCAGTATTCTCTACACACAACTCCAGCACAGCTCCGGCATCCTGCTCCCACTCATTATTTGTCCATCGCTCTCTATATAAGCACACTATGCCATCCTGCTCCCACTCATTATTTGTCCTTCTCACTCTCTATATAATGACACTATGCCATCCTGCTCACACTCATTATTTGTCCATCGTGTGCTCTATATAAGCACACTATGCCATCCTACTCCCAGTCATTATTTGTTCATCGCGCTCTCTATATAAGCACACTATGCCATCCTGCTCCCACTCATTATTTGTCCATCGCTCTCTATATAAGCACACTATGCCATCCTGATCCCAGTCATTATTTGTCCATCGCTCTCTGTATAAGCACACTATGCCATCCTGCTCCCAGTCATTATTTGTCCTTCTCACTCTCTATATAAGCACACTATGCCATCCTGCTCCCAGTCATTATTTGTCCATCGCTCTCTATATAAGCACACTATGCCATCCTGCTCCTAGTCATTATTTGTCCTTCTCACTCTCTATATAAGCACACTATGCCATCCTGCTCCCAGTCATTATTTGTCCATCGCGCTCTCTATATAAGGACACTATGCCATCCTGCATAGTCATTATTTGTTCATCACGCTCTCTATATAAGCACACTATGCCATCCTGCTCACACTCATTATTTGTCCATCGCGCTCTCTATATAAGCACACTATGCCATCCTGCTCCCGCTCATCATTTGTCCATCGTGCGCTCTATATAAGCACACTATGCCATCCTACTCCCAGTCATTATTTGTTCATCACGCTCTCTATATAAGCACACTATGCCATCCTGATCCCAGTCATTATTTGTCCATCACGCTCTCTGTATAAGCACACTATGCCATCCTGCTCCTAGTCATTATTTGTCCTTCTCACTCTCTATATAAGCACACTATGCCATCCTGCTCCCAGTCATTATTTGTCCATCGCGCTCTCTATATAAGGACACTATGCCATCCTGCTCCCAGTCATTATTTGTCCTTCTCACTCTATATAAGCACACTATGCCATCCTGCTCCCAGTCATTATTTGTCCATCGCGCTCTCTATATAAGAACACTATGCCATCCTGCTCCCACTCATTATTTGTCCATCGCGCTCTCTATATAAGGACGCTATGCCATCCTGCTCCCACTCATTATTTGTCCTTCTCACTCTCTCTATAACCACACTATGCCATCCTGCTCCTAGTCATTATTTGTCCTTCTCGCTCTTTATATAAGGACACTATACCATCCTGCTCCTAGTCATTATTTGTCCTTCTCATTCTCTATATAAGCACACTATGCCATCCTGCTCCCAGTCATTATTTGTCCATCGCGCTCTCTATATAAGGACGCTAGACAACGCCAAAATATCCTTGTCCTCCGAGATGCTCTGCAGCATCTTAACTTGCCTCCAGTTTCACCTAGTTTTCGCAGTGTGAGCCCTAGCACCCCCTTACTGCTCCATCCATTCCTATTTATGTTCATTAAGATTCCCTTCACGACAGCAAACAAGTAGCAACATAGTAATCACTCTGTTCATCATGTTCAAGTTGACAGCCTCCCAGAAAGCTCAGCAGATCCCCACCAATTCCATCTTTATTTAATTCCTGTCCATTGCAGCTTTGCCTCGTCAGCTGTTCTTTACTACGAATTTCCTTTCCATTCAGCGAGGAAGGAAGACATTAAGGGTCTGGACCAGGGAATAACCCTTCCACCTCTACGTCCTGCCTCTGAATCACACATGGGTGTGAATACGACAACTCCCCTGCCAGAGACCTTCAGACTATCACTACTTTGAATTAACCCTTATTTTGACGGAATTTAATCAACATTGCCCACTTAAAGCTCGCATTACAATGTATTTACATTTGTCTCAATAGGAAAACTTTAGGATATTTATTTAACCCCTTAAGGACACATGACGTGTGACATGTCATGATTCCCTTTTATTCCAGAAGTTTGGTCCTTAAGGGGTTTAACATCTAATACAGAGACAATAAGATACAGGAGTACTAACTGGGCTAACTCATGGTGGGACGCTCAGCAACTTGTTGCCCCTGGTGAAATGGAGAACTTCAGTCAATATTCGTCAAACATCTCCTGCTAATCAGTCTGCACCCTCATTAAAATATATATTTTTTTTTTGTTTGTTTTTTTTCAGGGGCAAACAGATGTTTTTTTTTAACTGTAAGCAAAAACCAATTACCAGGTGTACTAAAACAGGTCTAGTGCAGGTAATCTGTAGCCATACTTTTTTGGAAGATAAATCCTTTAGAAACACAAGTATTCCTTCCCTGTTAGAACAAGCATAGGAGTATATAACTTTTAGGATACATTGATATTTATACTAACCAACAATGGCTGGTATGAAACTAAGATAAGACAGAAATGTGCTGTGGTAGGGACACAATGTGCTCCTAATGGGCAGAACGACAATAACAATGGGCATTGCATTTTTTTTATTTTTTTTAAGACAACAGTTAAAAAACCCCAGAGAGAATGGCCCCAGGACCAGATTGATCCATGGCCAGTGAGTTGGCATGCTTACATATTAGCACCAGGTAAGATACCCAATAGAGACATCGTTAAAATTCTCTCCTGGTCCTGATTCACAGGCATCAGGACACATACCTATCAATCCTAACACAAAGACGTCAAAGGTAAGTACCTGTCTCTTGTTTTTAAAAGACATAAAGACACGTGTCTCATATCCTCGTAACAGGCAGAAATTAGGAAAAACTAGTTTTCTGTTTTACAAGACATTAAAACAGATACCTCGCCCTATTCTGTAATACACAGACACCAAAACACACACATTTATCCCATTCTCCTAATACTCAGAATCTATAGTCACCGTCTCCCAACAGCTCTATAATTAAATCTATAACATCGCTACAATGACTCTCCACCTTTTCATTTTGATATTTTTTAAAAAGAATTACACAACTAGTTGCTTCAATTACTTGGATTTCTGTACACAGTGCTGCACAGAAAGCAGCTTAGGGTTTTAGTAATCTGATGGGCACCTTAAAAAAAAGCTCAAATCGTGTGCCACATACCCATCACTACCACCTAATACACCAACCTCACTGAACTCTCCAAAGTCACATATGGTGTTATCATCCTAATAGACATGCATAGCGATCAATACCTGTCCTTTACTTGTAATACACAGATGGCAAAACGCAAACGTCTCCTATGCTCCTAAAACAAAGAAATGGGACACTATAATGTCACCATTTATACACTAATAGAAGTTATAACTCTAAAGCCAGATACACATACAGGGAACACATCTTCCCCATCATTCCAACACGTATATAATGAAACAGATATATAGCACCTACTCCGAGTAAAGATTAAAACAAGACAAAAACCAGCATACATAGAATCGTCCTCCCAACTACTCAATATAAACACAAGGCACATAGTTTGCACTCCCAGCATATTCCCTTTCTATAATATATGAACACATACCTCCCATCTAAAGTTAATGCACAGAAATCATTCATTGTGAGATCCTTTCCAAACATCAGAATATGATGGCACATTCCAAAGTAACATCTTGTGTCTCAAATAGGTCACAGGGGAAGCCATGCTCTCCCACTGCAGTACAAGTACTTGTATGGCATATCCTTGCAGTGACAGATGCCACGCAAGTCAACACATCTCTCCGACCAGCTCCTTCACAGTGTTTTGGCTGAGAATTATGGTAGTTGCAGTCAGCAACTGTGGTGTTTGTTAGGTTTTAGGTTATGAAGGGTAGGATTACAGGCCGGGATAAGCAAACAGGTTATCTGAGTTAATGATTGTTGGTCATGGGAACAATATTTAGAGAGCAAGGTTTAGTTGGATTAATAGTAAATTATTAGTTATTCAAGGGGTACTGGACATTGGAGGGTATTCCCAGAACTTTCTTAAACAGTATTGTAGCTTGCAACTAGCATCATGCAGATCCTAGCTAAGGATGACAGGCATTGCAGTCCACAGCATCTTAAGTGCTGCATGTTTACAATCACTGATGAGTTAAAGGGACACCATAGGCACTGTATCTGCTTCATCTCATTAAACTGGTTATAGTGTATGGAGTCCCCTGGTACCATCATTTCCTTCAGCATTAAACAGTTTTTAATGTTGTAATGTTTTAATGCTAAACAAGAGTCCACGGCAGTCTATCCCCTCTGTGCTGCTTTGGCTAATAAGGAAGTATTACCCTGAGAGGCAATGGGCAGCTGTGATTGGCTGAGAGTGTCAGCTGACTGCTTTTAACCTGTCAGAGCTCCAACTGACGGTATGAATGGGTATGACAACAAGGAAGTGTGTAATCTCTACCTTAGCTACACATACAGAAGGGGCCGGACTGTGGGTGGCCAGGGACTTTTATTTTGTGGCATACTGCACAAACATGGTGCAACACTGAATGGAGGGACAGTGCCAGGCCACTCCAGGCACTATAACCAATTCAAAGAGACTACAGTGTCCCTTTAAGGATTCAGTGGTCATCCACCGCATGTGTGTGAAACTCACAGGTAGAACGATAACACTGACATGTACTTACCTGCACTGGGCTACAGTGATAATCTGATATACAGTTTGCATAGCAATGTGCACTTACAAATGGCAATGATGCTGCTAAACCATTTATTGTAATGCATGTCTAAACAAATTCTCTCAAACATTGGTAAAACTATGTGTCCTCCCCAGCACAGACACATCCTGCAACTGGCAGTCTTTGGGAAAATGGGGGTTTATTCACTACATAGTGAGTTCTAGCAGACCGGAAATAAAATTGCTAAATTAAGGCAAAACATGCAGATTACATTTTTTTCAACTCAGATGTACAGCCTAGCTATTTAGACTAAATGTTACAATCCACTACATTTCAATGTTTAGCTAATAAACCTGGTAGTTTCATCTGGTTTAATTTAATACAGAGACATTATTCTTATATCTTCCCCTAGCCGACTATATCCAGTTCTTAGAACTTACCCTTCGCCTGCAAATTCACACCTACCAGGACACATACCCGTCAAACATTCTCCTATCAGATCAGGAACATACAGACATCACTTCTAACCACCCACTCCTACCTTACGCACAGACAGCTGGATATGTACTATGTACCTAATAGAATCGCATCTCTTACCAAGAAAAGCACATCTGGATACATTCATGTCATTCCAGACACCAGGATGCATTTTAGTCTCATCTTTGTTTAATAAATAACAAGGCGCACTCCTCCTAATGCAAATACACCAGAAATAGGGAGATTTTAACAGACACTGTACATTTCTGCCAGATCTACAAAGAACATGCCTGTTTACGTGTGCCTTGTATGTGACAACGGGCTACATTTTGTATGTCTGTGCGAGCATTACTGTCAACTGTGTCTCCTAAGTTTGATAGCGCGCAGCATGCTTCTGTGACAGAGCCCAGATTGTGATTCAGTGTGTGTGTCGGTCCAGCCTCTCAGTCTCTCAGGCCTGGGAAGAGTTACAGGAATGCTGGCTATGTCTAGGGGGTGAGACTGGGAGCAGGGAAAGTATGTGCTATTTACAGGACAATATGGGGGGGAGGAGGCTCACCACCCAGTAACAGATCCACAGAACATCTATTACTAAACTTTACATGGAGACAATTGTTCCATTACCCTCTCTCCCACGGCAGACACCTACAGAAAATCCCTCCATTAACCTTGCTCTGCCCGACAGACCCACACATAGACATGTCAGCCTTAAATTAACCCTTCACAGACCAGAGAACTACAGTGCATTGCTCCATTAATCACCTCCACCCCAGTGCCCAATATTTCTATTTATCATTGCATTATCAAGCCACCCCCTGTTTCACTTACAAAGCATTGCTTCATTAACCCTTTCACTGCCTGGCCCTGCATTGTTTCCAAATGCCATCATTTGTCTCCCCTGCCCCCCCTCCTCGTATAAATCCTTTTCAAACAAGGCACTCACCAACATATGTCGCGTTTAGCAGATCTGTCTCTGATGAGCGTTGAGGATGCACTGCAATGTTGAATATGCATGTAAGAGAGCTATCTCTGTGTGATACAAATGTGTGTGCCAGAACGGTCTGTGTGTGACATCTGTGCCTGACAGTTGTGTGTGATTCTGCCTCCGGAGTCTCAGTGATTCTGGGAGACCTCTGTGTGTCAGGGTGCTGTATGGTGCAGGCTGTGTTGTGTGTCAGATCCGTGCTGCGTGTGATTTGTGTATGGCCTGTCTGTGTGTGTCTGAGTGCCAGTGTGCGTGTGTGTGTCTGTCTCTCACTTTCTCTGTCTATCTGGTTCTCCCCCTGCAGGCAATGTTCAGACTAGCAAGCAAGCCATTTCCTGAAGGAGGAAGGCACACATTTCTACCTCATACACACATGTATAATAACACTGATGCACAGACATTGCAAAACAAGAATAGCACAAAAATGCACCGATTGCAGAAACACATTATTCCAACACTGATAGGCATAGCTACAATGTTATACACTGTGAGGCAGCTACATACAAAATGTTAATGTGAGATTTCTACAGACAGGTGCAATGTTAGGGGACAGCTGCGTGATACTCACAGAGATCCCCCATCTGCTATCCTTTGCAGGGTGTAACTTCAAACCCATCATCCTTATCCAAAATCTTTTATTCATCCCCCTCCCCACCCCCATTCTTCTTCCTTCATCAACCTCTGCTACCCCTGCACTTACTACACCTCACACATAGCAGTCACTACACCATTCTCAGTAGATCTCTCTCTCTTGTAATGACAGTCACATAAGCATCGCTATTATTCTATAGCTTTTTTTTTTTTTTTTTATCATTCTTTCACATAGCTTTCAATAACATTCCTGAACTGAAACAGGAAAAATAGCACACCCTTTGAAACCAGGATGCATCTGCAGAATTGCAAATCATGGGATTTACAAAACAGACAGAACCCCTGACTCAGCATTCAGTGCCCGCACTCTTAGAGTTGTCAGTGGCACAGTGGCACAGCGGGTCCGCGACGTCTGTGACTGTCACCGTGTGCCCCTACTTGAATGGGCGATAGCCAAGATTTTTAAATGGAAAGAGTTTTGATACCTTTAAAAATTATTCCTCGAAGAAGCGAAGCAAATCGTCCGTCTCAAAGAAACAAAGCCTGGTAGCTGAGAAAATTCAGCATCTAAGACTAGGACGATAATGGCATTCCTGTCTTACACAAAGCACAGATTGCCTAACATTGAACACCACAGAAAGGGGGGGTTGATCCCAAGGGGCGGATGTTATTCCAGCCGATCATATGATCCCTGGGGGATCCCCAGCCCATTACAGATAGGTCCTCTTCCACTACTAATGGATGGCTCATACAAGGCCATATTAAACTCTTCCGCTAGGATGGGAAGCTAAGGAACAATCATCTCGCAATTAGAAGACCATTTAACATGCAGAGACCCTGACACAGAGAACCAGCTCGTACATAAAGGGACAGGAGCACATTAATGAGCGAGGTTTACATAGCCCTTAAAACAGGTATAGATAGGCACCTGAGCAAACAAAGCCCCTCTCCCCTGCACAATAAAGAGACCACTCGGCCAGGCCTCTGTACACAGATAACGTGTTTTATTTGTCAGATTGAGAGTACCGCTACTCTCCTATACTAAGGAACAAAAGATTCTATTACTAAACTGTATTGTGACTTCCAGAGTAACCCACAAATAAACATGATATGAAATAAACCCCCCAAAATCAGACCTGGTTTCAAAAAAAAAGAAAAAAAAGCCATGCTTTACTTAACGAGATTTAAAAATAGTGAGGTAGGTGCTTGAATCTATTGAAGGGTTTATTTAATGAATTGCAAAATGTATCCAAAAATGAACAATATCTGTAAAAATTCTATAAAAATCTTCTCAGCTATGGTTACAGCACCCACAGCGAGCCAGAGATCTCATATAGTTTCAAAACAAACATACCAGTGTGTGAAATGTAAAGCTCCAGAGTACAGAAAGAAATTCTCACAAAGTCACCAAATTCAGTAACCCAGCTTTGTGCTAGAAAAAAATTACTTTCTATAGAGATCTAGAAAACTGGACCCATGGCAGAAGATATCAAAACTCTAAGCATGCAATATCTAGACGTCCCCCATGCAACCCAGAAAAATTACACAAAGAAATTGCACCCAGTCGTAAGGTAAAATATAAATAAATGTATTGTCCACCGCAGAGATCCAAAACAGGCATCAAACCGGCTGCCGAGAACAGACTGCACAATGTAAATAAGAGAACGCTTATTTACTTAAAATACAGACCAAGAAAATTACATACAAATCATATAGTAAAGGGATGTGTCTAGCATACCTCCCAAACATCCCTATGTAAGAGGGACAGTCCCTTCATATACAGGAAAAGGGTAATCCAGACGTGGACCCTGTGCTCACTGGGACTAGAGAGATATCAGCTACACCTCACTGACGAGGCCCAAAAAAGGCCGAAACAATCGTCTGGGGTTGCTGTATCTCTCGTGCAGAGGGAACTTGCTGGCATTTCGGATATTGACTGCCCGTACGGGTGGGACCAGTCTGATATGCTTCAGATATGTTCTCTCTGTAATGGCACAAGTGAGCAAAAACTAATTTGAGACCTGAGTGGGGATGTAACGAAGGGCAAGCTTTTGAGTTTATTTTAAGATTTGTCCGTTCTCAGAGTTCTCATTCTTTCTTTTTTGCTATAATAAAATATTTAGTTATCAGTAGAACATATCATGGGAATAACCTTGCCCCAATTATACCCCCTGAAATGAAAAAGGCCCTCTTTGGGCATTGGAATTGGGAGATATGAACTAGTAAACGCACCAACTGGTGTACGACTTCATAAACTGATGATAAACCTCTTCCACTCTAGCGACTTAAAATGTTGCAACCACAATTCTTGTACATTAGTTCAGATTACTGTGTCTATATTCAATATGTTTATTGCTTTCAGTTACAGTTCAATATACATTACACATAGATAGAGCAAGCATCTGAATGCATCCAGGATTCAGCAAAGTTTGGGGTTGGACAGAATAATAAAAAGCTCTTGATTTTTGTAGTTAATACTTTTTAAAAAAAAATGTTGTTTTTTTACAAAAAACAAAATGACCTTTGGAAGGAATTATTGACACGCTCTGAAAAATACTTTACATTCAAGGGACACTATTATCACTCAGACCACTTAATCTTAATGAAGTAAGAGGTGTGGGTGCACTGGCCCTGAGGACCACTACAGCAAAGGCCTCCATGACATCACCAGGGACGGAGAGGTGGGCAGAGCAGATGGAGTCTCAGCATTGAAAAAATTAAGTAAAACCTTTATTTTTCTTAATTTTTATTGCAAACAGGGGTGGCGGAACCATGTAATAACTAGGGACAGGGGCATTCCTTTTAGAATACTTTATGTTTACATTAAAAATGTGTAACCATTTGAGGTTAGCAAACTCTAGACACATGCTGTAGAACACATGATTTATGGATAGTTTTTGGACACATGTTACTTTCATGTAACAGATTGAGTACAAGAACTGTCCCTTTGTGCTCCTAAACTATTCTAGACTAATAACAGAACTGAATAAAAATTCTGTATTTTAATTTTTCTTCAATAGCCTTTTGATTTCAAGCATGTCACCAGTAGCACACAGTTTGCTCGTGTTAGGGGGTTCACCACCCTGAATTTATGCCTAGCCTTTAATTTAAAAAAAACAAACAAAACACTTACATTATTTTGGCATGGTTAATGTCCATTTAAACTTATAGTTTTAAACATTTTACTATGTGTAGCGCAACTTGATGGCAGCTGAATAATTCTTAGTTAAAGATCATGGAATATCGCTGATAGATGTCAGAGTTTGCATTAGCGCATCCAAGGCATCATTGGGTGGCGAAACTGTTGAAAGGCCAAAGTTCAGAAAATATGTTTTTTTATTTACCTACACTGCCCTAGTCACTCGAGTAAAAGCAGCAATGGCTCCGCTTTAAAGGGACCCTATGAATGTCTAAAGCACTTAAAGGAACACTATAGTCACCTAAATTACTTTAGCTAAATAACGCAGTTTTAGTTTATAGATCATTCCCCTGCAATTTTACTGCTCAATTCACTGTCATTTAGGAGTTAATTCACTTTGTTTCTGTTTATGTAGCCCTAGCCACACCTCCCCTGGCTATGATTGACAGAGCCTGCATTAAAAAAAAACTGGTTTCACTTTCAAACAGATGTAATTTACCTTAAATAATTGTATCTCAATCTCTAAATTGAACTTTAATCACATACAGGAGGCTCTTGCAGGGTCTAGCAAGCTATTAACATAGCAGGGGATAAGAAAATCTTAATTAAACAGAACTTGCAATAAAGAAAGCCTAAATAGGGCTCTCTTTACAGGAAGTGTTTATGGAAGGCTGTGCAAGTCACATGCAGCGAGGTGTGACTAGGGTTCATAAACAGAGGGATTTAACTCCTAAATGGCAGAGGATTGAGCAGTGAGGCTGCAGGGGCATGTTCTATACACCAAAACTGCTTCATTAAGCTAAAGTTGTTCAGGTGACTATAGTGTCCCTTTAAGTTATACATTGACCTTGTTATTTTCACAGGCTTTTCAAGCAGAAAACCTGTTATTTCCTGGTTTGGTTAGCTCAGAGGCGCTAAATTCAAGAGGCAGGAATTGCCCAGAGCACCTGACTTCTTATTGAGCTGCACTAGGTCTATGATTGGACAGCCACAGTTACTCTGGGCAGGGTTAGAAAGGGAGGGCTTGCAAAGACAGCAGAAAATGGAGCTGCAGCTTTTGAAAAAAATGCATAATTATTAGCCTTTGCTTTGACTAACCTAAAATAAACCAAAAAATCAACATAATCAAAGCCCAGGAATTGCTTGCTTGGAGCATAAAATTAAAGTGTACCAGTCAACATGCACAACTTATGTTTAACTTAACTAAAATGTTTAAATTGTACCTATATGCTAAGTTGGCAGAAATGCTTGCAAATAGATTATAGTATAATGCCCTTTAAAAACATAGCTTCTCCCACACTTGTCAATTAATCCTTGATAGGTGTAAGCCAGAATAGTGACAGGAGACCCACCCCATGGTACGCGAGCCATGGTTACAAATTGCCCTAGAAAGTGTTTTTTACGCTTGAAGTGGGAGTGCAGGAATTTAAAGGATACTCCCAGCCTATCACTCACTCCTCATCAAAAAAATGGAGTTTAAAAAAAAAAAAGATATGTGTCAGTTGTGTTCGCTTTGAAGGTTCATGATTGAAACGTCAGACCTACATAGAAAGTAGAGGGACTACATGATTGGCACTATATATATTTTATTTCATTTCAAATTCCCATGTAGAGGAACACAACTACTCTCATCTCCAGGAATGGGGATTGCACCACTCTGTGCTGTCAAATAGGAGCCATTTTGAGGCTCCATGTAATGTAAGTGCATTTATTTACTTATCTGTATAGTGATTTTCTAGTGAACATACTACATCATATTGTTCTTTTGGTCTTCTCGTTTATATTTCACTTGAAGCCACATTTGGACCAAAAGATATACTTCAGATCCACAAGCAGGTAATTTACTGGTCAGGTGCATAAAGTGAAGCTTAACTGTAGCTCCACAAAATGTAAGTGCATCTCTTTCCCCTATTCTCTTGGTGTATGTGAAATTACTACACTATAAGACTCTTGTTTTGTCCCATTCTTATTGGTTCATATGACCATTATTTTAATATAATACGTTTTTAAACTCTGGCCCCTCTCATACCTGTCAATAAATAGTTTGATAGGTGTAAGACAGAAGTGAGTGACAGGAAAGCCCTCTCATGGGTGGTCCACCAGCCCAATTTATAAATTCCACTAGCAAGTGTTTCTTACGCTTGTATAAGGAATATATGTTATTAAAATATACATGCCTTTGTGGCGGAGCCTAGCAGCCGCACAGAACGGTCGCGCACACTGTGAGCTCCACACAATCTGACTCCTAAATAACCGATAAAGGCAACCCAGCGACCCAAAACTTACAGCCCTCGACGCTACAATTGTGTGAGACACCCCTGGGCCCTATTCAAGTGGGGCTCCCAGCTGTGCTTGGTGGATAACCCCAGAGGAAGATCTGCGGCCTGCAAGAGGCCTAGTAGCAGCGCACGAGAGGGAGGCGGCCGATCCCTCAGCCTGCAACAGAATACCGTATTTTTCGCTCCATAAGAGGCACTTTTTCCCCCCTCAAAAGTGAGGGGAAATGTCTGTGCGTCTTATGGAGCAAATGTGAAGCTTTACTTACCTGTCTTGGAGCGTGGGCCGGCTTCACAGCGCGCTCCGCGGTACAGGAACTTCAAGTTCAGGTTCCGTTTTCTGGCGGGACTGAAATGAAGTGTGCACACTGAGTGTGCACTTCCTTTCAGTCCCGCCGGAAACCGGAACCAGAAATAGAAGTTCCTGTACCGCGGAGCGCGCTGTGAAGCCGGCCCACGCTCCAAGACAGGTAAGTAATTATGGGACAAGGGGAAGGGGGAGACACTATGGGAGAAGGGGAGGGGAGACACTATGGGACAAGGGGAGGGGGAGACACTATGGGAGAAACGGAGGGGGAGACACTATAGGAGAAGGAGGGGACACTATAGGAGGAAAGTGCACCATGGGACAATGGGGGGATACTATGGGACAAGGGGAGGAGGGGACACTATGGGAGAAAGGGAGGGGAGACACTATGGGAGAAGGGGAGAAACCATGACAAGGGGAGGGGAGACACTATGGGACAAGGAGGGGGACACCATGGGATAAAGGGAGGGGGAGACACTATGGGAGAAGGGGAGGGGGAGACACTATGCGACAAGGGGAGGGGGAGACACTATGGGACAAGGGGAGGGGGAGACACTATGCGACAAGGGGAGGGGGAGACACTATGGGAGGGAAAGTGCACTATGGGACAAGGCGAGGGGGAGACACTATGGGACAAGGGGAGGGGGGACACTATGGGAGGGAAAGTGCACTATGGGACAATGGGAGGGGGGACACTATGGGATCAGAACACTAATGGACAAGGGGAGGAGGGGTTAACAATCACTATGGGACAGGGGAGGAGGGGTTAAAGATCATTATGGGACAGGGGGAAAAAAAAATATTCTGAACAAACTGCCCCATAGTAAGAAACACTATGGAACAGTTTGTTCAGAATATTTTTTTTTTCTGGGTTTCCTCCTCTAAAAACTAGGTGCGTCTTATGGTGAGGTGCGTCTTATGGAGCGAAAAATACGGTACTTATCCGGGAGGACCTGCCTGAAACCTCTTTTTTGTGCCATTGTAGGAAAATGTGACCCTGAGTGAATTTTACTCATACCTATGTTGCCACCTTAGTTTTAAGCTAACAGTTATCTTGATGCCTTAACAGGCACCCACATCCTGATTACTCACCTTGGCTAATCACTCACATGCAGTCAGTTTCTAGCCTGCAACAATATTGTTGATTATAGTCTACTGACAACTGCTTTTTGTGCCCTCTTTGTTAAGCGTTACTTGTTTTATTTACCTTTACTTTCACATTGACGTTCTAACCGTATAGTCAAGCTTGATGATAAAAATGTATATAAAAATGTGCAAACCTTAATGCCACTATCGCTTGTTACTCTTGCAATACGCTGTTGTGGCGTTTATTCTTTTCCTGTATCCAACTGCACAATAAAAATAAAGAATAAAAAATAAAAAAATTAAAAGATTCATACCTTTTTCTCTCCAATTTTTGATGGGGAGCAAGTTATAGGCTGAAAGTGTCAGCGATGCTCTGTTTGAAGCTTCATGAATAAAGCCTCGGACCTACATAAGAAGTAGAAGAACGCAGTTTTTTCTGCCGCATTGCATTGTTTGGGGTTAAAGTGTTCTTTAACGGTTTAATCCATTAAAGGAACAATATAGGGTCATCAACACCAAAGTTTATTTCTGACCCTATAGCGCTAAAAACACTATTTAGGTCCCTGGACTTACTTAAATAAGTAAAAAAAACTCACCAATTCCAGCGCCTTTATGGGAAATCACTGGATTAGCTGAGATAGTCAAATCTGATGATCTCAGCCAAGGTGGAAGGGCAGGGGCAGAGCCAAACACCCCCCTGGCCAATCAGCATCTCCTAGAGATGCATATAATGCAGATCGTGGAGACGCTAAACATCAGTGCTGCACACTGTGTAGCACTGACCCAGGAAGCACCTCTAGTGGCTGTTTGAGTGACTGCCACTGGAGGTGGACCTTGTGAGCAATATAAACACTGCCTTTCCTCTGAAAAAGCAGGGTTTACATTAAAATGCCTGCAGAGACATGCTACAGACACCAGAACAACTACATTAAGCTGTAGTTGTTCTGATGACCATAGTGTTGCTTTAAGGTATGTCAGAGCCCACAAATTCCTTGCAACATAACAATTTTATTGCTATGAAGTTGGTATGAAGCCCGGAGTAGTTCTTTTAGAGAATCATTCGGGATGAAAAAAATCTCTACATTCAGATTCTAAAGTAACCTGTACTATAATGAAAATCAACAAATGTACCATTCAGTCTACTGATAGGACATTGGCTTTTGGTTTACAAGTTGCTTCTGCAATGATACATGGTCTGCTTAATATCCATCTGTCCATGAGATAATTATAGTAAAAAAAAAAAATAGCTTATTTGGCAAGCTAGTTTTTCTTGCTACATAGCATTGCGTTTATATTTCTTTATCCTGAATTCTATATCCAGTTCTGACAAACCATCTCTTTTTTCCCAAAAGTTCATAAAATCTGTAATGCCCAACGATAAATGGATTTTATGTGACATAACACACTGATATAAGACAACATGCATATACAAACATTTATGAGATTATCCCATTATATCCAGCGACCTGTAGTGATTATGGTTTCACCCCTCCTATGCAAGTAGTCAGTTTGCTAACAGTAAGTCTTCTTACCTGAGGTCTACTAGTCGCCGCTCTCTGCCTCCTCACAGTTGGAAGCGCACAGCTGAGTGCTGCACGGTGTATCCCATTGGCTAAAAGCGTTAAGCTTCAGCTGATCGCTCTCAGCTTGCGCCAGCTGTGAAGAAGCAGGGAGCGATGCCCTGCTTACCCCAGGTAAATATTCAAACCATTTAAGCATTATAAAAACATCCTTCTCAATGCTACATCGTCTTCTGCTTACTTTAAAAATGGTTCATTGAATCTTTCTGGTGTTGCTACTTTTACTCTACCCTCTAAAAATCTCTTTCAGCGTTATTCAATAAAGTTTAAATGCTTGGGAATATTAGGTGAATGTAAAGTGAATTCAAATATTGAATTCACTTTAAATTACCAAGAACTCATACTTTAGTGAATAATCCTGTTTGAAAGTGTAAACAAAATTTGAATTATTGATATTATTATAGACATTTATATAGCGCCAACTTATTCCACAGCACTTTACAATATTATAAAATTATACAATAAATAAGACAATTACAAAATGTTACAGGAACAATAGGTTTATGAGGACCATGCTCAAACGAGCTAACAATCTACAATTCACACTGAACACATGACTGCTTGGCATATGATTCTGGCCATTTAGTGTCTATGATTTAAAGGGGAACTGTCAATTACCAGGATTTTCAATATCATGTTTACTTTCCTCTATATTGAACAAAGATGTATTTGTTTGGTATGAAAAACAAAATTACATGTAGAAATCCACACCTCTTTATACTGCAATGGTAGCCTCCATCTTAGATTCTTGTCAACAATTGTTATTTTAATTTGATTTATTTACCTCTTATAAACTCTGCCTTATAACTGACAGTCTGCAAGGAGAAAGAATACAGAGGAAAGAAGAAATTAAACAATGCTACTATTTTTCCTCTTTAAGCAAAGTTTGTCATGGTGTTGCCTTATCTGAACTGGATTACTATGTTATTTGTTAAATATTTAGTATAAATTTGAAAGAAAACCAGAGGATCTCATGAAAAAAAGATTAACACAGTTCTATGTATTTTTCAATGATTTTATTCAGTGTTGTTATTTCCAAAGACGTGACAGATCCCTTTAAACCTTTTTTTTCCCCCCCAGTACACTGTCAATTTCACAGAGGGAAGAAATAAACGCAAAAAACAAAAATCTCTATGGGACATATTCTTTTGACGTAGCTCTAGGTTTTCACAGGCTGCACAGAAAGCTGGCATTTTCCTGAGACCTTTAACCCCTTTTATTGACAGGCACAACACATGACACGTATGGATGAGCAATTCTCTATGTGCTCTGATATTCAGGGGCCAAGAGCATGTCATCCTGTGGTCCATGAGGAATGATCGGCATCAGGGGTATGCCTGAACATTCGGTAGGACATAGAGAAACTATATCCTGGTGGAAAGATTTCTTTTCACATTTTGTTTTGTAAAATTATATTTTACATGCAATCAATTTAGCCAGGCATCTCATTTCAATGACAGAAAAATGTTTGTTGATTTGTTTTTTCATATCTTTGATATAATTTCTGTGTGTGTGTATTTGGCTATTTGCCTACATAAAGGAGCTGCGTGCGCATTCAGCCAGTGTCAAAGGAAAGCATTTACAATGCTTTCCTATGGACGCTGGGGTCTTCTCACTGTGATTTTCACAGTGAGAAGCATGCAAGCGCCTCTAGCGGCTGTCAAGAGACAGCCACTAGAGGCTGGATTAACCCTAACATAAACATAGCAGTTTCTCTGAAACTTCTATGTTTAGAAAAAAAAAAAAAAGGGGTTAACCCTAGCTGGACCTGGCACCCAGACCACTTCATTAAGCTGAAGTGGTCTGGGTGCCTATAGTGGTCCTTTAATGAAGTCTAGGATTAACCCTGCCTACTGTAAACATATGTTTACTTTAGGGTTAATCCAGCCTCTAGTGGCTGTCTCATTGACAGCTGCTAGAGGCGCTTCCCAATGCTTTCCTATGGACTGACTGAATGCGCGCGCGGCTCTTGCCACGCATGCGCATTAAGCCGATGACGACCAAAGGAGGAGGCGAGTCCCCAGCGCTGAGGGAGCCTGGCGCTGGAGAAAGGTGAGTGTTTAACCCCCTTCCTCCCCCTTCAGCCAGGCGGGAGGGGGACCCTGATGGTGGGGGAACCCTTAGGGCACTATAGTGCCAGGAAAACGAGTTTGTTTTCCTGGCACTGGAGTGGTCCTTTAACCCCTTAAGGACACATGACATGTGTGACATGTCATGATTCCCTTTTATTCCAGAAGTTTGGTCCTTAAGGGGTTAATCTACTTTACAATTACTTCCGTTCCAGTTGCACCTCACTATAAATTGGTATCACTGTGAGTTGTTCTGTTTGGAAATTAAATTCTTATTGGTTCTGTACTTTTACTTTCATTTTGAACTTTTATTAAAAATAGAATTGCAAAATTCTCCAACACATTCCAGAGCTCTGTGTGACGTCTCAGTATTGTCCCTCCGTACGGAAAACATACTTGTAATAAGCACACAGGAAGCGCCTATTTATGAAATACGTTTGCAGTCTTTTAGCAATGGAGAGTTACATCCACCGCACTGCTCATCCGATCATCCTCAGAGTCTCGCAGTGGCTTTTTTTATTTTGGTGGGGGTTAGGGGACCCACTGTTATTTGCAGTCTTTTAGCAATGGAGAGTTACATCCACCGCACTGCTCATCCGATCATCCTCAGAGTCTCGCAGTGGCTTTTTTTATTTTGGTGGGGGTTAGGGGACCCACTGTTATTTGCAGTCTTTTAGCAATGGAGAGTTACATCCACCGCACTGCTCATCCGATCATCCTCAGAGTCTCGCAGTGGCTTTTTTTATTTTGGTGGGGGTTAGGGGACCCACTGTTATTTGCAGTCTTTTAGCAATGGAGAGTTACATCCACCGCACTGCTCATCCGATCATCCTCAGAGTCTCGCAGTGGCTTTTTTTATTTTGGTGGGGGACCCACTGTTATTTGATGCCACTCTGTGTGAAACACATGTAAGAGATAACCCGGCTATCCTATGTAAGCCCAGTCCATGCTACGGGACATACCTTTCGTACATGGAGTGTGCAGATGTTAGCTTTAATTTTGACTTCAGACCTGACCCTTAGCCCAACTATCAATTATGAATCTGGGCCACTTGTTCTAAACCTTAGCCAGACTACCAATTATAAACCAGAGTCACTTATTCTGACATTTAGCCAGATAATCGTTTATGAACTAGAGGTGTCTGTCCTGACCTTTAGCCTGATTACCAAGTACAATCCAGAGCTGCCTGTCCTGATACTTGGTCTGATTGCCACTTATGAACTGCCTGTCCTGAAGGTAGCATGCATGAAATATTCTTCACTGCTGAATCATGTTATGTTCTGGTCCAATTCTCACTGATCACACTGCCTTGCTACAGTGCTGCCATGCTACAAGTGGTAGTTTGTGGGTTAGTCCACCACTGAAATGTAAGTCTAGTCTCCTGAACTAAAATTGTGATTTGCAAGTTAATAATATAGATCAGTGGTTCTTAACATTTTTGTCAGGGTCCCAAATTACATTCTTTCAAAGACACACATGATAACTCTGCACTAGTAGTAAATACAGCACCCCAGACCCTCAACAAGAACCAAAACTAACAGATAAACAGGGTCATATATGCAGAAACTTATGAATTACGTGGCTACTTCCATTGAGAAAATAAAGGAGTTTTTATGGACACTGTCACTATGCTAGGTGTGCAGTGCAGTTCTTCTGTTATATTTTGTCCAAAATACATTCATGTCATGAGCTAAGCAACCCATTTTTGTGACTCTTCAAAATCTTTCACGGGGTTTCACCTGGTGTCAGATGATTCTCCACTAAGGTAGGTCTGTCACTTCTTTATCTTCCACCATCGCAGCCTTTCTTTGGGTCACCGTAGCCTCTCTAACTTCCCAACACTTGTTGATAACCCTGGGATCCACTGCAACTTACCTTATTTTATGTCCTGCCGGTCTCGCCGGGTGTTCATGCACAGTGCCACCATTTTAGCAAATCCACTATGGCGGTACTCTTGAAGTTGCTTCCTCTGCCCTCCCTAGAGCATATGTGTAAAAGGATGCGCCCAGTCCATCTGTATCTTGGGAGCATCACTGCTGGAATAATGCGAGTAAGAATTTGCAACCAGTTATAGAGTAGACAAATGACATGCAGCTTGATTAAAGCTTCACTTTTTGCCAACGTTTGTCAAACTGCAGGTTCTACTACTTATATATAACCTTTTAAAGCTAAGTATTGTCAGCGGAGGAAAAAAACAAAAACAAAAAACTTGGCTTCCTGGCTACCCAGGAAGCACAACTAATTTAAAAAAAAAAGTGACAGACCAGCTGGGAAAGTAAATACTGCTACACTTTATTGTCGGTAATTGCATGGGTACTGACTAAATGTGATGTGCCTGTTAGGACCATTAGGAACCCACAAAATAACCTGGGGCACAATTCTAAGTCCCAACCAAGGAGTTACAAACCCCAGCTCTCGGTATACTTATAGGATTTGTGGACTAAACATATTGTGTGTAATAAGCCGCCAGTTATACAAGTCTTAGCAAATCGTAATGCATTTTAATATAAGGTTAACCGCACACCAATCAAGGGCTACAACACATGTACCACTTTAAGTGCTATTTGCAGATGTAAGATCATCTTATTACAGAAATGTTAATTAAATGAGGCAGGATAAGTTTTGGCATGTCTCTGGAATAGTGAAAACTATCATGGGTCCACTGTGTATTCGTTTCGTATACAAAACACATAGGAACATTTTTTTAAAGAAGGGAGCACAACTCTTAGCTGCTAATAAAGAAATAAAACTACAGTCTGAGTCTGTATTATTATTATGCAGTTAAAGTTATTCACTAAACTGGGAAATGCCAGGAAATGACCAGGGAAATTAGAAAAATCTACATCTCTGCTATTTTGACTGTAAATTCCTGATAATTAAACAGTTCCAAAAAAAAAAAAAGATAAACTGAAAAAAAATTAGACTAAAGTTGTGATTAAAAATAAATAAATAAATAAAAAATTAAATTAAAAAAAATTAAAGAATTAAATAAATAGAAGGCACTTTTGAATATAATTCAGTTGGTTACACGGCAAATAAAAGAAGTAAATAATTGTATGACACCAAAAAAAAAAGATTAATGATAGCGAAATAAAACTACTCGAAGCCCAAGTAGAGATCTATAAATTAGAACAGAGGAAATGTTCAAATATAACAGCACTGATTTTATACCAGAGTAAAGTGTGTGATAATGTATTCAGAAGAAACATATTGCAGGAATAGAACAAGCAGAGTATTAATATCTCAATATCAAGATCTCAATATCAAGAGCATAGCACTTGATAGATGGAAACGGTTCCACACTGACAGTTTGCTCTCTGTCCCAGCAGTGCTTGATAGATGGAAGTAGCTATACACTGACAGTATTCTCCCTGCTTTAGTTGATAGATGGAAGTAGCTATACACTGACAGTATGCTCCCTGCTTTACTTGATAGATGGAAGTAGCTATACACTGACAGTATTCTCCCTGCTTTACTTGATAGAGGGAAGTAGCTATACACTGACAGTATTCTCCCTGCTTTAGTTGATAGAGGGAAGTAGCTATACACTGACAGTATTCTCCCTGCTTTACTTGATAGATGGAAGTAGCTATACACTGACAGTATGCTCCCTGCTTTACTTGATAGATGGAAGTAGTTATACACTGACAGTATTCTCCCTGCTTTACTTGATAGAGGGAAGTAGCTATACACTGACAGTATTCTCCCTGCTTTAGTTGATAGATGGAAGTAGCTATACACTGACAGTATGCTCCCTGCTTTACTTGATAGATGGAAGTAGCTATACACTGACAGTATTCTCCCTGCTTTACTTGATAGAGGGAAGTAGCTATACACTGACAGTATTCTCCCTGCTTTAGTTGATAGATGGAAGTAGCTATACACTGACAGTATGCTCCCTGCTTTACTTGATAGATGGAAGTAGCTATACACTGACAGTATTCTCCCTGCTTTACTTGATAGAGGGAAGTAGCTATACACTGACAGTATTCTCCCTGCTTTACGTGATAGATGGAAGTAGCTATACACTGACAGTATTCTCCCTGCTTTACTTGATAGATGGAAGTAGCTATACACTGACAGTATGCTCCCTGCTTTACTTGATAGATGCAAATGGTTCCACGCTGACAGTTTGCTCTCTGTCCCTGCAGTGCTTGATAAATGGAAGTAGCTATACACTGACAGTATGCTCCCTGCTTTACTTGATAGATGGAAGTAGCTATACACTGACAGTATTCTCCCTGCTTTACTTGATAGAGGGAAGTAGCTATACACTGACAGTATTCTCCCTGCTTTACTTGATAGATGGAAGTAGCTATACACTGACAGTATGCTCCCTGCTTTACTTGATAGATGGAAGTAGCTATACACTGACAGTATTCTCCCTGCTTTACTTGATAGAGGGAAGTAGCTATACACTGACAGTATTCTCCCTGCTTTACTTGATAGATGGAAGTAGCTATACACTGACAGTATTCTCCCTGCTTTACGTGATAGATGGAAGTAGCTATACACTGACAGTATTCTCCCTGCTTTACTTGATAGATGGAAGTAGCTATACACTGACAGTATGCTCCCTGCTTTACTTGATAGATGCAAATGGTTCCACGCTGACAGTTTGCTCTCTGTCCCTGCAGTGCTTGATAAATGGAAGTAGCTATACACTGACAGTATGCTCCCTGCTTTACTTGATAGATGGAAATGATTCCACGCTGACAGTTTGCTCAGTGCTTGACTGATGGAAACGGTTACAAACTGACAGTATGCTCTCTGTCAGAATGTATCAGCTTCCATATCGAGCAAAACATCAAAAAAGATGGAGCAAACTGTCAGCTAACTTAATTCATAAACTGTATGTATGAATTAAGGACCAGGAGACTAGAGGGGGTTGTGGAGAAAGATGTTAACAATGGAGTGGGCCAGGTCTGTCTGGAAATGGGGCATTTCTGTATTTGGTGAATGCATGCCAGAATGATTGAAAGCTTCGCTTAAAGGACACGATTCCATAAGGAATACAAATGTGCATCCCTAACGTTACAGTGACCTAAGTAACCATGGAGGATTAAAAAGGTGAGGTTTACATACCTTTTCTCTTTTTGCAGTGGCGGTCCCTGGCTTGTCACTCCGGCTCTTTGGCAGAGATCATTGAGCTCAATGATCTCAGCCAATCCATTGCTTTCCCTAAAAAAAGCATTGGGAGGCTAGTGCGCATGCAGAGCAAAGCACAGCATCTGGGTGTATATCCCTGTCGGCCTTCAGCCCAGGTAGGCCCAGATTGTGAGACTTCAACGCTGTTGTGGAAGAAGCGCCCAGGGAGGGCCCGCTCTTCTCCCGCCTCTCCTGTCTCCGCTTTCTCGCCTCAACCGGAGCCTCTGACAATTCAAGGTGAGCTGCTAACTTAGCCCAGAATGTTTCAAAAGTCCCAGCCAGATGCTGCAGTATTTGCTCACAAGCGCTCTGCATGAGTATGGTAAGTAGCTGCGCATGCGGTAGTAGCGTGTCCGCCATCTTAGGGTGACCGGCCCTGCCCAAGACCTCCGTCAGTGCGGGTGCTGGAATGCAGTAATGGGTAGTGGTGGTCGCCAGTGGGGACCAGGATAACCACTGCCTGTCAGCAGCTTAGCAGGGTGAGTATCATTTCGGGTCTGAATAAGCGTGGGGCCCGCAGCTAGCCCCGGCAATCAGACGCAGGAGCTCAGACCAAACACGTCTGATCCGACCTGCAGGCAAGTTCCCCCTTAAACCTAATTATTATCATCACCTTAATTATAATGATCTCTCCTATTACCTCTTCCCATTTATCATATGCTTGTTTTTACCTCCCATCAAATCTGAACTACTCTGTCTAATTTATTTTAATGAATCAATGTCTTTTTAATGAGATTTTCCTTTTAAACTTTACATGCACTGTGTGTGTATGTATATATATACATATATATATATATATATATATTTATATAAATTTCCTCTGTAATCATGAGTTTGCTAACCTCCCACCACAATTGTAAACCCTTGAAAACATTATCTGTTTGTTTGTATTCCGTAATGTGAGAATGATCTCTATCCTGCAGGGCCAATATATAGTGAAATAGAATATGCCATACTAAAAAGATTGCAACAAAATGATTTACTCAAATAGTATAAGAAATAGACAAACAGTATACAACAGCAGATCAAACAGTCTTAAATATTGATCTTTCTGGCTCATTAGGATTGGTACACACACTATTATCGTATAGAGTGCTTGATGTGACAAGGTTACCTGCAAAGGGAGACAGTGAACGCTGCAGCTAAGACTCGGACAAAATCTTCATGCTCCTCGTATGTCAAAATGCCAGAGGATAAACTGCAGAAAGAAAAGAGGCACGAATCAAATCCAAAAATCCAGAAAACAGAGGTGTAAACACTACCACATGGACATCAACATACTGCAATGTCAATCTGCCCAACACACACCCACTGAGACTCTCGCTGTCCAACACACCACAACTCACAAAGTGCCAGCTCAGAGTACCCATACTCTAATAAACTTTCTCGACGCATTCTGAACAACTCAGAGGGACCTATTTACTAAACACTGATTTGTAGGGAATCGATAACTTGAAGGGGACCTAAATTCAAAATTTGGAATAAAATAGCGAAGATGTGACTATAGTGAAGTTAGAAAGTTTTTCAATAACAGGACTTTTTGCCTAAATTTTCCCATTCCATTTTCAATTCACAACAATTTGCGGTTTTTGTGAAGATACACAGAGACATTGTGGCCAAAGCTCAAATCCAGTGCCAGCCTCTCTAAAAACTCCCACTTCTTCGGTAGCAGAGCACATAGTCAGCAAATGATCTGTAGGTCTGGTGACACAGATGTCCCTTTCTGCTTGTCACCATTATGAGAAATGACTTAGGACACTGTAATGTGACTCGTATATTGCACCAAAAAGCCTCTCTATCATTCTGCACTGGGGAGAGGACACCAACAGGACAAGTCACTTAAACACCTTCACGCCAGTTCGCCAGGAGACAGGGTTAATGGGGCCACCAAAATAAAACAGGCACTTGACGTTCTTATTAGAACTGTCATTATTTTGGTTTATACATTGTGTGCAGTATTTGATTTCTACTTATAATATTCATATACTTACAGTACCGAGCAAATGTTTTAGGCAACGCTGAAAATTTCAAATTAAATCCATTTATCTAAGCGTAAGTATTCCTTTGAAAGTAACACAAGCTAAAATTGAATGTGCTGCTGCCAAAGAGGCTGCAAATGTCTAGATTAAAGTTATTTAAGATTCAATATTTCACATTCCTGCGTAATACGTCTATACTGTCCCCACGCTGTCAGCCCAGCACTAAAGACTTTATATATGGGTGCTGAGAGTGTTTAACTGCAGTCTCATGCTAGAAATTCTAAGATTCTGTTCTCGCCGTTTGGAGGGCAGCTGAGTGCGCAGTCGTTCCATCCACTAGAGGGCACAATGCTGTTCGTAAAGGAAACAAACTTTGGGTAAGTATATCTCCTAATCTGTACTTCACTGGACGTTTTGACATTGCAGTGTACGGCTTGTATATATATTTATCTGAAGGTAACCAGTCATCAACATGATTTCACTTTAAGTAAGCAAGAATAAACAAACAATGTGAAATGAAATGTAACGTTTTTCAAGTCTAGTGTAGTTTTATTGTAGTTTAGTGTAGTTTTATTGACAACAGACAATTAAAGGAACACTCTAGGCACCAAAATAACTTCAAATAAATGAAGCTGTTATAATGCCAGGAGGCTCCCAGACGCACTTTTACCTTCAAGAGTTAAACCATTTTCGAACGGTTTAACTCTGAAGTTGCCTCCAGCGCCGATCTCAGCTCCTCCCCTGGCAGCTTCTTACAGGAAGCGCGCAGTGCTGGCGCTGATTGGTTGAGAAAGGTCAGCTGACGCTCTCAGTCAATCAGTGATCCCTTATTCACAAAACTGGCTTGGAAAAGGAATGTTTCTTACCAAGCCAGTTTTGTGAATAAGGAGTTACTGATTGGCTGAGAACGTAAGCTGTCTGCTCTCACCCAATCAGCGGTGCCCCTGCTCGGTGGCACTTCGTGCTACCTGTAAGTGGAATTACATAGGCAGGAAGCTACCAGTGGGGGAGCTGAGATCCATCTCAGAGGTAAGATTTCTCCAGTGGGAGTCCTAGCACCAAGGCTTCGTAACTTTATTTAGATAAAGTTGTTATAATGCCTATACAGTTTATTTATACCAGTTTCCTTTAGCAGACTGTGATGTAAAAGATATCAGGGTTTCCAGAAGTAAATTCTTCAAAGTTTGTTGCAAAATTTAGAATAACGCTTAATTTGACTTTGGTCTTTTTTCTCATATACTCATTCCAAATGAAATCAACCAACGAAGAGGCACTTTTCAACCTCACATACTTTGATTTTATTTATTTTTACATATGACATATCTTCTGTATTTCCAAAGTTATAGAGGTGCTAACTTGGCTCTTTTATCGTGTTTTTTTTTTTTTACCATCACGTTTTAGTAATATTCAATATTTCCATTACTAGGGCACCTATAGAAAGGATTCAGGTGTTTCTGGAAAAGTTTTGGAGAGGTGAGATATTTTCCTATATTATGAAAATAAATATCTAAAGCCATGGTAATCAATATTTTTTCAAAAATGGGTCTTAATTTATTTCAAAACATATATGTTGTATAATAATACCTCCACACAATAAATCGTATGTGATTGGAATGAAGGTGGGCTTGCTTAGGAAGCATCACTGGGGATGCCCATAATGGCTGGCTGGCTGGCCGGCCTGCCTAATGAAAGGGCATGTCAGCACGCCAGGCTGCCAGCCAGACAGCAGGCTTGGCTCCATCACAGAAGACCATGCCGAGAACACTACTGAAGCCCTAGTACCCAACACACAGCACAAGTATTTTTTAATGAGGGCTGTTCTCCCTGGCAACAGTTTCCTTGTGTTCGTGGATACAACACACCAGGGAACAAAATCGGAACGGCGGAACAGTAGCTTAAAATAGGGATTGTCATGCCAAAATTGGAACAATTGTTAGGCCTGATAAATGAAGATGGATAATATGAATTTCTGCTTTATCATAGCAACTCAGACTGAGAATAAAAAATAAAAGCCGGGTTCCTGACACAGTAAGGTATCATATAAATGTTTTTATTATCGTACGACACAGCAATGGGATTCCAGGCACCATAACCACCATTGTTGCCCTGGACACAGGTAGATAAATAGTGTTGTTTTTACTAATCTTAAACATTAACATCCTTAATAATAAAGATGCAGAAATTTATAGATCCATGTGTTTTCTAAGTCAATAGGGATACATTAAACAGTAAAGTAATCCTGTACAGGATGAAAATCAATTCAAAAACACTACTGCGAACACTGTAGAAACAAAAGAATACAAGACAAACCATTAATGCAATGTTTCAGACTTTATAAGAAAATAAACGTGGACAGGGGAAAAGAAAAAAACAAAACTTTTTTACAAAAAATAAAAAGTTAACAGGCAAATCTGCAGAACAAAATTGTAAGTATATAATAAAACATTAAAGGGATACTAAAGGCATCAAAACAACTTTAACTTAATGAAGCAGTTTTGGTATAGGTCATGCCCCTTCAGTCTCACTGCTCAATTCTCTGCCATTTAGGAGTTAAAGGAACACTATACGGTCAGGAACACAAACATGTATTCATGACCCAATAGTGTTAAAACCACCATCTAGCACACCTCCCTGCATGTGACTAACACAGCTTTCCTAAACACTTCCTGTAAAGAGTCATCTAATGTTTACACTTGATCCCTGGTGATCGAGCTACAGAACCCCGGCATTCTCTGCAATGAAACGTGCACAGAATTAATATTAGGCAGCCCTGGACTCTTGTTCCGGGCTGGTTGATGACACCCTAATGATGCTGCCGAAGGTGGAGTTACCCCTCTGGTAGTAGAGGGGTTAAACTCCATATGTGCAGTCATAACGTAAGGGACACTATAGGCACCCAGATCACTTCATCTCATTGAAGTTGTCTAGGTGCAGTGTCCCTGTCCCCCTTTGTCATGCAATGTAAAACACTGCAGTTTTTGAGAAACTGCAATAATTAAGGGATGGGTACCAGAGGGCACTAAAGTATTAGGAATACAGATTTGTATTCCTAACCCTATAGAATCTCTTTAGTGTAATAAATACAGTTAACTCGTGGTTTTTAAATCATATAGGGTTATTCATTAAGGTCTTGATTTAGTATTGTTGAAGAAGCATTCTAAATGATTTAATATTTTTTGATAAACTTTTAAAATGGTTTAATATTTTTTTTTAAATGAATTTTGTAGTATTTTTATATTTTTTGTAATATCTTTTTCATAAATTAGATATAATTTTTATATTTTAACATGCTGAAAAAATTATTTTAAAATGTTTATCCAAAAATACTGAATCATTTGTAGAGCTTATCCAACAATATTAGATCGGAGCCCAAATAAGGCACAGTGAAGGTTCGACAAGGGAATTGAAAATTTTAGGTAAAAATTGGAAAGCAATAGAAAGTGTCCCACTTCCAGTCCAGTTTTTACAATCTAAAAAAACAGACATTGCCCGGTCTAGAAGACTGCGTGAACGAAGTTACTGATGAGAGTTTTGGTGATGCTTTACCGTTTCTTTTTATTGAGTACTTCATACATGCAACATCAATAGATTATTAATTCATTTGTAGTAGTAAGAGCATGAATATGTTACTAGAAACTAACAAGCAAATTTAGAAATTAATTATGTTTTCTGGATTCAGATTTTTTACATTTTTAACATTTAAACATTTTTTACACTATAACAAAGCTTTATATTTAATAACAGTTCTTAAAGGGAGACTATAGTCAAGAGAAATACTAAAACGTAATGTAGTGGTTCTGGTGTCTAGAGTCTGTCCCTGCAGGCTTTTCAATGCAAACACTGCCTTTTAAGGGAAAACTGCAGGCTAGTAACACCTCTAATGGCAGTCACTCAGACAGCTACTAGAGTTGCTTCCTATCTCAGTGCTGCGCAGTGTGCAGCTTCTACATTCAGTGTCTCCGCTCTGCATGGAAGCACTGAGCGTTCACCATAGAGATGCACTGATTCAATGCAACTCTATGAGAAGATGCTGATTGGTGTTGCATTTTGCCACTCATGCACAATAGCCTCCAAACATGTTTTAGTTTGAAAGCATTGGATTGGCTTTGAACATCAAGACTGATTATCTGGAGGCGGGGCCATCGGAGAAAAGAGTGAGTAAAAACAATTACCATGTGATCAGAGGGGAGCCCATCACCTAAGCAGACACACACACACAGACAGCAACATACACATACTCACTGGCAGACACACTCACAAATTATTTGTTTTAATTAAATTTAAGTCCACCCAGCTTCCCTACTTTGGGAGATCTGGAGTTGATCTGCTTTCCCTGGGGTCCAGTGGGGATTCTTTTCCTGGGGTCCAGTGGGGATTCTTTCCCTGGGGTCCAGTGGGGCTGCTGTTATCTTCACGCTCTTATTGCTCTGCTCACTAGTACACCTTCAGTGATGCAGAGGCCAGAGTGATGTTATACCCAGGCACCCAGTATCAAAGCCGTGCACGCAAAGGAGCAGAGCAACCTGCATTCCTGACGGCCACCCGTCCAATTCTCCCAGAGCCGCCCGCATCAGAGAGAACAGGCTGATATATACCCAGGCGCCAGGACAAAATTCCTAGACGCCGTGATGACCAGGGACTTGTCGAGCCCTGTTTTAAACCTCAATAGCCAAACTAAGAACATGACTTACTGGAATTCTTCCTATTCCATTATTTTGGCTTAATATTTGCAATTCAATTTGAATTTCCAACGATTCACACTCACGTTGGTCTATTTTAGACCGAATTTTGCTATTTTTGAATTAACCACAATCTGGAGTTTAGTGAATTTAAAAATTGCCTTGAAGTGAAGAATGTTGCATTAGTGCTGCCTGGACATCATTGTGAGCAGATGTTAATTAGAATTTTTAAAAAAATTAACTAAATAGAAAATAGCTAGCGCATGCAGAGTTAATGTAATCTTGTCTTAGCTGTGCAGTGTATTCGCTCTCCAAAAATAGCCCATGCCACCCTGGCATTAACCTACTACTGACATCGACTTAATTTGGCCTGGAGGCATTCCACTGCAAACTCGCATCAACTAGATAGCCTGGATTAGCGCATATGGATGATGTCTGATAATTAGTTCTGTGTCCTTGACATGCTTCCAATTCAGATCAATGACTCTCACATTTTCCATAGGAGTTTCATTATATAAACAAAAAGCTGTTATAGTTTTCCAAAGTAATTACATTCATGTAGGAATTCAGCCCACTGCTCCAATGCTAGGTCTCTCAACCGGCCAAGTATAGCCGCAGAAATTTGAAGTACCCTTTTCTGATATTTTTTGTTCTTGTAATCAAAATCCAAAAGACACGAACAGTAGTCAGAAAGGAAAGTCTCTAATTCACACCATCTTTCATGACAATATTTCGAAATCTTTTGTAACAAGAATCTCTGTAATATGATGCTGAAAGGAACACTATAGGCACCCAGACAACTTCATCTCAATGAAGTGGTGTGGATGCCATGGCCCCCCCACCTCTAACCCAATTTAACCCTGCAGATGAAAATTTGGAATGGCAATATTTTTTCATTGCAGGGTTAACTTGCATCTAGTGGCTGTCACCCTGCCACTAGAGGTGCTTCAGTGAAATAGCAGAGTAAAAATCTTCTAATTTAATCAGATGGTCTCAGAGAGACCACCTGATTGGGGCAGCGCTGCATTTTGCTGCACATGTGCACTAGCCATTCAAAGTGTGGGAAGGGCTATAAGGGGAGGCTTTGCAAAGACTGCATTTGTACCCATGTGAAAAAAAAATACATAATTAAATGCATGCAGTTTTCAATGGATGTATCTATACACTAAACTGCAATTTATTTGTTTTTGTGTTTGGGCAGTAGGTTTTCCCTTTACAGGTAAAAGAAATATATATAATACCTCAGAAAATTACATCATTTGCTGTAATCCAGCAACTTCTCCAGAAACCAAGTTGCTATTTTCAGGCAATCCTTACCCTGCTGTTAATTTTCCACTGGAGTGCTTGACATATCCCAGGCCCACTAGGCCCAAGCAAAATCACTCATAAAAATACATGAATGAATTACAAAGTTTTTTTTTTTTAAGGCCAATGATGTTCCTTCAATGAAGCGGTTTGTGGCCAGACATTTAATTGTTACCATGGTACCAAAAAAAAAAAATGGGCAGAGAAAATTTGCTTCCCCATGACATCTTCAGGTGGAGAGACCGGTCCTCACAAAGTAACTACCAAACATCATGGGCCACTGACCAGTTTCAGTATAGAATCATTAGAAATGATTAATTTACACATGAAGTCAAGAAGAAGCAAATAAGTACCTGTACCTCTTGAAAGTTACACAGAGAGAGCTTTGGAGTACATTCAAAGAATGTCAACTGGTCAGAAAGGAGAAAGACATGACCCTTAAATGAAAGGCCTATATTATTGGAATTCGTAACGCTACGTTGAAATTCCAGTGAACTTATTACAATGAGGTATATGTAATCAATAACGATTGATAGAAGATGTAATAAGCCCAGGGGGTCGCTGTAGCAGAGCTGTTTGCCATGAGTGTTGGCATTAACTGGGTGCAATGGAACATTCTTCTGTTACATCGCTTTCTGCTGGAAATCATTAAACTAGGGGTCACTAAAGGAACTCAAATTTCATGTACTATATCCACAAATAGAAGGAATACTATTTCAATTGCTTTCAATAAATTATTACAAATCAGGTTTTACAGCAGTGGAAACAACTGATGGTGCTCATGATGTTGGGAATGTTATCCCTCGTGTACAATGCATTCTTCAATCTAACCACTCCTGTTGGCAGAACAGGACAGGCACAGCAGTTAATGGTTCTACATCAGCACTGGAACAGGCGGCTGGATACCTGAGCAGTACCTGTATGGTGTCCAGTTTGTCTTTTGAAAACCAGCCAGGAAAACTGGGCGGGTGATAACATCACACACAGTGGCGTACTAAGGGGGGGCGGTCCGCCCCGGGTGCCAGCCGGGTGGGGGGTGCCATGGCCAGCCCATATGCTGCAGCTTTTCTGTATAGAGCCTCCAGGCGGCTGCAGCTTTGCCAGGGCGGTGCGTCCATGAGGACGTCGAGGTTTCTCCTGTCGGGTTGGACCGGCCGCTTGTCGGCTGGGGACCTGAGGCCAGGCCTGAGGGAGAGGCTGACAGGTGGGAGCGCTCCTGTCAGCTCCCTCACTGCAGCATGGTCCGCGGGCAAGAGCAGCCTCGAGTAGAAGGACTAACAGGAAGTGCACACTGAGTGCACTTCCTGTTAGTCCGGCCGGGTACAGGAAACAAAAGCTCCCTGTACCCGCCGGCTATACTGGGATCGGCCACGCCACAGGGAGGTGGGGGTGAGAAAGAAATAAGGGGGTGAGAGAGGGGTGAGAAAATAAATAAGTGGGGTGAGAAAGAAATAAGGGGGTGAGAGAGAAATAAGGGGTGAGAGGGGTGAGAAAGAAATAAGGGGGTGAGAGGGGTGAGAAAAGAAATAAGGGGGGTGAGAAAATAAATATGGGGTGAGAGAGGGGTGAGAAAAGAAATAAGGGGTGAGAGAGAATAAGGGGGTGAGAAAGAGAAATAAGGGGTGAGAAAGAGAAATAGGGGGTGGGAGAGAGAAATATGGGGTGAGAGAGAACATGGGGTGGGTGAGAAAGAGAAAAGGGGGGTGAGAGAAAATAGGAGGGGGGTGAGAAAGAGAGAAATAAGGGGGGTGAGAAAGAGAAATAAGGGGGGGGGGGGTGAGAGAAAATAGGAGGGGGGGTGAGAAAGATAAATAAGGGGGGGTGAGAAAGAGAAATAAGGGGGGGTGAGAAAGAGAAAAGGGGGGTGGGTGAGAAAGAGAAATTGGGAGGAGGAGAAGGAAATTGGAGCGGGAGGAGAGATTGACATTCATCACATACACACAATGCACCCCTTGCACACAGAAAAACACACAGACACACATACACAAGCAATGCAACCGTTACACACAATGCATCCCTTACACACACAGAAACACACAATGCATTCATTACACACACTCAATGCACCCCTTACACACATTCAATGCATCCCATACATACACAGAAACACACCTTGCAGTCCTTACACATACAAACACAATTTCACACAATGCATTCCTTACACACATATCAGGACATCCCCTACACACTCCACCCCCTGTGAACAAACTCATTGGTGGAACATGAAGGTGGACCCTGGGACCCAGACCTTGAGCTGTGTAAAGGACCCCCAAAAATGGAGCTGCTTCCCGTTCTCCCAGAACATTGATTTTTGTGACCACAGTTACAAACCGCCTCCAGAGAGCCTGTTCTGCACCAGACCAGTGGAGCCAGACTGCAGCTAGAGCCCATCATCATCCTCATCTGGTTGTAAGTAGGCAATCTAGTATATTATTCGTGGCACTAAGCTCTAATTTACCTCACATTAAAGAAACACTATAGTCCCCAGAACCACTTCAGCTTAATGTAGTGGTTCTGGTGTCTATAGCCTGTCCCTGCAGGCCTTTTAATGTAAACACGGCGGCACTGCAGCACTGGCGTTAGTTAACATGGCAAATCATATGGTTGGGGCATTGTCATGTCACATGGGGGGCGGCAAACTTTACTTTTGCCTAGGGCGGCAAAAATCCTTGTACCGGCCCTGGCTGGAGGGGGCTGTGTGAGCTGTGGCCGCACAGTGTCCCATGGTAGTTAGGGTGCCGTGCGGCCAGTACAGCTCACTCAAGCAAACAGCTGATTAACTGGCCGCACGGAGGAAATGTGTATGTGGGACTGTCTGTCTGTAACTGAGTGTGTGACTGTCTGTCTGTAACTGAGTGTGTGACTGTCTGCCTGTAAATGTGTGTGTAGGGCTGCAGGGATTTTGTAGAAGGGGGTGGGGGTTTTGTATTGGGACAGGAGTCTTTATAAGGGGGGATAAGCAGGGGATTTGTGGAAGGGGGTTGCGGGGGTTTTGTAGATGGGGCAGTACAGGATTTGTAGAAGGGGCAGGACAGAGGTTTTGTAGGAGGGGCAGGGCAGGACAAGGGTTTTGTAGGAGGGGCTGACAGCGGTTTTGCAAAGTTTACAAATTGTAAAAATAAAAGAAATAAAACCTTTAACATTTTTTACAGGTTTTTTGGGGGGGGGGGGGGGTGCCAAGCACAGGATCCGCCCCGGGTGCCAAATGCTCTAGGTACGCCCCTGATCACACATATTGGAAAGGTTTTGTGAAATAGTTTTGAGGAACTCTTACTTTTTGTGATTTTAATACTTTTTCCCCCCATCTTTTATCTATCAACCTAGGAGAAGAGTTTGTAACATTGACTCTTTCCAATGATAATGACCAATGTATCAGGTTCCCCACATATGAACATGCAACATCTGAAGGCCTTGCTAACAGATTCCAAAACGTGAAATTAGAACAGACTTCTGAGCTAATGCTTACCAACCGCTTTATTTTGTCCTGCATGAACCACCTTGTTTGTGTCACGCAGTGTCCAATAAATGCTTCTCCTAGGACCAAGAGAAACACTGATTGGCAATCAGCTGAAAGCTGGGCAGGGAGCAAACCAAGTATGATAGATGATCAAGTATGGTCCGTGTGAGTGAAAAGGCCATACTTCACCATCAGCATACTGCGAATATGTACAAATGTTGTACAACACAGACATAGCCAGGCTGAAAACATGTTCTGAGCTGGATAATGCTAGCTATTAAAAGTAAAGTTACCCAAGCAGACACTTTGAAATATCTTTATATTCGGACGTTTTCAGGACAAAACACTGTGCTCAGAGACCAAACACCATAACCACTTCAACAAGCAGACATATTTATGGTGCTTATAAGAAGTGCATAGACTTGCTTCAGTGAATCAATATATTATTTCGTAAACTGATTATCACACAACCCAACAGTAAAAAACAAAAAAACAACATGAACTATGGACTATACTATCAATTTTCCTTCAAAATATTGCAATAGTTTTACATGTACATATTGCACATGACTATCACAATGTGACAAGCAATTTAAAACTCCTGATACCCCACGAGGCCATGATTGCAGTGTGAGAGCAGCCATTAGCACTCACAGCGCCGGTGGAAGGATGAATGTGCATTGCATTACGGGAAGACGTGCAGCAAGCATGCATGCTTGAGACATCATGAAAAAATGTCAGCAACAGTCTCTGGATACAGACTTGTCAGCCACTCAAAGACATTTATGACAGCTGCTCTCCATTTTGAGATTAATCCCTTGAGAAATTCCAATTATGCCATTTAAAAAAAAAAATGGTGGGGGGGCATTTAAACTGCAGGGTTCCATTGGTTCTAAACACACATCCTAAAAATGTGTTAATATAATTTATAACAAGACAGTAGTTATGCAACTAATGCATGCACAGGTTTATGAATAAAAACAATTATTAGCAATAATTAGCATGAGTATTGCACAACCTACGATGATAATGAACAACCGGTACGCACTCACGATGATCACACAAGACTACATTAAAATCGATGCTTCAATATAAAATATTTATCCACATAAAAGGCAGTATGGCCATCTTATTTATGTATTCATTATGATAATTAGAAGAGACTGCCTGAAAAAAAATCCATACGTGCTACTATATTACAATATCAATGTAACGGGGTCAGGAGTTGGAATGACACAAGGCCCTGCATATTAAAACATTGGACAGCACTTAAATAAGCTTGTTTGAGCAGGGTCCTCATCTATTTATTGTTCCTGTGTCACGGTGTAATTGTCTTATTTATTGTAAATAAACCCCTTTCATAATATTGTAAAGCACTGCGGAATTAGTTGGCGCTATATAATACCAATAATAATAATACAAACAAGGCCTTAAACCAAATGGGTAATTATACACTGATCGCAAATACTGCGCACTCTATATAGAACAGTTAATAGGAATGATGGACACACTTAACTGTAAATATAAGATAAGGATCTGTAAATGGACAATAGAATTGCTTTACTTTGTAAAGTCAATTTAGAAATAACTAGAGTCTGGCTCGGCAGTTTACAGCTCGCCTGACTCAATTCCTGTGTGGGATCAGAAACCAGGCTCCTGTCCAAATAGTAGCATAGAAGACCTGTTCCATTGTGTGAGGAGAAAGTCTGATAACACATTGTTCCATTAAACCCTCTTCTTTTATAGCCCTGCGGAGAACGGATGTGGGAAATCCGATTAGGTCAGAATTTTGCTTGGTCAATCCCTGGTTGCAAGAGGCTTGCAGGGCAAGTGTTGCTAATTTCCCAGACAAACACGGCACTGAAAACTATTTGAGAAGTATATACTATATTCCACTAAGGCAGAGAAGGGGTTACGTTTATTATATGAGCGGAATCACATGAAAAGCTTCACCCTTCAGTCGTGGGGGTCGGGTTGTGAAAGGGTTAATGGAAAAGCAGAATCATTCCTGTGAGAAGCGAATGTAAGAGTCTGGAAATGGAAGTCTCATGAGGGAGGGGGGACTGGTGGGAGGGAAACGGAGAAAGAAGGGGGGGACGAGAATAAAAAAAGGATGTGGGGAAAAAAAAGAGAAGCCGACAAATAAAACGAGAGTGAATGGGCTGAAAAAAAAATAGATAAAAAGATATTTTTAGACACTGCAAAAGTGACAACAAAGAGAGCCAAAGCACACGCTGTTCAGGCAGTAATGCTGTGATGGAGCTCTGTCTAGCTGCATGATTAACGATGAAATTATAATACCATGTGATGTTTCCTAAAACAGGATATGTCAACATTAGTAAGCATGAGACTGACACACTGTATGGCTGAATCATTTTTCAATGGCCATTGCTCTCACACTCACATTTTCCAAGTCCCCTCCCAAGATGGTCACTAATTCCTAATCTGTTTGTCATTTGCACAGTCTGGCTTCCAGGATCACATTATAAGCATTACTGCTTCAATCACTTACTTCAGACCAGAGATGGCTAAAACTATGGCACCCCAGTTCTTGTAATCTAGGAATGTCATGATGCTCTGCAAACTAGCAAATGTTGTACTCATTCACAAGAAAGGTAGTAGGGAGGAGTCTGGCAACTATAGGCCAGTAAGCTTACTTCAGTAGTGGGGAAAGTGATGGAAACCATGTTAAAGGATAGGATTGCTGAACATCTAAAAATCACATGGATTTCAAGATCAGAGACAACATGGGTTTACTTCAGGGAGATCATGCCAAACTAATCTTATTGATTTTTTTTGATTGGGTAACTAAAATAATAGATCAGGGTGATGCAGTAGACATTGCTTACCTAGATTTCAGTAAGGCTTTTGACACTGTTGCACATAGAAGGCTCATCAATAAACTGCAATCTTTAAGTTTGGATTCTAATATTGTTGAATGGGTAAGGCAGTGGCTAAATGACAGGCAACAGAGGGTTAATGTCAATGGAGTATATTCAAAGCAAGGTCTAGTTACCAGTGGGGTACCTCAGGGATCTGTAATTGGACCCATTCCTTTTAATATTTTATTAGTGATATTGCAGAAGGTCTTGATGGTAAGGTATGTCTTTTTGCTGATGATACTAAGATATATAACAGGGTTGATGTTCCAGAAGGGATAAGCCAAATGGCAAATTATTTAGGTAAACTAGAAAAATGGTCAGAGCTGTGGCAACTGACATTTAAAGGACCACTATAGTGCCAGGAAAACATACTCGTTTTCCTGGCACTATAGGGTCTCTAGGTTCCCCCCCCCACCCTTAGGGTCCCCCTCCCACCAGGCTCTAGGGGTAGGAAGGGGTTAAATCACGTACCTTTCTCCAACACCAGGCTCCCTCGGCGGTGGGGACTCTCCGCCTCCTTTCCCCGTCATCGGGTGAATGCGTATGCGCAGTAAGAGCCGTGCGCGCATTCAGCCAGTCCATAGGAAAGCATTCTCAATGCTTTCCTATGGACGCAAGCTCCTTCTCACTGTGAAAATCACCATGAGAAGCGCGGAAGCGCCTCTAGCGGCTGTCAATGAGACAGCCACTAGAGGCTGGATTAACCCTAAGGTAAACATAGCAGTTTCTCTGAAACTGCTATGTTTACAGCAGAAAGGGTTAATCCTAGATGGACCAGGCACCCAGACCACTTCATTAAGCTGAAGTGGTCTGGGTGCCTATAGTGGTCCTTTAATGTGGATAAGTGCAAGATAATGCATCTTGGACGTAAAAACCCAAGGGCAGAGTATAGGATATTTGATACCCTACTAACCTCAACATCTGAGGAAAGGGATTTAGGAGTAATTATTTCAGATGACTTAAAGGTAGGAAGACTCTTGTAATAGAGCAGCAGGAAATGCCAGCGGAATACTTGGTTGTATAGGGAGAGGTATTAGCAGTAGAAAGAGGGAAGTGCTCATGCCATTGTAGGGAACACTGGTGAGACCTCACTTGGAGTATTGTACGCAGTACTGGAGACCGTATCTTCAGAAGGATATTGATACTCTAGAAATTGTTCAGAGAAGGGCTACTAAGCTGGTTCATGGATTGCAGGATAAAAAACTTACAAGGAAAGACAAGACAGGTGGGATATGATAGAAACATTTAAATACATAAAGGGAATCAACACAGTAAAGGAGACTATATTTAAAAGAAGAAAAACTACCACAACAAGAGGACATAGTCTTAAAGGACCACTATAGTGCCAGGAAAACATACTCGTTTTCCTGGCACTATAGTGCCCTGAGGGTGCCCCCACCCTCAGGGACCCCTCCCGCCGGGCTCTGGAGAGAGGAAGGGGTTAAACACTTACCTTTCTCCAGCGCCGGGCGGGGAGCTGTACTCCTCCTCTCCTCCTTGCTCGCGACGTCATCGGCTGAATGCGCGGCAGGAGCCGCGCGCGCATTCAGCCGGTCGCATAGGAAAGCATTTACAAAGCATTTACGTGCTCTCACTGTGATTTTCTCTGAAACTGCTATGTTTATAAAAAAAAGGGTTAATCCTAGAGGTACCTGGCACCCAGACCACTTCATTAAGCTGAAGTGGTCTGGGTGCCTAGAGTGGTCCTTTAAATTAGAGGGGCAAAGGTTTAAAAATATCAGGAAGTATTATTCTACTGAGAGGATAGTGGATACATGGAATAGCCTTCCAGCGGAAGTGGTAGAGGTTAACACAGTGAGGGAGTTTAAGCATGTGTGGGATATGCATAAGGCTATCCTAGACTTAAGATAAGGCCAGGGACTAATTAAAATTATTTTAAAATATTGGCCAGACTAATTGGGACGAATGGTTCTTATCTGCTGTCACATTCTATGTTTCTATTGACTAGGAGTGGCAAATCTAGGCTCTCTCCAGCACCCAGGGACCACCAGTTCCTTAGAAAGGTGTATACCATTCCCACAAAGTTTTTTCAAGAGAAAGCCCTTTCCTCATTGAAGTCCCAGACTTTGCCGGAGGACGAAATGTGGGTTCAAAATGGTCATAAGTGGTTTAACCGCCAGGCACCATAACAACTTCACTGAAATAACATTTTAGGGTGACTGGAGTCTTCCTTTATTAGAGTGGGAATTACATTTCTGCATTATTATTAAGGCGTCACTGTTTGTGACATCGCCGGTTCCGGTGGCTGCTATGAGTAAGATTTACTTACCTGAACGATGTCCGCCATGGGCACACCCATCTTGCTCGGCCTGCGCCGAGATCCCTCCTGTACTCAGCAATGAGCTCTATGGAGAATCCTGGAGAACGCAGGATTCTCAAGACAGAGCCAGTTCCCTGCAGCCATCACTGGTGACGGCTGTCAGGATTGATACTTAGACTTCAACCACAGCCTAAGAAAGTCTGGCGAAGGTGAAATACAAAGACAAAATAGTCCCTACTTTGTTTATGGAATTGCCGCCATAAAGGTAGCTTTACCAACCAATACATTCCTAAACATTTTGACAAAGAATCACGGGCCAGTGCCCAGATGCTTTTGACAACATAACCACTAAACTGAGATTTAATAGTTATGCAGCTTACAGTGTCCCTTTAAACTTCAGTGATTGCAAACCTACAACTGCAGAAGCCACATTGTGGCCACCACTGATCTATTGCTCTAATTATCTATTACAATCTGGGTGCCAGAAAACCAATCAATACGTATTCCACAACAGCTGGAGTGCTGAACAGCATTGATTACTACAGAGCGTGTGCCAGCGAAGTGGAATGACTTCTAGATCCCTTTTCCCATTACCCATGGTTTGCCCAGGGGCGTATTAGCCGCGAGGCAAACAAGGCATTTGCCTTGGGCGGCATTTTTCAGGGGGCGGCAAAAAACGCCGCCCCCCAAATGCCCAGGGCAGATGCCTAGTTAGCCTTGCGGCTAACTGACATCCCGGGCGGGCTGGGTGGCGCTGGCAGGCGGGCGGCTGGCGAGGGAGCACCTCCTCTGAGCGGTCTGCTCAGCTCCCTCGCGCGCCGCAGAGTGAGGCTGGGAGCCGGAACATGACATCATCTTCCGGCTCCCAGCCTCACTCTGCAGCCGGCGCGCGAGGGAGCTAAGCAGACAGCTCATAGGAAGAGCTCCCTCGCCAGCCGCCCAGCCCGACCGGCAGCCACTGGACCACCAGGGAGAGAGAGACCTCCCCCCCCAGCACTCCCAAAGGTAAGGAGGTTGGGGGGGGGATTTAAATTAAAAAAAAAAATTAATGTGTGTGTGTGTGTGTCTGTGTCTTACTGTGTGTGTGTGTCTGTGTCTGACTGTGTGTGTCTGACTGTGTTTGTGAGTGTGTGTGTCTGACTGTGTTTGTGTGTGTGTTTGTGTCTGACTGTGTTTGTGTGTGTGTATGTGTCTGTGTGTGTTTGTGTCTGACTGTGTTTGAGTGTGTGTGTGTGTCTGACTGTGTTTGTGAGTGTGTGTGTGTCTGTATGTGTGTGTTTGTGTCTGACTGTGTTTGTGTCTGTGTCTGACTGTGTGTGTGTGTATTTAGAAGGTGGGGCGGGGGGAAGGGTTGGGTGGGGGTGGCGCGGGGTGAGGGGGGCGTCTGAGTTTTGTCCTGCATAGGGCAGCACAAAACCAGGATACACCACTGGGTTTGCCTCCAGTGCAATCACACCCTTATTACTGGCATTTATAGAGCGCCAACAAATTCCACAGCGTTGTACAATTGGGAAATAGACAAACACAATAATAACAAACCGATACATCAGGTAGAGGACCCTGCCCGTGAGTTTACAATCTAAAGGTGGACTCAATGCTGCCCAGTCTGTCGCTCTCCCAGATGGGCAGCATTGAGTCCCAGTGTAGGGGTCCCATGCCCACCATATCTCCCTGAGTACACAGCACATGGTCAGTGCATGAAAAGGGCTGCCCTGCAGTATACAGAATTCACTCAATGCAATAATTAATACCCACCATGTCTCCCTGAGTACACAGCACATGGTCAGTGCATGAAAAGGGCTGCCCAGCAGTATACAGAATTCACTCACTGCAATAATACCCACCATGTCTCCCTGAGTACACAGCACATGGTCAGTGCATGAAAAGGGCTGCCCAGCAGTATACAGAATTCACTCACTGCAATAATTAATACCCACCATGTCTCCCTGAGTACACAGCACATGGTCAGTGCATGAAAAGGGCTGCCCTGCAGTATACAGAATTCACTCACTGCAATAATGACATATACTAAGCAGGAGCTCCTATTTATAACTGGCTTCCCTCCTGCAGCATGTGAATGCTACATACAGTAACATGGCAGTTCTTTTCATGATGTATAAATAAATAAATAAATGTGGGAGGGAAGGACTAGCTGCCAGAAAGCCATGGCAGCCCTATGGCAGTCAGTGATTGCTGTCAGTAATGGCTCTGTCACTCACAGGGGGGGAGGGGGGGAATGTCCTGCCTCCATTGATTTATTAATTTGCCCCCTCCCCCCAGTGTCACGTGACCAGCCTGATACCTTGCTGCACAGCAGAACGCGCTACCTGATGTCACGTGACGCGATCTCTCCAGAGAAGACCACACGGCCGCCGCCTTCCTGCTCTCACAGGTCCCCGCAGGCTCCCCTAGAAAAAACAGCCAATCACAGGCTTCGGGGCTCCCTGAACATCAAATCGAGGCTTGGAACCCGCCGCAGCCAATAAGGTCCTCAGTTCTCTCTCTCTCTCTCTCCACTGAGACACGCCCACTCTTGAAACTTCAACTCCCGAGAGCCTCCTCGAGATTCACGCAGCGAACATATAGTCCTTATTGCGGACGCTCACACCGTGACCCATTCACTGACACTGAGTTACGGGGCTGTGCTATCACCCCGAGTGAGGAGAGCGGCGGAGGGATCCGCTCTGTGAGGAGGCCCTGAGCGGATGCTGCTCTCTCATTGGTCGCTTAGGATCCAGAGCTGAGGAGGAGGAAGAGGAGGAGGAAGAAGAGCGGGCTGCTGGTAACAATAACACTGAGTGATTATAATGATGATTTAATCCGTGTATAATAGGGATTGTTATTTTAATCTGTGCAATGGGCACCCTCTAATAAACCCAGAATATTGCTGGCAGGGGGGGTGGGCAGACACACAGGGCTTGGCTGATGGTACATGTTAGAGTGTAAGCTCCTCTGGCCAGGGCCCTCTCCCCCTAATGTTCCTGTATGCCAATCATCACGTTTTGTTAGAATTTATTGTTTTTGGTTTTGTTTACCTATTGTACAGCGCTGCGGAATATGTTGTAGCTATACAAATTCATTGTATTAACTGCTGGGCTAAGAGTAAGGCTGCTCGTTCTAATCCGCTATGTTTACACGAACACGTTACGAAAAATCTGTACGAACGTCGATTTCATTTGTTGTTGGGAACTATCCAGAAATCACTGTCTTGGTTGAAAGAATAAGTCAAATTTCTTCTTGAGTGATTGATATATATATATATATATATATATATATATATATATATACATACATACATACATACATACATTACGCACCACAAAAGTTAAACCACTGATGGGTGAAGTGAATAACATTATTATATTATTTATATTATGATTATGTTGTTACAATAGCACCTGTCAGGGGGAGGGTGATGATAGGCAGCAAGTGAACAGTTATTGATTTTCATGTGTTGGAAGCTAAAAGATCTGAGTGACTTTGCCAAGGGCCAAATAGTGATGTCTAGACAACTGGGTCAGAGCATCTCTAAAACAGTCTTGTGGGATATTTCCAGTATGCAGTGGTTAGTACCTACAAAAAGTGGTACAAGGAAGGAGAACCCGTAAGCCGCCATCAGTGTCATGGGCGCCCAAGGCTCATAGATACACGTGGGAAACTAGCCCAGAATAGCTACAGTAGCTCAAATTGCTGAAAAAACCTTCATGCTGTCTATGATAGAAAGGTGTCAGAAAACACTACCTGAGTTGAGTAGCTGCAGACCGTTCAGAGTGCTTTTGATGACCCCTGTCCACCCCTGCTGCTATTGTCTTGGTGCCAGATAACACAAGACTTGTTCAGATATCTTGTGGAGTCCATGCATCAGAGCTGAAATGGCAGCACAAGGGAGACATACATGATCGATATATCCATTAGTTAATAAAATGTTAAAACAAAAATCTGCACACCAGTCAAGCCATAAGACTTGCTTTTCCCACAGAAATCATAAATCTGCAGTGATGTTACTACCGCAAAGGATTCTGGGTGGGCATATGCAAATTAGTTTAACAAAGAATCACATGTTTGCCTCATTCAATTTTTTTAAACATGGATTCCTTTTGGTGAACTTGACAATCCTAGTCACTGCTTACAGTAAAAACTGTTCACATATCAGGAACTGCAGAACTTTAAATAATCTACTGAAGGGGTTACAGAATCTGTTTCGTATATATTTAGATTGCAATGCAAGAATGGATTACAGAATAATTTTTTGCAATTTGAGAATGTATCAACAAGTCTTGTATGTGCTTTGGGTCCTTGTATAGAAAACCACTGGACTGCTATAGCACATTCTTTGAAGTGTACCTTGATTGACACCAGTTGGTTTTTAGTGACAGTAAGTTAAATCAATACTGTTTGCTGTTTAAAGATATTGGCCCTTGCCTCGCCTGTCACTGAGTTCTTTACTGGGTGATATGCATTAAACATCACTGTCATTTTATGAGAATTGATTGACAGGTAGGAGCAGGAGACCATCCCTAAGACAGTTCTGTTACAGAAACTACAGGGCATGGTTGTAGTTGTTCTAATTATTCATTTGTCAAGAGTGTCTCACTCTTTTCTAGAGAAATACGGGGACACTTTTTTATATCATTACAGTCAGATGATAATATGCCGGCAAAGAAAGTATGTTAATCCTGGGAGGTAGGTGTGCATGCTTGGGAAAATGGAGTTAGGAAGGAATAGAGGTGGGTGTTAAATTAGTGTTAACAATTAATCTGGGTGATGATAGTGCTGCACAGTTGCAAATGTTTAGTTACTACCTCGTAGAACTTATACATATATTATCTACTTGGTACATTATGTATTCTTTGCTTAAGGTTATGTCGGCACTTACATATAAATGTGTAGCAGTCTTTGCACCATAACCACTACTGACAGATGCAGTGTTTATGGTGCTTTCAAGCTATTATGTGAATTATGGATTGATCTTTTCAATTCCCAGTTTCCCATATTACAGTAGGTATAAAATTACGTTATGAGGGCACTTTGGAAGTGCCCTCAGCTACCAATAATTAAAATGTTGGCACTCATGCAAAAGAGTGGGAGACCCAAAAGAGGGACCGTCAGGACTGGTTAGGCCGACCCCCGCATAACTTTATGCCTTCTATTGCTCTGCGTTGGAAAGCTAAGAGAGACTGTAGGAGGAATATGTGGTCAATCAGTGTCCAGTTCCCTCCACTTTTTGGAAATGTCAAGACAGGCAACCACTGTATTGTCGAGGTGCACGTGTAGACCTATAATTTGCTGCTTTTACTCCATAATAGACATGCTAAACAAGAATTGTGGTGCCACAAGTTGGGGAAATATAGTTAGGCTTAACTGTCTGTTTACTTTACCATAGGTATTTCATTTATCACTGAATTCTATTTCGCAACACAAAATGATTCAATATTTAGTCTCTACCATGGCAGCACCTCTTAACGATGTGATATAGCCTTATTTGAAAATATTCAATTGGGATTGAACTGTCATCACCATGGTTCTGTATATCAATAGCATATTCTCTGCTACTAAATGATGTCCTGGACTGCAAGGAAATGGCACAAAACAAAAAAACCTCTCAATTTTTCAAATTAAAGATTCATGGGAAATTTTTTTTTTTTTTTTTTTTTTTTTAAAGGTGCTGATGCACTTCCTTAAATCCTCATTTTATCTGCTGTCATTGAGACCGCATTGTTTATTGGGAGTGTTCACTTCCATTCTGGAAGTCTGTTTATTTAGTTTTGGCAAAATATATAGATCTCATGCTACCATTTTTGAAACCTGCAGCCATAATTTTAAATTATCATTGTCTGTGATAGGAATAAAGCTTTATTATAGTAGTATAGGACCTCTGCCGTTGCAATCTTTCAAACCTTAATAATTTTTTATTTTATTTTTACTGTACAGTGTACTCCTGAAGACTTGTTTATTTTCCAAGGAAACCCCACCAGCAGCAGGTGCTTAGTGAAGGCAAGTATAACCATACATATAACTTTAATACACCCAGTGGCTGTCCACTAAACGTGTGTGTGTGTGTGTGTGTGTGTGTGTGTGTGTGTGTATATATAATTAATTATAGTGTGTGTGTGTGTGTGTGTGTGTGTGTGTGTGTTTAAAAAAAAAAAAAGAACTGACCAACAGAAGAAACTGTACTAGTATTTTTGTTTCTATATATAAGTAAACCGACGTTATGAAATTATGTTTCAGTAATCCTCAGATGGCCAATTAATTGTTGATTTATTGCTATAATGTTTTATGATTCAGACTTATTTTCTTCTTCTAAACAAACAAGGTAGCACAGAGGGATAAGTGAGAATGTCAGGAGATTTGTCCATATGAATCACAGACAAGTACAACCGTTATTAAAGCGGAACTCTCACTTCCCGTGAAGTATCAGTTCCTTTTTACTTTCCTAAATAATGCAGGGGAAGGTAAGTAAAAGAACTTGCTTACCTGCTCAGCATTAATGCCTTGGAACAGTTTTGCCACATCAAGTGGTCTCCAGCACATGTTTATAAGGGCTTCAAACTTAAGAACGTTTGTATGCTTGCATGCACATTCTGCACGGGTCGTCCCTCTCCTCCCATAATTTGATCACTATCACATTACATGGTCCCAGTTTTCCTTATCGATGAGTACCTGTGGCACAATTAGAGCCGATGGAATGAGTTGGATTTTCACAAGCACCCATTGTGCAGTTTTTAAAACGTGATTTATTTATTTATTTATTTTTTTTTTCTTACTCCGCCTCCTAAATTCTGCCAGTACTGTAAAATGACATCACAACGTTGAACTGTTCCCAAGTTATTCAGTTTTCTCAGTAGCTGCTCTTCCTCGTCCTTTGAGTGCTGCCCTCTCCACACTTGATTCCCTTTGCTTAGTATCAGTTGTGCTCCGATTCCTGAGCCCTGGCTTGTTTCTAACCATGCTGCTATAATTAAGATTGGCTTCAAGCTACCATACAAATCTATAAACTATACTATAGCCATCAGTCCTGGCCACTTGGCCTCCCAAATGTCATTGTATTTTTATCGATGGTAAACCAAATGAGATGATCATGCCTTGTCACACTTTTGTGTAGACTTTTCAAAAAGTTTTCCAAACGATTCAATACTGTTAGAAAAACTTTTCAAATAAATTAACCGTATTGAGTTTATTTAACCAAGACCTTTTGTAGGCAGCAGCATGAGTGTATGTATGTGGAAGGAAAAAGGCATAAGATGAACATGTATACAGAAAGAGGAAAAGCATGGGTTTATGTTCTTAATTACTTTTACAGCATTGTGTAAGTTGGTATATGTTTTCTTGTTTTATTTAAATTCGTTTTTGTTATAACATGGTAAATTCTATTTATTTTGTTTCCCTGCTAATCTGATATATCTATTTTAATATCATTCTGAAGAAAACTATTTTAGATTAAGATGTGACCTGTTCCCTGCTAGTGTGCTCACTATTGTAAATGGGCTGTACAATAGGTAAACAAGACAAACATTTCTTTCTAATAACTGATAAAATATGTATTTTATCTCTATCTCTATATCTCTCTCTAGAGAGAGGGGTTAGGTGACATTTCCAATCATTTCATTTTATTGAGAGGAGCAGACCTGTAAGGTAGCACGAGGTATGATAAAAAGGAAAAGTTGATGGTTATGTGTACAGAGTCAGGAAGTATGTTGTGTGAAATGGATTTACATTCATAAAATCTTAATTCCATAACAGAGCTGACTTTTTTACATTTTCAAGAAAATAATTTTAGTCATTTCAAAATGAAGGGGAAAATCCAAAACATTTGATTTATGTGGTGATCATAATGCCAGCGCCTGGGTTGTACCATAAGTAAACCTAATGCCAGCGCCAGGGGTCTTACCATAAGTAAACATAATTCCAGTGCCAGGGGTCGTACCATAAGTAAACCTAATGCCATCGCCAGGGGTCGTACCATAAGTAAACCTAATGCCAGCGCCAGGGGTCGTACCATAAGTAAACATAATGCCAGGGGTCGTACCATAAGTAAACATAATTCCAGTGCCAGGGGTCGTACCATAAGTAAACCTAATGCCAGCGCCAGTAGTCCTATCATAAGTAAACATAATGCCAGCGCCAGGGGTCGTACCATAAGTAAACATAATGCCAGCGCCAGTAGTCCTATCATAAGTAAACATAATTCCAGCGCCGGGGTCGTACCATAAGAGTCCTATTTTAATCAGAAAGTCACTTCATCTTTACTTTGTGTTAGCCAAAAAATCACTCTCATCTGTCTGTGAAAATTAAAGAATTCTTTAAAAAAAAAAAAATCTGTTTGCACTTATGCTGCACCTATAGTAATATCAAATATTCAATATATTCCTTTACTTTTTCGAGTGGGCACGACCTACTTCTTCCTTGTCGAGCATTGCCAATAACCAGTATTTAGTCATTCAGTTTGTGCAATCTTAAGAGAGTAATGATAAATAAGTATTCTGCAGAAAGCTGAGACCATGTCGGGGGTGCATTTAAATGCTCCTCTGACTAGTCACAGGATTTCTTCCTCTGGTACAGTAAGAGATATGGCCTCTGGCTACAGCAGCAGGTACTGTAGAGAAGTGACGAGGGGATTGCAAATTTAAAGCCAAAATAGCTTAATTTATATGATTCTCGAATCCCTCTTATTCCAGAATATATTTTTTTAGCCTAGAAATTGCAGTTCCCTTGTCAGTGCTCCACAATTTCTGATTTAATCAATTAAACCCATATTATGTTTAATATAAGGGTTTAACTACTTTGTTTTAATCTCCTAAGTGAGATGAAACCCTAGTTTAAAATAAACTATACTTCATGCACCTAGCTTGCTGTCCCAAATTTCTTAGAATGATAAATACTGTGGGTAGGGATTTCATTAGTATTATATCTGCTATCTGTTTTGATCACACCATGTAGAAGTCAAAAAGTGCATCTGCATTGCTGTGCATGGTAAAATAAACTTTTTTAATATAGTTGTTTTTTCTTTTAATTTAACTCATTACTGGTCAAGTCTGACTATTCAGTTTTGCAATTCTTTTAGAGTGTGAGTGATCACAACAATGTAAATAAAATAGACCTCCCACGGAAAACATAAATGTTTATGGAACTGCTACAACTGTTAGAATAAAAGCCACGTTAAGCAGAATCCTCTGCTTAAAAAAAAATAAAAACACTCTGGATAAGAGCACAATATAAGAACTGATAAATATGTATACATTAAGACTTTTCTAACCTGCCAGAACACAAAAAGCAATGTTTCTTTTTATCGTTGAATATAAATCTCTGTACACCCACGATGTCACACAGAGCGACACTTTAACATTTCCATAATTATTTTTAAATTCGCTTTCCTTTGATGGTGCTTAGGAAGTTTTGGCAGCTTCATTGGAAAGTTACTGACATCATGCAAGCCTGCATAGGTGAGCAGTACCCCTAACCCAGACCATTGTATACCTTTTTTAATCTCATAAAAGGAAAAATCAGTGTAATCATATGGGGATCAAAAACCACTGAGCAGAATTTGTTAAAAGGAAGTGGAGTTGGTGCAAATACCCTGTTCATTTTCTCAGACCATGTGGTCTCAGACCATTTCTGAGAAACGGCAATGTTTACATTTGCCTGACCTCTGGAGCTTGTCAGGCAGGCACTGGAGGCACCTGTACCTAAAAGACCTTCAATTTTCGGGGTTATCACACACAGCATGGCTACACAGAACACTGCAAATATTTCTTAGATTGGCGGCTCTTGGCTATTGCTGCTTGTGTACAGCCAACCAGCAGTGCTTTTCTGTGGGTTATTTTTATTTATTTTTTTCAGATGAATGTTTTGAGTGTTGTGGATATAGACAAGGGTATTGACGAGACATTTAAATTCTTCAGTTAATTTTCCGACTTTGATAGTTTGGCTTAGAATTTTCAGTTCCTTGTTTATTGAATAATCATGCTACTGAAAAGATTTACTCTGTGACACAGGGGATTTCAAAATGCTCTCTCTCCGCCATTTTATTAAATCCATCTTCTATTTTGTGCTTATTTCTCCCATTTATTAAACACGAAGTTATAGCTTCTCTATTGACCTCTTATCTAGCCACCTGTTACTTTCGTCCCAGACTCCCTGAATTATTTTTTCTCACAGGTTAATGGGATTTGTTCAGCTCCAGGATAGGAGTGCTAGGATTGGCTGAAGCTCACTGGGAAACTGTAAACATTTGCACTAAATGCAGAGGCTTCAAATATTTTTAATGCATAACCCATATCTGTGGTTTTTGTAACCCCGGGGGTCTCCTTTGGTAGGAAGAGGGGCATCGTATGTAATGGTAATAGAGCACAATAAATACTGTAGGTTGTCTTCCTCCTACCTTAGATACATCTGTGACATTGAGGAGAGTTTTGCTAGATGTATGTTTTTTAATGTGAATTTTATATTCCATTTTAAAGCAGGAAAATCTTGTATGATTGGCTTTTTTTTTTTTTAATTTTATTTTTTTGACTTTCCAGATGGAGAGTGTTGGGCCTGCTGTCCAGCCATTGGGTGCAGAGAGTGATGACACCAAAGAGAACATGGATGCTGCGTATACAGGGTAAGGACGATATTGGAGAGTGTGCTATCGACGAGAAGCTATTATAGCTGCAATTCTTACATTGCACATACTGCCAGGTCTATTCACTAAACAATGAATCTTATTGAATCGATAACTTAACTACAAAATAGCTGAATTGGGAAAAATTCTCCAACTCGATAAGTCACAGCTTGGTTCTTTTAGCCGAACTCCAAAGCGAAATTCCCTGAACTCGTTTCACGCATCAACCATGGTTGAGAAAGCACCGTTCCAGGCGTAAAACGCGTTCAGGGCATTTCGGTCCTTCCTTGGGTCACTTTTATGTGGTTTCCCTTAAAAGGTGCCGTTCTTTTATAATTTTTCCTAGCTTCTGTTCTACCTTTGACAAATTTTTTTTTTTTTTTCACAGTGAGTTTTTTACTGCATATTAGGACAGGCTAAGCTCACAGAGCCTTCACATACTATGATATTGGACTGGCGCATATGAGGACTGTTCAAGGCAATTTTTTTTGCTTCTGTTTCCATGTTTTATATTTTTTTTTTTTTTCCTTTTTCTTTTGCAAATAAATGTACTTTTTCTAAGCTTGGTGTGCAATGGAATGTACTATTAAAGTCTGAGTCTGCGGAAATTAGGGATCTTTTAGGGATAAGTTTTTCTATTGGAGTTTTCGAAGCCCAGCACCAAGGATGTGTATGTTAAATTTTATCCACGTGAAATGCATCTGATAACTGGCAAAGATATTCCATGAGATTGTAGCTGCGGCAATCTGTTCGTTTGATTGTTTAGTTGGAAACTTTTTTAGCCTGTAGCATTTTATTTTTCAGCTTATTGAATTTTGGTGTTCAGTGGATAAACAATTGTTTGTCTTCAAGTTAAGGTGCATATAGAGAGCAATATTTTCAGGGGGGAAAAAACGTGGAACGTAGCCTTCTAATCTTACAATTATTTACTTGTTTAAACATGATGGTTTTTTTTAGAAAGAGGAAAAATCTTTTCAAATCTTTAGTCATTGCTTATGCCAAGACAATACAATGCTTTCCATTATTGTACTCTTGTTAAATTAAAGTGCTTGGCAGTTGTTGGAATAATTTCTGCCCCCGGTGAATAGCACAGTGGTGTTTTTATTTTTGTTAACGCATATGGAAGCTGTCCGATATCACATAGTTAACTAATAAACGAAGTAAAAACAACACATACAATGAAAATAAGAGTTACAAAAATGTGATGTACTGATGCTGGGGAAAACATGCATCATGCAAAATAATGAATATATTGAGCCCAAATTGTTTGTGGTTTTTTTTTTTTTTTTTTCATTACAAATTAAATCCTTCTGTTTGTAAATTTGATGTCACATCCCAGGCTCTTTACATGGACTACATTCATGTGCTGGATTGCAAACATGGACTAATTTGTTGGTCCGTGATCCTTAAAGGGCCAGGCCTCTAAAGTACTCCAGCTTGTTGATGTGTTTTATGTGTAAAGTGTCCTCCTTTCCGTTTTACAAAAAGTGCAGATTTCAATAAATTGTCACTTTTATAAAATAACCTGGCTGTCAATCAGACAACCGGTTATGTTACTTCCTGGTTTGGTTAGCTCAGTGGAGCTAAACTCAAGAGGCAGCAATATGCTCAGTCTTGCTTAAAACGTCTTATTGAGCTGCATTTGTAAGTGTGTGATTGGACCATCACAGAATGTCTAGGTGGGGTTAGCAGACCAGAAAACTGCAGCTCTTGTGAGCCCTTTTAGATATAAACCCAATGTAAAAATACATGGTTTCATTAAGGGTATATCTACTAAACAGATTTATTTCCCTTATTTAAATTAACCTACAGACATTGACCATGTTCCCAAACTCTAGAAAACTGAATGTTAAAAAAATGCTAGACCCTTTACAATGCCTTGTTAATCTATTTTAACCCTTGTTGTGAAACCAATTATGGTATGTGATTGGCATTCATCCACCTCCTGTTTCCTGTTTTTTGCACCAGATCTAAAACATGTTACACACATTTTGTAAAGGTAGACAATAAGCAGTACTTTAACATTGTCAGGTGCCTACTGCGAAATAGCCACCCAACACAATAGACAGGAAATGTAAGTATTAGGGTATGTGATTTGGAGTGCAGATTTGGCAGAATTCCAAACTGTATTAAAGGAACATTAACCCGTATTCCTAATGCTACTGTGTTCTTGCCCCACCATCCTTTGCAAGGTCTCATTTCCACAGACTGAAAGCCTGTACTGGGGAATACACAAATCAGAGGCTGCTCATTGAAAAACTTCTGTAGTGGAGCTGCACTCGATCACAGCTTTCCAATGTTTCATAGTGAGCTGTAAAACTGTGACATCCAGGGAGGTCTTTCTACCTCCAATTATAAAACTGCCAATTTCTTTTGAAATTGTCAAAAAAAAAAAAAGACAGACTTCATTAAGCGTTGTGTCTGGAGTGTTTTGTTTTGCTTTTTTTAAGCCACCTGTTAGTCTGGAATATATGTTGAGATACTTTACCTTGTGTCTTTGTTTTGTTATAAAACTTTGCAAAAGGTTAACAACTTGTTATTGTTCTAAATATCCATCCTCAGGACACCTGTATCAGACTGTTCACAACAACATGGAGCTGCTCAACCCCCCACTCCCCATCAAGAACAGGAGGATCTAGCATTACATAGTGGGGATCAGCAAATGGTAGACAGTGAAGAACCGAGGCAAGAGGAAGAGGTAAGAAAAGAACATGTAAGGCTTGGGGGGGCGGGAAAGCAAAGACACAACTAGAGAGAAAAGAAAATGTAAAGGGGTGATTGAATGGAAAACCAAATTGAGCTCATGAATGTGGAACAGTTGACGGATGGATGTGACGTGAAGGAAGTTCATGCTGAAAGATGCTTCCAACCTCTTGTAGCAGTCAAGAGGTCGACGTGGTGGCTGGACCAAAGGGCGCAAGAGGAAAAGGAGTCCTCGGGACAACAATGCCCCAAAAGCACCTCTGACTGGATATGTGCGTTTTATGAATGAAAGGCGGGAGCAACTGAGGGCGGAAAGACCAGATGTGCCATTCCCTGAGATCACCAGAATCGTAGGCAGTGAGTGGAGCAAGTTGCCCGCCCACGAGAAGCAGGTGATTTACCTTTGTTTTGGCAGAGTAGATTTTGTATATCCACCCTCACCATGTCCAAGAATGTAATTTGTTCCATCCATACTCATGACCCTTTTCACTCCACCCACTTGCCGATACGATGCTGATTGGTCCCTGTGCTGCAATTTAGCATTGATTACTTGAGTAATATCCTATGGTTTTTTTGTTTTGTGGCTTTTTAAGAGCATGGGAGGTGACTGTTCAAAAAAAGTGTGTTCTTTCCTACCGCACACCAGTAGCCTATTTTGTCTTCTGGCCACCCACGGGACACATGCAGTCTGCCATTATCCTTCCCTATTCATGAATTCATCCTACATATACATCTAAATTGAATCTTAATGTGATTGAGCGTAAGATATTTACTTCCTCTGGTTTGAGAACAGGATCTCCTTTGTAGTAGAGAAGCGTTCAGCTCCCATACTTGTGACCAACACTTAAATAATAGCCATCCATAATAGCTGGGTGATTGATTGCTCATTGCCCAACAGATGAAGTGTAGCCAGTGACCTTTCTCCCCTATTTATACTAATACTTTCTTCTGTCTCTTCTATTTTCTAAGCTGTGCTTCACCTAACTCCTTACTCCTTGTGTTTTTCTCCTAATTCACTATACTGTCTGTCCTGAGACCTCTCTCTGCCTCCCCCAGCACTGAGCTGTGTGTATTCTAGCATTACCTGGATGAAGCAGAAAGAGACAAGGAGCGGTATACAAAGGAACTCCAGCAGTACCAGAAAACCGAGGCCTTCCGTTCATACAGCTGCAAGTCACAGAGTCACCAGAAGGGAAGGCAGCAAAGACAGGGTGAGCTTTAGCGAGAAAGATGGCTCTATTTAGAAGGGACCAGTGGGACTTCTACATGTGCATACCAGCAGGAAGGAACTAGCTAAGAATGGATCGCAGCATCAATATATTCCTGAAAACTATTAGTTTTGTCTGCATTGCATATTATTTTAATAGTTACAATAAGCAAATGCAGGTTTCATGGACTCTGTCATCAGCAGAAATCTTGGTTCTGCATTTAAACCTATAGTTTTGATGTGCAAGTTTATCAGAATCAATATGCCATGTACAGCTCAGATCCCCAATTATTATTTTAATATTTTTTGGCATTTGTATAGCGCCAACATCTGCAAGGCTTTACAATGTTGTAAAAATTACCAGAAAAGAAACATACAAAATGTTACAGGAACAATACTTTAAGGGCCATGTTTAAACGAGTTTACAGTCTAGAGGAGGTTGAGTATAAAGCACAATAGGACTGGCATTTCTGCTCAGAAGACTTGTTGTTTAAAGGGATATTATAGACACCTAGACCAGTTCAGCTTATTGAAGTATTCTGGGTGCAGTGTCCCTGGTCCCTTAACCCTTGCAGTTTTTGATAAAGTTCAATTGCTACCTGCCAGGGTTAACTTCACCTCTAGTGGCTGTCCGGGTGGTTAGGCGACTTTTAATCATCTAACTGATGCTGGACATCCTCACGCTCTGCATGAGAACATCCAGCTTCACCCAAAACCAGATACAATGCTTTCCTATGTCGGAAGTTCTACTGCTCCTGTGTATGCGCATTAGGACCCTCTGCTGGCTGATATCAGTAGAGCCTGTGGGACATTGATGCTGGAATGAGGTAAGTGACAGAAGGAGTTTTAACCACTTCTGCACCAAGGGGGGCACTGTATGGAGCTATATTGCCAGGAAAACAACTTTGTTTTCATGGCACTATAGTTTCCCTTTAAGCAAAAGGCATCTAGTGTTTGAGCAGTGCCTGCAACATATTCATAACTAAGTGTGATCACACTTGGTTAAGTAAATAACCTTGATGAAGTGTACAGCCCAGGGAAGAAGGTGTTTGAGCATTGCTTGGGACTGTATATAGACAAGCTTCTGGAAGAGCAGAAAGTATGTATTTCAGACAAGTATTTGAATGAGCGGACTCTCGAGTCTGCAATAAACCATCTGTATCTAACCTAAATTTAAATTCCAAATGTAAATTTATTTAAATATTTTTTTTTTTTTTTTTTTTTATTTGGTTTGATCTAGTGCATGGGTGTATGATATCCCTGTGCACTATAAAATAATCAAATTCTCTCGAATAGGGCTAATATGCTCCCAGAAAGGAACATTGTAAAGAGAGTTGTGTAACTGGGGTTCAGGGCTACGTCATCGACTTTTTTTAAAGGTGTCTGGTCATATGATTAAAATATCTTTTTATTATTCTCGCCTTAAATGTTTTTTATTTTTATCCATTTTTATTGGGTTCTTATAGCACATGGATGTAAGAGAGCGAGCCAGGGGTGACAGCTAGGATGGTGGGGAATATAAGATGGTATGGACAAATTGGAAATTGGGTATGAGACTGATTTCCCTCCTAATTTCTATTTTTTTATTTAGAAGGAGCTCGTACAATCTCCAGTGGCCCAGAGGTAAGGATACCACATCACTATAAGCCCCCTAAAAAGGACATTTAAGCTGTGCTAACAGACAGGCTTTGTTTAATTGACATTTTCTTACATTACCCTATTCATTTGCTCTAGTTCTCCACTGATTTTGTGTTTTGGAAGCATTCATTTGGTCCAATAAAGGAAAAATAGGGAGGGGGGTGGGGGGGCGGGGATTTAGAAGAAATGGTGAAGACAAAAGGAAAGACCACGAGAAACCAAGATGGGTTAAAGGGAAATGCTAGATTGTGTGTGTCTATGTATTTTGTACCTGGTGTCTTAAAAATATACAATGTCATTTTATTTTATTTTTTTTAAACCACTAACCGCGTTTGGAGTTTTTGCATCTGCTACAAAATCACTTGCTATGCAGACTCTGAAATACGCTCACCAACCCAGGAATCGCGTGACTCCTGTTCTGTAAAAACTGCATAGCTTATTAAACTTTATTATTTGTATTTATTTATTTTTATTACAGCAAGGGTTTCAGTGAGATGTAGTTAATTATCTGCTTTCTACTCTAGATCGCTAACCTGCTGTCATGATACGGCCTATTTTGGTGCAAAAACAGGGAACCTTACTGGTTGGATGGAGGGAGCCATAGGCACTTCATCGCTTGCTCAAAAAAATCCATTGACTTCATACTGAATATACAAGTGTGTAAATATTAACTGTGGAGCCGGGAGATTAGCCATATGGATTATATAGAGCTGTTAAGACTAGAGAAAGCTAATAAGCTGGATAAGGGAAAGACCAGCAAACTAAATATGTCCTATCCTGAAGTGGATTCACAAAGGATTTGGTTGAAAGTAGAGACATTGACAGAGCTATAATGCTGTTAATCTCTGACAGGCAGTAGGAAGACATGCTGGATGGATAGCAGTGTGGGCTATGGATGGTATGGCATTGATGTTGGAGTCGAGTAAACGGGATGGGCATAGTAAAGAATATTTTGGCACTTAAAAAAAAAAAAAAAAAAAATCAACTGTTTACATTTGACCTATATACTGATTACTCACTTTGTCAATGTTAAAGGTACGCTGCAAGGTACGCAGCATTCACCTCAATAAGAAGCATTTGATTCAATATTTCTAATTGAGAAGTATTGGACATAGCATGCAAAGTATGTGGCACCAGATGCTGTGTAACACTTGATGTCAAATGATGTAATTATGGAAAATTGAATGGTAGTCAAAAGCCCCTAGTGACTGTCTGTCTGACTGCCAATAGAGTATGCTTGTAAACTGTAACATGTTACAGCACCATTTTTTTCAGCTCGCCATTGTTTTCATCTGCAAGGTTGCAAGGGCAGAATAAATGCCTCCCAATCCTAGTAATACTAAGGATTGATCATTTAAGATTTTTATTGACTTTAAGTAAGTGTGTGATACTACAAAAATAAGATTATGAAGTGGCATTTTATTGATATTGTTTTAACTCGACATTAATTCGTTAGTTTTTTTTTTTTTGTCTCTGTTTTTGTTACATACCAGTCCCTTTAGAAGAACTATAACCTTGTGGAAGGAGAGGTGGACTGCTAAGAGAGAGATTGTATTGTTGAGAAAATAAATTCAAGATATGTCGGCTGTGTTTGGAGTGCAAGATGAGGGATCATGGATAGAGAATTACAGAGGGACAAAAGTTTGGGGAGAAATAGTGAGATACTGTAAATGTAGTGCATGCCAAAAAGGTGAGGTGGTTGATTTTTAACACTGAAAGATCAAGTAAGGGGAAAAAAATAAGCCATTTTGTATACAGGATGAAGCAAATTGGTGATACTTTCAAAATTATTTTAGCAAAGTTTCGATCATAAAAGTTGTTGAGTAAGAGAAACGTTATGAGATTAGCAGCGGTTAACCCGTTTCTTTTTGCTAGGTACATTTTTAAGAAGATTTTTCTGTGAAAAATAAGAGATTCCTAGAAAGTAAAGCTCAGGAAACCCGAGCATTGATACTTTAGACTTACTGCTATAATCACACCACTAAAGTGAGAATTGTAGGGAATTTAAAGTGATAAAAATATTTAGGCCAAAATAGGCAATTTAGAAAAAAATCTAAATGATGTGTTGAAATATGATATTCACTTTTAATTTCCAGTAATACTCACTTTAGTGAATAATTAGTTTGTGTAATGCATGTCCTATATCCTCCCCATTTCTTACTGTGTATTGTGTGTCCTAAATCATCCACATTTCATATTTTTCATCACCGCAATACCCTGTTCACAATATGCATGACTTTTCATTCGCGCAATTCATTTTCCCATGACTATATTGCCAGTTAGATTAATGCCTATATAATTGTTAATTGTCTTCTTTCTTTTGCTCATCTGCATTGCATTCTACTATCCACTGCTCCACATTCCTACAGATATTTACATATATCTTCCTCTTTCTCACTGCAGAAAGAATCTGTTCTGAAAGAGAGACCAATCTTCGACATACCAATCTTTACGGAGGAGTTCTTGAATCACAGCAAAGGTAAGAGATCCCTATTGACGGAGAAATAACCGACAGGGGTCTTCCTGTTACCAATACATTTACACTTTTTCACGGTTCTATAATTTAGCACGTGAGGCAGAATTAAGGCAGTTGCGGAAGACCAATATGGAGTTTGAAGAACGTAACGCTGCTCTCCAGAAACACGTGGAGAGCATGAGATCTGCAGTGCAGAGATTGGAGGCCGAACTTAACCAAGAACAGGGGCGGAATTCTTTGTTGCAGCTTCACCTACAGAGTGTTCGCCAGGCACTGACGCACTGTCTGCGGGCTGTACCGATTCCAGGTATGTTCCTGTCTGCAGCTTCAGATGCTGAGGTCATAGCACTCCACTTTAATGTAAAAGGCCAAGACAGGCTTGTATTATAAGAGCTACTTTCTGTACCCAAACCTGATCTCAAAGTTTGGTGTCTGCCAAGTAGTGTGTACGTCAATGTGCCACTAATCTGTTTGTGAAGAATAGGTTATAAAACCTGTATACAAGTTACATACACGATTCATTTGTTGACAATACCAACATACCACATGTTCCGGTGTCTTTTTTTACATTTTCTGTTTTTTTTTGTTTTTTTTTGTCAGGTACTTCAGAAACACCAACGCTGGATACCATTGACACCTACATGAGTCGCTTACAAAACGCCATTCTCACACACCCAAAAGAGAGCGAGGCTCTTATTGCTGGCGTCCGAGAAGCCCTAAGCCAGCTGGAAGGGTGAGGGACACCTCGTGTATCCCATGACCATGTGGACCTTCTAAACTTTTTTTTAAAAATACTTTGATTGGACTTTTCATTATTTTAGAACTACCCAGTTTATCAGTGGTTTAGGGACCACATTGTACAAAATGGACAACTCCCTGTTCTTTCTTCCCTTCATTGTGTCTTGGTGCATCCTCCATACAGCAATGCATGTACAATAATATGTCAATAAATGTGTTCTGTTTACTGTGTAATCTGTGCATGAACATATCTGAACAGAATGCATCATCCTAAAAACACTGCTAGGGTAGTCTGTTTTAAAAGTAAAATTGTGATGGAAGCAAAATATTTATTTTCACATAGAGCACATCAATGCTTGCTTCCTTGCTTCTGTGAAAACAGATAAAAAAGAACCACTTTGGAAGGGTTGTCTTGCCTGGTGTTTTAAAGTAATTTTTAGCTGTGATCACAACAAATTGGACTAAAAAGGAAGCACGTGCCATGTTATGAATCTTCATTGTAACTGTCAGATGTTTGATGCTGTGAGTGCAAACCTCTGCTCTGGAATTAAAGAACCTGCTTATGAATGTTATGTGACAAGTCCACCGATTCTCCTTGCAATATTATACCTTGTAGATACACGAATAGGGTCCTCAAAATGGCAGTACCTCTGCCTGGGTACTGTGACCTTAAGTGTCTGATTAGTTATCTTCCTTCAACAATTAACTTCCAGAGGCTCACTTACTAGATTTCTGTGAAGATGGATCTATCGAGTAACAGAACAAATCATATAGCTCAGGGCTTAAAATGTGCAGTTCATCTTAAAAGATACTTGCCACTGCTTAGCCTTAGTATACACCTTATACATAGGTGAATTTCTGCAAGTAGAAATTCTGAGCCCTGATTTAGCTTATTAACAAGCAAAGTTTAGAAATATGGCATTCTAGCCAAGTGGTTCTTTAACAGTATACTAGTGTACACACAATGGGGGATATTAATCAAAGTGTTGCCATTATTTTTCTGTCTAACTTGTGTTGGATTTGTTAATTATTATTATTTTTTTCACCCTGTCAGGTTTGAATATGCACCATTATTTTTCGCTGACACTATTTCGGAATACTTCTGCCCGTCTCCCCCCAGCCGCCTTCTTCCCTACCTTTGAATGTTGCTCTTTTCCCACCACTCTAAATTTGGCGGTCTTCTGGAATGGAAATTTGAATAGAAACTGGCAGAATTTACTCTGAATAAAATTATCACTCAGATCCCTTTACTAAATTCTATTATATTTGTTATATTTAACTGCCACTTTTCAGAACACTTTGATAAATATCCCCGACTGACTTCAGGACTGTAGGCTTAATGCATTCCTTAAAATGTGTTTTTATGAAGTGTCAGCATTAAGCACGAGTTCCCATTTAGCAATTAATCAATTTATCTGTTAATTTGGCTAGAAGTATGCATATCTATTTTGCGAGGCAGCAAGTAAACGTGACATTTATAAGTTGCTGAAGAAGGTAAAAGTAAACCTGCATTGGAATTTTTTTCTGCAACTGAAGTGAGAGTGCGTACAAAAAAGTTTGGGAACCACTAATCTAGACAAATGAGTAGGGAAACAAAGTGTCAGTGGAGCCTAGGAAAACCAGAAATAAAAGCCATATCGATAAAGAACATGTATACACCAGCATGCGGGATCAATCACTCAAGACATAACTGGATCATTGCACTGGAATAGAGTTAGTAAATGATATATATGTATGTGTATATGTATGTGTATGTATGTATGTGTATGTATGTTTTAAATGTAGCCTCTAAGGGGAATCGGAATACCAGTAGGACATGACCATAATATGGTGGCATTATATTTATGTTTTAAGAATTGAAGCAGAACTGTTACTTATTGGAAATTTTTGCAAGTTTGAGTTCCTTATGTACTCAAATACAGATACACTGACACACATACAGAAACACTGACACACATGCGGATACACATAGAGGCACACACTGACACACATGCAGACAGACACATAGACATGCATGCAAATACACAGACAAACTTAAAGGGACACTCTAGTCACCAGAACAACTACAGCTTATTGCATTTGTCCTGGTGAGTAGAATAATTCCCTTCAGGCTTTTTGCTGTAAACACTGTCTTTTCAGAGAAAATGCAGTGTTTACATTACAGCCTAGTGATAACTTCACTGGCCACTCCTCAGATGGCTGTTAGAGATCCCTCCTGGGTCATGGCTGCCTAAAATGCATCCAAACATTCAGTATCTCCTCCCTCTGCATGCAGACACTGAACTTTCCTCATAGAGATGCATTGATTCAATTCATCTCTATGAGAAGATGCTGATTGGCCAGGGTTGTGTTTGAATCATGCTGGCTCTGCCCCTGATCTGCCTCTGTCAGTCTCAGCCAATCCTATGGGGAAGAACTGTGATTGGATCAGGCTACCACTTGAAGATGTCGTCAGCAGACTGCTTGTTTCTTTCAGGCAAACAGCGTGCAGATCTACAGCTTCAGGCTTGAATACAGTACGATTTTGCTATATTTATGGAGGCATGAGGGGCCCAGTGGGCTAGATGGTGGTTTTAACACTATAGGGTCAGGAATACTTTTTGTGTTCCTGACCCTATAGTGATCATTAATGACAAATATTCAGATACACAGAATGATACGCATGCAGACAACAAATATGACACCTGCAACCACGGTAGTTCCGTCACTGCTCACAGATACCCGGGAGGGTCCATGAAACCACCTGTGAGCAGGGCCGGTAGGCACATAATTCTAACATGCCCCCTGCTCCAATCCCTACTCCTTAAACTCACTTCTTATCTACCTTTTCTTTTTAACAAATGTTATTAACTGGATAGTGCAGGCATAAAAACTTCTATATAGTTGACAGTTGCATATATCTATATGTATATTCTGCTTGTCATGTATTGTATTGTAAATCTGTGAGTGTATGCATCTGTATAAATGCATTAAGGGTCAAATGTCATGTTAGAAGTGGTTAGGGTAAAAGATTTGTCACAAAGTGCATATTTTGCACAGACGCCGAAAAGTGACAGATCAGGTGTGGGTCCTGTGGCTGCAGGGTGCAGTGGAAGGTAGGTGTTTCATAACTCAAGCTGTCCCTTGCAGCTGTTACCATATTCCTCCTTGTCTTACAGTTTCAATTGTCAGTGCTGTAATCTCGCACAAATGAGTGAGTACAACACTGAGGGTTATAGAGAATACCGCAGGAGACTCCATAGATAATGCCTGGATCCCACTGCTGTCACTTGTGACGGCTGTTTGGATTTCACAAAAGTTGACAGCTGAGCTGAGTCTTTTGACAATCTCAGGCTTGACCATAAGACAAAGCCTTATGGGCAGTATTTGTCCAGTATTTCATAAAGATTGTCTTCATGAAATACTGAATACTGATGGATCTGCTTTAAGGTTAAAAAGGGGTTAATTGTAGCATTAGATTGCATAAGGTGTTTAGAGGATTAAAAATTGAGAGGGTTTACAGTTGTGGTACAAGAGGTGTTTAGGATTATTGGGTTTGGGGTTACCGCGGGTTTAAATTTAGTATTGGGTTACAAGGGATGTTAAGATTTTACAAGAGTAAAAATGTAGAATTAGGGTAAAGAAGTATTTTTTCAGGTTTAGATATCAAGTGTTTAAAGGAACGCTATACTATACGCACCCATACCGCTTAGTGTCAATAAAGTTGTCTAGGTGCCATGTGTCCCCCTTTTAATCCTGCAGCTAAAAACATTGCTTCTACTTTGTCATACTCCACTGTTTCTATCAGATGGTCGCATAGAGCTAATTGGTGTAGCGCTGGGCATGCTCACTAGACTCCCCATGCTATTCCTATGGGAAAACATTGGATTCACTTAGATCATCGATGTTTAGGTGATTAGGGATAGCAGACTTTGAATGGTTATTTGCAAAAAACTTGCCCTCTTCTGTAGGCCTGTCATGATTGACTGTTGAGCTGCATCACTCGCTGCTGTCCCTGCTCCTGCAATGCACTTCCTGTGTGTGTGATGTTGTATTGTTATTTTTTTTGTGCAGTGAATTTATATTTATTTAGATAAAGGAAAGTGTAACAAATATAGGAAGTGAACAAGAAACAGGCATACAAAAACACAGACAATGAAAGTTACAGACAAATGCATGGCAGGAGATGTACTTAAAGGGACACTCCATTGAAAAAAAACAAAACTTCTTGGCAGGTATACCCCCGATAAAACCATTTATGCATTCAATGATGCATTTTTCTTTGGACTTATATCTAAAAATAGCTTGCAAAAGCTGTAGTTCTCTTGTCTGCAGCCTTTACAAGCCCTTGCCTTCTAACACCGGCCAGAGGACTTTCTGTGACTGTCCAATCACAGACTTCCCAACGCAGCTCAATGAGAACTCTCTGCAAGTCACATGCTTTGGGTAATTGCTGCTGTGGTGGAGCTCCATTGGGCAACTTCGCCAGGGACAGCAGGGGAAAACCTCAGCACTTGGCTTAACTGGGGTCTTGGAGCCTCTCTGTCCTGGAGCAGGTTAGGGACAGTGATTAGCCCGTTTCTTCCCCCCCAGTAACTGGATGACACACAGCTCTGAGAATCTAACTGAAATGCTTTATTGGTACAGTCAATTTATACACAGACCCCCAGAGGGGGTCTCCATTCTATTCAGCACAAGTCTCTCAGTCTCAAGCTGGAGGGGGATGGTTTACAGATAGCCATCTCCCGGTCTTGGGGATACAAACAATTCAACACTTACATACAGTAATAAACATCACATATGTTGGGGAAAACTTAGGGGGTTCCGTGCCCCAGGATGGGAAGGGAGAATACATCCTGGATAGCCCGGGTCCCAGCTAGGATCCCTGCAAATAGCGGGGCTATCGGATGTACAGAGCCCGATAAATCATTGTATAAAGTCTGGGCTTGAGGCTCTGTACATTCCCGCAATTAGTTTCACGGAATTGCATGGTTTAGGCCGGTAAATTTAAACTTCACGCTTAAACCAAGCAGCAACCAATGAGCGCTCAGGGAGTCGAGGCGTTCCGAGCTCAGCCCTTTAACTCGCACCGGCATATCAAGAGGAAGGGCGCGAACCCCGTTTGAATAGGAGCTCCTTCTCCTATTGGTCGGCACGGACTTCCAGGCAGCTGGCGGGACTCTGCGGCTGTGAAGCCAACCCATAGCTCCAGAGGGTCTTGCGTCTCTCTTTCTGGTGGATATATCTTCACCTAGGTAGCCCGGACTGGTAGCTACTAGGTAGGAAGCCCCTGCAGTCGCTGTCTGCCTTGCTGACAGTAAGGCTATTGGCATGAGGCTCCTTGAACTCCCAGTGACTGGGATTAGGCTCCTTTAGGAGTAGGTTGGGCAATCCCCAGCCTGAGGACCTGAGCACAATGCGGGCATGGTACTCAGTGACGGCGGTACGTTGAATTTCACTGAGCTAAACCAGGAAGTAACAGGACTGGTTGTCTGAATGACCGACATGGGCAAGAGATGGGATTGTAATAAGGTTGATTTAGAATAATACCAGCTTCTAAAAAAAATAAAAATATATACTCTTCACACATAAAGCACTTCAGCAAGCTAAAGTAATTTAGAGGTGTGGAGTGTCCCTTTAACAAATGGATGCATGATCCAAAATATTTACATAGTTGCACATCAAGATCCACATTGTAGCTTTAGTACTTAAAAAAAATCATCAAGCGGTTATAGCTTCAGTGATTTCTGCTCATACAGAGCCTCTGTCCCTCTTACATACTCGGATTCAATTTCATGTCTAAATCACATTATGCGCTATGTGGTCAGGCAAGTCTTCTATTCCACCAGAAAAAGGAACATTGCAGCATAGATCTACCAGCTGTTTTTTGTTTTGTTTTTTTTAAATCACACAGGTACCATGTACCAGGTGCTTCCCTCAATAGCACGCTTGCAGAAGGTTAATCAATAAATTCATGAAGGAAAAAAAAAATTACATTGCTGAAGTTATATATATATATATAGAGAGAGAGAGAGATAGAGAGAGATATTTTCTCTCCTTCTAGCATGACTCAGCCTTAAATGCGCTTTAGATCAAGAATATCTCTGTATATGAGCATGCCCTTCCTACAGGGAGAACTTGCCTTAAAGGGCATTTCAGCCACAGTTCTCCCCCTAATTACACATCTGAGACTTAGTTAAACCAATCAGTGTCAGATCAATAGCACTCTTTATCCCTCACTAACGAGGTTAGGCCCACCATATAATGAACTTGTTTAAAGCCATCTTAAAGAGACACAGGAGCCACTGTCACCCTGGTAATTAATTACTAAGCATTTAATCATTTTGTTAATTAACGAAGGAAGTGTAGGAGGAGAACAGGCTCACATGGTTGCCAAGCATATCCTACCGTGGTCAGCTACAGTGCTGAGCTGTCCCTCCGCTAATAAGACTGCTGTACACTTCTGTAGGGTGACAGTTCTGTGTACTTGCCTGTGCCGGGATGATTAGTCAAACTGTACGGGTATACATAAATATCCTGCTCCGTCTGAAAAGGTCCTGTCATGTATATATTACACAATCTGTTCATGTTCAAGCAACGGACACTCGTTCGACTCTCGCACAGCTGGATGATATTTTTGTAGCCTTCTGGCTCCGCATTGTAGAGACAGCGGGGCTCCCCACTGATCCTACAACCTGCTTCACCTGCTATACCAGAATCACCCTTGACTCAGCTACTTTTTAGACCCCTGCACCGCCCATGGCACCGGGACTCTGCTTGCAGCATGCGACAACACCATGTATCACCAAAATTGATATGTATGTCTCAGACTGCCTGAAATTAATGGGAGTTATGCTAGCAGACGACAGCTACTGTGTGCAGTTACTGACATTTTAATTCAGCCTTTTTCGTGCTTAGAAGAGACTGCAGTAGCATCTACACAGAACATTTGTTAATTTTATGTATCTCCCATACCCCTCTTTATTGGCCTCCCAAGAAGTGGGATGCTGGTGTAGGTGGGGGGGGGGGGTTAAAAGGGGCGGCGGGCTATCTGCCAATCAAACAGGCCAGCTCTATGAGGACATGACACCCAGGAAGTACTGTTTCAGTGCTCTATGCAAGGTATTCGTGAGTGTATAATGCACTCAAGCTACACTTTATGGCGACAATTCCCTTATGTCCCCACTCCCCAAAAGCAGGACACCAGGTTAACAATTCGGGACGAGGGGACAGAACTTGAAAACCAGCATGATGTCTTAATGTGGCCCTTAAATCAATGGATGTTTGGAAATCTAGTCCTAAAAAAAAATGTAATATAAAAGATGCACAATAGTGAAGCATGTGTTAGCAAAAATAATGTTGTTTTTATAAATTCATATACGGCTTGTTTTTTATGGACTGTACTAACACCCCTATGTATTGTGTGATCGTTTTGTTTTTCAAGTAGCACCTTAATATATACAGGGAGTGCAGAATTATTAGGCAAATGAGTATTTTGACCACATTATCCTCTTTATGCATGTTGTCTTACTCCAAGCTGTATAGGCTCGAAAGCCTACTACCAATTAAGCATATTAGGTGATGTGCATCTCTGTAATGAGAAGGGGTGTGGTCTAATGACATCAACACCCTATATCAGGTGTGCATAATTATTAGGCAACTTCCTTTCCTTTGGCAAAATGGGTCAAAAGAAGGACTTGACAGGCTCAGAAAAGTCAAAAATAGTGAGATATCTTGCAGAGGGATGCAGCACTCTTAAAATTGCAAAGCTTCTGAAGCGTGATCATCGAACAATCAAGCGTTTCATTCAAAATAGTCAACAGGGTCGCAAGAAGCGTGTGGAAAAACCAAGGCGCAAAATAACTGCCCATGAACTGAGAAAAGTCAAGCGTGCAGCTGCCACGATGCCACTTGCCACCAGTTTGGCCATATTTCAGAGCTGCAACATCACTGGAGTGCCCAAAAGCACAAGGTGTGCAATACTCAGAGACATGGCCAAGGTAAGAAAGGCTGAAAGACGACCACCACTGAACAAGACACACAAGCTGAAACGTCAAGACTGGGCCAAGAAATATCTCAAGACTGATTTTTCTAAGGTTTTATGGACTGATGAAATGAGAGTGAGTCTTGATGGGCCAGATGGATGGGCCCGTGGCTGGATTGGTAAAGGGCAGAGAGCTCCAGTCCGACTCAGACGCCAGCAAGGTGGAGGTGGAGTACTGGTTTGGGCTGGTATCATCAAAGATGAGCTTGTGGGGCCTTTTCGGGTTGAGGATGGAGTCAAGCTCAACTCCCAGTCCTACTGCCAGTTCCTGGAAGACACCTTCTTCAAGCAGTGGTACAGGAAGAAGTCTGCATCCTTCAAGAAAAACATGATTTTCATGCAGGACAATGCTCCATCACACGCGTCCAAGTACTCCACAGCGTGGCTGGCAAGAAAGGGTATAAAAGAAGAAAATCTAATGACATGGCCTCCTTGTTCACCTGATCTGAACCCCATTGAGAACCTGTGGTCCATCATCAAATGTGAGATTTACAAGGAGGGAAAACAGTACACCTCTCTGAACAGTGTCTGGGAGGCTGTGGTTGCTGCTGCACGCAATGTTGATGGTGAACAGATCAAAACACTGACAGAATCCATGGATGGCAGGCTTTTGAGTGTCCTTGCAAAGAAAGGTGGCTATATTGGTCACTGATTTGTTTTTGTTTTGTTTTTGAATGTCAGAAATGTATATTTGTGAATGTTGAGATGTTATATTGGTTTCACTGGTAATAATAAATAATTGAAATGGGTATATATTTGTTTTTTGTTAAGTTGCCTAATAATTATGCACAGTAATAGTCACCTGCACACACAGATATCCCCCTAACATAGCTAAAACTAAAAACAAACTAAAAACTACTTCCAAAAATATTCAGCTTTGATATTAATGAGTTTTTTGGGTTCATTGAGAACATGGTTGTTGTTCAATAATAAAATTAATCCTCAAAAATACAACTTGTCTAATAATTCTGCACTCCCTGTATTATGTGGGTTTTTCCCTATTTTTACATTGGAATTGTAACCAAACTTGGCAAAATTGCACACCTCTACTCACGGGGAGTTTACTTGGGATTTTTGTAATATGGCTACATAAAGAGGCGACTAATGTAATTACCACAAAATACATGTTGGTACATTAGACTCTGATGAAGGGAAGCTTTGATATTACAGATGAGATATGAAGAGTAGATATGACAAAAGGAAATAGTTTTCGGTAATACTGTAGGTAAATAAATGTTACTGACGGAATGCGAGACAAGTGGAGAGATATCGGGGCGTAGTGAATGAGTTTTGAGATAGAACTAGTAGAAACCTGGGAAAGGGCAAGGACCTGGTATGGAAGTCAGAAACGACTGAAATGATCATGGTAAAAATCGAAAAGTAGAAAGGAAACAAGGAGAGAGGGGTGCGTAAAGTCAAATATACAAGGCGAGCTGAAACAAAAGAGGGAGATAACATGGAGGGGGATTGCAGCTGAAATACCATTACAATAATGGGAATATTGAATGTTAATGCCGCCTACATTTGTGCCCTGCAATATATCCACACCCTCTCTTCTCCTCCCCACTGCTAGAAGACATCTACATTAGACTTGCGCAGGGTGATCAGATCCGGTTCTTCTGAACCACTGTGGCTGAATTTATTCATTTTTTTCGTCAAGGCTTTATTTAGTTTGTGCAGTTGTTAGGATGAAGTTTGGTACCGAAAAAAATTTGGGAAGGCAGTAAGAGCAGCCAAAACAGCAGGAACAATTGTGATTATGACTGTGCTGTCCCGCAAATATAGGCTACAATATTGTCTGGCCTAATGGGTTTTTATGTCTTGATTTTTCAAGCCTAGATTTTGTTGGATATAACATTACTATTTAGGGATAATTTTCTAATGAATGATCAGGTATAATCAAGTCACATTTAACATGAAAGTGAAGCAGGAATTCGGATAATTTGTGAACTCTTATTTTTTTTTTTTAAATAAATTTTGTGCAGGTAGGTACATAGCATTATCGAACGCCACAACAGTGTATATAGGCGTATTACAAGCTAGACGGTGGCATGAGTATTTGCACATTTTTCATATATATATATATAAACAAGCTAACGTAACTGATGGGTCCCTGCTGTGGAATTAAGTAGGTATGTAGAGTTAGATTGTGTTAAAGGACAATACATTAGACTTGGTTACGTCAGGCTAGGTACAGGATAATATACATAGTAACCAGGGCCGCCATCAGGGGGTGACAACCATGATGGTTGTCACGGGCCCGGCAGCCCTGGGGGGCCCGGACTGCTCTGGCAGTCCCAGGCCCCACATTCCCTCTCTACACACATACATAGTGAATATCGCTATCTATGTGTGCAGCTGTGGGCCCCCGGCTCCCTGTTACCGCAGAGGGGGCCCAGCACACTGCCTGTTCTCCTCTCTTCTCTTTTCTAATAACTCTCGCAGTACACTGCATACACTAACACAACACACACACTGCATACACTAACACAACACACACACTAACACAACACACACACTGCATACACTAACACAACACACACACACCATACACTAACACAACACACACACTACATACACTAACACGACACACACTGCATACACTAACACAACACACACACTGCATACACTAACACAACACACACTACATACACTTGTACAATACACTCTGCATTCACTACACTAACACACACTCTGCATTCACTACACACTAACACACTCTCTGCATTCGCTACACTGACTGTAGTGGTTATTGTGCCTGGAATGTTTCTTAAAAGAATCTGCCAGTGCCCCTCCCGAGATTAGCTTCTAGATCCGCCACTGCTTAGTACTCACATGTCACCCTTCAACATGAAGAAGTCATATGTAACAAGGGAAATATGGAGAAACATGTAGCTCGTCTGATAATATGACCAGTCTAAGGCTAAACTGCATTTACCGCCCCATCAAATGTTTACTGTGGTGTGGTGAGTGCAGTATCAGGGCATACTATGTATCAGGGTAAAATGCATTAAGCAATATTACTGCATATACTCTAACTGAATAATATTACACTGCAAGCTCTTATTAGTGAGATAGGATAAGTGGAGTAGTTCCACGTCTGCGAAGCTGCAGTTTATCCTTTCTTCTAATTACGTCTAATGTGTGGGGATGTGACTAAAATGTTTATGTGCATCACAAGTAGTGAGTAGCGTTTTTTTTTAGAGGGCATGGAAGGGTGAAGAAGGGTGGAGTGTGCTGGGATTGTGGGAACTCCATGAGAATCAGACAAGGATTCAATGTCCCTGGAGGCTCTCTAATTGCATGTTAATTTCGGAGGCTCCAGATCAAATGGGCAGTGTTCCCACATCCATAGTGGGATTGGAAGCTAAAATGTTGACGCTGAAAACTGAAAAGAGCAGCAATGAAAGTTGCCCGTTCAGGTCCGTGGATATTTAACGAAGCAATCCTTCTGGCAGTAAAGATAAAAAAAATTAACCCTTTTACTCCAAATATGACTTATTTGCATTTTGCTTTGGAAAATAGTACAATGCAAATTTACACCCTAACACTGAGGGCCAGGACAATTTTAAGTATTTTGCTAAGTGTCACTGCAATTTTTTTTCCAGAAAACTATGTACAATTTACTTAAATTATTACAGTCTCATATATATATATATAGATATAATATTAGAAGAGAAGACAGATATTTATGATGGAAAGCACACCTGTCTAAGACACCACTAATGTCCTAGCAGGACTTGCTGCCCTTTTCAAGGGACAAATCTATTGCCTTGCAAACAATTTACATTGTAAACAATGATATACAAATGTGGAATTGCACTAGAATTGTGGCACTTAAGCGTTCGGCTCCTTGTATTTCCAAATGTTCCAAAATAGGTAGACATAATTCTCAACTGAAGACGCACCGATCTGAAATACAAAAAACTGTTTAGTTAAAATAATGCACCTATAAAACCAGACAAGCAGAGGTGACCAACATAAATGCCGGTGTTCAAATTAAAGGGACACTGTAGGCACCCAGACCTTCTCAATGAAGTGGTCTGGATACCATGTCCCTGTCATTTTAGTCCTGCAGGAACGGCAATATTTGCATTACAGGCTTAAATGCCTCTAGAGGAGCTTCTGCCAAAATAGCCAAGTAAAACTCTGCCATTTTAATCAGATTCTCACAGAGATGTTTTGCTGCACGTGCGCCAAGCCTCCCAATATTTTCCTGTGGGATAGCATTGGATTGGCTGAGATTATCAGTCTTGATGATCTCAGCCAAGGAGGAGGAGCTTTGGCACAGAGACCAGCACATGGTGGGATGTGAGGTACAAAATGCACCTTTAAAAGCCCCACAGCAGAGGAGGGGGGAGTGTGCCAAAGTATGTAGTACATTAATTCTTTGCAGGCTGGAAAGACAATGCTTATTTATTATATAATATCTATTTTTGTTAAAGAAACACTATAGGGTCACGAACATAAACATGTATTTATGACCCTATAGTGTTAAAAACACCATAAAGCCCCAGTATTCCAGCCTTCTGGTGCTGGCTCTCACCTGATCTGCCTACTTGGCTGACATCATCAAAAGTTGTGACCTCAGCCAATCACAATGCAGATCAGGGGCAGAGCCAGCACGAGCCAAACACAGCCACAGCCAATCAGCATCTCCTCATAGAGATGCATTGAACCATCTCTATGAGTGCATCTCTATGAGTAAAATTTGGTGTCTGCATGCAGAGGGAGGATACACTGAATGTCAGTCACATTGTGAGGCACTGCCCCAGGAAGCACCTTTAGTGGAGGTATCTGATGAATGGCCAGTGTAATGCAAACACTGCATGTTCTCTGGAAAAAAAACAGTGTTTACTGCAAAAAGCCTAAAGGGAATGATTCTACCAGAATAAATGCAATAAGCTGTAGTTGTTCTGGTGACTATAGTGTCCCTTTAAACCTATTAAACCTATTATACCTGACCAACAGTTTCTATTTCTACAAATCTGTTAATATATCAGATCATGTTTAAATGCTGCAAGATAAGAGATACAGTATAAGTTCTATAATTTTTTCATCAATATTTTTACCTACTTTGTTTCTAATTAGCTTCTTGTGCCCGTCTTGTTTTACTTATTTTTTTTTCACAAACTGAGAAACATTCACCGCCCAATAGAGTGTTTCCACTTTTTTTTCCATAAGATTATATTTTCTCCTCTTCAAGTCATTATCAGCACCCTTGGGACTCCAGCATCCATATCTTCACTTTTCCTGATGGTTATAAGTAGTTGATATTCATTAGCTTTTCATTGTTATATGTAACTGTGGGTGGGAATCAAATCTACTCAGATCATTTCCTTTGATGCATGCATATTCCTATGTATGTATACACACAGACATATTTGCATATTATTTTGTATTCAGCCAGCAACACCGGTTTTGTATGTGTGTATATCCATTCCTTCAATATCACTTTTCTGCTCTTGGGTTGATGAGTCACCACCTTAGACCCCACTGCAATTTACAGGTTTGCTAGGTCAGTCCATATCCTGTTATGATGTTCTCCAATTAGAGGTAGCAGGATGCCTTGTTTAATCAATATTCCACCATAGGTGGTTTCTGTATCTTCTGAAGATCATCAGTGGTTACTTCAGGAACAGCAAAGCTGTTTATTGATTTTAAACCAGTGAGAGCATGTGACCTTTGCACCAAAAGTTGGACAGTAATATTTTAAATATATCAGTACATAATTGACTAGCTGCTTCTTCTGGGAAGTGATGGGCATCTACAGGTCTCAGATTGCTTGCAAATTTTCCCATAATTTCCATGGGCGTTCTATGGAATGCAAAGCCACCACCAATGGTAGAGCATGGATAGATATGTTGGTGGATACTTATCAAAGTGTTCTGCTCTAAAATGGATCAATTGAATGTACAATACCTTCTGCTCTCACTGGTTTTCATGGTGATCACCCCAGTTTTAGTAATTCAGACCACTTTTTAGAATAGAACACTTTAATAAATAATCCCCGATGACTCTAACCACCCTTACTAGGCCAACCTAGATTAGTGTGGCAGGTTAGTATCCTTCATGTAGGCTGACATTAGAGTGGAACCTGTGAAAGTCCAAATGACCCATTGTATTCCCTCATTTATATCCATGTACATACTGTTTATCAAAACTTGCATTGAAACAAGGAGCTCAATCACCCATGAATAGGCTGTCTGGACACACAGAGTAGAAGGGACAGACCTAACTGAGCAAAAGGTGCTAAAATATGATGGGGATGGATGGGGGTGCAGAGTAAATATTATCATTCTCTATCTCAATCAGCATGGGTCTAGGAACCATGAGAGGGCTGGCAAGAGAGTTACAGGCACCCCTCTGGTTTACCTGCATATAGGGTTTATGGGCAGCAGCTTCAGAGCAAAATTATTTTGCTAATTAAAAGCTACTGGAGGTGCTGAGAATTTCGGGAAGGTGAGAGTTGAGGGTACTGCAGGAATGAGGCAGCAGGCGGGTATTGTTGGCTTGTGGCCCATGAGCTCCCTGCTCTCTAGGCCTTTATTAGCCCTTTGGGATGTTACCTGTAAGAATGCAGTACCTGGGGCTGACCAGGCTTCCAGTATATGATGAATTCATATGAAGTGGAAGTATTTACTAGTGGCTGCCGGGTGAAATCAAACATTGCTGTCAATGGATGCAGAGGAAACCGAGTAGATCAGTTAGGCATGTACAGATCTCGTTGAATGCTTCGTCATGCTTTGCAGGTAATATAGGTGAAAGTGGCAGAGATATATGAAGTCACATCTCGCAACTCCAGTACCTCCATCTGACAAACTTAGCCATCATTTTTTGCAGTGTGAGTAGGACCATCTGCACAGAGACCTGAGAAATATGTGCGCACATAAAGGCCTTCGGTTTGTATTGCGCCCCAGGCCAAAAATTGCCAATCCATCCCTGGCAGAAACCCATGAAAATTTGAGAAAATAAGTGGAGATATACGTTTAACAGACAGAATATACCACGGGTATCCGAGTGTACACATTTGCAGCATTTCGGTTTAAAGCATGAACAGAAATAATAAACAAAACTCTGGAAATAATATTTGCTTTATTTATAGAAATCTCTAAAAGCTTTTGCATATTTTTAAATTATTTTAATCAGCTTTTTTCCCCCTTTTCTGTAGCTGCTTAGCCATAGGGGGCAGATTCCAGTTGCTAAGCCTGGAGGCAAAATACAAAAAGGTCCAGGCACTCCAGAATACAAAAAGACAAATTTATTGAACCCACCGCCACTCACAACGTTTCGACCTGAACGGCCTTTGTTGAGCTCTTTGATAAGCCTAGACACGTCCCATTTTGCTCCTACCGGTACAGAGGATCAAGTTCAAATCTCCTCTATTAATTGTGAATCAAGCAGAGGCTCAATCACTGCAGGAGTAGTAGAGACTGGGGACGAACAGAATATTTGTATTAATTTATTCTTAAATTGCTATTTAACCTATTTTTCCTTTTCTTTTTTTCCCCCTCCTTTAATTATACAAAGCTTTAAACAAAAGAAGGAAGTTGGTTTAGTGGAAAAAAGGAGACATAGAATAACACAGAGTTATTAGAATGGTAAAGAATTGTCTTGTGATTTAAGCACATAAGGATATTATATATATATATAGTTGATTCAATACCAGTATGCTGTCTCCTCTTTTTTACTCAAAAATTCTAAAATGATACAAATAGTGGCGCGCTCTTAATACAATGTGAATATGGAGAAGAGATGTTATAGTCTCACAAATGCAGATCTTCAGGTTGATTTGATTGTTGTTATCACAGGACATCCTTCATATCAGCCATTAACACAAATCAACTTCATATAACGATAGAGCATAGTGTTTATATAATAAATCATGTCGACGGTTCTGTATTTGCTCTGCATTGACAACCTCTTACACTTCTAACTACACAATTCTGATCTGTATATGTAAAAGATAATAAAATAAAATGGAATAGCTCTGTTAAGTACTTACTCAATCTTTATAGAGTATTGATAGCCTGGCTAAACACCTTAGTGCCGAGGTACTGATAAGGTGGTACAGCCTACTTTATATCCTTATTCTGCTCTTCTCAGTTTTATACAGTAGTTCAGTATAGAAACCACAACACATATCATAGCAATAGCAATACTGTTTTCATCAGTGCACGGATTAAAACATGAAAAATTGTAAACTCATGAAAAATAACCCACAATTCCTATTGTTTTGGTTTGAAATGCAGTGATTAGGGAATTGCCGTCTCTTACATTAATGTTCCAGGTAATATTAAAACCATAAACTACTTTCCTAGGTTACCTGTATCAGTACCTGCATCTGCAAGCTATGCACCATGTGCCCAGCGCACTCCCAAGATGCCAACAAGGCCTGGTCAGCATTATGCACACTCACAAACTCAGGCTGGCCATGTCCAGCATAGCATTCTGGGCCTGAATACAGCCAAGGGACATAGAAGTGTTGCTGATAAAATCATTAATGTGACAACACAAGACCTCCATTTACTTTTCTAATATAAGAGCTACTGCGAGCACCATAGCCATAAGAAGTTTATTGAAGCAGCCATTTTGCTTAGAAGTTGTGATTGGCTGCTGTGCTGGGTATTCTGTCATTCTGACATGCAATGCATACTGTATGACATAACTCCTTATTGGGCAGGCAAGCCACTAATGGCGCTAGTCATGCCTCTGGCACTACCACTCAAACCCTGTTCCTCTGAAAGAGAGTGCCTTGTACTCTAGCCAAGCAAATCCGTTCCTTGGTAGTTGCCCAAAGTGGTGCTTGGTAGTTGCCTAAATATCTATATACAGAAGCAGTTACCAACACTCCAGGGCTAATTTTCAATCTTTCTTTGCTGCATCATAAAACCTTCACAAAGTCAATGTTTCAGTTTGTAACAGAAAGTTTAATCAGAAAAGGTACAGGAACGCCGACTGCATGAGGGTTTTATGCTAATATAAAGAAAGATTGAAAATAAACCCTGTAGTGCTGGTAACTAGCGTTATATCAAGGCAAGTGAGATAGCTCAGTGGGCTAATGCAATAGAATCTGTTCAACTCCTGGAGCTTGTAGGTTTAAATCCTTCTGAGGTTGATAAAATGAGTACCATTAAATTGGGTAATAGTAACATCCCCAGGATGTACTTGGAAAAACCATAGTAATCTGCATGTACCTTCCCTGGTTAAATACTGTTATTATCTATATATAGTTGATAAGGCCATTATAGAGACAGTCAGTGTTTGTTTGCAAAATAAACAGTTTTAATAACCAGGTTTATATTTCCCTTTAATTACAAAGCGACTCCTTTTTAGAAGACTAAATAAACTGTTATCGGTCATTAGCCTTACTGGACAGCTACTCTGGTTCACAAAACACAGCAATTCATGTTATACAGTTTTCTTACTACCCTGATCTCGGTTTCTCTGTCTCTCAGTGTCTGTAGTCAGTCAGCTCCCATACTGACTATATAGGGCCGGGCAGCAATATTTAGTAGCCGTTGTGGCTGCTGTTTCTGTTACTCCTTGAAGCAGGGGAAGACGTCCCTTTCCATCTGTCTATATATGTACCCGCCCTCATTTAAACAGTCACAATATACAGGATACATTGTGTTACCACTGCAAGTATAGAGACTAGAGAGGGTGAATATCTACTTGACAGGGCTGAATTCTTACTGGCCACAGGCAAGTGGACAAGCAGACATTTTGAGCCATGCCTTAATGCTTCAGAGAGATTTATAAAAAAATAAAATAAAAAAATTTAATGGATTAAATACAAAAAAACTAATGGATTAAATAAAAATCCATTAAAGGAACTATAAATCCTAAATCGAGAGCGGCTATAAATTGCGTTAAAAAAAAATCTGTTTTAATAGGGTCTACTACAACATAGAAAATGTGTCCAAGTTAAAAATGTACATTTATAGATCATTAAATCAGTGATTAGAAGGGTTCATATTGTGTGAACTGGAGAATTGGCATTTGTCGAGATACGCAGCTCAAAACTTCAACATTCCGAGCTACGATAACAAAAACACGCTCTAATGACTGAACAAAAATACCTGTTCAGTGAGCTGCTTTCTGAGTGCTTTCATAAATAATGCATGAGAATCCCCAGCAGAATGAACTGGGAGAGATTACTGGAGAGATCTGTGTTTATTACCTGCCTTTGGTCAACAGGGAACTGTCATATCTGAAGTGTCCTGCGGGGGCACTGTGGACACTTGTTAAAAGAGCAGGCTGTGAGATTGCTCGAATCATATGTAGATTAAACAATAAGGAATTTCGTATTAGCTGACAAATATATGCACTCTAGTGGTCACAGGAATTCGGTCACTTGATCAAATATGTAATATTTCCTCCTAAGGACATTTGAATATTTGCTATTTGCATAACTGCATATGAAAGATGAGCATTTGTCAAGGGTCCAGACCTAATGAAGTAAACATTGTTTAAATTAATGACACCAACATTACAAAAGGAAGGGGGGGAAAGAGCGTACAACATGGCAAGCAGCTATCTGCTATTTAAATAGTATTTTCCTGCGTAACACATATTCAGTGTCTTTTTTTTTTTTTAAGTACATGGTGTATATTTACATTTAATCGGTTTTAGTATATTGGAACAGTTTAAAGCCCCAATAAGCAGTTGAGCGGGTCGCATTTTTCTTACGGGTTCTTAATCACAGAGCGCGAGATAAGGAATAGGTTGCATGCACTGAGACCATTATATAGGCTGAATAAATCAATGTTGGGTTTCGGAAGCTCTTACCAATGAGATTCTTGGCTGCAGATGTTCTAACAGCAGGCTATTACAGTCATTGGTGTACTAGTGAAACTTAAGTACATTACGGTAGGATATAGATTATGCTCAATAACTCCTAAGGCTTGGCAAATCTTGGCATCTTATGCTGCTCAGACGACCTTAAAGGAGAAGTCTGAGTACCATAACCACTTCATGTTTTTTGTAGTGGTTATGGTGCTATTAGACAATGGGTGCCATCCTCAGCTGTCAGCATATGTGCTCAGACTATCACTATCTTCCAAAGTTGATAGTTATGACATTGATATTGCCGATGAAGAAATTTAGTTTCTTTTTTAGCAATTGGTGCCCCAGCACTGCCTGGTTTTGGTCAAATAGCTAAAAAAAAATGGTTTTATCTAGAACCGGCAGGTGGTACTGGTTGCATAATTTGCAACAAAAGCATGTAGTGTTTATGGTGCTTGTACTGTTTTTTTTTTTTTTTAAACCATCACAGTTTTAGGTATAAATGTGATGCAATGTCTACAGCAGAGGTGCCCAAAAGGTGGAACCCCTGATTTTGTAGAACTACAGCTCCCATGATGCTTTGTCATTTGAAAGCATTGTAAATTCATGTAAAGCATAATGGGAGTGATAGTTTTGCAACATCTGGAGATCTACCTTTTGGGCACCCCTGTTCTACAGTCTTTATTTTGAGCTCAAATTCCTTTGTCCTCTTTTTTACCCTGATTTCCCTCTTTCCTAGAAGCTTCACATTCCTATGAGTAAATAACCCAGCTTCACAGCAATAAAACCCACTGTAACGTGTCTTTAAACTGCAATAAATGTCTGTCGTAGTTGAGTAAACCATTGACATATGTTACGCTCAGTCATAATGAGTTACTGGAAACCAGCTGATTGCCAGAAGAACTTATATGTATACTGTATCCTGATCAATGTGTTTGTTGTATGTCCATATATAAAAAGGAAAACTCGAAGATTGAATGCAGTGACTCACCATAACCACGTGTTTAAGATGTTATTGGCTGTTCCATATAATGTTACTATATTTGCTCCTTATTTAATCCTTCAATATATATATTTTGATAGTAGACTAAAATGATTTTTGAGCACATAATTGCCTCTCAGAAAGGCATGGAGTAATTAAGAATTTCTTGGAATAAAGCCATCTATGGAACGGTCCTTGAATGTTCATTTGTACAGTCAGTATGGCTTTAGTGAAAAAACATGTTAAAGGATCACTATAGTGTCAGGAAAACAAACCTGTTTTCCTGACACTATATAATCCATAGGGTCCCCCAAACCCTCAGGGTCCCCCTCCCGCTGGGCTGAAGGGGTTAAAACCCCTTCAGCCACTTACCTTAATCCAGCACCGGACTCCCTCAGCGCTGGTGACCTTCCGAGTGGAGCCGAATGCGCATGAACAGCCAGAGCCGCGCACGCATTAAAAAAGCCCACAGGAAAGCATTTCTCAATTTTCGCATTGAGCATCGCAGAAGCGCCTCTAGCGGCTGTGAGGAAGACAGCCACTAGAGGCTGGATTAACCCTGCAATGTAAATATAGCAGGGTTAAAACCTGGGTGACCTGGCACTCAGACCACTTCATTGAGCTGAAGTGGTCTGGGTGTCTATAGTGGTCCTTTAACATAGATCATTGTATTTAGTGTTTAAAGGGTCACTAAACAAACCTAGACCTCTTTATCTCAATGTATAGTGTTAGGAATACACGATTGTGGTCCTAACACTACAGTGCTCCTTTAAGGGGTAAAATAACTGACCTTCAGATTTCACCTGGCTAAACGTCAGGGGCTTACAATGAATATGACCACTTACAAAGTACCTGTTTGCTTTCTAGTTCCCAGCTTCAGTGGGCTGGATCTGTATTGATTTATAGGAACAGTCAGGGCCGGTGCAAGGATTTTTGCCGCCCTAGGCAAAAAAGATTTTACCGCCCCATTCGCTCCACAGTGGTCCTATAGGTTTAACCCCACAAGATAAAACATTGCCTTACCTTGAAGGGCTAAACAAACCTCTAGTAGCTGTCACACTGACAGCCTCTAGAGATATCTCCGCTACAATGCCATCTTTAACTATATGAAGCGTTAAAAGTGCATGTGCATCACGTCCCCAATGCTCCTGTTTGAGGAACTTTGGATTGTACCAGAGTTGCCCCATCAGTGACATTGAGCAAGGTAAAGAGGCAATCAGTGCAGAGGGAGTCAGTGCTTGATAAATGTAAGTAACCCCCCTCTCCTTTTTTAAAATATTTTTTTATTGTGGGGGGACTTGAATCTATGTAGGGACAGAGACACTATAATATTCGGAATACAGGTTTATATTCCTAATACTATAGCGTTCCTTTAAAAGTATTGATTGATTTCTTTTATTTTAATAAAATGGTCCTTTTTGCCCAAATACAATCATTGATACTACATACATACATACACCCACACACACACTCACAGGTCCACACAATCAGTGACCAATGCAAACACAAATTCAATGACTTACGCAGAGTTACAATCACACACACTGACTCAAGCAGACATACACTGACTTATGTAGACTGACACACACAAACACTGGCCCAAGCATACAAACACAAACTGATGAAGACTGGCACACACACAGACCCAAACAGGCACACACACACAGACCCAAGAAGAAACACACACAGACCCAAGCAGACACACATACTGATCCAGGCACACACAGATCCAAGCAGACACACTCACTATCCAGAGCATATACACACTCATCCAGACACACACACTGACCCAAGCAGACACACAAATTGATCCAGACACACACAGATCCAATCAGACACACACAGATCCAAGCAGACACACACACTGACCCAAGCACACACACTTATCCACACACACAGTCAGTCAAAAACAGACACACTGATCCAGACACACAAAGATCAAATCAGACACAAACACTGACCCAAGCACACACACACACACACACACACAGACCCAAGCAGACACACACGCACATAAAATACTGATCCAGACACACACACACACACACACACTGACCCAAGCACACACAAACATATTGACTGAAACAGACTGACAAACAAACACACACTATGAAGCCCCCCACTTGCCTTCAAATAGTCTCTCCGTGGGTCCCAGTCCAGGCCTGGCTGTCTTGACTCTCTTTTAGCTCTGCGCCTGTACGCTGCCTGAATATGAGAGGTGTTTGGGGGGTAGGGGACGGCTCTGTGATCTTTGCGGGCTAAGGGTGAAGGCACAGGGCGCTAGTTTGCAACCATGTAAGTGCTCCCTAGCGACCGGTGTCATGACCTGCAGCACACAATATAGAATGTGTCCCACATAGAGGAGTATACCAAAATATACACACAAGTATATGCAGAAATGAAAACAAGATCAGCGAGCAGCTGAAGCATGCATAAAACACCAAGTGGTCAAAATATATACAATATAATGTAAACAGCAAATTTATACTTGTACTTGTACACAGGAACAGCTTCATCTAAAATACATAAAAACAAGAACCTAGTGCAATATTGTAAATCAGTCTTTTGTAGGGTATATGTAAAAGTAAATAGATAATAAGTGAAGTATACCAATATATACACACACACACAACTATATGCAGAAATAAATAGATAATAAGTGAAGTATACCAATATATACACACAAGTATATGCAGAAATACTTTTACATCGCTGGTAAGACCACACCTTGAATATGCTGTGCAATTTTGGGCACCTGTTCTAAATAAGGATATTAATTAGCACTAGAAAAAGTGCAGAGGAGGGCTACAAAATTAATACAAGGAATGGAGCATTTTAGTTACGAAGAAAGGTTAACAAATTTAAACCTCTTTAGTTTAGCTAAACGGCAGCTCAGAGGGGTTATGACAGTATTATACAACTTATTTGGGGCCTGTACAAATCATTGTCTGGAAATCTTTTCATAAACAGGACTGTACATAGGACACAAGGTCACACATTTAGACTGGAATAAAGGAGATTTAGTCTAAGGCAAAGGAAGGGGTTATTTACAGATATTTAAACAGCAAATGGGTGAATACTTGCAAATACATAACATACAGGGATATACATTTCTAATTAATGGGGTAATAGCTGCTTGATCCAAGGAGATATATGACTGCCATTCTGGGTTCAAGAAGGAATTTTTTCCTAGTTTGTTGCAAAATTGGAAAGCGCTTTAAACGTTTTTTTATTTTTTGTTGTTGCCTTTTTTTGGATCAACAGAAAAACAGATGTGAGAAAGGTTGAACTTGATTGACACATATCTTTTTTTTTCAGCTATGTAACTAGAGGAGGTGAAACAAGCAGTGCATACGCCGTTAACCTTCTATGAGAAACTCTGCCTAGATGAAACCAAGCAGTCAGGTTTAATAACAGCATTATTCCAACACACCACCTCTTCGTCTGACGAGTGGGGGAAAACTGAGAGCGAATGGGAGGGCACTCAATATGTGTTCGCCTCAAAGAGAAAGCATTTAAAAAAATTGTTCAGATGGTACGCCACACCTGTTAAACTGTATAGATTGGGCAAAACTGCCACGACGGAAGCTGTGCTTGACCGCCATGATGAGCAGACGCATGAAATGATGGCTCCTCTCCTAACTCGCCCTATTCCTTGTAAGAGTGCAGATCCAGCTGTGCAACCATCGTGTGCTGTTACCTGGGCGATTCTGGGAAACACTGAAAACCTTTTGGTGTATGCTTGCGACTCGCTGGAGCAGAGCTCCAGCCATGTGTAATTGCGGCTTTTTCAGCAGAATTCTACAGGATGAACCACAGGCAAGTCCCATATCCCCCCTTTGGACTGGTGGGTATCCCCACCTCACCAGTACTTGATACTCACCTGTACTCTGGCTCATCAATAAATCAAGCAGTGGTGTATCAAATGTCCAACTTCAAGATGATTGCAGACCTCGTGCTTCCACAGGTGTTGGTGATGAATCCACTAAAGAGATGGAGGGAAACCTTCTGTTTAGCGTTCGACCATATCTGTGCACAATTTTAACTTCATATACAGACAAGGTCACCACAAGTCAACAGCTGAGCAAGTGATCCCTGGCGATGCCACTGTCTGTTTCTCGCATTCTGGGCCGGGAACCCAGAAGGTGCCTTGCCCAGAACACCATCCACACACTCAGGAGAATTCTCCTCAACAGGGTCTTACCCTGGACTTTTCCCTGGTTAAAAAGGTCAATGTACACTGTATCAAGGTTTTCGTAGAGGTCTGGAACTGGATTGGCAGACTTCCAAGGCAATATGGAGCATGCCGAACCACATTTAATGGCATGTGTGAAGGCCTTTCACAGTACAGGCAGAGGCTGACTGACTTTCTGGATGACAGTTTAGCCCTCTTTCTCAACATGTTCTGCTTAAAATCGTTTACACCACTGCAATTTATTGTATTTTACTGTAAAGAGCCTGATACTGATACCAAAGTGCTGAGAGCATACTGTAAGATTTCACTTGATTACTCAAGCACCTAATTGAGGGGTGGTTTTCCTACTTATCTGTCTGAGATACGGCTAAACACTACTCGTTATCTTTTCTCAGCATACTGGTTTCACCATCCTTAGCTATACAACTTGTTGCGAGTTCACTTTCTTTATCCTACATTAGAATGATGCTTAAAGAGTTCGTTGTGTGACCTGCTAGCTAATACTCCATTGTATAGGCGCAGCTCAATTCATGTTCTGTCAAGCCTATATTGCTTATCTTTTTTTTTTTTTTTTCAACACCAAGTGCAGCTTAATAACATGTAGTGGCCCGCGCAGGGGCCTTTGATCAACATATAATACAATTCTTTGTACATAGTATAGGTGAAGATGTATCAGGTATACTGGTTTTAATGTGCCGCTTGGTGTTGTTTTTCAGTATTTAGGGCCTTTCAGGTCCCTATGTCAAACATGAACAAAAATTAATTCCATACAATGTGCTATATGTTTATATAGCATATGAAACTATTAACATAGTGCGGTCCTAGATTCCACCCGGCAGGTTCATCGTCATTATGGTCGTCAGTGTAACACTCATAGTGGTTCTTACTGTTGTGTTCTTTATGTGTTCGCTAATGCGTCTGATTTGTTTCGTACTGTATTGGCAGCTGTCTTCTGGCCTATCCGTCCCCCAAGGTTATGTCTGTCTAGGTCCGAGTTGGGTGCTCCCCCAACGTGAACAGTTTCCATGAGGCTGTTGGAGGCCCTTATGTGGCGTTTTTTCCCCCCTTTGGGGCAATTCCCTAAGGGACTGCTAGCCCGGTCGTATATGTGTGGTGGTCATTCTTCCGCCGTGAGCGTTCATTGCGTTTGTTTTCTACGGGTGTTTTGTCCTATTTTTGCCGCCTAACTAGGTCGTTCCACGTGTGTCACCTGTGGTTCAAGGCATTCACGTTAGATGGGGATGGGGGGGTCTTGGACGGGGCTGTGGGGTGGAGTGGGGGTGGGGAAGGGGTGTGTTGTTCGTCGGGGCGCCCGGCGGGCGTAGGTCCACGGATCTGTTACATACTTTTATCAAGCTATATGGTGTCATTAATTAGCGTACGCTTCCCAGGGTTGCCAGATTTTTAGGAATGATTTTTCCGTGTGTCTAATTTGGGCTGTGAGTTTGTCCATCAGATATGTGTCTTTGATTTTAACTATCACATCGTTGTCGGTGGGAACTGTGGGTTTCAGCCACATCTGTGCAAGAGCTCTTCTCGCAGCCAGTGTGAGTTTGTTTAAGAGTTGTTGTTCCTTCCTGGGGAGGCTGTCTGTTGGTCAGGACAGTATTATCGCCCAGGGGTCTAAGTCTATGTGTCGTGTGAGGACATCTTTTAGTAATGTCTGAACCCTCTTCCAGTATTTGGTCACTTCAGGACATTCCCACCACATGTGAACAAAGGTGCCTTTGCCTCCGCATCCCTTCCAACATGTGTCCGTCGAGGTTTTCCCCATCTTATGGAGTTGGACAGGTGTTGTGTACCATCTCATAAGCATTTTGTAGGATTGTTCCTGGTGTAATACGCAAATCGACGTTTTAGCCGTTGCTTCCCATATGTCTACCCACTCCTCTCCTTCTAAGGCCTCCCCAGGTCCGCCTCCCACTGGTGTATGTATCTTGGGTCTGGGGCTCCCTTTTCCGGGGCGCTGAGCTGCCCGTATATGGCCGTAATCAACCCCTTTTGAATTGTTTCGGCGTTACACAGCTGTTCATAGAATGTCATTGGGGTCTGTGCTGCTTTTTTTTATGTCTGGGTTTTTGGCAAAGTCTCGTAACTGTACATATCTGAAGACGTCTTTTGTTGTTAGGGGAGCCATGGTTTTTAGGGTGTCAAAGGTTTTGAAGGAGTCGCCGTCATACATGTGCCCATATCTTTGCATTCCCATGTATTCTATCCCCCTAAAGTCTCGTGCGCTCAGCCCGGGCCCAAATGCTTTATTCCGTAGGTACGGTGTAAACGGCGAGGGTGTATGTTTTAGTGCGTATTTGGTGGCTGTCAAATCCCAAATCCTTATGGAATTAAGGATCGCCGGGCAAGTGGTGCGTAGGGGTGGTCTGTCTTGTTTGGGTACCCATATCCAGAATTGTGGAAGGTCAGTGCACATGAGTTTTTTTTATTTTATTTTTTCGAGTTTTATTGTTATTTCACAACGGGTAACGGGGATACAGAAAACAAGAAGGGAGGGTAAGGTATGATGGTTGTGGTACATACATTTTATACAGCAGTGTTGAGATAGACAGATATACATCAATTCCCATTGTCCTTTGCGTATTAGTACCGCTGATATTATCTCATCATTCTGTATTACGTGAAACCTTGGTGCGGGGTTGGCGACTAGAGTCACCAGAGATTCTGGGGGTAGGGAATGGTGGGGAGAGCGGGTAAGTATTATATACATGGGAAGTGGGTGGGGGGGAAGGTACAAGGTGTCTTTTATTGTTATTACTTTTCCGTCTATTATGATTTATTCCGTACTAGTGCCCAATGTTTTAGCCAGGGTTCCCATATGGTTAGGTAGGTAGTGTATTTGCCTATTGTGGACCAGTGTAGCATTTCCATTTCTCTCATGTGCTCTACCCTTTCTATCCATTGTTTGGCTGTGGGTGGTGCATCTTGTTTCCAGTGGACTGGTATAAGGTTGTTTGCTTCTCCCAGAAGGAGACATAGTAGGCGTTGGCTCTTCATACATTGAAAGGAGTGTGGCCAGCCTAGCAGAACCTGGGAGGGGGTTAGGGAGTGTGGTATCTTTAAGATTTCATCAATCTTGGATATTACTTCTGCCCAGTAAGTTCTTATAAGTGGGCAAAACCACCACAGATGTCCCATACTGCCCACTTCTCCCCCGCATCTCCAGCATTGTTCACTAATTGTTTGCCAATATAAATGGAGTACCTCCGGAGTTCTATACCACCTAGTAATGCGCTTATAGAAAGACTCTTGTCTTGATAGGCTACTGGAAGTGTGCATGGGTTTTGTGAAGACATATGCCCAGTCCTGGTGTGTCATGTGTATGTGAAGTTCCTTCATCCATTTACGTTGATATGCTAGGGTCTCCTGCACATTGTCGTTAGTTTGGATGAGTTTATAAATTTGTGATAGGGTGCGTTTTATCGGCTGTGCGGTCGTGCATAATTGCTCAAAGGGTGTTAAACCTCTTGGGGTCCAATTTGGTAGTACTGCTTGGGTAACAGAGTGTCTCAGTTGTGAGTATCTCATTGCTTCCATTAGCGAACGGTGGCCTCTCGTAATTTGGAACTGCTTGAGTTTAGGGGGTGTATCTCCTGTCAGTAAGTCTCCTATTTGTGGGTTTTGTATTCCCAATAGTTTTATTATAGTATCTGCCCCTCTGCCTCCTAATATATCCGGGTTATGGTTTAATGGGTATAATGGAGATATGCCCGGTGACAGTTTCCATGCATTTTTGTGTGATCTCCACTTCTTTAGGATGTGGGGGATAAGGGGGTGTGTCATGGTGGTCAGCTGCTGAAGTTGGCATGTTTGCCATGGGAGGGATGATAGAGGAGCCTGTGCATACATTTGTTCTATGTCGTGCCACGATTTTTTGTGCTTTGTATCTATCCATTCCCTTATTCTAGTGAAAAGAACTGCTATGTAGTAGTTGTACATATGGGGTAGTCCCATACCTCCTTTCTTTTTTTCCCGTGTGAGTATTTCATATGCCAAACGGGATTTTTTATTTCCCCAAACAAACGTAAGGAAGATGTTTTTCAGTGTGTGGAAGAACTGGCGTCCGAGCTCGATAGGGAGCGTTTGAAATGTATATAGAATTTTTGGCAGTATCATCATCTTGATGATGTTGACTAGTGCACATGAGTTTTGTCTCCAGATCCACCCACCTGTGTGAGCCCTCCGGTGTATGCCATGCTATTATTTGGGCCAATTGAGCTGCCAGGTAATATTGATACAGGTTTGGGAGTCCCAACCCGCCCTTCGCTTTCGGTCGGTACAGTACCTGTCTAGCGATCCTGTGTCTTTTCTGCGCCCAGATGAAGTTATCTATGTGTTTCTGGAGTGTCTGTAAGTCTTGTTTAGTCACTTTGATCGGTAGGGCCTGGAACAGGAACAGTAGTCGTGGGAGTAGTATATTGCTTATCTTCTACATATCAATGTCTGACAGTGTCACCTCTGCATGGCAATGCCTTTTTGCTATGTGCCTCAATAAAAAAATTGATTGACAAAAAAACAAAAAATGCCACAGACGAATGTTGGCGGAGATGCGGAGAGGAACATATATTCATTCATGCCTATGGACATGCCCAATTTTAGTCATCTCCAAAATTTAAGAAACGTCACTGATGGACAAACTGACGGCGCAGGTCAGGAATATACTAACCAAATTCTAAAAGGTCTGAGAACCACGGAAACAATATTGTGAGCGATAAGCGATAAGTAGGAAGATACAATGGGTCCTGGGTACATCTCCCCTCGGTGCTTTTCTTTTTTCTTATCATTTCATTCTAATATGTTCTTGTCACACACGCTTATATTTTCATATTACGAGCTTGACTTAACCACACTGTTTGACTCAACAAGCCTCCCAGAAAGGCTAAGGATCAGAACATAAAACACATAACCTCCATAATGCTGATTATATGTTGCGTTAGCGTAATTGCAGAGGATACCAGGGAGACTGTAACATATGTCGTGCATATTTAGAGATATGAATGCAAGGTACTTTATATGTTTTACTGTTGACACACACACAAATATGTAACTACTGGCATTTGTCTGCTTGTCAATAAACAAAGAGTTAAAAAAAAATAATACAAAACAGCTATACTGAATCCCACTCAGACATGCTCTAAACATGGAGAAGTCCTTGGTTTTTCGATTTTGCTCTAAGTGTGCATGAAACATGTAGTGTCAGATCAGATGTATGATTTTTGTTACATGGATATCAATCCACTTAGTGACCTAAAGAGCTGTTGAGTCACTCAGTACAGCATTAGAATTTCAGAGATCAAATTATATAGTACCAAGAAAAAAAAACAGCTGGTGATTGGTTTTGGAGGTGTGTACACATACAGAATCTGCAGAATGTAACGTAATTACAAAGCATTCAAGCTAGTTACTAAATTAACATTTTCAATGTTATAAATGTATGCTGTAAAGATATGGCAAAGTAATAGACAGGAACGTTGCTAGGTTGCAGAAATATCTGGGGATTGATCCCAAAGAAAAACTCAAAGACCCCCTACACCAGGGGTGCCCAAAGGGTAGATCCCCAGATGTTTAAAAAACTACAGCTTCCATGATGCTTTGCCATTCTAAAGACATGCAAAGAATGATGGGAGTTGTAGTTCTACAACATCTGGGGATCTACCTTTTAGGGCACCTCTGCCCTACACTAACAGAGAGATGGGGATAGGATATGTCATGACACCCTTCCTCTCTCCTAATGAACAGCATGCTGCTGATACTCAAAGAATAGTCATGTATTCAGTGCAATTCCCTCAAACTACCTAAGTAATATTGGGGTGTTCAGCAAACCTCTGTTCCCCAGTATTCCCTACTCCCCCCACTACTGATACTGATACTACTGATCTATCTTATTTTTATAATACAAGGCTGGTGAAGCAGCTGTCTGATGTAAAATGAAAACTAAAATTACTAATATCCTTCTGCCGTCTCCACCAACTGTAGAGATCTGGGGCTTCATCCCCCAAAGCCCCCCCCTAGCAACATCTATAGTGAGAGAAAAAGATGCCGGATGGATTGGTTTTCTTTAAGGATGCTGCGTAGACATGATCCATTGATCATGAATTATTTAAGCATTTAACTTATTGTCTCCTTGTCTAAGTAACATATTTAACAGTAGTCTCCAGCAGACATCTCGTAAATTGCAGGATTTCATTCTGCTGATGTTAGAATCACACCCCATCACCTCCAAGAGAATCAGCAAGTGGAGACTTTGTTGGCATTGCCAGGGAGCGGAATATGCCAAAATTAACAGGGGGCAAAAACTTGAATATAATCCCACCTTCTGTTATACCCACCGAATTTTGGATGCATATACTATGAATCATCAACCATGGTAGATTAAGGGGCAAATGTCCCTTTCATGTCTGACACATACTCTATAGTGGAATCACTCCTATCCTGCTCATCCAGTGCTTGCTGAGTACAGTGGTATCTATAATACACCGCAGACTGTTTGAAATCACAGTGATAACTGGAGTAATTGAATGCCTCTCATTTAGCAATGAAACTGCATGGTTTTAAAAATATATATATATTTATTGTTCAATTCTTGTTCTTTTTATTCTGACTCCTCCATCCCCCAAAATGTTTTACTCTCTTAATCATAGAGGCTATCTCAATCCACTGTAATCCATTTTCCAAGTGCATACTGAGTCAGCAGCTGCTGAATGCTTGGGTGAGCTTGCTGGGAGCTGTAATCCGCTATAGATTAAGTATCAGAAGTGACAAGAGCCTCTGGCTCTCAGTCTACAGTGGGGTATAGCTCACAGCATGCTTAATGATACAGTATGTTTGCAGTTGATTTTAGTTACAGTCCACAGCAGCTATAGGGCACAGATTTCCTATTACTCCTAACGGGTAAAATTACTCCTGAAAGGTGAAATGCATGCAGTGAATATTTGGCAGGCTTGAAATTCAAATTCGGGAAATAAACTGTAAGGAACAAAGCCAAACGTGAAAATTTACCCAGCTCGGCTAATTTGACCATAATTTGTTTTTGATTCACACACGTAGGGACGTGTCAAAAAATATTGGTACCTTTCCACTTTTTTAGGAAGACACACAATTTTCTTTGCACTAAGCGAAAATCAACAAAAGTATTTAGCAGCCACCATTCTTTATTTCAAATGTAATAGAACGGACACTTCACTTTTGATTTATGACTTGACATTCATTTAAACACTAAAATAAATGAGTGCGGCATGGAGAAAAATACTGGTACTCTAAATTTCATCCCTATGTGAACTGAATTAATTGACTCAGAGAGTCAGTTGACATTCTCACCCAATGTATTCCGTCGAAACACAGGCAGGTTTAAAGGAACACTGTACTGTGCTTGTAAAGTTCTATTAAATAAATATTTTTGGTCTGTTTTATTTTCCAGGAGCTTTTCAACAGCTTTCCGAGAGAAAAAGTTTTAAAATAATACATCTACTTACCTTTAAGTAGTCTCCTTGCTGCTCTCTGCACCGCCCCTTGTGATGTCATGAAGTTAAAGGACATTGGTCCAATCAAATGCTTCTCATTTAGCATCATTGCGGCTCTTGCAGTGATCCATCAATAAAAAATACTCTCATAGAGAATAATTGAATGTCATCATTAGTCTCCTCGATGCTCTCTACTCCGCCCTTTGTGATGTTATGAAGTTACAAGACATTGGTCCAACCAAAGGATTCTCATTTGGAATCATTGCGATCCACCAATAAAGAATCCTCTCATAGAGAATCAACGAGCCAATAATTATCTATGAGAAATCGTGAACGCGACATAGCTCATGCGTGCGATGTGCATGCCCATGAGAGGTCAGCTGATTGCCAGTTAAGCTCACCCCTCACTCATTTTGATGAGCAGATGATCAAGAAGTAAAAGTCTTGTCTCTCTGATGTAGAGGACTTGGAGGTGTGCTTTGAAGCCTTGCTTTCAAGCCTTCAAATAGTTGTACTAGATCAAGGTGGAGGATATGGGTAATGTAATAACATCAATAAGATGAAGTTGTTATAGTGCTTACAATGTTCCTTTAATACAACTAACACAGACATTTGAACTTACGCTTTAGCTATATCTGAAATTTAACTGGTCAACTCTTGCTCAGGGAACCTTAGTAATTGTCAACAGCTCTGGACCAGTTGATAAGGTATCCTCACGTACTATTCATTAAGCTGATAGCGGACAGTTCCCTTCCATCTCCTCTCTGTTTCACAAACTTCTGAGCTTGTTTCAGATGTGTCGACGACTCTATAGTCACTACTTGACAACAAAATTACTGAGCTCAAGGCATCTATTGACAGTGTCTTAATTCAATTTGCTGGTAATGCCGTTAAGACCAAGACATTTGAACAGAGACAAAGTGATGTGAAAGATATCACTACTCAATTATGGGAACTGATTGCTTTCCACCAGTCACTCAATTACTAGTTCTTTCTGATAAAAGAGCAAAGAAAATCGAAGGAAAGGTTTGTATGTCCATTTATATATATATATATATATATATATATATATATATAAATTATTATACAGAGAAACCATCAGCAAAATTATTCAGATAATTTGCCGGCATTCAACACTGTCAATGCTGGAGTATGAATATTATAAACAGGAACCCAGTCTCATTCCTCAGGTCGATAACCTCTCTAGTTGACAAGTTACTGAAGCTCTCCCCAAGACATATGAGAATCAACGACAGACTGGATTTGTATTGTTGTTGGTTGTCGACCAAAACTGGAGCAGATCTTGAAGTGTTTCTGTAAAACAACAGAGGGGTCCACAGGAATGACATGGAATATGTGAACTGAGGAGCTACAAGAAGCTGAAGGTCACTGGAGGACAGATAAATCTGCTCACCATTTTGGTATGAAAGAGGGGGACCACAGTATCAGTCTGTACGAATCTTCTGGAGTTCTGCAGTCCTCCTCAATATGTTCCAAACCTGTACTCATATTCCGTAAATATCAAAGCTAGAGAAAGACTCATCTAATACAGATGAAACCAGCATTGATGAAGCAAGGACTACCTTTTGTCAGAGTACGAGAGTACTTATATGCAAAGACGTAAGTCACTTTTCTTTTTTTTAACAAAAAAAAATCATATCTATCTACAAACTGTATACATTTAAAGATAGGCTAGCATTAATTAAATCGTTAAATTTAATGCAGTATGTTCCGCATGTGAAGCCTTAATTGCATCCTCAATTAGCAGAAGCTCCAACATTACTAGAAGACAGAAGAGGGAAAAAAAGTGTGCAAAGACCCGTGGCATATCGTGAGTAGTATTCGGCATGTGCAAACACAGATAAATAAATATCCCAGGGAGCAGGAGTCACAGAAACAATTTACGTCTGATGTGACACTATCAACCCACAATCACTCCTGACTAAATATGCAATTATGTTTTCCTCAAGTCTTGAAACTTCCCTGTGATCAAGCTCGCCCATTATGTATTGAGAGAGCTCACCTTATGGAGCCAGAAAATAGCAATGTTAATTCACGACCACAGCCTGTTATACTTAAATTGCTAAAATTGGTGGACAAAACAGCTTTTCTTACAGCTGATTGAAAAATGGATGAACTACGGTATAAGGACCATTGGATCCTTTTTCAAGGCTACTTGGTGCTGATATCGACAAAACGAGAAGAATTTACTCCAATCTGCAAGCTACTGAGTGACTAGAAAATGTGATTCAATCTCTTATTTATAACATGTCAGAAATTGCACTACAATAATCATGCCTTCTTTTGGGCTCAAACAAAACCTAGAGGAACTCAATACCTTCGGATTTCGTTTAAGATGTTCCACTGAGGTTGATGTCCTTTGTTCCTTAATGTTTTTCCAATTTACTGTATTGATTTATAGATGCATTTGAGCCATTTGCTGGTAATCTACGGGAGTTTATTTTAGATTTTTATTGTTTTTGCATTCTTCTGTCACCGACGTTGTATTCCTGTCTTTGTCCATGTGCTGGGATATGCAGCAGAACCCTATGTACCAAGTTAAACATTTTTACACACATATAACAATTACCAGGGACAAATTACAACAGAAACCCACCTAAAATATATGTCTTGGAATATTGACGTACTTTAATAAAAAAAACTTTGATTTTCCCAGGCCAGTCTCCAAAGAAGTCAGACTCTCCTGTCAAAGCGCTCTCTGATCGGTTGGCTTAAAGGCATTGACAAGTCTTTCTAAAGATTCCTGCCTTGAAACTTCACTCCAGATTGAAAAGTAGTTCAAAGTTAAAACTTAATTTCTAATATATTACACATAAAATCAATTATACACACAAAATGTTTCAAAAAGAAAAAAGGTTATAAAAATGAAACTCAATAACTAAAGTATCTACAGGTATATGTAGAGATAAAAGTGCACTCTAACATATACTACAGATACAGAGCCAGGAACAGCAATGAGCTATTGAACGCAGGATAGCAAGATAGTATCCAGGGAATAACAGAGCACCAACGTTTCTACCACCTTATCTCGCAGTAAACCCTTGAGGGTAGAATCAATGTATACTGAAGAAACTAGGTTGCTTAAAAAAGAGGTTGTCCACTAACCAATGTTATACCAAGTGACCTAAACCCTGTTGTAGTTCTGGTCAAGAGCATAAGTATGATAACAGGTAAAGAGACTGCCGGTCTGTAGTAACATCAGCTAGCTAGGTATTTACCTAGTACCATAAAGAAAGGGAAAAGATCCTAAAAAAAATAATCTAAATCAGTTATACGGTAAAGACCAGTGAAAGGTCATATTTACCTCTGAAATACGAACCGCTCGGCTCGAAGGGCTCAGCTCTGTCTTTTGCGTCGAGAAATGTACCGATTCCGACACTTTACATTGATCTATCATGATGACCTCATGACTGAGACAATTTCTGTCCATTATTAGTTTATCATCAGCTAGCTAGCTAATCAGGCACTTTGGGTAGATTGATTGCCTTTGAAGGCACAGCTTAGCTATATGGTGTTATTTGTTACCGTTACCACTATTTCAGGGTTAAATATGACATTTCACTGGTCTTTACCTTGTAACTGATTTAGATTTTTTTTTTTATTTACTTTTAATCTTTTAGTTTAAAACTAAAAGTGACATGGGGATTATTTTGACCCCCATCATCTTATTTTTATTTAATTACTTTATTGCACTTTTAATGAGGTTGATGGCTAACAAACACTGGCCAGCCCCTCATATGGTTAACCATCAAGCTGCTTATAACTATTGCTAGTGCTGCCAGCGAGCAAATAATTCGGATTTTAAAAGTCTGGTCCTGGATTTTAAAAAACTGGGTCCCGATTTCAGCCATCGGTCAACATTCTGTTCAGGTTAATTCGAGGCCTTCACTACAAAATGAGAACATTGTTAAATAGCATGAACAATGCCTGGATATTGCATTCTGAATAGCCCTGCACAGCACCGGATGTTTTTTTCCCTATTCAATGTGGGACCTATGGGAGTTTAGTGAATTGCACTTCTAATTTTCATTTGCAAATACTGACATCGCTTGAAAGAATCAGACAAATTCACTTTAACCCCTTAAGGACCAAACTTCTGGAATAAAAGGGAATCATGACATGTCACATGTCATGTGTCCTTAAGGGGTTAAGGACACATGACGGAAATATTCCATCATGATTTCCTTTTATTTCTGAAGTTGTGTCCTTAAGGGGTTAAAACTGTTGCATGGTCTTAACCGATAAGCCTCAGACCAAAGGCAGCTAAGATGGAGCAGAGATACACTGATATATATATATATATATATATATATATATATATATATATATATATATATATATATATACAGTTGCAAGGAAAAGTATGTGAACCTTTTAGAATGATTTGGATTTCTGCACAAATTGGTCATAAAATGTGATCTGATCATCATCTAAGTCACAACAATAGACAATCACAGTCTTCTTAAACTAATAACACACAAAGAATGAAATGTTGCCATGTTTTTATTGAACACACCATGTAAACATTCACAGTGCAGGTGGGAAAAGTATGTGAACCCTTGGATTTAATAACTGGTTGAACCTCCTTTGGCAGCAATAACTTCAACCAAACGTTTCCTGTAGTTGCAGATCAGACGTGCACAACGGTCAGGAGTAATTCTTGACCATTCCTCTTTACAGAACTGTTTCAGTTCAGCAATATTCTTGGGATGTCTGGTGTGAATCGCTTTCTTGAGGTCATACCACAGCATCTCATTCGGGTTGAGGTTAGGACTCTGACTGGGCCACTTCAGAAGGCGTATTTTCTTCTGTTTAAGCCATTCTGTTGTTGATTTACTTTTATGCTTTGGGTCATTGTCCTGTTGCAATACCCATCGTCTGTTGAGCTTCAGCTGGTAGACAGATGGCCTTAAGTTCTTCTGAAAAATGTCTTGATAAACTTGGGAATTCATTTTTCCTTCAATGATAGCAATCCGTCCAGGCCCTGGCACAGCAAAGCAGCCCCAAACCATGATGCTCCCACCACCATACTTCACAGTTGGGATGAGGTTTTGATGTTGGTGTGCTGTGCCTTTTTTTCGCCACACATAGTGTTGTGTGTTTCTTCCAAACAACTCAACTTTGGTTTCATCTGTCCACAGAATTTTTTTCCAGTACTGCTGTGGAACATCCAGGTGCTCTTGTGCAAACTGTAAACGTGCAGCAATGTTTTGTTTGGACAGCAGTGGCTTCCTCTGTGGCATCCTCCCATGAAATCCATTCTTGTTTAGTGTTTACGTATTGTAGATTCGCTAACAGGGATGTTGGCATTTGCCAGTGACTTTTGTAAGTCTGTAGCTGACACTCTAGGATTCTTCTTCACCTCACTGAGCAGTCTGCGCTGTGCTCTTGCAGTCATCTTTACAGGATGGCCACTCCTAGGGAGAGTAGCAGCAGTGCTGAACTTTCTCCATTTATAGACAATTTGTCTTACCGTCGACTGATGAACAGCAAGGCTTTTGGAGATACTTTTATAACCCTTTCCAGCTTTATGCAAGTCAACAATTCTTAATCGTAGGTCTTCTGAGAGCTCTTTTGTGCGAGGCATCATTCACATCAGGCAATGCTTCTTGTGAAAAGCAAACCCAGAACTGGTGTGTGTGTTTTTATAGGGCAGGGCAGCTGTAACCAACACCTCCAATCTCATCTCATTGATTGGACTCCAGTTGGCTGACATCTCACTCCAATTAGCTCTTGAAGATGTCATTAGTCTAGGGGTTCACATACTTTTTCCACCTGCACTGTGAATGTTTACATGGTGTGTTCAATAAAACATGGCAACATTTCATTCTTTGTGTGTTATTAGTTTAAGCAGACTGTGATTGTCTATTGTTGTGACTTAGATGATGATCAGATCACATTTTATGACCAATTTGTGCAGAAATCCATATCATTCCAATAGGTTCACATACTTTCTTGCAACTGTATATGGAATATGTGAACTGAGGGGCCAGTTTCACAGAAGGTACAAGAAGCTTAAGGTCACTGGAGGACATATATAAATGTATTTTAAATAAAGGTAGAAGTGGCTATATTACATATAATAGTTTATTTTCAGTGTTAGTAAGAAGAAATGAATAATGACTGTTCATGTAACACCACACGATTGCAAAAAAGTACAAAATGTATCACTTAAATGAAAACTGTGACCACTAACCTAGCCGCCCACACCGCCTATATTCTGTAACACCCGCCTCCAGTCCACCCGCTCTCCTCCTCAGCATTTCGTTGATTTTCCGTGCTTGGCTTTGTTTGAACGGAGTGATATCACGTGAACTCACTAGCCAGCGCTATCAAGGAGGTCTCTTCGGCTCCCTCTGTCTCTTTATTCCGTAGCACTGAGTGCCTGCCGAGTAACTGGGAGACAGACGGGAGAAAAACCTATTTCTAAATTTATTTTTTTCCGCCCCCAATCTATACATTTGCTAGCAAAACATCTAGCACAATGTATAGATGGAATGTGAAGCTCTTTTAAAAGAGCTAAAGTAACTACAGACATGATAGGTTCCCTTTAATTTATACCCCATATAGTTTTACTTCAATAAACCCACTGCAAACAATCTGATAATTAAATGTTAAAGGCCAGATGGTTGATTCATTGTACAATAGTCCCTTTCCTTACCAAAGTAAGTATTATTGAATTTATCTTATCATGGTCATCCATAGCACCATCCTGGATTTAGCAAGCAGATATGCTACGCGAGATATGATATCTGCTGGATAATCTGTATGCACCTAATGATGTTTTCTTTGCTAAAGGTTTAGACTGTTGTTGTTCTGTTCCCAGTATAGTACAACTGCTCACCTAAATAACTACCTGTATTTTTGCATGCTCACGTTTGCAGAGTTTTTGAAACAGCAAATAAATGTTTAGCATCATTTTGCATCTTCTTAACTCTACTTCTGTAGTCTCATCTCTCATTCGAAAATATACCCTTCTCTCTGGTCACATGTTTACTTGTAAATAGGGCTATTTGCAAAAGTCTGGATTGCAAAATGATTTACAAATACCATCTGGATATGACAACTGACTGCAAGATATGGACATTGTGCATAATATTTAACAATGTCCGGATTGTGCTCCAAATGAGCCAGAATATTATCCAGGTGTTATCGGGTCGCTGAAATACAGATTCTAAAAATATGGGCCAGGATTGGTAAAATACGTACATTCATTTTAAATATTTGAATTTCATGTTCCCACCTTGTCCCCCCAATAGGGCGGTGCAAGGATTTTATTTCATGCCCCCACCCTCAGGGTCCCCCTCCCGCCCGGCTCTGGACAGGGGAAAAGGGGTAAAACTTACCTTTTTCCAGCGCTGGGCGGGGAGCTCTCTGCCTCCGATCCTCCTCCGATCCGCCCCGTCGGCTGAATGCGCACGCGCGGCAAGAGCTGCGCACGTATTCAGCCAGTCACATAGGAAAGCATTCTCAATGCTTTCCTATGGACGCTGGCGTACTCTCACTGTGAAAATCACAGTGAGAAGCACGCAAGCGCCTCTAGTGGCTGTCAATGAGGAAATAGGAAATAGAGGAAATAGGGGAAGGCTTAACCCATTCATAAACATAGCAGTTTCTCTGAAACTGCTATGTTTATGAAAAAATGGGTTAACCCTAGAAGGACCTGGCACCCAGACCACTTCATTAAGCTGAAGTGGTCTGGGTGCCTAGAGTGGTCCTTTAAAACATGATAACTGAACTACAGTTTTCATTAAAGCAGGCAATATGAAAATCGCCATAGCAATATGCCAAAAAAATAAAATGGCGCCCTGATTGACACTTCCTTCTCTGGTCATTGCTGACTGCAGGAAATGTAAAACCTGGTAATGTACTGCAAATACAGAAAATTCAAATGTGTCAAGAATGACAGGTCCCTATGTATGTAGAGTTTGGTTACCTAACGAAGGGAGACAGTAGGAAGATATCAGCATATTGCTGGTCCCTAGAGTGGCCAGATTTAGTGCTAGCAAAGGAAGAGAAAATTGTACTCTAGTCTTTAACCAGGTATAGGATAACAGATATCAGTCAGGGGTGTGATCTCAGATCCCCTGTGCAAAAATCTGTGAAAGTCAGTTTTTGCGTTTGAATGCAGTGATGTGTAATATTGGTGATTGAAGTAAACGTGTATTCACCAATACATATGCACTGCCACACACGTACAAGTGCACATTGCCATACACAGAAACACATATACACTGCCACACACAGATGCCTACAGACGCATATACAGTGGTGTATCCTGGTTTTGTGCTGCCCTAGGCAGGACAAAACTCAGGCGCCCCCCCGCGCCACCCCCACCCAACCGTTCCCCCCGCCCCACCTTCTAAATACACACACACACAGTCAGACACAAACACACACACACAGTCAGACACAGACACACACACACAGTCAGACACAGACACAAACACAGTCAGACACAAACACACACACACACAGTCACACACACACAGTCAGACACAAACACACACACAGTCACACACACACAGTCAGACACAAGCACACACACACACACACAAACAGTCAGACACAAACACACACAAACACACAGTCAGACACACACACACAGTCAGACACAAACACACACAAACAGTCAGACACAAACACACAGTCAGACACACACACAGTCAGACACACACACACATTAACTTTTTTTTTTAAATTTAAATCCCCCCCCAACCTCCTTACCTTTGGGAGTGCTGGGGGGGGAGGTCTCTCTCTCCCTGGTGGTCCAGTGGCTGCCGGTCGGGCTGGGCGGCTCTGGCTGCTGTGCGGGCGGCTGGCGAGGGAGCACCTCCTCTGAGCTGACTGCTCAGCTCCCTCGCACGCCGGCTGCAGAGTGAGGCTGGGAGCCGGAATGTCATATTCCGGCTCCCAGCCTCACTCTGCAGCCGGCGCGCGAGGGAGCTGAGCAGTCAGCTCAGAGGAGGTGCTCCCTCGCCAGCCGCCCGCTTGCCAGCGCCGCCCGCCCTCTCGGGATGTCTGTTAGCCGTGAGGCTAACTAGGCATTTGCCCTGGGCATTTGGGGGGCGGCATTTTTTGCCGCCCCCTGAAAAATGCCGCCCAAGGCAAATGCCTTGTTTGCCTCGCGGCTAATACGTCCCTGCGCATATACACACACAGATACACTCCGAGAGATACACAGACAGATTGACACACATACACAGTTATGTTGACACATATTGACATACATACACAGTTTCACACAAGCAGATCCAAAAATACTGACACACATGTAAAAATACATACACACACACACACACACACACAGGCATACATGAACAGATGCATACACTGACACGCACAGACACACATATAAATACCCTCTCTTTCAGTCCACCTCGCTCTTCTGTGGTCTACAATTGCCTGCTCTGGCTGGGCCCATGAAACCTGCTTGCAGCCTTGCCTCCATCCTCTGTGCGGCAGTAACCCATGCCACCACCTGTCCAGTCTAGTTGTCCAGTGCTGCAGCTGGCTATTATTGATTCCCTGGTGCTCCAGTGGTGTTTCTGACACTTTACACCCCCTCTTGATACCCTCTATCATACCCTTGCATGCTTCCTGTGCTCAGTGTTGAGTCAGAGTGCAGGCTGGGAATTTCCTCAACTGGAGCCTGAGGGAGAGAATGTGATAGTGTATCAGCAAGAGGTGCGGAGTGTTAGATTTCTCCACCTGACCACCACGGACCTGGCTGGAGGAGTGGAGTCCAAAGCTGTACTCTCTGAAGGGCAGCCACAGGCGAGCAAGTAAAATAAGTAAAGTAAGCTTCCTGTTGCATCTCCCATGGGCTCCCCCTACAGGTGGCAATCCAGGTCCCGATCATGGTCTGTGTGACCCTGGTAGTTCCGCCACTGTATCAGGAAGTACAAGTAACCAAGCCAAGTCAAAATAAGAAAGCAATAAGGATATACAAGGAATGTGTCATACACGCCAGGTCCATCTCTCTCCCATCTGGCATCATTTCTGAGGCAGCACACTGTAATGTCGAGAACAAGTGTTCCAACAGAGTCAAGTCACTCCACGTAATTTTCGTCACTCATGTTCTTCTGGCATCATTTGTGATAGGAAATAGCATCCATACGCTTACGTACCTTCAGACGCAATGAGATGATGTGAACCAATAATTTTAAGCTGTGCCCTGTTGTGGTTCTTGCTGCGCCAATAGCGCATTGCTCACAGTTCTTTTTATTTGGCTCTGACCGTGGATTCTTCATCGATTATCCTAATCTCTGTCCGCCTGATCTCCGTTTGCTTGAGTTACCGTTTATCCTGATTACTTCTGTCTCTGACTATTCTCTCTGGACATTCCATGTTCGGTAATATGGGCTATCCTTGCTGTCTGTTTCTATTACTTTAGCGTTTACGTGTTAGGGCTCTCAGCTACTGTGACAAAATACACGTACAGGTGAAGAAACTATTTTTGGAAGTGAGCTGTAGACTGAGGGTTTAAATAGCCCAAGCGAGTTACTTTATCACGCACCATCATTTAATGGTTCAAATAGTACAAGCAAGTTCCTCTATCACCCACCATCATTTCATTGCGCCATAAGATGAATGTGCCTTGACGCATATTTTATTCATATTTTATTTACAATGCATTAAAAATAGTTCCAGCCTGGATTCCCTGTTTATATTTACAACATGCTTGTGTTTGGAAGGTGCCGTATCTGACACAGGGGTAGGGTTTCGCAAAGTGATTCAGGCATATCCTTGTCTGTAATCTCCAGACTCCACATATTGTATCACTGGTGTCTTCTAAGGTCAGGTATCACATATCTAGAGCCTGCTTCATCTTAAGGTCAGCATGTACTGAGTTTAGTGATGCACCTTTACCTCTGGCTGCAGAAAAAATGATTGCTTTTATCTCTAAAAATGTATATTTTAGAAATTAATGTTCTCAAAATCGAGCCTGGAGGTCCCATCTGCCTGGTACTCTCTGCGCCTGTTACATTATTAATGAGAGACAGACTTTCTCTAAGCCAAACAGGTTAGTAAAAAGTAGTTTCACATTTGTTCTGGGACTTCTCCTTCTGCATTTTCTTGTAAATGAATCAGCTGAACATGATTTATCAAAAGAAAAAAAACAACAACAACAAAACAACAACCCATAATAATAATAAAAATAAAGACAATTAAAGGGACACTCCAGACTCCTAAAGCACTTCAGCTTTCTGAAATGCTTTATGTGTGAAGAATGTGTCCTCTTTTTTTATTTTACAAAAAGTGCAGATTTCAATAGAACTTTGAATTTTTATAAGTAAACCTTGTTACACCCCCCTGGCTGTCAATCGGAAAACTGGTCCTGTTACTTCCTGGTTTGGTTAGCTCAGTGAAGTTAAACTCAAGAGGCAGCAATTGTCCAGAGCACCTGCCTTGCAAAGACTTCCCATTGAGCTGCATTATGAAGTCTGTGAAAGTCTGGGCAGGGTTCGAAGGGGATGGCTTGCAAAGACTTCAGACAAGTGAACTGCAGCTTTTGCAAGTTGTTTTTAGATATATCCCTAATGAAAAAAACAAACATAATTATGCATGCATGTTTTCGTTGTAGTATATCTACTAAACAGTTTTTGCTTTGTTTTTTTTTAGTTGAGTAGTGGAGTGTCCCTTTAAGGTACACAAATACATGATTGGGAGGATAAGTGGTAAGATCATTTTTCTTTACTTGTTAACTGTAAGTTAGAATGCATGTGACTAAGTGAAATCAGTGACCTGAATGAATATAATATGATGACACAAATCAATTAATGACACAATTAAAATATACGAACGAGGGCAAAAAGAGGATGTGTAGCTTATACAATTACTCATACGGCTGATAATTAAAGATGTCCTAAGTTGCAGTACATAATATGTAGAGGAAACTGAATAACTCTGTGAAACCTCTTCGCTCCCAAGACAAAAATATTTTGAATAATGAGAACCTCTGTGGATAGCAAGGCAGAAAATAGTAATGCAAGTCTTTGCTGGTAAATCCGGTAAATCTGTGCATTGCAGTCCATACAAAAATTACATTATCACTGCTGAGGCAGAGGGGGTGGAATGATAAAGCGCTGCTAACAGAAAAGTGATACAAAGTTCTAAAAGTGGACCATTCACCATGGAAACCAATAAATGTTCCTGGTTATTCAATTGGTTTCACAGTGATTGCTCCATGTTGAGAACTTTGCCCCATTTTTCTCCGATCAACACCTTTATAAATCTCTTCTATAGTACTGTTAAATGGAAAGAATTTCTAATCCTTTTTAATTGGACAAAAAGTATTACTCATACTAGTTACACTGTGTGTGTCTGCTACAGGCATGTAGAAGCACGTGGTGTGGCTGGGGGTGATGGGATTAGCCTGGGAAAGATTTGAACTGAAGTGTAGTATGGTGCTAAGGTGTGTAGTTTATAACCAAATGTACTGTAGTGGTTATGGTTCCAGAAGCAGGGGCGTACCTAGAGCATTTGGCACCCAGGGCGGATCCTCCTTATGACCCTCCCCCCCTCCCCACACACCTTAAAATGTAAAAAAACACCCACATTTTTTTAAAATGAATGTAGCACTGAGTAGTGTTTGTGCATCTAAATGTAAGCATGTGTTTTTGTATGGAAAATGTGTGAGTGAATGTAGGGGTGTGTAGTGTTGGCGTTTGAATGCAGGCATGCATTTGTGTGTAGTGTTGGCGAGATGCAGTGATGTGGTTATATCTAATGGTGATGTTTTAATACAAAGGTGTGTTTGTTTGTAGTGTTGTTTGAATGCAGTGGTGTGCTTGTGTGTAATGTTGGCAAAATGCTAAGATGTATGCACATATACACATACACAAATATATACACACATTCAGACAACACATTCATTTGCATATAATTCATACTAGTCACCCAGATTTCCTGTTCTGCGCTGGCTGACACCTCTAAACTTCGATCTTTGTTTAGCAGATAACTCCTCTATTTGATATCCCTATGTGAGATTGCCATATTTCGATCTAAAGAGCACCCTAATTTGGCATATTTAAATATGGAAATCTCACATAAGAGCATTAATTTAGGGAATTATGTACTAAACTGCTAAAAGATCAAAATTTAAAAGCCTTTTACTTCATTTTAATCTTTCAGTTGTTTAGTAGATAACTCCCTTATTTGTTATCCTTATGTGGGATTGACATATTTAAGGACACCAAATAAGGGAGCTATCTACTAAACACATACACATTTATATACACACACAACCACAGATATATACACACAGACTTGTACATCTGTGGTTGTGTGTGTATATAAATACACACAATCATAATAAATACACACACAATCACAGACATACACCTAATCACAGACACACAATCACAATAAACACATACTTAACGACAGAGATACACACAATCACAGACACACACAAAAATCACATTCTTACACACATTTAGTAATTAAGAGGTCCACCCAGCTTCCCTACCTTACTCTTGGATCTTCCCCATGGTGATTAGCGGTTGCTGCTGGGCTGGGTGCTCTTCTTGCACAGCTCACTTGCGCTCAGTGGTGTCTCTAGGATTCATTTTTAGGGGGGGCAAATGGAGGGCCAGGGACAAAAGTAGGGGGGCACATTTAACCCTGCCCTCGCCACAGTTTGACCCCGCCCTTGTCGCATGTTAAGCCCCGCCCCCGACACAATATGTTAATAATTTTTTAATAATCCCTGGTGGAGGATTCATTATTTTCCACCACGGATTATTAAAAAAACAAACACATTACCCTTGATACAGCGCCATAGTCACCAACATTTGAAAAAAAAATTCCAAGGACATTTTGCAGCACAGCTATCAATTACTGTCTGGGTATAATATCCCTGGACAGTCAGTGCTCTCTGTATAATACAGGGTTGTGTGTATAATAAATTGGGACACTCAGTGCTCCCTGGATAGTGCTGCTCTCTGTATAATACAGGTCTGTTTGTGTATAATATCCCAAGACAGAGAGCAGCACTATACAGGGAGCACTGACTGTCCCGGGATATTATACAGGCACAGGCCTGTATTATACAGATAGCTGAGCATATACCCCATGTTCCAATCTCTAGACTACTAGTACCTGTCAACAGCAGCTCCCAGACACGTGTAACAGGGCTAAAGTGTGCGGCAGCTCACACAGGTGATTCAGCGGTAAAGTGCACTCGCTGGAAGAGCCAAACTGGGAATCTTCCTGGCAGCCACTAGAGGCGCTTAAGCTGCGAGAACCGAGTCAGACTTGGCTTTCACAGGTAACCTCTTTAAATGCATAAACCAATATAAAAGACGTGCATAAGGGGAAGATGAGCTATATAAATAGTAAAACACCCGCCTGCTTAACTCCTTCACTACTGCGCACTTTTGATTTAAAAAAAACATTAGAATACCATTTATTTTAAGCAAGGGATGCATAACTAGTCTTTAAACATATAATGCAGCAATTTTGGGTATAGATGATTGCTTTGCAGACAAACTTAAAAATTAAAATATATAAATTTACACAATTTTTATTTTTCACTTATTCGTTCATCTTTATAAAAAAAAATATTTTTTGAAATAAAAAGCTCTAGATAGCTTTTTATTTCCAAAAATAGTGTAGATTGTCTTTTATCTTGCAATAGTTCATAAAATAGTGCATAAAAGCAAAAATGCATTTTCTCACATATAGTAGATGTGACTATTTTATAGATATAAAAAGAAAATATCCTTCTTATAGGTATTTTTAAGGACCCTGAAGGCATTGCTAGCAGTGCGGCTTACTGATAATGGCAACAGAATGTAAAGAAAATGTCTGCATTTGAGCATCATACCTACATACAGTAAATACAGTTAAAAACCATGTTTTTCTAAAATAAATGTATTTAAAACTGTTATAGCAATCTCTATCAATCTCTGGAATGCTAGTGTAACGATGACAGTGAAGTGGTAGATTCCATTCACCTGTCCCCCTTCCCTGACGTAGGACTGCTTTCACCCAGTGAAACTTCCTTTACTTTATAAAAGCAGGGGTTGAGCTTACATTTTCAGCAACTTAACATTCATTATATCAGTAACTAGTGGCTTCTGGTATAGAGCCTAAAAATGATAAAAACAAAGTGCAGGCAGTGCAAAAGCAATACAAATTCAAAAAAATCTAGATATGCTAGTCTAGTATAATGAAATATAGAACAGTTATATTAATACACACTCATTACTCTTAAAGCAATGATAAAACACCTCCCCCAGGAGGCCACCATTCATCTCATTATGCCAGCATTATTACAAATGCATTCACTAAACTTTATAACTATATATAGAAACAAATGTAGCAATGATATTTAATATGTAACAATAGTTGTCTCATAAAGAAAAATTCCAAAGCGGCATCAATCATGTAAAAGAGATTCTGTAGCCATTGCCCCAGCTCCGAATCCACAAGATAAAAACCGACCACAATTCTAGGGTTCAAAATGCCCCTACACGAGTGTACATTGGCATTGCCCTGTGTGAGACACAACAACCTACTAATAGACACGAGTCAATACGTCGTAGATCACCATGGTGAGTAAAAGACCGCTGTCCAACAAGGTACACTCCTGATGGACACAGCAGCAAGACTTAAAGACACATGCGTGTGCACGGGGTGTGCCGGGTGTGCCTGGGCACACCCTAATCAAGCCTCAATATTGAGGCTCTGTCACCTCCGTGCAGAACTGCCGTGCCGTCCAATTGGTTTCCTCCTGATCCGATCGAGCGGTAGCGGCGCATAGTGTAGGACGGACTTGCTCCTCCTCCAGACCTCCCCTGTAACGTACGCGCGTTCCGTGACGTCACGCGGAGGTGGAGTCACGGCAACGCTAGGATGAGGCCCGGCCGTGTCATAGCGCAGGGCAGGAGTCTTCTTCCAGAACGGGTTTCAAGCTATGGACGTCAGCCAGGTAGAGTAAGTTTATTTCTTCTCACTTCCTGCTGCATTTCATTTCACTCCATTAATTTACTTCCGATAGTAGCTCAGGGCGGCTATCATCTATTAAACTTAAAGGGTCAAATGGCTACTGCCTACTGACTGATAGTTTAGATTCAAATACCGATTTTTCTGAATATTGTTTTAAACTTGGAAGAGATACATATTGTTCACACAGAGCACCTGACCTGGTTTACTAAGTGCAATTCACATAGAGATCATGAGCAATGTGTGTTGTTAGTTACTCAAACAAGTGAGCTCCTTTCCTTTTAATGCAGTTTACCCAGACCATCATTAACTCATTTATGCCCATAACTGTGTGAGATAATCTAGAAAGAAATGCAGAATAAATCTTAGCCCAGAGAGCCTTCTTTGCATTCTATCATTGGTGTTCACTATGCAGTGAAACATAATCTAAAACCTCCCCATAGGAAAGCATTGAATAATGGGGATTGAATAATGGGGATTAATGCTTTCCTATGGGGGATTTCAGCGACGCTGGAGGTACTCACATAGCGTGAAGACATCCAGTGTCGTTATAGCACAATTTTCGTGTGCTATGAACCCGGAAGTCCCTCTAGTGGCTGTCTAGTAGACAGCCACTCCAATGGGCAGCCACTAGAGGAGGACTTAACCCTTCAAGGTAAATATTGCAGTTTAGGAAAACTGCAATAATTACACTTGCAGGGTTAAGGGAAGTGGGAGTTGGTACCCAGACCACTCCAATGGGCAGAAGTGGTCTGGGTGCCTGGAGTGTCCCTTTAAAGGGTTTCTAATCACATTACGAGCACACCTTATGGTGAGAGCACTGCCCTCTAGTGGAGCACTCCCTATGATGAGTGCACTGCCCTCTAGTGGATATATGGATATGTGTGTGTATGTGTGTGTGTATATATATATATATATATACGCGGCGTGAGTGTTTGTGCTTTAGGGTGCACACCCTAATGCAATAGGCTGCGCACACCTATGCTCATAGGCAATATATAACTTCTGTATAACTTCATTATTTTGTTTTGTGTCCATAAACAATAACCAACATACATTTGCCGCCATATAATATGCTATCTACACATCTGCACGTTACCACAACACCAAAAAAATACTGTTGGACATTTTTGGGGCAAAATACTTTTTTAGCAAATTGTTTAAACTTTATCTTCTGTGATGAGCTCACTGCTGTTGCTTGTGGGGATTGGTATTTTATCTTCACAGATTCATTTGCTTGTATCACTTGGCAGTTTTTAAATATAGATAAATTGTTTAATAAAACTTTCCTATGACTTTTGTTATTTTTTTTTGTTTGAACACAATAAGATTAGTTTGCAGGTTTTAATCAATGCAGACATGTCAGCTGTGTGTAATGTTGCTCCCCCATCCCGCTAGACATGTCGCCTTTAACGTACACAGTTTGTGACCCTTCTGCTTTTCTTTGCAATCAGTTACATTCTGCTTTTGGAAACATGACTGCTATTTTCCAGTTTCTGTGAAGTCCTTATTTCTAATGGTTTCTTTGTCCCTTCTGACTTGGAAATATAGCTTTTCTCTTTAGTTCTGCACATACTTGTCTGTTGCACCATACAAGGTATGATTTATCGCCTTTGAATTACCTTCCCAATGGTATACATCTACCAGTGTATCCAACTGCATTCTAAAAACATTTCTTTTGTTCTTTTACCTTAAAAGACTTGGTCCAAATCCCTGTGTCAGTGTAGTGACTTTATCGCAACATAGCTGTAGGTGAAATACACTGATCAGCCACAACATTAAAACCATCTGCCTAATATCGTGTAGGGCCCTCTTGTGCTGCCAATACAGCTCTGAGTCAAATCATGGACGCTGAATGTGCTTTAACAGACATCACAACATACAAAAACACATTTTGAGGGATCTGGCTTCATAGGCTTCTGCCCCCCCCCCCCCACACACACACACACACAAACACACACACACACACACAAACATTTATGAACAAGCACATGACATTTTATTATGACAGAACACACCTATTTAATTAACAACATATTGCAACTATCTACACACACTGTTTTGTTTTATTTATTTTTTATAATTCTTTATTTTTGTGGGCAACAGAATGGTGTACAGAATCCAGAAAGCAATAACCATATATGGTTGTACATTGAATCTTACATTAAAATTGCCTGTAGCATTCAGTGACCTTTTTATGTTATTTAAAATATACTAAGAAAAGGAGTAAAACTATGGTGGTATTCAAAAGTGTAGTAAGGGCGTTGTCAGGTAAGTATGTTAGATTTGCTGAGAACTCTCGCCCTGTAGGTAAGTAATGCAATAAGTACATCTATGCAAAAATACGTAGTATACGTCACTCTGTAACCCCGAGCTGCGGTGTTTATAGCGAGTGAAGGCTACTTAGTAGTAATTTACGGTAAACATAGATTGAGCTGTAGCCTAGAGATTCCGTGAAATGGAGAAAGACTCATGTCTAGGCAGCCTTTAAGTTCTGCCTTAGGGACTTCAGAGGGAGATCAGAGAGTAAATCTTAACTTGATTAAATGTAGAAAAGAAACGAAACACATAAAACACATAAAATAAACTAGCTTAGTAAATAAACCTGTGTCTGTGAGTGTATGAGGGACAAAGGGGAATATCGTGGAAACATTCCAATTCCGCAGGCACTCCGTCATCGTGCCAAGTAGTGGCTGTAGGCCCAACGTCGGTAGGTATGTAATTAGGACCAGTGGTCCTTTTAGAGGGCATCCCAGAATGCAGGACACCAAGGAACTAAATCAGGACAGTGAGACAGGACTCCAAAATTGGGACTGTCCCACCAAAAGCAGGAATGTTAGGAGCCCTGCCAGCAATGGGGGAAGAACCTATTACTATTCAGCACAAGCATCCCACATCCTTGCTTGGCCCTCCTTGGTGGGATCTAAGCATTGGATTGAAGCACAATTCCTCCAATTATACTCTGATCTAACCGTGTCCATATCTGGCTCCAGAAAGGTAGCAGAGGTGCTCTGGGGTAAGATCTCACAGCCATAGTATTTTGAACTCTGTGCTTGTGTGGATAAATTAGCAGTGCCGTCTTTATAGCACCTCTTCTCCACTTGTATCTATTCTCCAGTACCTAGAATTCCTTGTAGGCTTAATGGTCAGAGGTTTTGGAGATGGGGCTTTAAAGAATTTCCCAACTGGTTCCAGGTGAGAAACTCATATGTTATCAGGATTTAGCTGCCCATAATCTATTGAACACATCTGATTTGTTTAGATACTTGGAAATTAAAATAAAAAGTTTGACTTAACTGATAAAAAAAAGGTGCCCTTGCTCTGCCTATGTGATTTGAAGACCTCTACCTGGCACAATCCCAAAGGGAATTGTCTGCACCTTACACAACAGCGTCTTTTTACTCTGGCTCCGTGGTCTAAGTCGCTCACATGGAGAGGGATGAGCTGCTAAAGAGGGTACAGATTGGGAAGATATTTGGGAAGTCCATGCTAGGGCTCCTGTTTTGGCCATTTTTTAAGATAAGTGCTCTCAGGTAATGGTACAACTCCCTGACACACTGGATGGTTGGTGTGCGGTCACCTAAACTATGACTAGGACATATTGGATATCTATTCCTAATGCTATAGTATTCTTTGACGGAATCGGAATGATTCTCCAGAGCCCCACAATTCCACTAGACCCCTGGTGGTTTTGTCTTTTTGACAAAAGTGTTTACTAGACATAAAAATTGTTCACACTTTCCAGTTCACAAGAAGAGCTATTGAAGAGCTTTGGAGACGCAATTCCCCCCTTTTGGAGTGTCACATAAAATTGCTGATACCATGCATACAAGGGACACAGTGAAATCGCATTTGGTGGCTTAGTCCCCTTTGCTTGCACTGGCTGTTGGTCACTCTGTCACGTTGAGCAATCCATCTTTCTCCCCTTCTCTTTCACTTCGCTGGAAAAAAGGCTTTGATTTTTTCAGACAAGGAGGGATCCAGTAATTGAATTGATTTTGTTTATATTTAATTTTGGAGTGTTCTTTTAATATGGTTTTAGGACTGGCATTGTCTCAATATACAATAGATTTGATATGCCCAATTCTAAAACATTGTATCACGTTTTCATGCCTTCTATAAATAAAGAATGAAAACACTGCTCACGATTTTTATTTTAACGTGTAAATATATCAGGAATGGTAAAATGTATTTCTTTATAACTGTTCAATCACAGCTGCTTTCTTTTGTAATACATAATGGCATGTACACATTTCTGAACATGAATCCATGCTAGCACATTTTTGCTATCGTTTGTTCGAATAAAAGTATAAAAGTATATATTTTTGTTATATAGTGACACTTTTGATGCTTTAAATATGGAAAACAAGCCCGCTCGCCTCTATGATATTCATAATGTCTCTTTTTGTATTGACAGAAAAAACAAATCTACATTAGTAGATTTTCTGCAAAAACAACTTTGTGTTTTACATTTAGTTAATGTGATAAAGCTAAATGGCATTTAAGGGTGAGTAACCATGGTTAATTCACATCACTTATTATGAAGTATAACAGGTATGCACATTTAACCATTCCTTTGTCATTGACACGGTTCAACATATGTATCTCTTTTTTAACCCCTTAAGGACACAACTTCTGGAATAAAAGGGAGTCTGTCCTTAAAGGACCACTCTAGGCACCCAGACCACTTCAGCTTAATGAAGTGGTCTGGGTGCCAGGTCCAGCTAGGGTTAACCCTTTTCGTTTTTTTTATAAACATAGCAGTTTTAGAGAAACTGCTATGTTTATAAATAGGTTAATCCAGCCTCTAGTGGCTGTCTCATTGACAGCCGCTAGAGGCGTTTGCGTGCTTCTCACTGTGATTTTCACAGTGAGAAGACGCCAGCGTCCCTAGGAAAGCATTATGAATGCTTTCCTATGAGAATGGCTGAAGGCACGCGCAGCTCCTGCCGTGCATTAAGCCGAAGAGGAGGAGAGCTCCCCGCCAGTGCTGGAAAAAAGGTAAGATTTAACCCTTTCCTCTCCATCCAGCTCGGCGTGAGGGGGACCCTGAGGGTGGGGGCACCCTCAGGGCACTATAGTGCCAGGAAAACAAGTATGTTTTCCTGGCACTATAGTGGTCCTTTAAGGGGTTAATGGTTCAATCTTCAGTGTCACCAATCCTTGCATAGACAAGAATATCTTGTGAATGAACAGGTCTCAAAGATGGCTGCCTCCCAGTCTGGAACATGGCTGCCTCAACCTCTAAATCCAGATTTAGAGATACGTCCTCCAAAAGGCCATAGTGTCAGACTGTGCAAGCAACAACAGGCAATTTTCATGTCAATGTTCTTTTGGAGGCAGCTTCGAGAGGATTTGAGTACAGTTAGTGGCAAAATGCGTGTCGGGACGTTACTGTAGTGTGGTGGGGCTTATAGATAAGGGATGATGTTGCGGCTAGATCAATATATTAGATATTATCATCCCACACTATCGATTTTCATTTTTAATTTCTCTCTACTCTATTTTCCTTCTTATTATGTTTTTGTATTTATATCCTCGGATTAGCCTATTTTCCTTTTGTCTTGTACAATGGTTGGAGTAAGTGAAAGACCAAGCAAGGTGAGTGGCTAGCCATAAAAGGGTGCCCTCGAAGGCACAGGTGGTATAGCTTAGGTTGTTTTTTTTTTGCTTTTTCCCTTATTATTTCTGTTTCTTTCTGGGGGGGACAGACAGGACACTATTGTATTATGAACACTTCCAATTATATCGTTTGTGACCGTGCACCCTTTTAAATAAAACAGCACAGAGTGAGGGTATTGCTGTGTGTTTGGGGTGTAAGGGTAATACAGTTTCTATATTTAAAAATTTCACACTGCAGGTTTTAAGTTTAGAAATATCAGTTCACAGGGCCGTCTTTAATATTGATGGGACCCTGGGCAAAACATTTGCTTGGGCCCCCTGGACCATGTACACCCTCCCCAGGCGTGCAAACACATTATCACCCTTAACGCAGTGGCTACCTAAAGTAGAGAGGTGCAAGAATATTTTTTTTGGGCCTCCCTATTGCAAGGATGTTTAAAAGGTAGATCCCCATCTGTTGTGCAACTCCAGCAATGCCTTGACAGCTGGGGCTCTACCATTTATCCATATTTGCAGGTTTGTATTTAGCACTAAGCTGTTTTTGTGTGTTTCAATGTAAACAGGTTTTTGTATGGAATATGTTTGTATGTGGCATTGGCGTTTGAATGTAAGCATGTATTTATGTGTAGTGTTGGTTTTTGAATGCAGGGGTGTGTATACATATAATGTTGGTGTTTAACACAGACGTGTATTTGTATGTTGTTCTGAAGCTTGAATGCAGGGGTGTATTTGTGTGTAGTGTTAGCGTGTGAATGTTGAGATGTATGCACATATACACACACAAACACACAGGTAGATATACACACAACCTGACACACAAATACACACCCTGACACACATACTAATAACATAACATACAGATACACTGAAACACACAAAGACAACGTACAGATACACACTGACACCCATACAGACACACCGATACACATCCTGACATACACAAAGATACAAACACTGACACACATGCAGTTACACAGACACACATATACACACCTGACACACTTGCAGATACACACACACGCAGACTTCATACAGATACACACACATATATACACACTGACAAACACACAGATACAAAAAATGACAACATATAGATACACACACAGATATACAGACAAACTGACACACAAACATACACTGATAGACATACTTACACAGACACAAACTGACAGACATACTGACACATAGACAGACAGATATATACTGAGACACACACAGACATACTGACACACTGACAGACATGCTGACACATTCACCAACACACACACCGACATACAGACACAAAGAGTCAAACTGATACAGACATGCACACACCGACATACAGACATGCACACACTGACATACATATGGACACACAGAGACACATACACTAACAGACATGCTGACACACACACACATATACTGACAGACATATTGACACACATTCACAGACACACACACAGGCATACTGACACACACACGCACTGACAGACATACTGACACACACACTGACAGACATACTGACACGCACACTGACAGACATACTAACACACACACACACTGACAGACATACTGACACATACACTGACAGACATACTGACACACACACGCACTGACAGACATACTGACATACACACTGACAGACATACTGACACATACACTGACAGACATACTGACACATACACTGACAGACATACTGACACATACACTGACAGACATACTAACACACACACGCACTGACAGACATACTGACACACGCACTGACAGACATACTGACACACGCACTGACAGACATACTGACACACGCACTGACAGTCATACTGACACACATACTGACAGACATACTGACACACGCACTGACAGTCATACTGACACACGCACTGACAGTCATACTGACACACGCACTGACACACGCACTGACACACGCACTGACACACGCACTGACACACGCACTGACACACATACTGACACACGCACTGACAGACATACTGACACACACACTGACAGACATACTGACACACACACTGACAGTCATACTGACACACACACTGACAGTCATACTGACACACACACTGACATACTGACACACACACTGACAGACATACTGACACACGCACTGACACACACACTGACAGACATACTGACACACGCACAGACATACTGACACACACACTGACACACACACTGACAGACACACTGACAGACACACTGACAGACATACTGACAGACACACTGACAGACACACTGACAGACACACTGACAGACACACTGACAGACATACTGACAGACATACTGACACATACACTGACAGACATACTGACCCATACACTGACACACACACTGACAGACACACTGACAGACACACTGACAGACACACTGACAGACACACTGACAGACACACTGACAGACATACTCACACACACACTGACAGACACACTGACAGACACACTGACAGACATACTGACACATACACTGACAGACATACTGACACATACACTGACACACACACTGACAGACATACTGACACATACACTGACAGACATACTGACAGACACACTGACAGACATACTGACACATTCACAGATACACATGCAAAATTTACACTATTAAACCCACCCTTTCTACGTTGGAGGGTGACTTTCCTACCAGTGGCTGAAGCTGCTGGGAGTTGGGGTCTGGCTAGCTCGGCCCAGACCCCCACCGCTCTGCCTCTTCCTCCTCCCACGCGCTCCTCTCTCTATGGGAGGAAGTGACATGCAGCCGTCACTTCCTCCTAGCCGGCTGCCGAAAAGCAAGAGGGCCTGGTTGCGCTCTTAAAGCGCCAGAGCGCAAGACCGGGCCCCTGCTGACAGAAGCCCACCGGGTGCGTGGCTGCACCGGCAGTTGGGAAAAATGCTTGAGGTCAGCGGGGCCCACGGTGCAGCTGCTTCGGGCCCCCAAGAGTAACTGGGCCCGGGGCAGCTGCCCCGTTTGCCCCGCGGTAAAGACGGCCCTGTCAGTTCATGTAACACTCTGAATTCAATCACATATTAAGTGTCGCACTGATTCATAGAACATGTTGGGGTTTAGGGATAGATTTAGGGCATGGTATTGGTGCTGGTATTAGGAGATGTTTAGGATCATATACGTGGGAAGGTCCATGAAATGATTTAATCTTTTTTGCCAACTAGCAAAACCTCTGCTGCTGGACCTGGATTCTGAGTGACGTGTGTGGGTTCAAATGGCCATTTCTGTACACATAGAATAAAATAACACAAACTGCAGGAAAAATGCACAAAGGTCCAAGAAGTAGGAAGGCAGCATCCCTGTATGCGAATGGTGGAGAAAATGCCCAGGATATCAGGTTTAAAGGAAAACATTCATTTATAACATTTTATTTGTAACTATGGCTGAACTTGATGGATGCAAGTCTCTTTTCGAACATTACAGATTTCTACATGGCAATAGATTATTGCCCTCCCTTTATAGAAGAATAAATAAACTCACTTTTTAATGTTAAACAAACTTTTTATCCAGCACCCAGTCTTTCCACGGCCACTGCTCGTCCTCTTGAGTCATCAATCCTTTTCAAGTCTTTTGAAGTGTTTAGATTGCTACGTTTTCAATGATCTTGTTATAGTGTCACTATAATTAGCACAATTTGCCAGTTTAAGGTCAATATGTTACTGGCATTGGAGGTGTTGTGACATATCAGAATGGTAATTAATCAGCAGCTATTTGTATGTCAATAAATATCAAATGTGAGATTGTAATTTGCATAAACATTTAAGCAAAACACCTTGATTAGATAAAATATTTGGGGCTTAGCCATATATCCACATACAAAGACACACGGACTGCACAAATTGTGTCTAAGTAGCTGTGCATGAATGCAAGCTTAATGTATCTATAACGCTATGGCCACTGAGCATCAAGTCTTCTTGAGTCTTCTGTTTAGGACACAGGGTACATGTTTCCAGTGGATTTCAAATAATACACACATATATAGAGAGAGCGATTACTGTGGTACATTCACTGCATAGCTCAGGTATCCCAGAATTCCAAGCTTAATATGCAAATGAGCACAGACGTCTGCAGGTACCCTTAGTAATGGACGCCGTTTAAACCACAGCTGTTGTGGAAACATGAATTCTTGAATTTCTGTGCCCAAGGGGGACTGTCCAAAGTCCAACTTGAGATATGCAGGTGGTGCACAACAGTAATTTATTTTATTTCCACTGTGGGGAGCTTTATTGCGTTTGGTCACACTACAATGTTTTCTGGCACACACACACACAAACAGACACGTATGTGGCTGCCATCTGGAAATTTCCTATGAGTCCAGTAGATTAAGAGATGGGTGTTCCAAAAAGAGGAGTCAAGTAAAATTCCATAGTAGAATCTGGAGCCCCACAAACGTAATACTTTACCAGCTGTCACTGCTCTCGTGTCTCATTCTCTTTATGATTTTAGAGCTTTCTATAAAATGATCATCTATACTCAGAGTTCTTCTAAAGCCAACCCTTCTCTTGGGAACTTAGAGTAAGCATGGGCTTTAACTGTAGATGAAGTGAAGCCACTAGTATCACTTCTAAATGATTTCCAGTAACTCTTTGCTATATCACAGTTTGTAATAAATTACTCAACTGTCCAAGAATGACTGATGCCCAAAGTAACGACTACATTATTTGCACAATTCCATGTTCTACCACTGATAGTCACCCATACACCTTGAAGACCTGGGTGTCAATAAGATTAGTGACCTTGCTTCCCATTTTCCAGCCATTTGTGTTTGTAGTTTGAGTCCGTCTATGTGTGATATAATAAGACCTACGTAGCGAGCAAAAGGGCAAACTAACATACTAGTGGTACATCAAAGCTTAGGAAAAGTAATCTAGTGCAATATTTGGGCCAAGAGTTTGACAATGCTTTGCCCCTAATCACAACTACTAACAGCTTAAAACAGTTCTCAATACGCAAAACATCTACCGAAATACTCAAAGTGTAACAGCGATGGTATTTGTAGCTCTCCCTCATAAGAATTTCATTATAGTGGTCATTATGTAACACTGTTTATTGTCACAGCCTTCCACTTGTAGCCCAGAGAGGTCATTATCAGTAAGTATAAATCAGAAGTGAGTATGGTGATATCAAAGCATTCTCATTTAGTTTAAGAACTGTTCTATTGTGTAGTATTTATGATTTGTGATTTTCATGGGTAAATTTAATATTTCCATCACTGTCCTCTGTAAGTCTACTCACTATAGTTTCCAAGCTCAGACACACAAAGACATATTCATTAAATACAGGGATAAGTAAAAAGAATATAAAAAAAAAAATCAGAATGGTGCTGCTTCGCCTTAAAGTTGTACTGATGATATAATAGGGTACGCGGTTATTATGCATAGCGGGCATCTGATTATTGTGCGCAAGAATACTAATTAAAGCCAAACACCGAAGGCACAAGCAATAACCAATCATGCCAGGCAGGAAAGCTAATAAACAATGGGGAGAAATTTGGCCCGGCAAATCTATAAATGTTAATTATGTTATGACATACCCAGAGGGAGAAAGAAAGGGGGAAGCAGGGATTCTGTACAAGAATGAATTGTCCAACTAGTGGTTCACCTGGGGCTTTTTGAACAGCTTGCCAGAACTAGCATGTTATACTTTCATCTGCAGCACTGTAGCTGTGTCTACTACTGGTATATTTTTGCTGGAAATATAATGAAGATGTGGTGAGGTAGGCAAAAAGAAACTGGGTAAAGAGAGGCTTGCAATAGGGAGGGAAAAAAGACGCAAATAAAAAAATGATTGACAAAGGGAGGCAGTTTAAATCTTTTTTTTAAGGAGCTAAATGTATCTTAAGGCATTACAGATGGAGGTGACTCATTATTTTAATGCATAAAACCGCTGCATTAAAAATGATGTGCAAAACAATTATAAATCATAATAAAAACAAACATTACTTATATCTGAAGTTTATGCATTTGATGCAATGCTTCAGGGAGGGACGGGTTAAGAGCACATTGGGCCTGGTGATGACAATTATGCTGGGCTTAATTACAGAATATTATCAACAGAAAACACTAAACCAGTTATACCTCCCAAGCTTTGTGTATCTGGCGGAAGTGGTGCTGGAGGGAAACTCAAAGGATGCAGCTATAAGAATACACATACCCTATGCTAATCTCTCGCTTTCATCTGTCAAGTAAATCCATACCTCCCAACAGCAGGGTCTGGTGATGCAGGATGTTGGTGGGCATGGTAAAAGGGTGTGCCACTAACACGAATCACGTAACTGGCACTGTCCAAAGAAACAGACATGCCCAGAAAGGGGACGGGTCTGCCCGAAGAATTGGAAGGTCTACCATGTGAGGCTGCCGGGCAATCATGGAGGCTGGCCAACTAAGGGTGTGCTATGACAGCACCCTGAGCTTGGCCAAACTGCGTCTAAGGATACACTCACTCTTACGCTTTCTAAGGTCTGTCCTCTAGCACTCACTTGTCCTCTCCTTACATTCTTACTAGCTGGCAGAAGATCCTGGTATACAGTCTGGGACAGAGCAAAAGTGGATATAGTGAGTGTAGAAGAAAGGGAATGTGCTACAGTGTTAGAGAGACCGAAGCACCAACAGCATTCGCATAGTGCGCAAGGTCAGCTTTACCTTAACTAATTTGTCAGCCAATTCACAATGTCTTGTTCCCCTACATCACTGTTCAGTTTTCATACTTAATTCCCTATGCACAAAGCAAGAGCATGTGAACAGCAGGGAAAATCAAGTTAATATGGTGTTTTGAGTATCCATTTAACCACTTGTGTTCCTTTTTTAAACACCGTGTGCTATTCCAGTTGGATCGAGGCTGTCATTAAGCTGTGCTTGGAAAGGGATATATAAGCCTGGTGAACTGTCACTAACAAGGATAAGAGCTTCTGGGAGATTAGATAAGAGACCAATTAGTTTATGAGCCCTTAGCTACTTACATTAAACACCTTTTAGAGTCTTTCCAACTGGATGCTATCAGGAACCAGACATTTCCAAATGTAAATAGCACCTTTCACTTCCTTCTAATACCTGCACATGGAAAATATACTTGGAGATGTGATGACCTTTATAACAAATAACCAGGATCAGATGCTTGGGAGGAGGAACTGACATAATTTAGATAAGAATGTTCTATAAGAATGTATACACACATTCTACTCGGTGGAATAAACCATTGCTAGGGGGGGAGGCTTCTCGTTAAATATAAATTTGCTGTTAATTAACAGCTTATTAACATTCCTCTTGGTTAATTAGCAGCAGTTATTTTTTATTGATTTAATCACAAAGCATCCCCTTATACAACCGGCATTATGCAGATCATCAATGGCAAATCTTCCTTAGTCACACCCACAATTAGCAGACTGACCTGTTTACTGTCTGAGCGTAATGAACTGAGACGCTTCTCTGTCAGCAAGCAAACAGTTCTATTATTCCACTGGGGAATTCTCCAGAATAACCATAAACCTTATTGTAATTCATTCAATAAGCAGCAATTATAGCACGTTCCCTTCCCATTGTGACCTATAACTCCTCCAATTACCCCATATAAATGCTCATTATAATTCCTCATTAGAACTCCACTGGTATATAAGATATTCATATGGCAGTCAAAAAATAAAGATTGGAGAGTTTTGTTTTAGTTTAGGAAGAGGAAATCGAGAAAGCTCTGCTCTACAGAAAGGGATGGGTGACGGAAGCAATGAAATGTAGGAAGGTAATAATAAGAAATTATAGAGGAAGGAAGCAGAATATATAGAAGGAATTGGTTAATTTGAAAAATAAATTAGAGTATAGGAAATTATATGCAAAACGGCAGGATACAGGAAGAGAAGGACATTTGAAAAGAAAAGTAGATTAACTAAGGGAAGGATCCTATTAATCCTTATAGAACTTCCTATAGCTAACCTCTCCCTATAACTCCTCCAAATAATCTATATAACCTCTCCCTATAACTCCTCCTATTACTCCATATAGCCTCTCCCTATAACTCCTCCTATTACTCCATATAACCTCTCTCTATAACTCCCCCTATTACTCCATATAACCTCTCCCTATAACTCCTCCTATTACTCCATATAACCTCTCTCTATAACTCCTCCTATTACTCCATATAACCTCTCTCTATAACTCCTCCTATTACTCCATATAACCTCTCTCTATAACTCCTCCTATTACTCCATATAACCTCTCCCTATAACTCCTCCTATTACTCCATATAACCTCTCTCTATAACTCCTCCTATTACTCCATATAACCTCTCTCTATAACTCCTCCTATTACTCCATATAACCTCTCTCTATAACTCCTCCTATTACTCCATATAACCTCTCTCTATAACTCCTCCTATTACTCCATATAACCTCTCTCTATAACTCCTCCTATTACTCCATATAACCTCTCTCTATAACTCCTCCTATTACTCCATATAACCTCTCCCTATAACTCCCCTATTACTCCATATACTCCATATAACTCTCTCTCTATAACTCCCCCTATTACTCCATATATTACTCCATATAACCTCTCCTATAACTCCTCCTATTACTCCATATAACCTCTCCCTATAACTCCTCCTATTGCTCCATATAACCTCTCTCTATAACTCCTCCTATTACTCCATATAACCTCTCCCTATAACTCCTCCTATTACTCCATATAACCTCTCTCTATAACTCCTCCTATTACTCCATATAACCTCTCCCTATAACTCCTCCTATTACTCATATATAACCTCTCCCTATAACTCCTATTACTCCATATAACCTCTCCCTATAACTCCTCCTATTACTCCATATAACCTCTCCCTATAACTCCTCCTATTACTCCATATAACCTCTCCCTATAACCTCCTATTACTCCATATAACCTCTCCCTATAACTCCTCCTATTACTCTATATAACCTCTCCCTATAACTCCTCCTATTACTCCATATAACCTCTCTCTATAACTCCTCCTATTACTCCATATAACCTCTCCCTATAACTCCTCCTATTACTCCATATAGCCTCTCCCTATAACTCCTCCTATTACTCCATATAACCTCTCCCTATAACTCCTCCTATTACTCCATATAGCCTCTCCCTATAACTCCTCCTATTACTCCATATAATCTCTCCCCATAACTCCTCCTATTACTCCATATTACCTCTCCCTATAACTCCTCCTATTACTCCATATAACCTCTCCCTATAACTCCTCCTATTACTCAATATAACCTGTCTCTATAACTACTCCTATTACTCCATATTTCCTCTCCCTATAACTCCTCCTATTACTCCATATAATCTCTCCCTGTAACTCCTTTTTATAACCTCTCAATCGTTCCTTTCAACTTCTGTTAAAACTGTTAATGTATAACCTCTACCTAATAATCATTGCTTTATTATAAATTATAATGGTTACCGTATGCGTCTATCAATAAATAATACTGTTGTAGCAATGTCACTTCTTTGGAATTTTCCAATTTTTTCTTTATTTTATTTTTTTCAATAATATTCTTATTTATTTTTTTTTCATAAAAATCACAGGTATTGAAATAAGGAGAAGATAAAGAGGTTAAAGTTCAGCATCAGATTATCTCTGCTTCTCCAGCCCTCTTTAATAATGGAGCTGTACCAAAGTCCTTGTTTTCACATTGCTTTGTTGCCTCCAGTCATCCCACCCTCAAGTCCTCCATGTCAATCACACTTGATTGTAGAGTAGGAGCCAATATGAGTGAGATCTGAAGAGGCTTTCAGGAGTTAAATTCACAGGGTTAAAAGTGCAGAGGACATGTCCCAAAACTAAGAGTCTGTGGGTCAAGAAAATAAGGTCAAAATATCCTTGACACCATCACTCTCCCCCTATCATTCTCCAGGAAGTCAGATTGCTTAGTGATAAAGGATTGTGCAGGAAATATGGGGTAAAAATGGGCTCCGTGCATTCCACTATCTGCCCCTATTACCCTCTCTCCTGCTTTTCCCTGTACTTCTCCATCATATCATCTTCATGTTAAATTTACGAGGAGCATCTGCTGAGGATAGTCCCGCATCAGACTTTCGCGGTACGTATTCTATCTCAATATTGTGTTTGGTGTTACCTTTGCCCCTGCTCCAAAGGAATAGTAGGACTAAACAGAAAAGGACAACCCCAAGGAAGGAAATGAAGCCCATGGTTGTGGCAATGATTAAAGTCTTGATATCAAATGGAAAGGGAGCACTGGCACGCGTGCTGTTGACATCACTTTCATTTGGCTGGTTAGAGATGAAAGCAAAGGTCTTGTTGGGTTGATGAGGCCAGTCTGGCGAGTAACTGCGCACATGGAGATGTGCCAAGGATGTATCATTTCCACCTGCGTTGCTTGCAATGCAATGGTAAGTACCATTATCTTGTATTTGCGCATAACGTACTTCAAGAGTCCCATCAGAGGATACGGTAAGCCGTCCATTGCTTTTGCTGGTGATGAAAAACTTGCGAGGAGACTGCCAAAGGATAGTGGGAGGTGGGTCTCCATCAGCTTTGCAGTAGAAGTGTACTGTGAGTCCTTCATCTATATGCTGTACCTGGGGTTTGCGATCCTGAATGCGAGCACGCCGGCATGTAAAATAATTGGGCTGCAGTACATCTGGAAAGTCCTTGAATTCTTTTCCTTGCACATATTCTGGACTAGCACAAGATGGCTGCTGTTTGTTGAAATTAAGTCTCCAGCGTCTCCGAAAGATCCACAGAAGGCGGCAGTCACAAGCCAATGGATTATGGTCCAATATTAGAGTTTCCAGGTTACCCACGGAGTGGAAAGAGGATTCCTCTAGTGTGCTAAGTAAATTTGAAGAGACATTGAGTACTCTCAAATGGTTCAGACCTCGAAAAGCATAGGGTTCCACCACAGTCAACTGTCCACCGACTAGATGAAACTCCTGAAGTCTGAGTAAATCATGCAACATTGAACCTTCCACAGCAGTGATGGGGTTGTATGAAAGATTAAGGAAACGAAGATAAACAAGATGTCGAATAGCTACATAAGGGATAGTGCTCAGGTTGCAATGTGTAATTGAAAGAGATGTTAAGTTCAGTCCATAAAGGCTGTTAGAGGTCATTGTATCTAGATATGGCCAGTGTGCCACCTCCAGAACTTTGAGCCTTGATAGCCTTTTGAAGGAGTAGTCTCGGATAACATTGATGTTGAGGTATCGGAGACGCAGTGATATGAGACCATGGAGATGGGACAGAGCCTCTGTGGGCACTGAAGTAAGATTGCACTTCTCCAGTGCCAGCTCTTCCAGGCTGTTGAGCCCTCGGAAGGCACGATGGGAAATGTACACCAAATCATTATCTCCAACTTCCAGAGACTTAAGGTTGTAAAGGTCCTGGAACATGTCATCTAAAAGGATAACAATTTTGTTCTCACTGATATCCAACCGTGTGAGATTACTGAGCCCTGTAAAAACACCCAGGGGAATGAGCTTGAGCCGGTTACTTCTCAAACCCAAAAAGCGTAGATTGGAGAGTCCACTGAAGGCCCCTGGCTCAATGATACTCACAATATTTTCATTCAGCTCCAGTTCTTCCAGGTATGGGAAAGAAGAAAATTCATCTTGATTAATGGCTTTTATTCGATTCTTACTTAAATCTAAAAGCCTTGTATCTGTAGGAACACCTTCTGGAACATAAAGATGACGTTTACGGTGGCACAAAACAGAACGGTCTTGTGGGGAACATTCACAGCGCTGGGGACAACCTGAGGTCGAGTCAGACAAGATGGAGCCCACTACCAGCAGGAGGATGGGACACAGGCAGGATGGCAGTGGGTAAATCATACTGGAATCTGGACTCACCTAGAAATACAAATAGAAGTGTTAGTATAAATAATACAGAAAAAAACATCAACCGTCAGTTAGTACACACAAAATACTAATCCTCAGAATCAAGAATTAACACTAGGAAAATAAAAAACTCAAAATACAAATAAGAAACAGTTAATATCCATGATACCATAGAAAAGGATGCTAAATGACAGGCTTATTAAAGCTCAACACATATTCGAAGACAATAAGCATGTCGTGTGTTTATTATAATATTTAAGATGCACATACCCCCAACATCAGCATCCCTCTTTTTGGAGGTAAAAATACTAGGGCCAGTGAAGCAAATCGCATTGTTTGAGCGACTGAAAGTGGGCAGACATGCCCAAGAAAGGTGGTAAGTCCACCTGAAGAACAGGCATGGTTTTAAAGAGTGTACTACAAGCGCGTCTAACTATTGGGGACACCAGGGAGCTGTCTCCAAAACACATAACAAATTTAGGAGGGCAGAAAAGGACCCTGAAATACCATTAATTTGGACAGTTCGGAAGCCTAGATGCATGACAGTGTCATATATAGAGCAGTTTATATATGATTTGGAGTATGCCACAATATCACAACATTCTCAGGTCCACCAGATGTTGCTGAACTATAAATCCCATAATTATCTGGCCATCTACTGCACTGAAAGATTTTTGGGAGTTGTAGGCCATCAACATTTGAGGGGTAGAGTTTGAAATCCATGTTTTAGAAGCATGCATAATGTTCGACATCCAGCAATGGTTGGTATACTTCAATTTCCATGACCCCCCTGGATGTGTTTTGCTGTTGCAGACAATCATGGCCACAGGCCAGGGATGGGCACTCCAGATGTGCGGACCACATCTCCAATAATGCTCTTAACACTGGCAAAGCATCAGGGCAGATGTAATCCACAGCATACCTTGGCAGCCTACCCTTGACATGGTCCTTCACTTAGAGTTGCACCCAGACAGCCAGCACCCCTCAAAATTATTCAACAAGTGGAAAGGGTTAATCTATTATTTGCACTATTTCACTAGTGGGACTTATTGTCTGCAAATCAGACTGGAACAATGTCCAAAAAAGCATTCGACAGATGGTTTATTTGCGCGATTAACAAATGTTTATACTTTTATTTTTTATCAAAGCGAAATTGTTTCCGCCAGAAGATGCAAAAGCCACAGCTTATGTGCTATTATTTGTTTAAATTTCTCTGAAAGTGTTTTACTGACATGACAGCCTCTAAACTTGGGTACCAGGAATCAAGTGCCAACTCCACCTTATCTGAGCATTAGAGATGTAAACAAAGACTCAGCCCCCACCTCCTCTGCTATTTCAGCACAGACAGGGCAATTAGACGATTAACAATAATTACAGACAAGGAATCTGAGTCTGGGAAAAAGCAAGAGCAATTAACCCCTACTGAGGCATATAGGAGTGAGAAGCACGGTGTGCCTATTCTGGGGACAAAAGCTGTATTTTACTGATTTTCTTTATAAGGCAGAAAGATTACATGCGCTGCGTCTGTGTACGATACATTCCAGAACTCATGGTTTCTCTCAATAAGATACACCATTTCCTCTCACAGCTTCTCTCCATAAAACAAACCATTTTTTCCTCACAGTTTCTTCCTAGAAGATACACCATTTCTTCTTGCTGCTTCTCTCTGTAAGATGCACCATTTCTTCTCACAGCTTCTCTCCATAAAAAACACTTCTCACAACTTCCATCTAAAAATGGTTAAATTCTTCCCTCATATCGTCTTTCTAAAAGATACATTCCTACTCTCACAACTCCTCTATAAATGATACATTCTTACTCTCACAACTCCTCTATAAATGATACATTCCTACTCTCACAGCTCCTCTATAAATGATACATTCCTACTCTCACAACTCCTCTATAAATGATACATTCCTACTCTCACAACTCCTCTATAAATGATACATTCCTACTCTCACAACTCCTCTATAAATGATACATTCATACTCTCACAACTCCTATATTAATTATTCCTACTCTCACAACTCCTCTATAAACGATACATTCCTACTCTCACAGCTCCTCTATAAATGATACATTCCTACTCTCACAGCTCCTCTATAAATGATACATTCCTACTCTCACAGCTCCTCTATAAATGATACATTCCTACTCTCACAACTCCTCTATAAATGATACATTCCTACTCTCACAACTCCTCTATAAATGATACATTCTTACTCTCACAACTCCTCTATAAATGATACATTCCTACTCTCACAACTCCTCTATAAATGATACATTCCTACTTTCACAGCTCCTCTATAAATGATACATTCCGACTCTCACAACTCCTCTATAAATGATACATTCATACTCTCACAACTCCTATATTAATTATTCCTACTCTCACAACTCCTCTATAAATGATACATTCCTACTTTCACAGCTCCTCTATAAATGATACATTCCTACTCTCATAGCTCCTCTATAAATGATACATTCTGACTCTCACAACTCCTCTATAAATGATACATTCCGACTCTCACAGCTCCACTATAAATGATACATTCCGACTCTCACAGCTCCTCTATAAATAATACATTCCTACTTTCACAGCTCCTCTATAAATGATACATTCCTACTCTCACAACTCCTCTATAAATGATACATTCCGACTCTCACAGCTCCTCTATAAATGATACATTCCTACTCTCACAACTCCTCTATAAATGATACATTCCGACTCTCACAGCTCCTCTATAAATGATACATTCCTACTTTCACAGCTCCTCTATAAATGATACATTCCTACTCTCACAACTCCTCTATAAATGATACATTCCTACTCTCACAACTCCTCTATAAATGATACATTCCTACTTTCACAGCTCCTCTATAAATGATACATTCCTACTCTCACAACTCCTCTATTAATTCTTCCTACTCTCACAACTCCTCAATAAATGATACATTCCTACTCTCACAACTCCTCTGTTAATTCTTCCTACTCTCACAGCTCCTCTATAAATGATACATTCCTACTCTCACATCTTCTCTATAAACGATACATTCCTACTCTCACAGCTCCTCTATAAATGATACATTCCTACTCTCACAGCTCCTCTATAAATTATACATTCCTACTCTCACAACTCCTCTATAAATGATACATTCCGACTCTCACAGCTCCTCTATAAATGATACATTCCTACTTTCACAGCTCCTCTATAAATGATACATTCCTACTCTCACAACTCCTCTATAAATGATACATTCCTACTCTCACAACTCCTCTATAAATGATACATTCCTACTTTCACAGCTCCTCTATAAATGATACATTCCTACTCTCACAACTCCTCTATTTATGATACATTCCTACTCTCACAACTCCTCTGTTAATTCTTCCTACTCTCACAACTCCTCTATAAATGATACATTCCTACTCTCACATCTTCTCTATAAACGATACATTCCTACTCTCACAGTTCCTCTATAAATGATACATTCCTACTCTCACAACTCCTCTATTTATGATACATTCCTACTCTCACAACTCCTCTATTAATTCTTCCTACTCTCACAACTCCTCTATAAATGATACATTCCTACTCTCACAGCTCCTCTATAAATGATACATTCCTACTCTCACATCTTCTCTATAAATGATACATTCCTACTCTCACAACTCCTCTATAAATGATACATTCCTACTCTCACGGCTCCTCTATAAATGATTCATTCTTACTCTCACAACTCCTCTATTAATGATACATTCCTACTCTCACAGCTCCTCTATAAATGAAACATTCCTACTCTCACAGCTCCTCTATAAATTATACATTCCTATTCTCACAACTCCTCTATAAATGATACATTCCTACTCTCACGGCTCCTCTATAAATGATTCATTCTTACTCTCACAACTCCTCTATTAATGATACATTCCTACTCTCACAGCTCCTCTATAAATGAAACATTCCTACTCTCACAGCTCCTCTATAAATTATACATTCCTATTCTCACAACTCCTCTATAAATGATACATTCCTACTCTCACGGCTCCTCTATAAATGATTCATTCTTACTCTCACAACTCCTCTATTAATGATACATTCCTACTCTCACAGCTCCTCTATAAATGATACATTCCTACTCTCACAGCTTCTCTTTATATTCTGGATTCCTACTCTCACAGCTCCTCTATAAATGATACATTCTTACTCTCAAAACTCCTCTATAAATGATACATTCCTACTCTCACAACTCCTCTATAAATGATACATTCTTACTCTCACAACTCCTCTATTAATGATACATTTCTACTCTCACAGGTTCTCTTTATATTCTGCATTCCTACTCTCACAGCTCCTCTATACATGATACATTCCTACTCTCACAGCTCCTCTATAAATTATACATTTATACTCTTACAATTCCTCTATAAATGATACATTCTTACTCTCACAACTCCTCTATTAATGATACATTCCTACTCTCACAGCTTCTCTTTATATTCTGCATTCCTACTCTCACAGCTCCTCTATAAATGATACATTCTTACTCTCACAGCTCCTCTATAAATGATACATTCCTATTCTCACAGCTCCTCTATAAATGATACATTCCTATTCTCACAACTCCTCTATAAATGATACATTCCTACTCTCACAGCTCCTCTATAAATGATACATTCATACTCTTACAATTCCTCTATAAATGAAACATTCCTACTATCACAGCCAAACTTGCGGCCCATAAGGACCATCTTTGCGGCCTGGCGAGCCGTGAGTATATGCTGGTGTTATAGCAGAGTAGGCAACTTCTCTACAGAGAGAAGCTTTGAAAGCAGGAAGAAGCTATGAGAGTAGGGATGTGTTTTATATTAAGAAGTTTTGAGAGGAAGAGTTTACTCTGCTAAAACTTACCCGGCCGGGGAGGAGGGCCAGCAAGGGAGCTCAGTGTTTCTGCTGCTCGCTGCTTCCTCGCGTGCACCGTCTGTAGTGAAGCCGGGCATCACTAAACCGCGTGAGGGAGCAGTGAGGAGCAGGAAGATCTCCAGACAGAAGATTCCTACACCAGCTCCCGAAGGTACGGAACAATAAATGAAATGATGTGAGTGCAAGTGTGTGTATGTGTGTGTCGGTCAGTGTGTGTGTGTCTGTCAGTGTGTGTGTCTGTCAGTGTGTGTGTGTCTGGCAGTGAGTATGTGTGTGTGTCTGTGTTTGTGTGTGTCTGTCAGTGAGTATGTGTGTGTCTGTCAGGGAGTATGTGTGTGTGTCTGTCAGTGAGTATGTGCCTGTGTGTCTGTCAGTGTGTGTGTGTCTGTATGTGTGTGTCTGTCTGTGAGTATGTGTATGTGTCTGTGTGTGTGTCTGTCTGTGAGTGTGTGTGTGTTTGTCTGTGAGTGAGTGTGTCTGTCAGTGAGTGAGTGTGTCTGTCAGTGAGTGTGTGTGTGTGTGTGGATCAGTGTTGCATTGGCTGCGACTGGACAGTGGAGTACCTGGAGGTGCATGGAGGCATGCAACGCCACGCGACATCAATGTGCTCCACCTTCACAGGGTTTCTAGAAGTAGGATCAGATTTGGCACAGGGTGGAAGAGGGGGGTGCTGTGGTTTAGTAGAGGGGGGACTGGGATTTAGTAGAGGGGGGTGCTTTTTTTTATACTGTACTTTTTAAAATAAACCTACGTTTCTATGAAAATGTAAGTTTTTTTTGTGGCCCACATCTGGCCCGTGCCAGACTTTGAGTTTGACATGCTTGACTTACAGGGTCTCTTTATAAGATACACTACGTTCCCACAGCTGCTCTCATTAAGATACACTCACTATTTACTGTTCTAAATTCTCTCTGCAATATAATCACCTTTTTTCCAGAGTCTTTTTTTCAAATACATATTTACTCCTACATTTACGCTCATAGCTTCTCTCTAAGGCTATACACATACAGGGTTATTATCCATGAGTTTTCAGGAATTAATAGAGGAATTAAAATGTAGGCCACAATAATCAAGCCGGAAACATTCTCAGTATGCCAGTTATGTCTCCAGTTCGGCTATTGTGACCTGACATTTTTTTTTTTTACAATTCTGGTGAATCCCTGACAAATCACGGTTTAGTGAGTAATCCTAACAACTTGCTCTCATAGTTTCCCTCTATGTCTTTTATTCTCAGAATTTCTCCCTGTAAGATGCACTATTAACTCTCACAGCTTCTCTCTATAAAATATAATAGTGTTTTTCTATAAGATGCACAATTTACTCTCACAGAGATACAGCTATTTTTCAGAGAACCCTTAAAAGATTCAGATTCCTTACAGTAATAATATTTACCATGTACACTCGCTGCTTCTCCTTAAAAAGTACAGCTCTATCATACAGTTATAAAATACATCTCTCACAATGTACATCTCATTCTCTCTGTACAATTATAAGGCTAAGGGTACATCGCTCATAGCACAGCACCAATTCACAGCTTCTCCCTATACACACCACTTACTCTCATAGATTCTCCCTATACACACCACTTACTCTCACAGATTCTCCCTATACACACAACTTACTCTCACAGATTCTCCCTATACACACACTTACTCTCATAGATTCTCCCTATACACACCACTTACTCTCATAGCTTCTCCCTATACACACCACTTACTCTCATAGATTCTCCCTATACACACCACTTACTCTCACATATTCTCCCTATACACACCGCTTACTCTCATAGCTTCTCCCTATACCCACCACTTACTCTCATAGATTCTCCCTATACACACCGCTTACTCTCACATATTCTCCCTATACACACCGCTTACTCTCATAGCTTCTCCCTATATACACCACTTACTCTCATAGATTCTCCCTATACACACCGCTTACTCTCACATATTCTCCCTATACACACCGCTTACTCTCATAGTTTCTCCCTATACACACACTT